>JAVUPR010000500.1:0-600000 GCA_036785695.1 Gentiana straminea | reverse complement strand
CAGAGTATATGATCAGACTAGAAATATCCCTGAAGATGCTGTCATAACGTGTTTCCTCACCGGGATCGCCAAAGGTGTGATGAAGACAGAATTTAACCTACGGCCCCCCAAAGCGGGCCTTAGGGAAATGCTGGAAAGGGCCAGAATGATGGGGGTAAGTGAAGCGCCGTCTTCTGGGAAGTGTTGAGAGGATTTTGCATCATTTAAAACAAAAGAAAATTTATAAACCCTAACTTAGATGCAAAACTAACTCCTAACCGGCCAAACACCGGGTAGTTGATAGTATAGCGAGATAAGTAAGGGGTCGATCCACAGGGAATTGGGATGTTGAATTAATTTCATTAATCTTTCCAATTGTTACTACTAGTTATTACGAAACCTGAACTAAAGAGGAGAATAAACTGGACAGAGGATTTTTAGTCCAAAGCCAGGAAACACATAACTAAGAACAAACAAACAAGAAAATCACAGAAGATAGAAACAGTCCTAAAGCTAAGGAAAACATAAAAACGACCTAAACTAAGGAAACATGAAATCAAACAATGCGCAAACCATGTAATTTCAATCCTAGTTCACCTCATGATCTTAACTCGAATTGTGATTTCACCTTACAAAGGTATGAATCCTACTTTCGTAGTAATTCGCCTATCAATCTCATCATCTTTCGATCTATAGAGATTAACGCATATAAAACAAGGTGTAAGATCTTTCAATCTAATAACCTAGATAATCAACCTATCAACTTTCGTTATGTCAAGGTTAAAAATCACATCTTTTCTATGATGATCTAGCCTAACAATGATTTTCATCAAGTTAGACAACGTTTAGCAACCAATCTCTCGATCTAGTCACACATGGCATGATAATTGCATAGAAAAGATACAAAACGAATCATAAATCATGAATATAAAGCAGGGACTGAATTAATTGAAGAACAAACTCACAGGGTTTGATACAATAGTTTGAGCTCCATGAATCAACAAGCAAAACAAAGGAAAGAAGCCTAATCTAACCCCGGATCACCCGAGCACAAGGCTCGGGTGACCGGCCTCGAGACTCCAAAAGAGTGGTCGCTCCTTGGAATTTTATGTGTGAGAAGTTTTGTGACCGATTTCGAATGGAAGGATGAATTGTGAATGTTTGGGAGCAGTTTGGTATATATAGGAAATCGCCTGGACATTCGAACTCCGAGTTTGAGATGTGGAACGCCGGTTCAAGCTCTCGGAACGCCGGTTCTATTGTTCAAACGCCGCTTCCATGCTTTTTCCGAGCTCTCGCATCGCTTTGGACTTCCCGGAACGCCGCTTCGATATGGGACGCCAGCTCCATCTTCAAAACGCCGCTTCGGCTTTTGAACTCCGGGGCCACCGTGCCGAGCTTATCCGCATTTGATCCTTGTCATTATCTCCAACAAACCATCCTTATCCTTTGTAACAAACCTTATCTCTTGGATATTCTAGATGATTCATGACTTGTCCTCCAAGATCTTATCCTTGACACTTGTCCATTCCAATCTTGAACACTTGTAGGCTCCTAATTAATCAATGAATAATACCAAAATGTAATATAATTCCAAAATAATAATAAATCATCATTTAAGCACTAAATTTGATACATTTTGAAATTAACTCATTAAAAATATCATTTACTCAATATTTCAATATAAAGCTTGATTTCTATGAAAATCATAAGAATGTGGGGAAAATTGATATAAAATATATCGTTAAAAATCGTATAATTTGACCCTGAACAACTCCCCCATACTTAGCTTTTTGCTCGTCCCGAGCAAAACAAAACAAAAACATACTATCAAGAATCCACATAACCCGACACTAGATGTAGTCGTGCTCACGACAAGCTAGCATTCGCAAATCGAAGTCACTCGGTGATTGTGTGTGCGTAACCTACTAAACTTCCACCAATCCTCTCTTGATGTATTAAATCAAGCACTAACAGTCATCCGGTTAAATAAACGAAAGTTTCATTCTGTCTACAGCACTTACCCTACAAAAATTACTTGTCAAGAATAAAGTAACTAACTCACATTTAAATTCTTTTACTTGGTGTCAAGAAAATACCTTTCAGGTCTCTACTGGGTTTAGATCAACTCGACTCAGAGTTCTAAAAACACAAACTTCTCGCGTCTCAAAAGTATAACACTCTCCCCTACTTTAGAGGCAATCACCCTGAGATCACTCAAACCCGTACTGTCCAAGGTAAACCACACTCCCCAATTGGGGCAGTATCCAAATGGACTCGAGGTGAAATTTATCATATATATATATATATAAGATATTATATTCTCGCCCAAACTCTTTGGAACCTCTTGATCAGGTATTTTTCTAACACATTCAAGACTTTTAAGGTTCTCAAGAACACTAAGGTACTGAGATTCTAACTGTGAGTATAGTACGAATTCTTAACTTTCATCAATGCTAAATAAGTGTTATCTGCATCGAGAGTTGGCTATCCTTTAACTAACCGGAGACTATTTTATATTTGGTTCTTCATCTAATAGGTTCGTGAAATGAAATTCAAGTGAGTGTCGATCTACTAAATCTATTCTTAGAATATGACACGACTACTAAAAACAACTAAAGGTGCCAGATTATAAAACTAGCATGCAAGTGAAATGACATTACTCGGGACAAAAACAAAAATTTTGAAAAATTTAGCATTTTTCATAGAAATATGACTAATATGGCAAAAGAATGTAGATACTAATCCCTTCCCCCACACTTAGATTGCAACTTGTCCTCAAGTTGTACAGAAATAAAAAGTTTAGGAACTTAGCTGATTGTATTTCCAAGCCGGCAATTCGGAAAGAACCCCCGAAGAACCAAAATTGCTTGACTATCCTTGGAAATGTGGAGCATCACGGATCCAAGTAAGCTTGAATAGATCAAGAGACTTGTGGAGCATCACAGAATACGACATCGACGTGAAAGCGCACAACAAACCTATCAAAAGTGTCCCGCATACTTGATCGGTGCAAAAAGAGTCTACGGGGAAAAAGAATTATACATTGAAAACACAAGGAGAATAAATCATAGAGATGTTTCAGATTAAGCTCAGATAAGGATGGAACATATACATGGACATTGCAAAATAGTAGGCTAGGTGCAACTACATTACAATGCAAACTACATGATATGTAATCCTAATAAAAGAAAAAAGTAAATTCTGACAGGCTCAGGCTGAGCAGGTTGTGAAGACAGCCCTACAGTGACTACGGCCCTTAAAGAAAAGAAAATAATGCAACTAGATGACATGCAACTAAATGAGATGCAAAAATAAAAGAAAATAAAAGAAAGAGAACTAGCCCACTCATTTGCAACATGACATGTATAAAATAAACGTCTACCAAATAATGACAAAGTTACGATAAACGACAAGTCTTTGTCCATTACAATGCGGTGTACGCGCCTTAAGACTCATCAAAAGTGATAGCATTATGGAAAACCAACAGCTTAGCTATACTAAACGAGATATAACTCATAAGACGCGATGGTAGCATACGGAAAACCGACGGTAGCTACCCATATGAGTTATAAAAACAACAAGAAAGCACATAAGTCTCAAAGCTTAAAAGATTCATCACAAATGGTGTGTAGCATACGAAACCGACATTAGCTACTAACAAACAAAAAGACCAGTTATAGCTTACGAGAACCGACAGTCACTATAACTTGCATAGATGAATCAAGTATATTGAAGTAAATCAATTATTTAACATGGATTCGTAGATGGAAAGATATGAATATGCAAGTTCAGAACATCTACGTAAAAATAAAAAGCCACAGAAGCTCAAATGAAACTACCATGTCAAACAAAAGCATTAAAGATCAAATCAAGGAAAATTCAGAACCTGGACTGCATTTCTCAGACCAAACGGACGTTCATGCAGCTGGACGAGCGTTCATCTGAAAATTTAGCACTGAACGGGCGTTTCATCACTCAAACGGGCGTTCCCCTGCATATTATAAACTTGGACGGGCGTTCGGATGCCTTGAACGCTCGTCCATTTCCAAAAATGCACAGATAGGCAGAAAAAATAACAGCAACCCAAAACTAATCATAAACTCAACACACATATAGCACAGACAACAGCCACAGATAAATTTTTAGCACAGGGGTCAGATTAGAAATCACCTAAACACATAATTCATGTTGAACAAATTGAGTAAAAAACTTTTTGCACATTCTTAACCAAACGGTCATCGAAACACGGCAAAAATAGAAACTCTCAATTTAGTTAACGCTACGAAACGTAACAAAATCGAGAAATTAACTCAACTAGATTCAACAAAACACCGATTCCCCGGCAACGGCGCCACTTTTGTTGAGAGGATTTTGCATCATTTAAAACAAAAGAAAATTTATAAACCCTAACTTAGATGCAAAACTAACTCCTAACCGGCCAAACACCGGGTAGTTGATAGTATAGCGAGATAAGTAAGGGGTCGATCCACAGGGAATTGGGATGTTGAATTAATTTCATTAATCTTTCCAATTGTTACTACTAGTTATTACGAAACCTGAACTAAAGAGGAGAATAATTGGACAGAGGATTTTTAGTCCAAAGCCGGAAACACATAACTAAGAACAAACAAACAAGAAAATCACGAGAAGATAGAAACAAATCTAAAGCTAAGGAAAACATAAAAACGACCTAAACTAAGGAAACATGAAATCAAACAATGCGCAAACCATGTAATTTCAATCCTAGTTCACCTCATGATCTTAACTCGAATTGTGATTTCACCTTACAAAGGTATGAATCCTACTTTCGTAGTAATTCGCCTATCAATCTCATCATCTTTCGATCTATAGAGATTAACGCATATAAAACAAGGTGTAAGATCTTTCAATCTAATAACCTAGATAATCAACCTATCAACTTTCGTTATGTCAAGGTTAAAAATCACATCTTTTCTATGATGATCTAGCCTAACAATGATTTTCATCAAGTTAGACAACGTTTAGCAACCAATCTCTCGATCTAGTCACACATGGCATGATAATTGCATAGAAAAGATACAAAACGAATCATAAATCATGAATATAAAGCGAGGACCGAATTAATTGAAGAACAAACTCACGGGGTTTGATACAATAGTTTGAGCTCCATGAATCAACAAGCAAAACAAAGGAAAGAAGCCTAATCTAACCCCGGATCACCCGAGCACAAGGCTCGGGTGACCGGCCTCGAGACTCCAAAAGAGTGGCTGCTCCTTGGAATTTTATGTGTGAGAAGTTTTGTGACGATTTCGAATGGAAGGATGAATTGTGAATGTTTGGGAGCAATTTGGTATATATAGGAAATCGCTGCGGACATTCGAACTCCGCTTTGAGATGTGGAACGCCGGTTCAAGCTCGGGAACGCCGGTTCTATTGTTCAAACGCCGCTCCATGCTTTTTCCGAGCTCTCGCATCGCTTTGGACTTCCCGGAACGCCGCTTCGATATGGGACGCCAGCTCCATCTTCAAAACGCCGCTTCGGCTTTTGAACTCCGGTTCCACATCGTGCCGAGCTTATCCGCATTTGATCCTTGTCATTATCTCCAACAAACCATCCTTATCCTTTGTAACAAACCTTATCTCTTGGATATTCTAGATGATTCATGACTTGTCCTCCAAGATCTTATCCTTGACACTTGTCCATTCCAATCTTGAACACTTGTAGGCTCCTAATTAATCAATGAATAATACCAAAATGTAATATAATTCCAAAATAATAATAAATCATCATTTAAGCACTAAATTTGATACATTTTGAAATTAACTCATTAAAAATATCATTTACTCAATATTTCAATATAAAGCTTGATTTCTATGAAAATCATAAGAATGTGGGGAAAATTGATATAAAATATATCGTTAAAAATCGTATAATTTGACCCTGAACAGGAAGCAAAACCTAAACCGGAGCGGCATCCTCAGAAGGAGGATCGCGGAGACGATCACAAGAAATAAAAGGGTAGGGACGCGAGTCATGATCGTGAGGCCAAGAGGCCGTATAAATTCAGCGAGGATAATTTCACGCCGCTCAACACGAAAGCATCTCAGATACTATTCGAGATCCACGAGCATTTTGATAAGCACAAATCTATGAAGGGCGACCCCGACAGTCATGACAAATCGACGTACTGTGACTATCATAAGGACCACGGTTATATTACTGATGAATGTTTCACTCTAAGAAGGGAAATAGATAGGTTAATCCGTGAAGGACCCGCGACTAAGTATAAGCGCGAGGGAAACACCGGCACCAACCCCGCATTTATCTGAAAGAGGTTCAAGTTATCCATGGAACCTCCCCAGCAACAACCAGCTGAAATCATAGATACACCTGATCAACACACGTGGTTTTGAAAAGCAGATAGTATTGGGGTAAACTGAGAAAGGAATCATGTTTACTAAAAGAGAGCTCACCACAGTTGACGGTCCAATGAAAATACCCCTCATTCTAAAGTTCGGGGTAAACGATAAGCATGGCGTCAACAGAGTGATGGTCGACACCGGGGCCGGCCGTGACGTCATTTATTTTGATAGTCTGAAGTAGATCGGATTTGGAGAGGCCAAGTTAAAACCTTACCTCGGAGTGCTAGAGGGCCTTACCAACGATACGGTGCGGGTCAAAGGCACAATCGACCTCAACATCACTCTGGGAGACCATGAGCCCTGCCGAACAGAGGTAATTACTTTCTTGGTCATCGATCTCCCCTCTTACTATAACATGATCTTGGGAATTCAAGCCATGAAAAAATTCCAAATAGTGGTATCTGTTCCGCACCAGCGGTTCAAGTTTCATGTGGGAGACGAAATTGGGGTCGCCACTAGCCGGCCCGGATTTTTTCTCGAATATATGACAAAGAACAGGGCCGATTCTTAGCGACCCAGGGTAGAAGGGTTCAATATGGCCGCAGACCAGATCGCCATGGTAAAAGAAGTCCCAGACAGAGCCGTAGAGGTAGAAACCCTGCAAATCCGTGATTAGCCAGATTTCACGGCAGAGGATGAGCTAGTCGAGGTTGTTATAAACGAAAAATACCCCGATCAAAAAATAAAAATCGGATCGCAGACAACGGAAAGGGAAAGAAATGAGCTGATTGAGCTCTTAATAGATTACATTGACGCCTTTGCCTGAGAAGTAACAGATATGAGGGGCGTGGAGCCGGAGGTCGCGCTACACTACTTAAGCGATGCCCCAACTTCAGGCCGATCCAGTAGAGGGCGCACCAATTCTCGGCAGAAAAGGAAATTGCTATAAAGAGCGAAGTCGACAAGCTTCTGACAGCTGGAATAATCAAGGAGCTTGAATACCTGACTTGTTTAGCTAACGTTATGATGGTGAAAAAACACAACGGAAAGTGGCAGATGTGTGTGGACTTCACCGATCTAAACAAAGCCTGTCCTAAGGATCCCTATGCACTGCCCAGAATTGATAAAAAGGTATATGGGATCGCGGGTTTCGAAATGTTGAGTTTTCTATACGCCTATCCAGGCTATCATCAGGTGAAGATGGCCGACGACGACAAAGAGCTGACAGCCTTCAGGGCCGCCGGTGGACTCTATTACTATGAGATGATGCCGTTTGGTCGGAAGAACGCGGGCTCAAAATATCAAAGGATGGTGAACAGAGTTTTTAGCTCACAAATAGGCAAAAACATGGAGGCTTACATCGATGATATGGTCATGAAATCGAGTCGCCAGGACCACCTGGTGGACATTCACGAAACCTTTATGAACGTAAGAAAGCACTCGATGAAGTTAAACCCCGCCAAATACACTTTTGGGGTTCAGGCTAGAAAGTTTTTGGGCTTCATGGTGAGTCAAATGGGGATCGAAGCAAACCCTGAAAAGATAGAGGCTCTTATAAACATGAGTGAGCCGGCAACGATCAAAGAGGTACAGCGGCTGAATGGAAAGATAATAGCTCTAGGAAGATTCATCTCAAAATCTACGGAGAAGAGCCTACCCTTCTTCAAAATCCTCAAAGGGAGCAAAACCTTTGCGTGGACAGGGGAATGATCGCAGGCCTTCAAAGAGCTCAAAGATTATCTTTCAAGCCCACCGCTGCTGACCAGTCCAGTAACTGGAGATGTTTTGTTTCTGTACATAGCGGCCTCAGATTGGGCTGTTGCCGCAGCACTTATCAAGGAGGAGGGCACACTTCAAAAGCCCATCTACTATGTCTCTAAAGATCTCAGTCTTGTAGAGAGTCACTATTTTAGTATTGAAAAATTAGCCTACTGTGTTATCATAGCCGTCCGAAAGTTAAGGGCTTACTTTTCATCGCATACTATTATAGTGCTCTCAGACGCTCCCCTGCGCCAGGTCCTACACAAGCCGGACTTGTCTGGTCGCTTCCTGCGATGGGCCATCGAGCTCACGGAGTTCGACATCCGGAAAAAGCCTCGAAAAGCTATCAAAGCCCAGGCCTTACCTGACTTCACAGCGGAAACAAGCTTCAATGAACAGTCGGAACAGCCCACATCGAAATCACACGACGACATAATAACGACCACAACGGATGAGCCCCAGAGGCCAAGTCACTGTTGGCAGCTTTATGTCGATGGCGCCGCCAGTCCCAAAGGGTATGGGGCTGTGATTATCTTACTGGAGCCAGGCACCTCGGAGGAAATTGAAAAAGCCTTAAGATTTGATTTCACCGCATCAAATAATCAGGCGGAATACGAAGTGGTTATTGCCGGACTTGAGCTCGCTAGGGCCATGAATGTGGAAATTTTGGAGGTATTCTACGATTCTCAATTAGTGGTCAACCATATAACGGGATCGTTCGGTATCCATGGCGAAATTTTACAAAAGTACATCGATCTCGTCAAAAAACTCGAGGGCAGCTTCAAATACTGCAAATTTACCAACATCCCTCGAGAGGACAATCACAGGGCGGATTTCCTATCCAAGCTAACTAGCGATGATGAAATTAGCAATACCGCGATCATGGTGGAGCATCTGGCAGGACCCGCCATTAACCGGGTCGAAGTCATGAACTTCCAACCCGCTAATCCATGTCGGATCGACACCATGAAGGCCTATATCGACTCAGGGGTACTTCCCAATGATCATAAGGAGGCTAAAGCCCTGGTCATAAGAGCCGCCAGGTACACAATTTTAGACAACATTTTATATCGAAAGGTAATTCTCCAAACCTTTGTCACGATGTGTGCGACCTGAAGAAGTGGAAGGAATTCTCATGGAGCTGCACGAGGGGATGTGCAGCGGACATCCGGCTAGCCGCACCCTTGCTCAAAAAGTTCTACTAGCGGGGTACTACTGGCCGAAGCTCGCAGAGGACGCCCGGGTATACGCTAGAAAGTGCGATAAATTCCAGAAATTCGAAGACATTCCCAGGCTACCATCCGTCGAACAAAGAATTGTCGTCGCCGCTTGGCCGTTTGACATGTGGGCCATTGACCTCATCGGACCGCTTAAGAGAGGTCATTCAGGATGCGAATATGTTGTGGTCGTCGTCGATTAGTTCACCAAATGGATCGAGGCCAAAGCCTTGGTCAAAATCAATACTAGAGATATCATCTACTTCCTGCTCGATCAAGTCTGGACCCGATTCTGCGTCCCCAGGGTAATAGTATCAGATCACGGACCGCAGTTCCGTGAGGAATTCGATGCAATATATAGAGAGAATAATGTCAAGCATTGGCCATCATCAGTGTGCTACCCACAGGGAAACGGTCAAGCTGAAAACGCAAAAAACAGGTGCTAAGTGTGCTGAAGAAGAGTTTGGATGAAAAAGCAGGAAGTGGCCGGATCATTTGCCAGCGGCGTTATGGGCACTCAGAACGTCGCGAAAGACAACTACAGGGGAAATTCCTTTCGCTTTGACCTACGGGTCGGAGGCAATGACCCTGGTGGAAATGGCCGTACCTAGCCTTAGGGTCTCACATTTTAGCGAGGCCCAAAATCCGCTGACAAAGCAGCTCGACCTTGATCTAGCTGAAGAGCGGCGGATCAATTCTTATAGCCATTTGCTCAACTGGAAGCAATCGGCCAATCATCACCACGACAAGCACATTCGCAATCATCATTTCGCCGTAGGAGATTATGTTTTGCACAAAAGACAGGTCACTGGCCACGAGGCAAAGAAAGGAAAGCTATCCGAAAATTGGGAGGGCACAGTACGGGTCGCAAGAATAATCAAGAAAGGGACTTACGTGTTAAGTGATAATCAAGGTCGCAAATACAACAGGCCCTGGCACGCCGACAACTTAAAAAGATATTACATGTAAGTCGCTTCTACTTTATGCAAAGAAACACATTTTGACAAGCATATCAAATAAAAAGACCGCAATTGCCTACAATAGAGGATGACCATTCTGTTCTTCTTAAACATATGATCAACTAAACTCGCCGGCTTAACCAAGAATAAGGGGGCCGTTAGGGAAATTTTCAAAACCATTTTCACGTAAATCCGCAGCGGTCCAACATATGAGTCGGCACCCTAGATACGTCGGTACATAGAAAAGAGATCAGCGACCCGAAAGGAATGCAGTGATCAGTAACCATTGCGACGGCAAATATGACCGCTTCACGATGAATCAAAATCCCCCAGTCAATGTCCACCTCAGGGTCGCAAATGGCATGCAGAAGAAAATCCCCAGCCTC
The DNA here is from genome assembly GCA_036785695.1 of Gentiana straminea. Classification (NCBI taxonomy): domain Eukaryota; kingdom Viridiplantae; phylum Streptophyta; class Magnoliopsida; order Gentianales; family Gentianaceae; genus Gentiana; species Gentiana straminea. The sequence goes on along the minus strand of JAVUPR010000500.1, from coordinate 589,353 downwards.
AGTAACGGCCTCGAAATCCATAGACGGAAGAGCTCGTGAGTTAATGAACCTTTTCCATTCTCGATTACCGCGACAGCTCAGACGCAGATCCTAATGTGCGAGGGCGATGACGATTGGGAAAAAACTTACGAGTTGCATGTCGCAGACGAATTTGTCTGTGTTCCACATCGTCAAGATTCCAGGCGACCTCATAATGAGCAAAGGGGTCGACAGCAGCAATACGAAGAGACCCATTTATGGCTTCTGGGGTAAAAGTGACGAAAACACCCCGAAGAGCAGTAGAGTTAACAACCTCCTCGGGAGAAATCTCTGAAAAAACAGAGTAAAATTCCCTCACCATAGTAAGGTTGAAGGGCGTCGTGGGTGGAGAGACAAAGTCTAGCCACCCGGAAAGCCGGACCCGGAGCAAAGAGCCATCACCATCAACCTTGTCTTCATTCAAACCTCTCTCCCTCACAAGCTTCACAACATCAAAGTAACGCCATAAATGATCTTTGGCAGTAGGAGAGGCAGTAAGGAAGAAAGGGGAAACATCGCGCATAGGGCGGCCCTTCCACACTCAGACTGCAAACTGCGGTCTGCATTGCCCTCTCCGGATCGAAAAGACATAATCACTCAAAGATTTGTTCAAGGTAGGAATGAAAGGAAAGCCGGTTTACCCCCTCCCTTTACAGCACGGGCAAGGGAGACAAACGGACACGATCAACAAGATCTGACGGTCAGAGTTCACGCGGTTATATCCAAAAATTTGAAATTCAAAGGGCGCATTTAATGCATGACAATTATCAGCGTGAGATTCAAGGCTATACCGACCACGCATTCCCCGGTGGTCAAAAGCCTGGCAGTAAGCTGTCCAATCAGCTAAGAGCTATAGCTTTCTTCAGAAGCACGACAATCAAGAAAGGTTTGTCCTGTCCAATCAACTAAGCCTTCAAGTTTCGGGCAAGCTCAATATTTCTAGCTCGCCATAAACTTAGGGGCCGCAGATTGAAAAATTTCAAAACTTCACAAACACACCACGGACAACGTATCTCATCTCCAACAAGGGGGCCACGTGCAGGATACTTGTTTCGCCCCAACTTATTAAAGTTTGGCGTAAAACAAGGGGGGCCGTATGTTGATTTTTCAAATTTACATGCCCTATTATTTTAAGCGAGCTATATCAACCTCGCCAAAATACAAGGGGCCGCAGGTGGAAATTTCGATCACTTTTTCATAGCAAGTACAATTCATCGGTTCTATTATTTTAGCGAGCTATCTCAACCTCGCCAAAATAAAAGGGGCCGCACACATACAAAATACATGAGATAAATCAAAGGAAACAAGTGCAGTGCATAAATCAGGGAGCCAAAAGCGGCCACAAATCAAGTTCAAACAAGCCAAACTCGGCCACAGATCAAAATGCAAAAAATTAAAAGTAAATTTATTACAATAACATCAAAAGAAAACGTCGAAATATTCCAAATCAGAAGCAAAGTTGAATTATTACAAGACCGTAGGAAAATATTTCAAAAAGAAGGCAGAAGATCTTCAAGTTGAGCCTGGAGGAGTGTCAATGTACTCATCGCCTGGTTGGGTGCTCGCAGCAGTAAGAGGTTTCTTCAAGATAGCGAAGTTAACAGGATTAACTGTAGGGGGATCCCAGAATGGCTCGCCGTCCCTTATCTGCCTAGTTTGAATAGAGGTAATGTGATCCGCAGCATAAGGAATATCTAGGTGAAGAGCCAACAAATCGGGATTTCGGTGGGACATGTTAACCCACCGGAGCATTTCTTCAAAGGTGATCGACTCTCTACCATGATAAGCCCAAAGGCAACGAGCGAGATGGTTGAAACCTTGGTCAAAGCTCGCCTCCAAGTAGTCAAAAAACTGATCAGAACGCTTATAGGCAGCAATGGCTGTAGGACCTGCTTCCTCAGCGGCCTTATTTGCGATAGCAAGTTGCTCTTTTAAACTCGCAATCTCCTCCTGCACGGCCGACAATCCTTTAGCAGATTTATGGGCTTCATCTTTCAGAATTGCCACTTTCTGCTGTAGCTCCGCGTCCAGCTTAGCGCTCTCAAGCATGGCCTTCTTCATACGATCTACCTCGGACAAGGCCTCCGCACTCTTGCTCTCAGCCGCGACCCTGGCCTTATCCGAGGCCCCAAGGGCTGCAGTCGCTTTCCTAAGTTCGGCCTTACGTTTCTCAGCGGCCTCAATAGCCTTGTTAATGCGAGTTCCAAGCTAAAAAGAAAAGAGAGTAAGCCCGCCAGAAAAGCAAAGTTAGAAAAAATACGGGACAAAAATAAAAAGCTCACCATAGAGGCTGCGATCCCAAACCGGCCGGAAAGATCTTTGAGCTCAGCGACCTCATCTTTGGCAGGGGCATCGTCCTGAACCATGACGTGAGCAGTGATCCCCCTACCAATCTCTATTTGAACTCCAGGCGGCGAGTCCTATGCAAGACAGCCTAAAGGAATGACATTGGCAATTGCCTCCCTGATCTGGCTTGCCTTCGTCATGTCAAGGCCTTGGATAAAATTAGCATCCAACCAAACAGCCTCCTTCCCTTTATAACCTCGGGAAAGGGCCCCTGTGGGCAGCGCCCCCGTCTCCTCCGCGACCTCTTCAGCAGTAACTTCTGGCCGCAAAGAGCCTTTGTCAGCAGGTCGCTTGTCGGGATGGTCAGAGCCTTTCTCAGCTCCACCAGCAGTCTTGGTCTTTTCGGTTCTAGACCGCTTTGGGCCCTGAGGCTCTTTTACAAGTACATCAGCTTGTGATCTCTTTTGTGCCCCGCCCGCCTGGCTTGAGCTTGCACCTATGGGCGCCGCCAATGGCTGAGTGGGATCGTATGTTTCATCAATGATAGAGGCATCCACGGTACGTGGTATCTTCCCCAGAACCTGTTTTAGAGTCGTTTGTCGAGTTTTGGCGTTCTCATTAGCGAGCCTTTGTCTCTGAGCTCGGCGTTCGTTAGCGTCTATACCTACAAAAAGAGTTCGTTAGAAACAGGTCAAAAGAGGAGCAAAACAGTACATCATATAAAGTGATGAAATAAAAAGCAATGAAAGAAAATTACAAGGCGGTCTTCTCTTTGGATCGCCTCCACATACAAGGCACTCGGAGGGAAAGCATTTACCCAAGTGGCAATCTCCTATCCAGTCAGGGTCGCATTCCTCCAGTTCTATGGCTACTAGGGCTTCCGCTTTACCCGGACCTGCTAGCCCTACCATGCGCGCAGTGGAAGAGCCACATCAAGAAGATCACCCAAGCCACATTTCTTAAAGAGGGCTCGACCCCATCAGAATTTATAAGGGCCAAGAGCCCTTTAACGAATCGATGCTCAGAAACTAGGGACTCGTCAATTGAAAGGGTGGACTTCCTTTGCGTGGTGCAGCCTTGGGAAAATGCCAACCAACTTTGGATTCCACTTTAAGCACCCGTTCTTGCCATCTATGGATTTTATTTGGTAGCAAGAAAAGCAAGCGAGGCGTCTTGGTCCTCAATGATATCTGCCCCGGAAGGGCCGTCGCACAGAACAAGTGGAATTGACCCAGCAGAGTAACGGTGGGCTCTTTCTTCATCGTCCGACACATAACGATGAAGGCCATAATCAGAATAACGGCCCCAATCGCAAAATCGGTGGGTAGAGCTCCCATCAGCTCGTAGATCTTGACAAAAAATGGGTCAAATGGGGCTCTGATCCCCGCATAGAAATGATCAAAGTGGAGGATCAGGGTATCATCCGGACGACGGGAACAAACATAATCCTCGCGATCTCCGGGTTTAAATTTATCCTCTTCTTTCGAATAATCAAACAAAGAAAATCTGTAGACATTTGTATCGATCTTATATCAACGGCGGAGAAGTTTGTTGAGGTCATCGCTGTCATGAAGCATCACCCACTCCTCCTCCAGAGCCTTCTCATACGCGGCCAGAAGAGTAAACTCCCTTAACGCTTTCGGATTATTTGGTTTCGGGTTTTTTGCTTTCACCGCCGCTTCGCCAACATTCATCGGTTTGGGGTCCCTTTTCATTTTTGGCTTCTTAGGGAGCTCCCAGACGGACTTACGAGGTAAGGGCGCTTTCTAATCCTCGTTCGAGCCCATCAGCTCATGAAGAACGGCGTCCTCAATATATGCCTCATCATGCGCAGCGGCACCACTTGAGCTGGGTTCGGCGGCCTGATCTTCAACATCAGACCCCTCTTTTTCTCTGGCCGCGCTGGTACTGGTTCCTTGAAAGCAGGCCATCTCTTTGCGACTCTTCATACGTCGCGGCGCCGGATCAGGGAACATAACATCTAAATTGAAAGGGTCACCGCCTACTTGAGCAGCGGCTTCCCCTCCGGTTATCTCGTCAAGCAGGTCATCCCCGGCAGATACGTCGGGGCTAGATGGGTCATCCTCCCTTTCATCCAGTGCATAATCATACGCCTCCTGATGCCCTTCGGATTCGCCCCAAAAGAATACTCTCCGTCGGACATCCTGCAAAAACAAGAGGAAAAGGTGGAGCTTTCAAACCTAGTATAATAGGGATTAAGCCAGGGAGTTGATCGCATCCATCTCGACGCCTTCCCTTCCGTTCTTACAGGAGAAAAATGGAAAGCAATTGCAAGTAAAGTGGAGCACAAATACGAATAACACCAAGCAAAAGAAAGGAAAGGTTTCAAAGCCAAACCACCCAGGTACACCTACTCAAAAAACCCTTAGAACAAAAGCATGCTTCACCCCCCTTCTTCTAAAGAAAAATCATACCCAAAACAAGAACACCAACTGAGAAAGCCTCGACTTTTTTCTCAAAACATCCTAAGTTGAGCATACATTGCCACAAAGTGAAACGAATTTGCTAAAAGGGATCGAAATACGGGAAGGAAAACGAAGACAGGGACTTAGGGAAGGAAGATCTACCTGTTTCTGAGAAAAAGCTCGAGCCGGAAGCTGGAAAAGCACGTTGGAATCCTCAAACTCTTGGCCGGAATCTTCAAATCCTAGCCTGAAACCACAAACTTGTTTAAACCACCGCCAAAATCCTCTTCAAAACATTCACCAGAAAACCCTTGCACTCGCAGAAAGCAAAAAAGATAGAGGGGAAAGGTTGAGGGGAAATAAAAGAGCGAAAAGTGTTTGAGGTCTGGAAGGTGCAAGCCATATATAGGCAAGGGAAGTTCGATCGTGCGGCCGGGAATCAATCCATCTAACGGTCGAGATTTGCGCGGTCGATTCGGTTTCGAAATTCGAAAACCGTAATCATTATGGAGGCATCAATGCCCACGTAATTGCGGTTACCGAGAGGGCTGACGATAGCCACGATCTGATGGTTCAACTACTCAAACACCCATGACCTATTGGATCACCCCGCCTAGGACAAGCTCGCCAATAGACCCAAAGTTACTTCGAGGCCACTCGCTTGAATAGCACGGTCCTAAGTGAACAAGTCGCTTCAGACGACGAGGTCGCCAACTGACCCAAAGTTGCTTTGAGGCCGCTCGCTTGAATAGCACTGTCCTAAGTGAACAAGTCACTTCAGACGACGAGGTCGGCAACTGACCCAAAGTTACTTTGAGGCCGCTCGCTTGAATAAGCACGGTCCTAAGTGAACAAGTCGCTTCAGACGACGAGGTCGCCAAGCCGCTCGCTTGAATAGCACGGTCCTAAGTGAACAAGTCGCTTCAGACGACGAGGTCGCCAACTGACCCAAAGTTACTTCGAGTCCGCTCGCTTGAATAAGCACGGTCCTAAGTGAATAAGTCACTTCAGACGATAAGGTCGCAATAACCCCACAGTATAATCCTTGTGCTCATTTTACTCCATGCTTGACATTTCAAGAAAAATGCCTAAGACATGGAGTAGGGGGCCATTTATGTGTCCAAATGATATCGCCACCTTTGAGCCCCGGAAATAGCCTATCTGAACCACCAAGTCGGATAAAGGCCCGCGGCCATAGCGTCGGTGATGCCAACCAAGTTGAGGTCGCCGTAGTCAGTCCCCTCCCAGAGCCTATAGAGCCTACAAGGTCGCTACCGGCTCAGGGGGCCGACCTGTGACCTTGGACGATAGGTCCATAAGAGGCTGCATAAGACTTAATGGGAAGCAGCATGGAGCAAGAGTAAGGCAGGACGACGAAGCTGGCGACCCATGCGATCCTATGAGGCCGCCGCCGAGATTTCAACCCACTTGCCATCTAGATATTTAGTTTGCTTAGCTACTAAGTTTACTTAATCATTAAGCTATCATGTAACACCTGTCTTTACTTAGCTCCTAAGCTTCCTCCTCCTATAAAAGGAGAGCTTGTGTAATCAGAAAAGGGGATTGATTCTAATCGAAAGCAGGCCAAAGCTCGGCAGAAATATCCACTCTCCAATACTCCTTCCGTTCGCCGCTGTGCATCATCGGCTAGCATCCATATAATCACTAACAAATAAGCCAGATATCCACTAAATATACACCGCTGAGCCTCCGTGATAATCTCCAGCATTATCAGTATAATATCGAATTTAGTCTTAATTCCGTTTCATGGCTTTTTTTTTACTTTCATTTGATCTTTGCTTCGTGTTTTTGTTGAGATTATGAGTAGCTAAACACCTTTTTTGCTTAGGTGATGTGAAATTGGGTTAGATTTCTTGTAATTACTTGGATTCAAGTTGGGTTGTCTTGTTTGCACTCAATTTGTTCAAGTCATGGTGATTGATCTTTTTGGGTGTGATTAACTCGTGACTAATTGCATAATCTAAGTGTTAATTCAAAGCTTAATTGCATGGACACTAGTCACTATGAGCACTTAGTAAAACTATCTATAGATATAATTGATTTCTAGAATGTATGTTACCTAACCTTAGATTGGGCATTTCATATTTCTTTAATGCATAGCCATTCATTTAAATATTGTCCTAGCCGATATTTTTGTTTGGTTATAGTTCGTTGATGCTAGAGATCGATTGACTTTAGTCTAGTGAATTTCACCTTGAATGTGTTGAGAACTCATTGTTGAAGCTTGATTCCAAATAGTTATAAGACCTCATGTCTACTTCATTGGAATATCACCCGTGCCACCTCGTTTCATATTGTTTCCCCTTCATCTGAGTCATTTTAGGCTTAGTTAATTACACTTTTAGTTCGCTTTTCATTATTTGCTTTGTAGTTGGTTCAGATTCTTTTCTCGAGTTATGGATACACCAAGAATAATTATTTGAGCCGCTTTGGTATTCAACTAGATTTCTCCATGCGCATACGACATTGAAAAAATAATGAGCACAATCTGAAAAGAACTCAAAACTATGATTACAACAAAGAACTTGAAAAAAAAAACTCCCAAGTTTCTTCTGGTAAACATTAGAGTTAGCATAATCTGAACTCAAAACTCTCTGATACCATGTTGAAATTCATGAAATTGAAACACAAGAGAAAATAAAAATACGAAATTCTTATTGATGTAAAAATAATGAGCAAGTTAATTACAATGTTGCTGATCATGAAGTATTCACATATTATATTTCACTACAACGGTTACATGCAACAGTTACATTCAGTTATAACAGTACATAGTATGATGATTCTAAGTCAGCTAAGTTGAGTGTATGCACATCATCTTTCACCTATTACTATGTTATCTATATATTGTAACAGTTCGAGTTATTAAGTTGAATTCAGTTAGTTACTCTTTGAAAAGATTTTAAGTTAACAAGTTCATTCACCCCATCTGAACTTGTTTCAAGCTTTTTCAAGGGTCCAACTGTCTCAACACATACAATGATCCTTTATAAGACCTGTCATTTATGTGACCAATAAATCCACTACTATATCAACATATAGTTACGTGGAAGAACCACAATAGGCTGGGCCTTTGAGGTTGCACTGTGTTTAGGCTATATTATAAAACCTAATGTGATTTCTTTCTTGGAATGTTTCTAATTAAAGTGATCACCAACCCGTATTGCTTCTCGATGCCTTCATAAGACTTGGGTATGTATGTGTATATTTATGTATATGTAGTTCCAAGTTTCAGCAAATTAAGAACACATCCTTTACACTTTAAGGATTTCCATGACTTTGACAAGAACACATCTCATACTTGCCTATGACTACTCACAAAGTATGACACATCTGGTCTGATCCACAAAATGACACTCGTCATAGACCCCATGTCAATAGCATCAAGAATCTTTCCATAAATATTATCTTTCATCTTTGTCTAAGGACTATTGTCCTAACATAGAAAGATCTTAAGCGAACCGGACGACAACCCTCTCTTAATCAGAACGATGCTAAACTCTCTTAGAATCTTATCTATTTAGGTGAACTGTGTCAAACTCAACCTATTTAATATCTATCAATAAAGACCCGGGTTAAAACACAAAAATGCATTCAAGATAATACCAAGTTTTCAACAACACAATCCTTCTAGTAGTATAATCTATTAATAAAATTCATTTATAAACCCAAATGATTCTAAAAATCTCCGTACCTCTTTACCAAAAATCCTTATTCATAGCACAATATCCAAGCACACTAATAGAAGATAGATCAACAAGTCCACTCATGAACACATGCTTCAAAGTAATAACAACATGCTGCATAAGGCTGTAAGTGAACAGAGTTATTCGTGAGCTACTTATATTTGACTTGGAAATGAGTTTGATTTTTGTTTTACGAGTTCGTGCTCGAGTCAAGCTACTGAATAATTAACCGAGCTGATCTCGAGTTTCAAAGTGTAGTAACCGAATAGCTCGCAAGTTAATCGTGCTATATTAAACAATTATATTTATAAAGTTCTCAAAAAAATTAATTATTTATAAAATTTATTAATAAATAATTAATTATTAGTCGAGAAATTACAAGACGAGTCGAACTTGATATTTCCATATTTTGTAAAAAATGTATGAGTTCAAAAAAAACAATCGAGTTCACGAATTGAGTCGAGTTATATTGAGTACTTAACGAGTCGAGCTCAATTTTGTCTTTCTAATCCCCGAGCGAGCTCGAACTGAGTTTCAAGCCCGAGTTCTTTTAGTCGAGTCGATCCCCAGTCCTAGATAGTATCGAACAACGATTACAACAATCACAACTAAATAACGGCAGATACAGACTCCTCTAAACGAGGAAAGAACAACGATTTTGATCAAACTGTCAAGATCTGGAAGGAAAAAAAAAGGGCAGAAACAATTGTCAAATTTTTTTCCCTTTTCTTTTTGTTTGCAGAAAAAGCACCAATTCATAGATACAACATGGTAATTCTGCTGTAAGGACTCCCTATTACACCTAACCGTTGGATTTGTGACACGTGTACAAACAAACAAAAAAGTTTGTCTTTTTCTACATGTATAGTCATCCGACGGTCCGTTCTAATAGGCACTCCCTATGTAATAATTTCTCATTTCAACAATCACAACTAATTAAATAAGCAATCAATCAATCACATTAACATCCAAACTAAAGTTGAAGAAATTCTTACCCGGGAAGTCTAGCTTTATATGCACCGCCTGTTGGATGTGCGACATGTATATAAAAAGACAAATACTAATTTATCTTCTTATACACACGTCGTACATTCAACGGATCAGTATATATAAGAAGAGTGTGGGTAAGAATTTCCCTAAAGCTGAACCAAATGCAATCAAACTTGAATAGACACATGATTGATTAATTTCCTTGTCTTACTTTGGAACGCGCGCGCGCGCGCGTACACACACACACACACACACACACACACACACACACACATATATATATATATATATATATATATATATATATATATATATATATATATATATATATATATATATATATATATATATATACTAGCCACAAACCCGTGCATAATGCACGGGAACGTTAAAAACACAAAATATATAAGAATATATGGAACAATATATGTTGATATTAGTCCTAAGAAGTTTTATAACATTTCTGTTGAAAAACAAATGGATGTGATGAATTATCAGAACTTTCAAAAGTGACTCCGTCAATAACATAACATGTGAATTATCAGAACTTCGAGAGTGAACTCCTTCGGCAACATAACATATTGTGTCATAAGGGAGATGATTACGGCAACATAGAAAGGAAAAACAAAAAAAGATGCGCCTCCATATTCCTTGCCGCATTACATTATTCATGGCTATTTAAAAGATGCGCAGTGATAGTTCCACGTCAAAAAATTTACACATTCCCGTATGTTACACTAAAATATTCTGATTTCCTGTCTGCTGCAAGAAAATTGCAAAACAATGGATTAAGAACCTCAAATAAAGAGACAATAAAAGGCAATACATTATGAAATGATGATAAAACAGAAAATAATAGGGAAATATGAGTCGATAACTTCAGATGAGACATCTTACGGAGTGAGGAAACTGGTTTCAAGCACCGTGAAATATTTCCTTTAGAATTTCAAAAAAACATGTTAAAGATCAGAAATTTCAACACTTCTCCAACATAAAAGAATGTGAGAAATTGTTGTAGCTAGTCATCAAACAATGTCCACAGCAACTTGAACATCTAACCTTCAACACATGGATTATGACAAATGGAAAATTATGTTTGAATCGCGAAATGCTCATTGTGAATCTTAAGATATTTAATGAATCGCGCAGAAAAGTACAAAAACCACATTATATACACATCCGCTGTGACATAATACAATAAATTATCATGGAAATAATTGAAGAACAAAAATTAATGAATGTTCTCCGAGTTCATAATCCTAAGCAAGGATTACCTGAAGATGGAAAACACTCTGGACGAAGAAACACATATCCAATTCCACGGATCACTTGATAACGTGCTCGGAGAAAAGTATAACAGTCAGAGTAGTAAAATATTTTGCTAAAGATGTTAAATCTCATACCTAAATCAGCACGCTTTTCTCAATCGGAAGACATCTCCGCATATCGATCGTCATAATAATGAATAGCATGTCCCGTTAATATACTAAGGAAAACATATAAAGGAAAAGAAAAAAAAAACATGATGTGGAACATGTACAGAGAGGAAAGGAACATTTTTAAAAATAAACCGAATAGCATAATAAAGTGTACCTATCCAGCGACACCGATGACCGATGGAAAAGCATCCCAAAGAAAGGAAAAATATTATTATCCCGTGTACATCCAACATCGGATAAGCACGGCGCATTTGCGGTGTTATCCTAATTTTATGGTAGAATTGCCTTAGATTCAAGATAAACATCTAAGGAGTGAATAAACAAATCAAAGGTTAACAAAAAATACGCAAACATAATTAAGAAACCTAGCAGCGTTTGTGAAGAAAAAAATGTTTTATACAAAACATAATAGTAATGATCTTTTTAAATAAAATAAAAAATAGAAAGTTGAGTTACCGCTTTGTCTTGCAAAGAAGCACCATCCATTAAATGCGAGGTCACTTGCAATTTGAATATGTAGCTACCATGACGGAAACACAATTGTTTACGGAATTATTGACTTTACCTAATTCGAATACCACGAAGCAAACGAAAAAGAAAATAATCAAACTTCATATTAAAAAGTTACAAAGATCATTATAAACTGGATGAATATAATTTATTAAGTTACATAGAATAAATCAGTCATGGATAGTGAGACATCTAAAAAACAACATATGACGATTAGATATGCATGCCAGAAATGGACGAATCGAATTCGCAAACCTGTCCTTATAAATACTCTTTTATTTTCCAATGATATAACTACTAAAAAAACACATCCAGAAGCCAATTAAAAAAAATGATTGGCAAGTGCAAAATCAAATAAAGGATGAAAAAAGATGCATTGTAAGTAAAATATCAATGTCACTACAAAGTCTTCACTCCATATGTAGCAGAGTTGGACCAGGTTCCACCTTTTAAGGATGTGATGGTTTTGATTTGCTCCCCAAAGCTTAGGTTGCTATAAGAACTGAATGTTCTCCAATAATATGTAATCTGTTTTAATCGTCGGAGAAGTCGTTAACAAAAACGCAATCAGCAGGACCATTATCGATTAGAGATCCATAAATCTATCAACTAAATCGATTAGAGGTCCATAAAATTGGACGCATGTAAAAATTCGTATCCATCACCAAATTCTCAAAATATAACCATAATGAATCCTGAAACCGTAGGTACCTGTGAATGAATGAAAAATAGTGAATAAAATGCCTACGAAATAAGCGTAAAGAATTTGGGAATTGAGTTCCATAAGAATAACTTACGGTGAAGAATCTTGAAAAAGTAACCCTCTGTAAATGCCGTAACCGTGGGGTTCGTGTGAATGAACAAAATATGCAAGCAAAATAAGCATAAGGGGTTTGAGAATTGAGTTGCAGAAAAATAACTTACAAATTTGTATTTACATATTCAAACCCTGTTTGTTTTAGCTCAGGGGCACAAATCGACAATTCCAATCCTGGGAATCATAGATTACTTGATTTGCCGGTGAGGAAGAACGACAATGAAATTTAAAAATGGGATTCGATTTGTTACAATTACATGGGTGAAGATAATTCGATTCTGGATGCATTTGAGAAGAAGAAAGAAGAAGCTTATATCACATTAATTGAAAAAATATGGTATTATATTCAATGATTGGCGAGATTTGAGGATGCATATCATTGTTGAAGTTTGAATTTTGAAATACATAGATGAAGATATGAGTAAAAAATACACATATATAAAAGAGAGTTAATTTTTTTTATTGAGAGTTAATATTGAGAGATTTGAGGAAGAGATTAATTGTCTTTTTTTAATGCATAGAGTGTTTTTTTTTTTTTTTTTTTTTTTTTTTTTGACTTGACCTTTTTTAAAACCAATGTTAACAACTTTTTTTTTTACTTGACTCACATGATTTGAATTTTTTTGGACATATAACATCTAATATGAATAATTTGAGAGGAAAAAAAGAAGAAACTTATATCACATTAATTGAATAAATAAACGTGTATTATATTCAATGATTGGCGAGATTTGAGGAAGCATTTGATTGGCGAGTTTGAATTAGCCTGATTGGGAAAGATGAGGTATTTATTAGCGAAATCAAATTTTAAGAAGCCGAATTTTCTAATTATGGTAGGCTTGATTTTTTTATATATATATTTTACGGGTTTGGAGCGGGTCAAAGCGGGTAATTGGGTTAAATTCACTCCTCTATATATTATATATAGATATAGATATATATATATGCAACTAAAATCAGAATATTTTTAATCAGAAGTGGCTCAAGTTTATATTTCATGATGATCAATCATTGTGTCCGAACATGAACCACCACTACCCCCCCCCCCCCCCCTATCACCTTTAAAATAAGGGAAACATAAAAAATGTTTGAAAAGATTATAATTTGTGTAATATGTTTTAAATTAATAACATTTGGAATATATTTTTGAAAACATTTTATTGTGTATTCGCTACGGATTCGCTGCAGAATAACTACGGAATTGTTATGAAATGCTTTTCAGACATATTTTTCAAATGTTATTTTTTAGGACATACCACATAAATAATCATCTTTTCAGCATATTTTTTCAAGTCTCCCTTAAAATAAATTCCCTTTAAAGTCAACCAAAAATAAGCCAATTAAATAAGCCACCGGAGCTTAATTGAAAGCTGAAGAAATCAAATACAGTACTAAATAGTATAATTTATATCTTATTTGAATTAAGTGGAGAGGGACTTCTTAACTGCCATCATAACTCGACTTGAGCTTGATTGAGTCATAAGAGACAATATCGAATTCGACTCGTCAAGTAATCGATATAATTCGACACAAGTCGTAAACTCGATTCTCTATTTTAGAAATCATTCATTTTTTATAAGATATGACAAGTTTGAGTTGACTCGTCTCATACTCGTACCTCGCCAGACTCAGTAATTTTTCTTTTGACATATTTTTGTCGCCGAAGCCTCATGTTAAAATTTGTTACACAATATGTCATTGAGAAAGTATATATTTTAACAATCCCTGAAACCTTTTCGTGACAATTGTATTGTTTTCTCACTAATTAAAGCAAATTCGTGACACTCACTGGTTTCGTCACTAGAAACAGCCCTCTTGTGACAATTCTAGTGTTTGTCACTATTTTTTTTTTTTTTTTTTTAGTGTGTGCACCGCCTGTTGGATGTACGACATGTGTACAAAAAGACAAATATTGATTTATCTTCTTGTAAACACGTCGTACATTCAACGGATCAGTATATACGAGGAGAGTACGTGTAAGAATTTCCGTAAATTTGAACCAAAGGCAATCAAAGTTGAATAGACACATGATTGATTAATTTCCTTGTCTTACTTTGAAACGCGCGCGCGCACACACATATATATATATATATATATATATATATATATATATATATATATATATATATATATATATATATATATGAAACTAAAATCAGAATATTTTTAATTAGAAGTGGCTCAAGTTTATATTTCATGATGATCAATCATTGTGTGCGAACATGAACCACCACCACCTCCCCCGGCCCCCCTCACCACCTTTAAAATAAGGGATATTTGTGTAATATGCTTTAAAGTAAAAACATTTGAAAAATATTTCTGAAAAACTTTTCGTTGCGTATTCGCTACGGAATAGCTACGTAATTGTTACGAAATGATTTCAAGCATATTTTCCAATGTTATCTTTTAAGACATACCACACAAATAATCATCTTTTCGGCATATTTTTTCAAGTCTTCCTTAAAATAAATTCCTTGTAAAGTCAACCAAAAAGAAGCCAATTAAATAAGCCACCGGAGCTTAATTGAAAGCTGATGAAATCAAATACAGTGCTAAATAGTATAATTTATATCTTATTTGAATTAAGTGGAGAGGGACTTCTTAACTGCCATCATGGTCTGATGATCTTTGCGTCATACCTTTTAACGATATATGAACCAACTAATTAAAAGGTTCGATTTGTTTCTTGCATACGTACCAATGAATGATTGTGTTTCTTTATACGATAACATGCATCAGATATTCATCATCTTAACCAAACAATTATGCAATATTTACACAATTTTAGAGTCCAAATCATGCAATTAAAGTTCAGAAAATCAATTTAAAAATCAATTTTGGGTTCACAGTAATAATTAATAAATTTCATGATCACAAATTTATTTTCATCAATTATTCTAGGTGGGTTTTTATTTTAAATTTCTGAATCATTTTGAAAAAGTAGCTATCAAACATTTAAATGAAATTTTAATCTCATCAGATTAGACACACTCACCCGACATTTAATTTAAAATTACTTCTAAAGTACACTACTTCCAAATTTGTGAGCTATTTTTAACAACTCAATCAGTGCAGTCCAGACAAGGAAATATCAATATTCAAACAAGTTTTTTATTTTTCTTAATTAAAAGCGTGCATGACGCACTGGTGGCCAGATTAATTAATTAACTTGTTAATTAAATGTATTTATATATAATTTTGTCAGAAGCACTTAACAAATTAATTGGCAACCATTTCTCTGGCCTGGTTGTTTGGAAGTCTATCTCAAGATAATGTCATAGATGCGTAATTGGAACTCTTATTTAATTGTGAAATGAGTAATGCTTATATATGGCATATATATATATATATATATATATATATATATATATATATATATATATATATATATATATATATATATATATATATATATATATATATATATATATATATATATATATATATATATATATATATATATATATATATATATATATATATACAGATCTCATACATACACATATACATGGAATATACTTACTCACATGGACATGTACAGAAGAGTCCTATATAATTACCACATTCAATTATTGCTCAAGTACTATGATCTATTTAGTGATATGCTTACTCTGTATTCTCCCAACATTTCCACTCTAATTTGTATCGTTCATACGTACTCATCTTCACTTGCATCACCTTTCTCGAGATAAGGACAACAATATAATAAACGGTAAGATCAAAAGTACTTAGTAAATTGTAAAAACATCGAATCTAATCATGTAACAACACAAGGGTTATCAATAATTGCACATATATGTTCGAGTAACTCACTTCCTCTACTAATCTCACTAGTAGGCACAACAAGCAAAGACACATTGGTTGCACATTAATCCAATGACACTTTTGCATCGTGAGTATGCACCATGAAATTTTCTCAACTCCTTTAGGGCACGGTAGGTAACCATGTGGAATACTACCCGAGTCCGTTTGGTATATGACCTTATGGTGGAGTAATAGTTCCAAGTAGCGATACAAAAACATGCCTCACGAAAACCAATGTGTTTTAGCTTTAGACACATTAAGTTTGCGTTTGTTTTCGTTGGAGTTTGTTTTGAATTTTTTTTTATATCACTTCATCAATTATTTCTTACAATTCCCTCACCAATTATTATTTCAACTACAAATAAAAATATTAAATTATCTTTCATCATTTCACTATATTCACTTTATTACTTTTTTTTACCATTATTTTATTTATTATACTACTTTATTTTAATTTTCTCACCAATCATTTCTTTATCTACATAAATTTCAAAAAAACATTTTAACTTTCTAATCATTACTTCAATCATTTTTATTATATTTTATTATCCACAAGCATACAAAAAACCTCCAAAATAAACTCCAACTCAAAACAAATAAGTATTTAAGTTGTAATTAACCACTTATCAGTTGCACATAAAAGGCTCCTTAATGACTTCTAGACCTTACACCAACTCTACATTACACTACTTAGCACATTGCACATAAAAATTGGCATATAATCCAATATTTACAAGGATAAGGAATAAGGTTTCCAATGATCCTGAGTATCTCCCTGTATAGGGTTTTCTCAAGGTGATGAGCCAAATCCACTAGAAACCAAACCCTTAACTTTTCCGCATAACAAAGAAGACAATGACTTTCAAGTTCAACATCACCTAATGCTAAATGAAATGTGTTCCAATTCTCCCGTGTGTCACTGTGTAGAGCCAAAGCCTCAAAAACACATACATTCCACTTTACAACATAGCAAATAAGGTTTTACACTAAGGCATTCTCAAATAAAGGGAACAAAACACAAATATGCATTTTCTTGTGTTAGGTGTGCGCCTGGAACATCTTAGGCGAGCCCCCGCCAATACTGCGTTCAACCTGAAGTCTCTGTTCAGTCAGACATGCAGCTGACCTAGGCTAGGCGTGCACCTACTCGGACTGGGACTTCTGGCCATTCTTTGCGCCGATAGGCATGCGGCTAGTTATGTTAGGCGTGCACCTAACATGATTTTCATCCAAACTTTTTCGCAACTTTTCAAGGTCGAATCCATGGTGTTTTCTATCATTTCAAACACCAAAATAACACCAAAATGATATGTAATCACTACAGGGCATGCTCATAACATAAATCTAGATCTAAATACCAAAATAAAACATTTAAATTCGGTTGAACACCCATCTACCTCAATTTCTTGAAGCAAACATAAATCCGAAATCTAAGGCTTAAAAACCCAAGAAAATTAAGATCTTCTCGTGATTTCTACCACCAAAACGAATGTCTAATTATACTAGCTAAAACCTTCTAAACAACATGAATCTAAAAAAGATTAAGAAAAACATTAGTTCTAGAAAATTGGTTCCGGAAATTCTTACCCGATCGTAAAACTCTTATATCAAAACGTTGCCCTCTTCATTGTGATCTTCGAGGTGCTATTGATATGAAAATCTAACGGTCCGGAAGAGATGGATATCTCCTTCTTGTTCATTTTCTCCTCTATTCTCTCTTTTCCCTCTTCTTTTCTAATGTTACAGGCAAATGAAACTAATGGTTTGGGTTTGGGGGTTTTAGGTTAGTTTAAATTTCCAAATTTTCCCTTACTAACCAAACACCTATTTCTTCATTCAAATTAAGTGGAGAAGATAATAATCACTCCCATTAAATCCCAAAAATGACATAATTTCCCTTTCGTGAATTTACAGGGTATCACATCCTTCCCCTCTTAAAGAAATTTCGTCCTCGAAACTAGAACATATCTGGGAGACTAAGAAATTCTGTGAATTCCGCAATCATGTCACCATCGATTTCCCAATTCTCTTCTAAAGGCGTATGATTACTCCGTTGAACTAACACCAAGGGAATCTTTCTGTTCTTGATCGTCTTCACCTTTCGTTCAATAATCCGTACCGGTCTCACTTCATAAGATAGATTTTCCCTAATCAAATCCGGATCCACATCGGCTCCCACATCTGATTTAGTTAAGCACTTCTTTAACATTGAAACGTGAAACATGTTATGAACTATTGCCATACTCTTCGGTAACTGTAAACAGTAAGCCAATGGTACAATCTTTTCCAGAATAAAAAAATGGACTTACGTACCTCCGACATAACTTCCCTAGCTGTCTGAAACGCCTTACTCCTTGCATTGGTGAAGCCTTCAAGTAGACTCTATCACCAACATCAAACTCCAAAGGTCTTTTTCTCGCATCTGCCCAAATTTTCTGATGGTCTTGTGTTGTCTTTATATTCTGATGAACCAAGACAATCTTCTCTTTTGCTTGTTGAACCAACTCCGGTCCAATGATATATTTCTCTGCTATTTCATCCTAATAGAGAGGGATTCTACACTTCCTACCGTAAGGGCTTTAAAAGGCGGCATACCTATACTCGCATGGCAATTATTGTTGTAGGAAAACTCGGCAACTGGTAGGTAGTCATCCCATGATCCACCTACTTAAAAAACACAAGCTCATAACATGTCCTCGAAAGTTTGAATAGTCCTTTCTGACTGACCATCTGTCTGTGGATAAAAAGTTGTGCTCATCTCCAACATGGTGCGAAAAGCTATACGTGGGCCCTTCCAAAACCTACTCACAAATATGTTGTCTCGGTTAGATACTATCAAAATTGGAACTCCATGAAACTTCACTATATTCTTAAGTATATAGTGGTTAACTTCTTCAGTGACATGTTTTCCTTCACCGGTAAAAAGTGAATTGACTTTGTTAGACGATACACAGTGACCTATATCTTATCGTAGCCTTGCTTGGTACAAGGTAAACCATTTACAAAGTCCATTGTGATATTCTCCCACTTTTATTCCGGTATGTCTAAGGGTTTAAGGAAACCTCATGATCGTCTATGTTCAGCTTTAACTCTTTGGCATGTATCACACTTAGCCATAAAATCTGCAATTTCAAGCTTCATTGACGGCCACCAATAGTGTAAGTTCAACTCCTTGCACGTATTACTTGTCCCTAGATGGCAAAAGATATTTTGTGAGCTTTTTCCATTACCATACCGTGTCTGTCAAGCTCATAACCATGATTTGGCTTTGTTGTTGCCACTTTCTTCAAATCAACCAAGACATGAACTTTATCCTGCTTCTATCAAATTCGGTCATGTAATTCCGGTCTTGCTATCAAAGGTGCCATATAAACTGTTCGTGCTAGCTGACCTATTGTTAGGTGTAGTGCCCGAAAGACAATTTTTGTAATTGTTTTTATTATTAATAAATGACAGATTTATTTATTATCTTATTATTTGCTTTTTTCGTATAAGTAATACACTGCCCGAAACCTTAAGTTGTATCATATGTAGCCATATAACTTAGTGTGTGTCACACATGAGGATTAAGTTTATATGATGATACACTTAAACTGTTAGTCCATGGTGAACTTAATCAACGTATGAACACTTTATGGTGTGACCATCTTAACCGTCGATAGCTTATCTGAGTAGGAAATTTATATATGATGTAATCATATATGACTGGACCAATTTAATCTGAATTTATCATACAATTATGTGATTGAGAAATCTTTTTAAATCACAAGTTGATCATTGTTTAGGGTCAAATTATAGTGATTTTCACATATGTTTTATATATCAATTTCCCTCATATTTGGATTATTTTCATAGGAATCGAGCTTATAATTGATTAATTGAGTAAATGAGGTTTTTAATGGTTAAATATGAAAATGTAACAAATTATGTGCTTAAAGTATGATTTTATGTTATTTTGGAATTGTGTTATGTTTTGGTATGTTTTCCTATTGTTGTAGATACTCAATTATGTTGGAAAAGGTGATCCTAAAGAGCTAATTTCGAGATAATAGAGGATCAATCAAGTTTATGGAAGATAGGAAGAGATAAGGAAAGAAATCAATCAAGATAAAGATGGAAAAATCAATAAATTCGATGTCAAGGCTAAGTGGACGAGCGTCCATTATAAGCGTACGAGCGTCCGGATTCAAACGCACGTTTGAGAAGCGGAACCAGCGTTCGAGGTGTATTTTACATTCGAGAGTTTGGACGTGAAGTGAACGAACGTCCGGCACAAGTTCAAGGTCAAGGAACGAACGTTCGAGATACGGGACGAGCGTCCGAGGAAGAAAATCGGGATTCCGGGTAGCGCTGAACTTCCAACGCAGTTCTTGATATGATAACAACCGATTTGACTCTGGACCTCAAGAGAAGAGTTGTAGGGCTTGAAGAGAGGATTCTACAGGATTTTGAATCACTCCATTCCGACTTACGAGGCCCGAGATATGAGCGTTACAAGTTCAGAATCTGTTCCGGAGAGCCGGACGGGCGTCCGACATTATGGACGGGCGTCCAAAGCACCGTTACTTGTAGCAACCGACTTGATTTTCCTATTTAAACAGCTGCGCCCCAACCCTATTTTACATCAGATTTTTCATACGAAAATTACACGAGAAGCGACGCCGCTCCTTCTTGGTTTCAAGGTCGGTCACCCGAGCCTTGTGCTCAGGTGAACCGAGGTTAGATTAGGATCGTTTTTATTTTGTTTTTCATCCATGGAGTTCATCCAATGTATTAAACTATGTGAGTTCGTTTTTTTTCAATTTATTCAATCCTTTTTATTTCCATGATCTTGATTTATTTTGTATCTTTCTTTGTGCTTATGATGCCATGAGAATAGATTGGAAAATTAGTTCTCTATTGATAGTTACAACATACGGAAGTTGCGTAACGTTAGATCACCATAGAAAGATAGGATCTTTAATCATTAATGATGACAAATTAATTGGTTAGATTTCTAGGTTGTTAGATTCGATTATACGAGAGTAACTTGAATCTACACCGAGTTTTGTATTGAAAATCAGTCTCAACATTCGGAAGATGAGAGATTGATAAATTGGATTTACTAAGGAATTAGGGATCCGTAGCTTGAGAAATAAATTCACTAAGGAATTAGGGGTTTATGTCTCGCGACAAGGTGAAACCACAACTTGAATTAAAATCATGAATTGAACTAGGATTGAGATCACATAGGTTTGTTCAATGTTTGATCCCATGTTCTTTAGGTTAGATTGTTCTTCCTAGGTTAGATTTATTTTTCCTTGTTCTTTATGGTTTTATGTTTTGTTCTTTCGTTTATTTTGTTTTTCTTGAGTAGCAATTGGTAGGATTAATGAGATTAGATTGAACATACCTTTTCCCTGAGGATCGATACCCGTACTTATCCAACTTTACTAGCAACTACCCGGTATTCGGCCGGTTAGGAGGTAGTTTTGCATGGTAGTATAGGTTTATAAATTTTCTTTTGTTTTAATGATGCAAAATCTCTCCAACAAAAGTGGCGCCGTTGCCGGGGAATAGGTGTCATGTTGAATCTAGTTTTGTTAGTTCTCGATCTTGTTACGTTTTATTTTTGTTTTTAATAAAAGTAGCGTATACCAAGTTGAGAGTTTTTATTTTGCCGTGTTTCGATGACCGTTAGGTTAAGAATGTGCAAAAGTTTTTTACTCAACTTGTTTTACGTGAAGTTTATATGTTTATGTGTTACCTAGTCTAACCCCCGTGCTTAATTTGATAAGGCCGCCGTGTCTTTGTGATCGTGTTGCTTGTGTTGTGTTCATAAGTATTTAGGGTTTTGCTGTGTTTTTCCCGCTCGTCTGTGCATTCTTGTTGTATGGACGAGCGTCGTTTCGTTGGACGCCCGTCCGCTTCTTCATCTCAGTGAACGAGCGTTGGGAAGTATTGGACGCTCGTCCGTTCAAATATTTTCAATCCTGTTCTGATTTAGAGGACCAGACGAGCGTCTATACTTTCTGAACGCCCGTCCGGTCGGTTTTCAAGGCAGACGAGCGTCTGCAAGGTGGAACGCCCGTCCAGTTCTGAACGCTAAGTGAACGTTCGTCCGGGGTTCAGTCCAGGTTCTAAATTTCTTGATTTCATTTTCAATGCTTTTATTTGATGTGGATTTTTCATTCGAGCTTCTGTGGCTAATTGATTTTTACGTAGATGCCCTGAACTTATATGTTTTTACCTTTCCATCTATGAATCCATGTTAGATAATTGATCAATTCTTTAGATATGATTCATCTAGGCATGTTATAGTGATTTGTCGGTTCTCGTATGCTATAACTCGTTCTTATTGTTAATTAGTAGCTAATGTCGGTTTCCGTATGCTACATACCGCCGTGATGAATCTTTTAAGCTTTGAGACTTACGTGCTTCCTTTGTTTTTATAGTTCATATGGGTAGCTACGTCGGTTTCCGTATGCTACGTCTTAGGCCATATGAGTTATGTCTGTTTAGTATAGCTAACTCGTTGGTTTCCATAATGCTATCACCTTTGACGAGTCTTAAAGCGCGTCTACACCGCATGTAATGAACAAGACCGTCGTTTATCGTAACTTTGTCATTATTTGGTAGACGTTTATTTTATACATGTCGTGTTGCATATAGCGGGCTAGTTTTCTTTCTTTTATTTTATTTTCTTTTTGCATATCATTTAAATGCATTTCATTTAGTTGCATTTCATATAGTTGCATTGTTTTTCTATTTTTCCTTTTATTTTTCTTAAGTGTGGTCACTGTCGGTTTTCGTAATACCACCTAGTTTATTTTTCTTTTTGAGTGTAGTTAACTCGTCGGTTTCCGTAATACTACCTCGTTTTTATTTTATTTTTAGGATTTTTCACGTAGATTGCATTGTAATGCATTTTCATATAGTTGCACCTAGCCCTACTATTTTGTAATATTCCATGTATATGTCCATCTTTATATGAGCTTAATCTAAAAATTCTCTAGACTTCCTTTCCTGTGCTTTATATGTTATCTTCCCCCTATCCCCGAGGTATTTCATGTTTGTCAAGTGTGCAGGGTATTTGCATTAGCTATTGTGAGTTTTTAGACGATATCAGTTTTCTGGTGGATGGTCCACAATCTACTGATTTCTTCAAGCATTTCTGGGTGAGGTCGACCCACTTCCAGAATAGCTCCCTTTCGAACAACGAATCAGCTAAGTTTTCTGTTTCTTTTTATTTTTGCACACCATGAGGACATGCTGTAATTTAAGTGTGGGGGAGGGGATGGTTTATGTGTATCTACTTTCATTTGCTCATATTAGTTATAATTTTCTATGAAAAGTGCTAAATTTTTCAAAATTTTTGTTTTTGTCCCGAGTAACATTTCACTGGCATGCTAGTTTTATAATCTGGCACCTTTAGTTGTTATCAGTAGTCATATCATGTTCTGAGAATAGGTTTAGTAAGTCGATACTCAATTGAATTCCATTTCACGAACCTATTAGATGAAGAGCCAAATATAGAATAGTCTCCGGTTAGTTAAAGGAAAGTTAATTCTTGATACGTATAACACTTATTTAGCATTGATGAAAGTTAAGAACTTGTGCTATACTCACGCTAGAATCTCGCACCTTAGTGTTCTTGAGAACTTTGAGAGTCTTGAATGTGTTAGAAATATATTTGACCGAGAGTTTCCAAAGAGTTTGAAAAATATAAAAATATATATATCTATAAATAATAAATGAATAGAATTTCTTTGCGGGAATTTTGTTTATAACTATCACCTCGAGTCCATTTGGATACTGCCCCAATTGGGGAGTGTGGTTTACCTTGGACAGTATGGGTTTGAGTGATCTCAGGGTGACTGTCTCTAATGTAGGGGAGTGTGTTATACTTTTGAGACGCGACGATAGTATAAAATATAAAATATACGCTTTTTGGAGTTCTAAGTCAAGTTGATCTAAACCCAGTAGAGACCCGAGAGGTATTTTCTTGGCACTAAGCAAAGGAGTTTAGTTGTGAGTTAGTTACTATGTTCTTGGTAATTAGTTTTTGTAAGGTAAGTGCTGTAGATAGAATGAAGTTTTCGTTTAGTTGACCGGATAACTGTTAGTGCTTGATGTAATATATCAAGAGAGGATCGGTGGAAGTTTAGTAGGTTCTGGACACACATCACCGAGTGAGGTCGATTTGCTGAATACTAGCTTGTCATGATTTTGACTATATCTCGTGTCAGGTTATGTGGATTCTTGATGGTATGTTCTTGTTTTGTTTTACTCGAGGACGAGCAAAAGTTTAAGTGTGGGGGTGTTGTTTAGGGTCAAATTATAGTGATTTTCACATATGTTTTATATATCAATTTCCCTCATATTTGGATTATTTTCATAGGAATCGAGCTTATAATTGATTAATTGAGTAAATGAGGTTTTTAATGGTTAAATATGAAAATGTAACAAATTATGTGCTTAAAGTATGATTTTATGTTATTTTGGAATTGTGTTATGTTTTGGTATGTTTTCCTATTGTTGTAGATACTCAATTATGTTGGAAAAGGTGATCCTAAAGAGCTAATTTCGAGATAATAGAGGATCAATCAAGTTTATGGAAGATAGGAAGAGATAAGGAAAGAAATCAATCAAGATAAAGATGGAAAAATCAATAAATTCGATGTCAAGGCTAAGTGGACGAGCGTCCATTATAAGCGACGAGCGTCCGGATTCAAACGCACGTTTGAGAAGCGGAACCAGCGTTCGAGGTGTATTTTACATTCGAGAGTTTGGACGTGAAGTGAACGAACGTCGGCACAAGTTCAAGGTCAAGGAACGAACGTTCGAGATACCGGACGAGCGTCCGTAGGAAGAAAATCGGGATTCCGGGTAGCGCTGAACTTCCAACGCAGTTCTTGATATGATAACAACCGATTTGACTCTGGACCTCAAGAGAAGAGTTGTAGGGCTTGAAGAGAGGATTCTACAGGATTTTGAATCACTCCATTCCGACTTACGAGGCCCGAGATATGAGCGTTACAAGTTCAGAATCTGTTCCAGGGAGAGCCGGACGGGCGTCCGACATTATGGACGGGCGTCCAAAGCACCGTTACTTGTAGCAACCGACTTGATTTTCCTATTTAAACAGCTGCGCCCCAACCCTATTTTACATCAGATTTTTCATACGAAAATTACACGGAGCGCGGCCGCTCCTTCTTGGTTTCAAGGTCGGTCACCCGAGCCTTGTGCTCGGGTGAACCGAGGTTAGATTAGGATCGTTTTTATTTTGTTTTTCATCCATGGAGTTCATCCAATGTATTAAACTATGTGAGTTCGTTTTTTTTTTCAATTTATTCAATCCTTTTTATTTCCATGATCTTGATTTATTTTGTATCTTTCTTTGTGCTTATGATGCCATGAGAATAGATTGGAAAATTAGTTCTCTATTGATAGTTACAACATACGGAAGTTGCGTAACGTTAGATCACCATAGAAAGATAGGATCTTTAATCATTAATGATGACAAATTAATTGGTTAGATTTCTAGGTTGTTAGATTCGATTATACGAGAGTAACTTGAATCTACACCGAGTTTTGTATTGAAAATCAGTCTCAACATTCGGAAGATGAGAGATTGATAAATTGGATTTACTAAGGAATTAGGGATCCGTAGCTTGAGAAATAAATTCACTAAGGAATTAGGGGTTTATGTCTCGCGACAAGGTGAAACCACAACTTGAATTAAAATCATGAATTGAACTAGGATTGAGATCACATAGGTTTGTTCAATGTTTGATCCCATGTTCTTTAGGTTAGATTGTTCTTCATAGGTTAGATTTATTTTTCCTTGTTCTTTATGGTTTTATGTTTTGTTCTTTCGTTTATTTTGTTTTTCTTGAGTAGCAATTGGTAGGATTAATGAGATTAGATTGAACATACCTTTTCCCTGAGGATCGATACCCGTACTTATCCAACTTTACTAGCAACTACCCGGTATTCGGCCGGTTAGGAGGTAGTTTTGCATGGTAGTATAGGTTTATAAATTTTCTTTTGTTTTAATGATGCAAAATCTCTCCAACAATCATATATAGATTAAAGTTAATCCTGAAGTGATTGAATACTCCTACTTGTTTCAAGATATGGTTTGAAGTGTTCGTAATGGTTGCTAAGTGGCGCGGTCTGAATCACTTTCACATTGGCACTATCGAGAATGAGTAGCTGGGAATGTGTTTCGTAGATACGAAATTCCTTCCTTCCTACGGGAAGTAGAAAGTCAATCCTCTTATTTGTTATTCCAAGAAATTGATCGATCGGCCGAATTCGTATTGGTTATGAACTAATTGATCACTATTGGGTTAATGTTAAATTATGATAAGATGTAATGAAGAAGGTTTTACGGAAAGTTTCCTGTTTCATTACATATAATTTATGGAGGGTTAGTCTGTATGTAATGATTATATCAGTGGAAACTTACTCGACATATTGAGAATAAGAAATATCTATAATCGATAGAGTTTAGTTTCGGATTTGTGGTAGCGTGATTCCGAAATTAATAAGTTGAATATAAATGTTGTGTTCGATAAATATATTATTTATTTTATTGGAGCTACTGGTTATAAGTCTATGGTCTCCAGGTTAGCTTTTAACACGCGAGTGAATTCTCGTATTGTGGAACCTCGATGATATGTTAAATAGTTAGTCTATTTAATAAATATGCGAAATATTACTTATTCGGTAAATAATAAAAGTGGAGTGATATAGCTAGTCCCTCAAGTCTACACCATTTTTACACCATCATCATCTCACTACATGTTTTTCACTTGTAAAAGAAATTTAAAAAAATTGAAAAAAAATCACAACCACAAGATTTTGTTGGGTGTAAAAATAGTGTAGACTTAAGGAAATAACTCTATCATTACCCATAATATTATATATGTATTTTTCCGACCCACCCAAGGAAGACGACTGCCACCGAGTCACATGAGTCGATCCGCCCCTGTGTAAAGTTACCTGTGATGCTCAGCGGCAATCCCATCATTGAGGACGCTACAATAAAGGGGATTTTGTTTTTGATGTTGTAAAAATGCGTGGCTGTTACAGCTATTGCTTAACTAGACTTAACAGCCTACGTCATTACGGACGCCCTTTCTCATGTATAAAATCTCATTCTTCCAATTGTAAAGGATACAACAACTCTATGTGTGAACTATGACAACTTGTCTCAATTTTCCGATATGCAAATAGTTATAATGGTGGAGCAACTGTTTCATGTACTCCTAACCCCCGTTTTTATTAACTTCTAGGTGTGGCCTCTGGTTCAAGAATTTGGATCCTATCTTATTCTCACATAGTGATTTCATACATCATCATAATTCGTATATAAAATAATTCCCTATTTAAAAGTATGTTTAGTTGAAATTATGATACATTTCAATTTAAATAATGATTATGGAAAAAATTGCGTTTGAGTCGATAAACTAACGCAAGTTCAACTCTTTTTGGAGAGATATGACTGCTTTCTCTCTCTCTAAAAGTGCTCTCTCTTCTCTTAAAAGCCTCTCGTCTTCCTCAACGCTCTAAGCTGGCGCTGGAGGCCTTGGGCTTCCCGCGTCCATCCGTTTTTCCTCTTCTGTTATGAAAAAAAATGGGTTCCACTTGTTTGTCTCCTTCTTGTGGTGTGTCCGGCCTGCTCTCATCGGTCGTCTCCCTTGGTGTTTTCTGATGGACGCCGGAGGCGTTGCCTTTCTTATCCCCTCTAAGGCTTCAAGTACTTAGCGGCGGCTAAGGTAGTTGTCTTCCCGTATGGATGTTAGGGGTCATTCTTCCGGGCATATTTTGATGTACGGTGACGGCGCCCGGCGTTTTCTGGTGGTGGGGTATGGATGTTGGTTGCATATATGTTTGCTTTTTGTAGATCGTTGATGGCTTCCATGGATCATGGTCGGTAGCTTCCTTTAACTCGTATTGCCTTTGATCCGGCTTGCATTTGCATGCTCGTAATGGTGGTGTATATGTTGGTTCCGGTGATGGTCCTAGGGTTGTTGATGGTTTTTGTAGTGTTTATTTCTCGTTTTCTTTCTTTCTGTTGTGGTTTTACTTGTATTTCAGGTGAAGTTTACGGCCTCATGGGCTTCTTCGCCTCTTTGTCAAGTATGTCTCTTTGAGACCTATGTTCTTGATAGCTCAGTTGTTTCTCTGTCCTTGTTTTGTATCTTTTCTTTAGCTTTTATGTTGTTTTACGGGCGTTTCTTTGTCTTATTTCTCCGATGATAGTCCGGTTTGTTCTAATAATATCTTTCATCTCTCTGGAAAAAACCTAACGCAATTTCTAGAACTTTGTTACTCTCTTTCCGCTCCAAAATATAAGTCATCCTAGTTTTTTTCCTTTTATCGTACAATATAAATCATTCACAATAACAATAGTGCATTTATTAACATTTTTCCTCATGTTACCTCTAATTTATATCAATTCAACCATTTTACAGTTGTTTCATTAATTATAGTCAAAAGGTGTATTATGCATTTTAGCTATATATTAATGATATTTAGTTATTTTCTTAATATGTGTGAAAACTCTAAAACGACTTATATTTTGATACGGATGAGTACTTGTGCTACTTGTTTCTTTTCTGTAATTATAATGGTCACTAGTCTAGATAACATAATATAAAATATCATTTTTGCCCACTAAGGCTCAACTACTAACTTTTACCCACCTTGTTGTGCCCAAGCAGACAAAAACATACCTCTCATCTCACCGTCCGATAGACAATTGGAGAGAGCATCTCATGCATAAAAAATAATAAGTATTAAAGATAAATAAAACACGACAAGCAGAACAAGTTTATGCATAATACACATATATATCTATACAAATATTTTTACATACATTATGAAATCATATACTTACACATAAATATATTATACATATCTGTCCTTAATTATGAGTTAACGAATACACATATATACATACAAGCATACTTATATATATATATATATATATATATATATATATATATATATATATATATATATATATATATATATAAAGATTAATGTATAAAATAATTTTCCCAATACAAAAATATCAAAGTCTTCCTTCTCATCTTTGGTATGAAATGTATTCAAATTTCTTTTTTCTTTGGAACTGTAACTAATTTTTAAATGAAGAGGTTCAAATTCTGCGAATCGACTGTTCTAAGCATATGATAGATTCAAATGGGTAATGAAAATGATTTAATTATAAAATAGCATAAAATTATGTATATGTATTTAATTATATAGATTAACGGAAGCAAGCATATGTCAGTCTAATACATCCAAACATAACTGAGAGCAACAGTTAATCATATTAATATATACACTTCCCAGACAGAATAAAATAGCAAAAACTTTAAATAAATCACTGTAACTTTCTCAACATATTCACATTAGACATATTACTAATTAATGAAAAGGAAAAATACATGTCTTCTTAAGTCACAACTTAAAACTCAACCAAATGTTATACCTACTAATAAGAAGTAAATACTTGCTTAATTGACAATTAATTAAAAACATTAGTAATTAAAATTACTAAATATTGTTTTAAAAATTTATTTTTAATTCTAACTATTCATTATCTGAGGATTTCCAAATAGATGCAGATAGCAAACGTCTTGACTTCCATCCAAGCACAATTTTGTTGGTGGCTAATTCTTCGACGCCGTAACCGTCGTTGAAAAGTCCCAACAACAGTTTTGCCTGACAATGATTGGCAAAACTGATAGTGATTGGCTGAAACCCGATTTCAGCCAACCACTCAGCCCAAGGAGAGCCTTCCTGATCTTCTCGTTCTGCTCGGTAAACCAGTGCGATCGATCCGGTGATTTTAGGACCGATGAATACGCGTTCGACGAGTGCCCGAGCCCGGCTTTGCATCGGGAAGCCGGCTTCAAGTGAATCATACATAGCTGAATAACGATGAAGAGAATCCATAAACTTACCTAAAAACCCATTATCACTTGAGGGGCCCACTTCTTCTTCAACTAATGTGATTAACTTTGGGTTCAATGTCTTGGCTCCGGTTAAAAATGAGACAGTTGACTCTTTAGAACGGTAACTAAAATGTGGTAAATGTAACATACAGTTTATTATTAGAGCTTCACCACGTACTAATTTCAAGCTAGACGGCCGGAACATCTCTTCGGAGTCGAGCCGGCATTGATGAAACGAAAACGGCTGTCCGATGGAGGCGGCAAACGCCGTCAACCGCCGCCCAGTCTCTTGCATGGTACCGAACGAGCGGCGACCACCGCCGGTCCCGCCGTTCCCTCTCGACAATGCGGTGATCCGAAGGTGGGGGACGGGTAAGCCGTCTTTTCGGGATACTAAAGCTTGCATAAGTGATGGCCATTGTATACCTTCCATAATATCATAGTCCACAATGTGAACTCTTCTTTCATGGACAACAGCTTCAAGAATTGCTTGATTTGCAGTAAAATGTCCGAATTTTACGTATGGTGACATGTCTTGCAATAGCTGAAATGCAGCAAGAACATCTGATTGAAGGATATCATCTTTGAATTGGGTTCCATTATTATTGCTTGATGAA
Organism: Gentiana straminea; assembly: GCA_036785695.1. Classification (NCBI taxonomy): domain Eukaryota; kingdom Viridiplantae; phylum Streptophyta; class Magnoliopsida; order Gentianales; family Gentianaceae; genus Gentiana; species Gentiana straminea. The sequence continues at coordinate 558,784 of JAVUPR010000500.1, read as the reverse complement.
GATGATGACCAATGCTTATTAATATGCAATGTTCCTCCATCAAGCAAGCTTTGTAAAGCTTCTGTGAAATAAGCAGCCAATCTTTCCATGTTGGTTCCTTCATTTGGAGAAACCAACTCTTTGAGCCGAACCAATATCACCCGAGCCAATTCCCGGCTCTTATTCGCACCGCCAAGTGCTTCCGCTGCCGCCATGAGGAGATGGACAAGACGCAACCCTTTAGTATCTTCCACCATGTCGACGTGGACATCTTCTTCCACGTCGATCATGGTGTTTTCTGGGGATGCAGCATAGCTGCATCCCTCAGATGTTGGAATGACGACAACACCCTCGTCAACATCGATCATGGAATCCATTAACACATGGAAATCGTCGTTTCCATGTGAAAGTTGATCCCAATCGACGACGGGTGACCAGTCATTCCAAGTGCAACAAGTTTCGGAGGTGGTTGGGGTGGTAGTAGTGGTGGTTGTAGGGGTGGTGGTGGTGGTGGTAGTGGTGGAATTGCTATAGCAAGAGAAATCAAATTCCATCATGTTGGTGTTAATTACTAAGGCTTCCATTGCCGCTTAAGGCACTTAATTCGCCCTCTAATGGAGACACTTGTTTGAATGAATCAACTTTTTCTTTTCAAGTGTCGGAACTTATAAGGGGTGTAAGGAGAATAGAGCTCAAACAAGAGACATTTTAGTTAGGAAGTGATTGGTTTTTAATATTTTAATTTAGAATAAGTAAAAGGGCTTTGCTTTGATTATGATATGTGCCGGCGGACTTATTCACACGGAATAAACAATATACTATGTCTTAATCAAGCTTTTCATAATTATTACTAAAAAAAATACACTCTCGAGTAATGATACGGGTACAACTGTTCTGACATAAATAGTGTCACTACCTTCTTCTGTGTACTTGATTATGATGAAGATTCATCATGATCATGAATCCTACGTCATAATAAATAATGTAAATTAATCTTATGTTACCCGTTGTGGAACAACAGTTGTACATGTATCATAACTGTTTTCTCCGGTACTTCCTGTGCTTGTTATTCCATATTGGTTTAATTAGAAATAGCACCATGGATTCAAACAATTATGCTTCCGGAGCTTTTCTTTAAATTTATTTAGTTTTTTTTGTAATGAGAGGAGTGGGAGGGGTTTTTGAATCTTTTAGATCATGAGCATGAGTTGGTTTATAGCAATTTAAAATAGGACGTAATATTCCGATTTTCGGGAAAATGAAAGACGTGTCATTTTTGTGAACACGGAATATAAGATTTATTATTACTTTGGATTAAAGTATATATATATATATATATATATATATATATATATATATATATATATATATATATATATTAAATGGGAGATTATGGATTTAATGAAATTAAAGTGAGTTAATTGCAATTAATGTGAGAGGTTTTTATTTGGGGAATTAACTTCCCATTTAAGTTTTTCAAAAGAAAAAAAACTTCCCATTTAAGTTAGAGGTTTTATCAGAAAGACAGTTTCCCCTGGCAAGTTTGATGTTGGAGAGCAAAGTGAAGGCAGAGAGACTTAATCCAAATTCTCAGCGAGTTCTTGGTGGATTTCAGAAGTAATTGAGATTCAGAATCAGCGGGAGAAGAGCTACAAGTTGATACTAAAAAGTTGGAGATTTGAGAAGGGTTAGTTTTACCCTACTTTTGGAAACAACAAGATTTGATCAAGTTTATTGGTTGTTTTTGGTTGAATTCGTAGTTCTTTTGTATAGAAATTTTTTATCACAATTATTTCTTGTTCAATTGTGGATCAAAATAGGTTTTCGTTGAAGTCTTGCAAGAGTGTTGCAGATTTCTTGGAGTTTTGCTTTGGTTTTTGCTTGCAATCACGTAAGAGGCTCTTCCAAATGAACAGTTATGTTTTATGATGTTAGGGTTGAGTTTTGATGTTGGTTTGTGGTTAGAAATCATCCTTAAGTGTTGTTGTTGTGATATGATATGTTATAGAATGTTTAGAACATGTTTTGCTGCTGTTTCTGTGTTGTTTTGTTGTCGAAAATGGTTGGGACTTGATTAGAAATCGTAAAGTGTTGGGAAAAGCATGTTTAGAGTTTTGTAGTGGCTTTGGCGCGCGCCAAAACGAAACCAGAATGAGGGATAATGGTATAGAGAGCTTTTAGCGTGCACCAAAGGCGTTTAGCATGCTTTAAAAGTGAAATAGAGAGTGTTGAACCATTCAAAGGCGTATTAGCATGCGCCATATAGGTTTTAGGGTATGCTAAACTGAACCAAAAAGCTTCCAAGTTGCTGATTCAGGTTTTAGCGCGGGCCAAAACCTCTGTTTTGGTGTTTTGAGTAGTTTTTAGCCATAAATCAAGTTTTCAATGTTGTTTCTTAATGTTATAACATTAAATGAACATGAACAAGCCATGATTAAGCTTCTGATGCGTTTAGTTCCAGCACCGAATAGATTCATCCTAAGAGTTTAAGTTTGGGACTGTCGGAAGAGCATGATTGACATGTGCTTTAATGAATTAGTATTCATCAATATTTGTGTAATGTGTTAGGCCTTGTCCTTGTCTAGTGGTCTAGACGAGGGAGTAGAAGATGTAAGGGAGCTTTCTTTGAAAACACATAGGTTGATAGTTAACAAGTAATAACATATGTACTTGTGTAGTAAAAACCTAAACATCATGTTATTCTTGTTAAGGCACAAGTCTATATCGCGATGTGTGGGCGGTCAGATAAAGTGAACAACTCTGCTGGTCCAAGGGCACCAAGAGTAGAGGGACTTCATGAATGAATAACTCCGTAGGTTTACAAGGCCCCAAGTACGGAGGGACTTCACCGAACGTGTACACTATCGGGGATAGCCCGTGGCTATTGATGTGATCCACCAATAGGTTGCACCCAGATACTTCATGGTGAGTAGCACCATGCGTAGTGCCCATGGATACTGATGTAACAATGATATGTTAAGCTAGAAACAAAGTAGGACTCCACGACATGTTGATGAGCATGAAGTGAACCCTAGAGTTTGAGTCGGTCTCACAAAAATAACTTAATAATAATAAGAACCTTCTGTTGAAAGACTAAATTATTCAATAGCTTCTACCTTTTGTACTTACCTCCATTGCATGTTTGTTTTGTATGCTTTGTAGGGCGAGAAGATGAACATGTTGAACAAGAGTTTGATGACGACTTTGAGAATGACATGTGATGCTATGTTACTTGATGTTCTTTTTATTTTCCTTCATTACCTAAGTTGTACTAGACTAAGTTGTATTTTATTTCAACCTATGTTGTACTTTTATTTTGAGACTGTTTGTATTATAAGTTTGTTGTACTTTGGACATCGTACTTTGTAAAATATTCGTTGTTGTAAGTTACCCATTTCTATCGTTATTGAAGGGTTAGAGCGCTTTACCTATCATTTCTTAGATCTTAGAAGAGGTTATGAAATAGACTCGACCTACGGGAGAGGGGATGGTTGTAATATATTCTTAGAAGCATTTATGGTTTTACCTGAGTCTTTTAGCTTCCGTTTGCTTTATTTTGATACGACGACGTAGAGACTTGCGTATAATATTGGATTTATTTAATGTTACACGCGCCGAACATTCTCTTCCGGATAAGGACTCGGTATCTGGGAGCGGGGCGTTACAGTTGGTATCAAAGAGAAGCGTCATTTGCTATCCTAGGCTTCTTTCCTTGAGATAAGATTTCTTTAGACCACTTAGTAACATTCTGATCTTCCTTGGTCTTTTCAGAATGGTATAAACCCGTAGAGGCGTCCGTGGTGTTGAAAGTTCAAGAGCGTGGCAAGAGGCAAATGAGTTGGATCAGAATGAAGTAGTTGTTGGTTACGTAGAAAGGGTTGATCTACTGGGAGTTCATCAGAATCAGTTACCCCTACCTCAGTTTCATCAAGAACAACCTCCGGTTCATCAGGAACTACCTTCACACTTTAGTCCACATGAGCATGGTGATGGACCTTTGAATGTTACTATTGTAGGTGATATACCACTGGTGTATCTACCTCCTGCGATTGAAGTGTACCCACCTCCAGCTAATATGCATCCTCCACCTCCACCACCGGTAAGCTACCCATATTCTCCAGTAATCCCTCCATATCAGCAGACTTTCAATCCTCTACCCACAAGTCATCCACCTCAACCTACCATCATACCACCGTCACCAAGGATTGAACAACATCAAGGTTTTGGTTACCCACCCTATGGGCTTCACCAACCTTACCATACTTCACCTCATCCCCAAGGATACTACCCTTACTATCAAGTACCACCAGTGGCTCCTCCTAACAACCATATCCAACTCCATACCCACCTCAAGTACCTCAAAAACCACAACTACCTTTTGGTTCTCCACCAGTTGTTTCACCGGTTAGACCTCTAGCGGCACCACCGGTTTATGATCAAGCGCTTTCGGTTGATTGGTACACAAAGTTGAAGAGGAACCGTGTTCAAGCTTCTTTGGGAATGTAGAGCCGGAGAAGGTAGAAATATGGATTCGAAGCATCGAGAAAGCATGTATACCCCCTAAAAAAACATGTAGAAATGTTAACATACCCGAGACAGAGATGGCCCAATTAGCCGTTGGATTCTTGTTGGGTATGGGTGAAAGTTGGGTTGAGGCTATAGATAGTAGCCATGGTAAGATTTTTGAGTGGAAATTGTTTAAGGAGTTGTTCCACACCGAGTACTTTCCACCATCGGTTCAAGAAAACAAGACAAGTCAGTTTTTGAACCTTAAGCAAGGACTACAGATGACGATTTCGCAATACACAAATCATTTCAATGAGTTGGCCGGTTTTACCCCGAGATTATGGGGGTTGAAGAGAATAAAATGGCATTGTTTAAAAATGGTCTGTCTCGAGAGATTCAAGTGGGTATGTTGGGAGCTACGCCAAGGACAATAGCGGAGATGTTGAACAATGCGTTAGAGGTTGAGACTTTCAAGAACAAACCATCATTTGTGGTTGGTGTAAAAAGATCCTTTGAGAGTAGCCAAGGAAATGTCCGTGAAGCACATCATCAAGGTGTGAAGAAGACCTCAGTACCGTTAGCAGCCACATCATCAGCAAGTGTGCCGAGTTGCCCGAAATGCAAAAAAGATCACTCTGGGGAATGTGGAGCAGATACAAATGGATGTTAAGTTTGTGGAGATACGAGACACTGTGCAAGAGCTTGCCCTTCAAGGAATGCTAGAAGAAATCAATGAAACAACCAGGGAAGTGCAAGTCGACCAACAAGGGTGTTTGCTTTGGATGCAGTCGCTCCAGGCACCTTTTAGTTTTTTTTTTCCTAAAGTATTCTTATGACATGAATTAATTTCATGTTGTAACTGTATTCAAGTGAATGAACTAACTTTTAGATGCATTATAAATGTATAACTTAGCTATGTCAGCCTTAATTAATATGAGAGAAGCAAATACTTTTGTGTTAAGTAAGATATCTAAGAAGTTAAACCTACCCTTCAACCTTTAGGAAACTTTATGGACACCATCCGGGTAAAGTGAGTTATAAGGGGCTGAAATGTTGAGTAGAAGATTGGCTAGTGAGGTGTCAGTTTTGGGTTAAATGTGCAAGGGTTCAAACAGTTTGGGAATTAGTCGTGTTTTGACTCCATGGTTAGCAAGATCATTGTTGTTAGTTGTTGTCCATGAGAAACAAGATGAAGATCCGGTTTTGTGTTTGGGTTGAAGAGTGTTGATGCAGATGAAGGTTTTAGTTCAGTATGTTCCAGTTCAAGGACGAAACTCCTCTTAAGGGGGAGGGATGTAATATTCCGATTTTCGACAAACATGTCATTTTTGTGAAAACGGAATATTAGATTTATTATTATTTTGGATTAAAGTATTTATATATATATATATATATATATATATATATATATATATATATATATATATATATATATATATATATATATATATATATATATAATGGGAGATTATGGATTTAATGAAATTAAAGGGAGTTAATAGCAATTATGGTGGGAGGTTTTTATTTGGGGAATTAACTTCCCATTTAAGTTAGAGGTAATGTCAAAAGACACTTTCCCTTGGCAAGTTCGAAGTATGAGAGCAAAGTGATAGAAGATAGACTTATTCCGAATTCTCAGTGAGTTCTTGGTAGATTTAAGAAGAAATTGAGGATTCGGAATCAGCGGGAGAAGGGCTACAAGTTGATACCAAAAGTTGGTGAATTGAGAAAGGTTAGTTTTGCCCTACTGTTGGAAACAACAAGATTTGTTCAAGTTTGGTGGTTGTTTTTGGTTGAATTCGTAGTTCTTTTGTGTAGAAACTTTTGATCACAATGATTTTTTGTTCAATTGTGGATCAAAATAGGTTTTCGTTGAAGTCTTGGAAGAGTGTTGCAGATTCTTGGAGTTTTGATTTGGTTTTTGAATTCAATCAATTAAGAGGCTCTTCCAAATGAATAGTTATGTTTATGATGTTAAGGTTGAGTTTTGATGTTGGTTTGTGGTTAGAAATCATGCTTAAGTGTTGTTGTTGTGATATGATGTGTTATAGCATGTTTAAAACCTGTTTTGTTGCTGTTACCGTGTTGTTTTGTTGTAAAAAATGGTTGGGACTTGATTAGAAATCGTAAAGTGCTGAGAAAAGCATGTTTAGGGCTTTTTAGTGGCTTTGGCGTGTGCCAAAGGCGTTTAGCGTGCGCCAAAACGAAACAAGAACGAGGGATAATAGTACATAGAGCTTTTAGCGTGCGCTAAAGGTGAAACAGAGAGTGCTGAACCTTTCAGAGGTTTTTTAGCATGCGCCATATTGGTTTTAGCACAAGCTAAACTGAACCAAAAAGCTGTCAGTCTGCTGATTCAGGTTATAGCGCGTCCAAAACCTATGTTTTGGTGTTTTGAGTAGTTTTTAGCCCTGAATCCAGTTTTAAATGAACATGAACAAGCCATGATTAAGCTTATGATGTGTTAAGTTACGGCGCTGAATGGATTCTTCCTAAGAGTTGAAGTTTGGGACCATCAGAAGAGCATGATTGGCCCGTGCTTTGATAAATTAGTATTCATCAATGTCTGTGTAATGTGCTAGGCCTTGTCCTTGTCTAGTGGTCTATGTGAGGGAGTAGACGTTGTAAGGGAACTTTCTTTGAAAACACTTAGGTTGATAGTTAACAATTAATAACATACGTACTTGTGTAGTAAAAACCTAAACATCATGTTATTCTTGGTAAGACACAAGTCTATATCGCGATGTGTGGGTGGTCGGATAAAGTGAACAACTCTGCTGGCCCAAGGGGCACCAGGAGTAGAGGGACTTCACGAATTAATAACTCCGTAGGTTTACAAGACCCGAAGTACGGAGGGACTTCACCGAACGTTGATGACAGTTAAAATATACCTATTTATGTCATCAATTCCAACCTTAAATCGGAGTTAATTGTATATATTTCATATTTAATCACGTGTTTATATTTATTATTTAATGATAAGTGATTATTAATATGATAATTGGTATTTAGCTGTTTTTATTATAAAAGAGCAATTAAATTGTGCGATAAATGCTGATTTTGCAGATCATGATAAATCGGGAAGATAATTATCATGTAATCGAGAAGTCTCAAGATAAAAGAGAAGAAAATCGGAGCATTGAAGAAAAGATAAATCAGATCAATTCAAAAGCGTGAAGTGGGGAACAAGTCAGACGAACCGAAGTGAAAACGCGTGAAGAAGGAGGCTCGGTCGACCGAGCCATGCCATTCGGTCGACCGAGCGTGTAGGTTCGGTCATCCGAGCCTAATGTGATAAATGCATGTCAATCTTCTGGATTCTCCCTATGTCGGCTACAACTCCTATATAAACAGCAGCCACGATGCTGAGAACACACACCATTACAACACAAAACAATTTATACGATTTTAGCTTTTAAGTTTTATTTTCTTTATGTTCGTTCATTGTGGATTCGTCGGATTCTCCGATTAGGGAGCGCATTAAAGAGTGGGAGTCACTCTCGTCATCGAGGGTATGACTATTCAATTATGCAATCTTTATTTGTAGATCTGATGTATTTTACTATGGAGTAGTTTTATTTGTATTGATTGCGTGATATAGATTTATTTACGAACCCATGTGTTTAGGTTAGAAACGTTAAGAAGTAATCATGATTTGTTCCGGCACAGAACCGTGTTCGGTCGACTTAGACGTGTCACTCGGTCGCCCGAGTGCTGTCGTTCGGTCGACCGAGCCTGGCAATGTGTAGGGCAATATTATGATCGGCTTCGACTGCGTCAGATTCTCTGAATTGGAATTAAAACGAGTAATTAAACCTGATCAACTTAATTATTTGTCATCATATTTAACATGAAACCCAAAAAGTGATTGTTACTTAGGATATAGATTGAATCGGCATCTAAGAAGTACGCCTTACCCTAGGAATGTTGCTTAGATGAGGTTACGGTTTATACCGGCATCCCTAGTTTCGTAATTGTGTCAGAAGTTATATGAGATGGAGGCATTAAAAAGCGAAGTCACGTAATGGAGGCACGATGATTTAGAGGACCTAATTGGAGCTAAATCTACCTTAGGGGATGACTCCCGTAGTCATAATAATTAATCTTTAACGTTTGTTTTGTCTCGTTATCATCCTAATTCACATGGGGGAGTTATAATCTACTAGCGTAATCAATACTATTTGTCTAGATAATATCAACCGTATTATCCGTGTTTAGTAGTCTTTAGTCTGTCTTTGTGGTCTTTGTGTCTTGTGGTTGTCACTATTTTATTTATTGCATTTAGTTGGTCGTAGACCGCCCTTTCAATTTAGTTCTAATAAGATAAAGTTGTGTTTTATTTGTGCCGAGTCTCTGTGGGATCGACCTCGACTCTATCTAGCTATACTACAATTGAACCTAGTTCTCTTGCTAGTGTGTTAGTAGGCATCGAGTTAATAGTTTAACTTGACCTCCATCAAACGTGTACACTATTTGGACTAGCCCGTGGCTATTGGTGTGATCCACTAATAGGTTGCACCCAGATACTTCATTGTGAGTAACACCATGCATAGTGCCCTTGAATACTGATGTAACAAAGATAAGTTAAGCTAGAAACAAGTAGGACTCAATGACAGGTTGATGAGCATGAAGTGAACGCTAGAGTTTGAGTTGGTTTCACAAATATAACTTAATAATAATAAGAACCTTCTGTTGTAAGACTAAATTATTCAATAGCTTCTACCTTTTACTAGGTACCTTTGTACTTACCTCCATTGCATGTTTGTTTTGTATGCTTTGTGGGGTGAGAAGATGAACAGGATGAACAAGAGTTTGATGACGACTTTGAGGATGACATGTGATGCTATGCTACTTGATGTTCTTTTTATTTTCCTGCATTATCTATGTTGTACTAGACTAAGTTGTATTTTATTTCAACAAATGTTGTACTTTTATTTTGAGACTGTTTGTAATATAAGTTTGTTGTACTTAGGACATCGTACTTTGTAAGATATTCGTTGTTGCAAGTTATCCATTTCTATCTTTAGTATAGTTGTAATCTATTCTTAGTAGCATTTATGGTTTTACCCGAGTATTTTAGCTTCCGTTTGCTTTATTTTGATACGACAACGTAGAAATTTGCGTATAATATTGGATTTATTTAATGTTATACTCGCCAAACGTTCTCTTCCGGATAAGGACCCGGTATCCGGGAGCGGGATGTTACAAGGGAAGAATTATAATGAAATATTTATTTGAGAGCTACATATATATCAAGTGAACAGGTGAGTTTTATTTAACTCAGGTGAGATGCGTCTTATTTACACCTGTATATTCATACTATGTGAGAGAAGATATTTTAAAATGCATATCAACCATTTGTTTGGTATACCACGATTCACAACCGTATAACAACTCTTCTCTTTTAAAGTTTGCTATATTTATGTTGATAACATTTTTGTTGGTGTAACTTTGATACTAGGTATTTTGCATATGAATTTTATATTTATAGTCAATATATTTGTGAGCCTATCGGGTCACACACATATAAACGACCTTTTGAAATTGACGATGCTGGAATATTGCTCAAGAATTTAGTCGGGTAATTGAATCATTTTAGGAGAATACCAACTACTAAATTTGGAGATTTTGATGATGATTTGTGGCTGTGTCAGTGAGACCGCCTACGTACCCAAAGTGTATGAGATCTAGCCAATAACATAGTTATGTATTGTGAGGATGATGATCATTTAATAGGCCTCCCTCGAGAAAGAGTTAATGTAGAGATCCCTGATTAGTTGGGCCTTTGATTGAGGCTAGTGTGATGCCAATCGTGGGACAATCATGGCTTAATTAGACTAAAATCATGGAATGTGATCAATCATGGACTTGGGCAGTTAATAAGGATTAATCGTATGTGTCAAAAAATGGATTAATCGTGGGATCATGCCCATTAATGCGGTATAACGGCCATTAATGCTCGGGTCGGCTGATTAATGCTAATATAAGGCTGGCTGAACTCAGAGAGTGACCTGGGATGAGGTCAACTTGTTTCTGACAGACTCTTTTGGACATGCGGCCCACCTATGGGCTTATGCTGGACTAGGCTCATTGACCTTTTTGACCCATTTTATGCCTAATTTGAACGATATACATAATTTCCGGATTTTACCCATATCAAAAGCACCCCAGACCTAAGCTGGGTCGTATATCACATGTGAGATCTGCTGGTAGGGTGACGTGGCCCAAACTGATTGGCCGGAGTCTGACCATTATCCGGTTGATCGGCCCTCGTCGGGAATCGGGGTAACCAGAAGGGATCATGGCCACTAAAGAATTTTTGAACATTCTTGAAAGTCAATTGGGAGTAGTTGACTAGTGGGAGCAAAATCATAAATCAAAAGACCGGTTTTGGTTTTGCGTGTATAAACAACAACACTCTTTTATCTTTATTTTATTTTGTAATTTTTAGAAAACTTCTATATTTATGTTTTTTATTCTCGATTAGTTAAACCAAATTATGATTGTTTCTTTTGAGAAACGTTCTCAAATATGGTTAAGTAATTTTAATCATTTTAAATAAACAATGACACGAGCAACCCCGTTATAGTAGTTAGAGACTACATATTTGATGGAGTACTCCAAGGCTTTAATTATTAGTCAAAACGGAAGATCATCCTATGATTAAATCACTTGAAATTGGTTTCAATGAATTAATCATATATTGGATATTATCCAATATGATCATTCTGTCATACGATGACAATTAATTCATACGTTAGATAAGAATGACCGCAACTAATTTTGGAAGGTTGTTTTCAAAATTGTAAGATTTACGTATCGACTTAATTCTTTAATCATTGCTTGATAGTAAATAATTCATGTTTTGAATATGATTCAAAAGGTTATATAGACTATTTAACAAACGTTGGATTTTCTTTATGAAAGAAAATTGAAGACACAATTCTTGTGATTTTTCTTAAGTCTTATGAAGACTAAATTAAGAAATATTTACAAGAGCTTGAAGGATTAAAATGGAAAGTTAGGGCATGTGCTTAAATAGAAAACTTATTGAAGTATCTATTCTAGGCAAGTGAGTTGAGATAAATCTATCTAAGTTCAAGTCAACTCTTAGATACATGATTTCTCGCGAGAGTGATTGAATTAGAAAGATTAAATACGGAATACACTTAGATACGAAAAGTGAAGCAAACGTTGCGACATTTTCGGTATTGTATTATGAATCTAGAAAATTGATAAAGGAAATAAATAAACGTTATTGTGTTCCGGTTCTTATGAAGAACACATTTTCAGTTACTTGTTAGGATTTAGTAGACATATTCAATTGTAAAGATTAAATGTTATTCCGATAAAGTTGAAAGGTCACTGAATCTAACATACTAGATTGATGTGACTATATAGTTGATATGTGATGAAATCTCAACTAAATGTTTATATGGCTGTTATCCTTAATATTTGGTGGTTGTTCTAGACATAGTCTCTATGGAGGGGAATCGTGTGATCAGATGTCATTCTGATGACGTATGAACCATGTGGTTATGAATTATGTGGGTAATACGTATCTTATCTAAAGATGACTAAAATACCCTTTTATGAAAAGGTTATAAAATCTAGAAAGTTGTCCAAAGCCTAAACATACCGATGTTTGTTGGCTAATGACAATTAATGCCACAAATAACTTTTGTTAATCTGTATGACTATTTTTAGAAATAGTCAAGTGTACTCAATGAAGTGCATGATTCGGAAAGCCCGAAAAGTTTGAGCTAGCATGAATATGAGATTGATGAACTACAAAGGAATTAATCTTCAATTGGATTGAAGTAATTAATACCTGAAGGGTGTTTCAGAAGTCGTCTGAAAAGGAATAAGATTCTCCCTTGAAGGATACCACTTTTGGGATACATAATTAGATTGTGTTCCTACAATAGAAACAACACTTTATATGATAAAGGTGTGACGTAAGCCATGCAAAGTATCCCTTACCCGTTTCGGGATAGCTCCCTTATACAATTCACATACTTAACCGAGTTCCAAAGAATAAAGGTTGAACAAATTCCATATTAGATATGGAAGGGGATAAGGTCGAATCTATCTTTACCGAGGATTTGAAGTTGTCATAGGCAAAGTCAGAAAGGCTTGGAGCCTAGTACGACATATGCAACTTTGTGGAACATCTTAGCAAGTATGCTAGATAATGTTTACTTGTCCACGGAGAAAAAGGTGTTTGTCTCCAAACATGCTATCTTCTAGAGGAAGTATCTCTTCCAAAAGAGACAGTGGGAGTAAACTTAGATCTCAAAAGTAGTTTGAGAACCACAAGGAGATATTCAACCATAGGAACACGAGTAGGCGCCGCATAGCGATGAGGTGTAGAACACTGCTCAGTGCATACAAAAGTTCTGTAAGTATGTGGATAACCTAGAGCCTGAAAAGGCTTCTGGTATGTTCATCTTGAAGAATGAATATCTCACGACTTATGAAGGAATGTGTGAAAGGCAAGATTGAGAGATATGGCTAGGAGCCATAATATCTGAATTAAATTCCATCAATGACAACCAGGTTGTGAACCTAGTCTGTCTTACCTAGAGGGAATGTCCCTGAAAGGCTGACGTGGATAGTAATATGATTACCATAAGGCTATAGTGATGGTTGAAGGGTACGTGGTGTAAACCTTGTAATTATCTTTATGCTGCCTGTTGAGCCCACTTCTATTCAGACTATGCTTGTTATAACTTCATATCATGGCTATATGATAGTGTTGAAGACGTTGGGCAAACAACCCGATGTTCATAGACGATAACATGATATGTGAGCCCCCGAGATCCATTTATGGACACGAACAAGTTTCTCTAGACGATTTCTTTGTTTGATAATCAAAGGAGTTTGATTAATTCAAAAGAAGGGATATGCCCAATGTGCAAGATGGATAGTGGGAGTGTGTTATAATTTTTGAGTAAGGTATTGGATATCTCTCTTGGGAATTATCACCCCATGTCACAGTCAATTACTGTTTGGTAGTCTTCAAGGTCTTTACGAAAGCACTTGGATTAGTAGTTCTTATTTTTTGGAAATAAGAGTCTATAATGATATATTTAACTACTGTTAGTTTATAGTTTACCTATATGTATGTGATGCTAAAAGAGTTTAGCATAGATTGCGACCGGAGATACTGCTAGCCGGTGTTTTCAAGATCTATCTATGTTAGGACGTTGATCCTAAAGATAAGGTGAAAGATGATGCTTATGGAAGGTTTCCTTTCTTACTGCGATAGGAACCACCATAAAAGTAATGCCAGATGTTCATAGACCATGATGAGCAAGTATGAAAGTAAATCTGGTGAATGTCGAGATTATCCTTAAACAAGTTAAGGATGGTTTCCTAGTTTATTGAAACTTGGAATAAGATAAATATAGTTATACAGACGTATATCATGAGTCTTATGAAAGCGAGTGCGAGCTACGGTCTGGGTTTGCAGTCACTTTGATTTAGTAATACAGTGAGCTAGAAATGTTTTTGGCTATGGATCATTGTAAATTCTACTACTTGGCCAAAACACAGTAGTGCCTTGGAGGCGCAGCGGGAGCAGTACATGGATCTAGAAGGTTCATTCCTGAACCTTGTACGGTTCTTCCACCTTTTCTATATAACTGATATAGTAAGTGGATTCATTGCTTGAAGCAAGGACCAGGGTCTCATCAGATATTCATGTGTGTGTTGAGGCGGTTCCTTTTACTTGATCATTTGTAACATGATATGAAGATAGTCTGAGTCCCCACGGATAGCGATCTGTTCACAGCTAAGGCTGGTTGCGAGTATTGCATAAGATTCTTGTGTTTCAACTTGGTCTTGTGTGTGCAAGTGATTGGTTTTAGGCCTAGTGGGAAATTGTTGAAATAGTATCCTAAATCCAATCGGGTTGGACCGGGTCCGACCGGGTCGGATCATTTCTACTATTTCTTTATGTTTATACATATATTAAATGGCTGTTCTGTTGTCATATATATCTTCTTTTAAAGAACCAATTGTGAATTATTATATGATAACGTCCTTAGTATTAATCTGTGATAGAGAAACCACGATAGGCGATTATGGTTGATGAGATCTCTAATCAATTTAATAAGTTTGATACTTAAATGTCTCTAAGCTGATGTACTATTAAACTAGGCATTGATAGTACAAACAGGCTAGCACGTATTAGATTACTTCTGTCTTTAAGGGCAGGGATAGATCTCGTCTATCGAAGTGTAGAGACACTTGGACTGTACGTGGACGTGTATTAGAGAATGCATACGTTAGATTGACCCACTTACACTGTTAAGTGTCACACTATGTGGTAGTTGTGTAATTATCCTTAGGACTGGAGTCCACATGGCATCACGTTGTGGATTGTCATGCTTTGACACTATTGAGGTTTCCCCTAGCCATGGGGCAATCATACGGTAGTGATTGGGTGTGATACTGAAGCATGCGGAGTACACATGTTTGGTCGTCCGGAAATCATGTACCCTATCAGTAGGGGTGAATATCTGAAAGGGCCTTTTTTTAAAAATTGTCTTACTCTCGTGAATCTTTGCAAAGTGGAAGTAAATGAGTTACTTCGAGAGAGCATGATATCCAGATTATAAGACACGGTCGTTGATGTTTGACACTCGACAAATGACCGTATGTATATTATTACAACGATAGGATTCTATTTACACGGTAACTGTTTCACATGAAAGGTAGTAGTCATTGCATTTGACTCTTCCGATCATTGGGGGTCACGGTGTGTTGCTAGACGCTATCTCGTGATCGTTAGGCATGAAGGGCATTTTTGTAATTTTCACTTTGTGTCTACGGGCAACATATTCGGAAGCCTATCGGGTCACACATATAAGAACATCTAGCCAGATTAAAATGTGGTTATAGTTGATAACCAAATAAGGAAGGAATTTATCTCACGACTATAAAGTTATAGTGATAAATTAATATGGTGATATTTATTTATTATGAATAAATATAATACAAGATATTAATTATGTTGATTAATTAAATGTGTATATTGATACATACATTTCGAAATATGTATATATATGATATACATGTATTTTGCAAATTAGTTAATCATAACATTATATTAATTAAAGAATATTCCGGATGCCAATTATTTTGGATAAGGGGCGCAGATTTACAAGTGTATATGATACATTTGGTTTGTGCAATTTAATTAATAAGATTACCATAATATTAATATTGGATATTAATTGATTTTTAGGAAAAATTGATTTATGGTAATAAGATAAAGATATATTCGATATAAGATATTGTCAATATACTATATCTTAGGAAAAATATTTAATATAATATATTGAATATTAATGAGATAAATTAATCAACGGGATTTTCCTTATTTTATTAGGAAAATGTTTCCTTTCTTCTCAATCTACTAGGAAGCTAATCCTAATCAGTTTGGGACACAATAAGGGCGTAGGTCACCTTATAAATAGGGAGGCTTAGCTAGCTCTTTTAATCATCACAATTTCAAGAACTAATAGTTCTTGTGAAAAATATAGAGCTTCTTAGAGAGAGGTTAGAGAAAGAGAAAATGCCGGTCTAGCAACCGGATTTTTCTAGTAGCAATCCATGATAGGATTCATGCGGGCTGTTCGTATGGATCACTGGTAGAGGCCGAACGCTTGGGCGGCTCCGTGCATCGCTACTCTCCTTAGACGGTCAAAGCATCGATCTTTTAGATCAACTAAAGTAACCACCGTCTACTAGCTTATTTGTTTATTGCTTAAACGAAGTCGATCCTGGTTAAAAGGAAATAAATTTTTGAATTCCGCTGCGTTTCCTCTTAGATTTCCTAACATCTTCTTCCGTTGATGCCTCTTTATTTGCTAGGGTCAGACCTTGTCTGGCCGAAGACAACCTTCCACCTACATAGAGGAGTGGATGCTGGTTTATTTTGACCAATATGGTCTCAATAGGGAAACTTTTAGACCATTTCTTCTTTCGAGGCTTCAAAGAGCCAACACACCTTCTGAGGGTTATTGTGTTGTTTATGTTGAGCAATTGGCCGTTGGCCTTAGGTTTTCGGTGATTCAATCCGTCTACATTCTGATTCACTACAACCTGAGCCTTTCTCAGTTAGCCCTCAATGTAGTTATGACAATAATATATTTTGCTCTTCTCTGAAGGATAGTTGGTATTCAATTTTAAGTCCCACTAACTTGACTTTCTTCATCAGAAGGTGCCACGCTATGGCAAGCTGGTATACCTTTGTCAGTTTGTCTCCACGGGAAACCAGTGTCCCATTTCCTATTCTCGCCAAGTACCCTACTAATATCAAGGGGTGGAAGAAAATGTTTTACTTTGTCCGATCTGTTGGAATGGTCAGGATGAACCGCTGGATGAATACCCATTCTGATAATTATGTTCCCCTACAAGTATGAGACATTTGGGGCCAAAGTACTCCATGCCCGGCACGTAGGTGCTTTTAAGGTTTAAAAAAAAGATATAAGTGAATCTTCTTCAACAGGGATTCCTTATGACGGTTTACACTTCAAAGCTTATTGTGGAAGTAAAATTGGAAACTTTGATGAAAAGATGGAAGTTTATCTGAAAAGTTACAAGCTTTTGGGTGATAAACTGTAACACAGAGTTGTATGGGCCCTCCTTATATCACCAAATGATAAATCCACAAAGTTTCAAATTGAACTTGTGTATTATTGGTGACGATTAAGCTCTACTACGATGGATCTGATCTCTCAAGACGCTTGCAAGTTAGTGAAAATGGGTAGGGAGAAACATAGAAAACAACTGCACCACCTATTAATTGCCTACTTATGTAATAGTACAATATTGAAGTGTTCAAGATGTTAAGTATCTACCTCCCATCGGTTTAAGCTTTTGGGAGAGATGGTGATTTAACATGGTGTCAGAGCGAGAGGTCATGAGATCAATCCTTGCTGCCAACATTGTCTTCCCATTTATACCGTGCAAGTGTTGGACCTCTTTGTTGTCATGGTGTGCCCTTTATATATGTCTTTGTGTGCCATGTTGACCGAGGTTTGTTATAGGCCCACACTTGAAGGGGTGTGTTGAAGTGTTTAAAATGTTAATATGTTAATTATCTACCTCCGCGTCAGCTTAAGCTTTTGGAAGAGATGGTGATTCAACATAGAATCAAGTTGTCATAGTTCTAAGTAGCAGTGTTGAAGTGTTTAAAATGTGAATATGTTGGACTTATTTCTGAGTTTTAGTGATGAGTGCCAGACTAGCTGTTATAGTGCAAAGGCAAAAAGATGTCTAGATCAAATGTATAGGTTTATTAGAGTTTGATCTTTGTATAGGTTTGATCAAACAAGCACTGTAATGGTCAACTGGTTTATATCAGCAGACTGGTTTATATCAGTAGGGTAACTAGGTCAGTAGACTAGTCAAGAATCTGCTGAAGACTGAAGGCTGAGGGCTCAAACTCAGTTAATGAAGGCTAAGGGATCAAACTTAGTAATTAAAGTCAAGGATATGGAATCAGAATTTAGGGAATTCTGTGATGACCTAAACTGATTACATATACCTTGTGTACAAGGTCTAAGTTTCATAAGTTGGATGGTGATTGGAACTTAGTTATATGCAAAAAGGTGTAATCTAATTTCACAAATAAAAGTTAGATAAAAGAAGTCAGTTGCATTGTGTTTTAAACACAACAAATTATGGTTCAGCTGATTGATATGTATCTCAGCAGACTCATGAACCTGCTGATACATATACCTCGATTTATTCAAGATTACATTGGAAGAAAACAAGGATAAGGACAGCTAACAACCTCTGATTTTATCAAACAAATCAATGGTTGATATTAAAGGGACATTGGGATTATTCAGGACTTTATCCAATGGATACAAGTCAAAGGATGGACAGACTGCATTCTGTCAAAAAGCAGTCTGACTGTGTCAGTACTATGACCATGACCAGAAAGCAAGTCAAATAGGACAAAACATGGAACGGCTATATTTGAATTTCAAATACAAGTCACAAGGACTCTTACCTATAAATAGAGGACTCCAAATTCAGAAGAAAGATGATGATTGAAGAAAAATAAGAAATAATCCTGAGCTTCAAATTCTGATCAAGAAATCACCCTGCTGACCCTACTGAGCTTAAGGCTACAGATCCAGAGAAAATCTTCAAGTGTAATCTGCAATCAAGCTACATCAAGTTTACACACTTGAAGACATCAAGCTACTGATCATATCATACTGATCAAGCTGCTGCAATTGAATCATTTACTTGATTCAATCTTTCTTTTACAAGAAATCTGTTGAAGACAATGAAGCACATCTGTGTGAAAGACTGTTGTTTGTGGTGGAGCTGGTGAAGAGGCAATCCTACATTTCAAGGACCAGTGGAAGACTTTGGAGCAGCAATCCTACATGTTCCTAGTTTTCAGTTTGTGAAGCCATAGCTATTGGTGAAGGACAAACATCTTAGGGATTTTTGTAACAGCTATCTCAAAAATCTCTCTAGTGAATTACCTCCAACATCACAGGAGAAGAGTGGACTGACAGGATTACACCACCTGGAACCACTATAAAATCTGCCTACTTACTTTCTGCATTTATATTCTGCATTTAGTTTATCCAACGCATCAACCTACTGAATCTAGCTACTGAATTCACACACACACACACTACTAAGTATCTAATACTTGAAATCATATTTAACAACAAGTAATAAGGCTTAATTTTGATATAATTCCGCTGCACAAATTCAGTAAACTCACGGTCGGCGGACTACGAGTATCGACGGACTATCGAAGTATCGACGGTGTCGTCGAAGTTGCTGAGTTTGTCAACTCCAAAAGTTTTAAGTGTTAAGTTTATTCACACCCCCTCTAAACTTAACCAAAGCCTTTTCAAGGGACCAACAGAATATTTTAATTATTTACCTCTCCACCAGCTTAAGCTTTTGGGAGAGATGGTGATTCAACATAGAATCAAGTTGTCATGGTTCACAAGTAAAGTGAGCAGTGTTGAAGTGTTTAAAATGTTAATATGTTAATTATCTACCTCCCCATCAGCTTAGGCTTTTAGGAGAGATGGTGATTCAACATAGAATCAAGTTGTCATAGTTCACAGGTAAAGTGAGCATAAGTTTTTATTTTTAAATTGAAATTTTATACTGTAAAGGTGTACATGAGAATGACGTATGAATTCCAAAACTGTTGATATGTCAATCAAGTTGTTACATCAATATGAGTGTAAGAATATAATATTTTTGACATGCATATCCCTCTAATAGAAACAAGGTTCTAACATATGTATTTTGCGTGATCATGCACCTCGGGCAAAAGCCCTTCTAGAGGACTCAATAAAAATGTAGATATAAGCCAACTGAGGTCTGTCACATCGTATTGAAGGGCGTCTCCAACTAGAACTTGCATTGAGCCAGCTGAATGTGTCTTGAGCTTTGAGGCCTCCAGAGGTAGGTGTGATTGAGGCATGTAGCCCTCAACCGTAGCGTGTTTTCCTTGTTTCCTTGAGGCTCCGAACCATAAGCCCTATAAGGACTAAATAAAAAAACAAACGGATTCACTATTGAGATATTTAAAATCTTAATTATCTATTTCAATATCAGCGTAAGCTTCTTGATAATTACAAGTTCAACAAGTTGTAAAACTAATTGAGAATAGAAACTTAAGCAAAGGTAATGAGGTTAGGTAAGATGATTAAGACAAGATTGAATTTTTTTTCTTAAAGCCCCCGGTATCTCGAACCAAGTAATCCGACTAATCCGGAGTTCGACCCAGGTCGTGCCTACAGAGTCTGACTCTTAATCAGGGGTAGGGCCTGGCCCAGAGCTCTTTCAACATGACGCCTCAGAGAAAAATCGAACTGGTGACTTCTCTAGGTATTCTCAAGTCACAAAAGTGAATATTTAGATAATGTGGTTTTCATTATTAAAAAGAGAAATGATTATTTCATAACAAATGTGCACAACAAAGCACCACAACAACTTTTTCTACCATTGATTTTTTTGGGACCCATTTGAATCAATAGGTCTCATATCATAATCAATGATCCAAAAGTGTGTTGTGAAACTTTGTTGTACATATTTGTTGTGACATTATCACTACTCTATTAAACAACAATATATTATTATACGTTTTGACTATGTCAAACTTTACTTAAAGTAACCTATATATCATATTTTGCGATCGCATTAACTTGTTCATTCTTTGATTTGGACATGAACAACTGGCAACAGTCATCAACAAAACTACACTCCAAATGTTCCAGGGACTTCGACTTAGCAACAATTACTTAGTCAATATTCATTGCTGTTATCTTTCAGTCTTTAAGTATGTGAATCGAAGTGTGGTCTTCAGATATAACAATTTAGAAAATCAATGATCCAAAGAATAAAATAATACTCGTAGAGTGAAATTATAACAACCCGATACAAATCCGAGTGAAATTCCCATATCGAATCATGAAGTCTCATACGGTGCGGTAAAGAAGAAAATGTGGTAGCTAGAAGGTGATAAGAATCAGCTAACACGACCTTCTAAACCCTTTACATTACATCATAAACAAAGCATCCTTATGCTTAAAATAAAGACAACATCTTGACACTTCATAAGTTTCACACTACATCAGCATCTCATCATACTAATTAACTAAAATTCCACAAGGTTTATGACTTCATTGTAACGAATTACAACCAAAAAAAAAGCATATGGAAACTACGTAAGATTACATGTTACATGTGTACGTCCCAAAACCACATAAAGACAATGGATATAGACATTGGGATAGGAGAAGCAATAAACCCCATCCTTACCCTTGTATGGTGGCTGAAGGTGTCCATCCTCTAAAATGTTAAAGGGGTGAGCTATGAAGCTCAATAGAAAAATCAACAGCAAAGAAAACAAAGTCATCACTTAATGGGATTTTAGAAGTGTTTCAGTTTCTCTTTCACAATAATAAAATGCATAATTATAATTAAAAAAACAGTATTAGCAAGTACATAACATGGAGATTCTAACTCAACTTAGCAATAAAATTATCGACACGAAAATCTACAAAGTATGGAAACGAAACCACATAATTCATATTCATCATCTTTTGTATGTGTTTTTAATATTCCATTTTATTTCTGAGGTTGATGAGTATCACACCATGTTTACTAGAGTCCACATGGAGAGCATGAACTTCTTAATCTAAGACAAACCATACGTCCATTATTTTCACCCATTGACAATGACTGACCGACCCGACATAATGCTCACTATTTTTGCTCATGAGCGGAAACTGGTGCAAAGGACCTTTAAGGATTCATTATATTTTCCATTTATGTCTAAGAACTTAACAATCAACCCTTCTTTCATATCTTTATTTTCATTCACATGATATCATTCATCCCTTTCATTCATTCCTTACTTTAGGTCTACATATGAGTTAGTGATCTTGCATAAATACACGTGATTGAACATAAATAACATCACAAATTAATATCTACTTAGCATAACTGTTAAAACACAGACGTAAAACTTGCAATTTAAGAAAGATAAAATAGAAGCAATGCAAACGTAAAGTATGGCAGAAATTGATAAAACACAGAAACAAAGAGAACACAGTGATTTAACGCGGTTTCCGGCGTTGTGCCAACTACTCCACGGATAGAAAATGAGATATTTTACTATGCACAAAGTTACAAGGATTTTCACACACTACATTGATTACAACATTGGTAATTATAAGCACAATTCCCTAAACCCTAGCTGCCATAAGATCTTTGTCGGAACTGTCATAAATACCCTAGATGTGGACCCCAGCTCCAGCTGTTATCCACCAGATGAAACGCAGCTCCGGCTGACCTTCTCAGACTTGTAATCAACTGCTCAGATGTAGAACTCAGTTGTACTCAGCAAAACTCAGCAGACCAAACTGACTGCTGACTTAAGAAGAGACTCAGTTGCACTTCACCGAACTGACTTTCACATAAATGAATACACTTACTAAACTGACCATCATTCTCAGCTCAGTTTTACAGATTAGTTCCACCAGCTTATTCATCAGTAATGAGATCAAGTCACTTAACTGACAAATCTCCACCTTGACTTGAACTCTCATTCACAGTCAATCAGATTGCATAATCAGATGTACTTGTACCAGATGCATTTGTCAATGCCAGGATATACTTACCAGACTTCTCCACAGAATCCACTCAACTGATCTGCCCTCAGCTGAGTATCCAAATTTCAGTTTATAAGGTTTGAATATTTAGCAAGTCTAGACACAACTGAAACTTGCTCCGCTAAACTGGTTTGGTGAACATATCAGCAAGATTATCCTTGGTGCTAATCTTCTTCACTACAAACCTCTTCTCATTTCATTGAAAATGATACCTCACATCAATATGCTTGGTTCTCTCGTGATAAACCTAATCCTTAGCTCGACAAATTGCACTCAAACTATCACAATAAATCTCAGTTTGATCTTGATGTAGCCCCAAATCACTGACTAGCCTCTTCAACCAGATACCCTCCTTAGCTACTTCAGTAAGAGCCATATATTCAGCCTCAGTAGTTGATAAATCCAATGTGGCCTGAAGAGTTGCTTTCCAGCTGACAACTGAATTCCTCAATGTGAAAACATAACCAGTCATTCATTTTCTGCTGTCCACATCACCAGCATAATCAGCATCACAGTACCCTGTGATCAGTTCTTGAGTATCACCTCTATAAATGAGATCAACATCAGTTGTACCCCTAAGATACCTGAATATTCTTTTCACAGCTTTCCAGTGTTTCTTTCTAGGTTGATCCATAAACCTGCTGACAACACTGACTGCTTGAGCTAGATCGGGCCTAATGCACACAATGGCATACATCAAACTGCCAACTGCACTAGCATAGGGAACTCTTGACATGTACTCATTCTCTTCTGCTGACTATGAAGTGAAAACCGACAAATGAATATTTGATGCCATAGGAGTATCTATTGGCTTTGCAACAGACATACCAAACTTGGCTAAAATCTTCTGTATATAACCCTGCTGAGATAAAAACAGTTTCTTTTGACTTTTATCTCTCTAGATCTCCATCCCTAAAATTTTCTTGGTTGCACCCAAATCCTTCATTTCAAACTCAGCACTGAGAAGGTCTTTCAGATACTGAACATCAGACTTCTTTCTTGTAGCTATCGGCATATCATCCACATATAACACAAGATAGATGTATGATCCATCTTTCAACTGACTGTTGTAGACACAACAATCATAAGGACTTCCACTGTAGCCCAACTGGATCATGTAACTATCAAACCTTTTATACCACTGTCTAGGAGCTTGCTTCAGTCCATACAAAGACTTCTTCAACTTACACACACAATCTTCCT
Source organism: Gentiana straminea (assembly GCA_036785695.1). Taxonomy (NCBI): domain Eukaryota; kingdom Viridiplantae; phylum Streptophyta; class Magnoliopsida; order Gentianales; family Gentianaceae; genus Gentiana; species Gentiana straminea. The sequence continues at coordinate 534,914 of JAVUPR010000500.1, read as the reverse complement.
TGCCAGGAACTAGGACTCCTTCTGACTAAGTCATGTATATCTCTTTATCTACCTCACCATGTAGAAAAGTTGTCTTCAAATCTAACTGCTCAAGTTCTCAGTCTTGTTGTGCTACTATTGCTAGTAACACTCTGATTGAAGTATGTCTGACTACTAGTGAGAATATCTCATCAAAGTCCACACCTTCTTTTTGACTCAACCCTCTTGCAAAAAAATGTTCCTTATACCAGTGGCGGACCCAGGAAATTTTTCCAGTATGGGGCCAAATTCAAAAAAAAATTGAAAAAAGATGCAAGAGACAAGTTTCGAAACAATGACCTTAGGATATGTATTCAAGCTTTCAACTAGTTGAGCTAAATGGAGAATTTCACTATATATGAATTGTCTGAAATAATATACATACACAGTTTTAATATTATTAGAGGGGCATATTAGTAACTTCGTCCGGAAATTTGAGTGGGGTCCGCCCCTGCCTTATACTTCACTCCTTCTGCCTATTCCTTCCTTTTTTCTTGAAGACCCACTTGCAAGTAATACCTCTCCTATCAGCTGGAGGTTTAACTAGATCTCAAGTCGGATTCTTCAGTAATGACTCCATTTCATCTCCCATGGCAGCAAGCCATTGAGATGCTTTAGAACATATCACTGCTTCACTGTAAGTAGAAGGTTCAAAACCATCCACTTCTTTTACAACTTGAAGTGCATATCCAGCCAAATCATCAAACACATACCTCTTGGGAGGTATCCCAACATTGGATCTTCTAGCTCTGCTGACATATATACATTTCTGACCAATATCAGTTTGACACTCAGCTGACATTTGCTCAACTGACTGGCTTGGATTCAGTTCAGGTTCAGTAACGAGATGAGATGAGTGCTGACTTGGATCAGCTGAGTGTTGCATCTCAGCTGACTCCATCTGAAGCTCCACCTTACTGTCAGCTCTCTCAGTTTCGGCACTGGTTTTAGACTCAGTAGTCCCTCTCACTAATGAACTGGGCATAGAATTTTCATGAAAAACCAGCATCTCTACTGAGAATAACTATGTTTTCTACTGATGACCAAATTCTATAACCCTTTACTCCATCACCATACCCTACAAACACTCCTTTCTTGGCTCTTGGTTCCAGCTTCCCTTCACTCACATGATAGTAAATTGTGCTTCCCAAAACCCTTAGAATTGAATAGTCAACAGTCTTGCATGACCACATCTCAAAAGGTGTTTTGTGACTGATCCATGCGTGAGGACTCCTGTTGATTAAGTAGCAAGTTGTAGTTACAGCCTCTGCCCAAAATCTCATTGATAAACCAGCATTAGAGAGCATACATCTTGCTCTTTCCAGACTAGTTTGATTTAGTCTTTCAGCTACCCCATTCTGCCGAAGAGTTTCCCTAACTGTATGATGTCTGGAAATACCCCCATTTCTGCAAAACTCATCAAACTCACCCCATCAGAATTCCAGACCATTATCTATATAAAGCCTCTTGATCTTCTTCCCCAACTGATTTTCAACTAGAGCCTTCCATTGTCTGAAGCTCTTGAATGCCTCACTTTTGTGTTTCATTATCACCACCCAAGTAATCCTTGGAGAGTCATCTATGAATGACACAAAATATCTGTGACCACCCAATTACTCCACCTTTGACGGCCCCCAACAATCAGATGAATGTAATCAAGTGATGACTTTGTGTTGTGTACCCCTCTTGATAACTTACCCCTATGAAGCTTCCTAAACACACAATGCTCACAAAAGTACAGATGCTTGACCTTACATCCCCCAAGAAGATCATTTTGAGAAAGAACCTGCATCCCTTTTTCACCCATGTGACCCAGTCTCATGTGCCAAGGTTTTGTAAGCTGTGATTGATGAATCTCAGCAGATGCCACAGCAGCAGACCCAACAATAGCTGACCTTTGCAGTATATACAAGGTCCCTTTCTTGACTCTCTTAAGAACCACGACTGAGTTTTTATAGACACTCAGCACTCCACCTTCACCCTTGAAATTGAACCCCCTGTTGTCTAAAAAAACGAGGGATGCCAAGTTATTGGTCATCTATGGAACATGTCTAACTTTACTCAGTTTATAGAATCTTCCATCCTTTGTCCTCAACTGAACTGAGCCAATCTCAGCTACCTTGCAGACCTTGCTATTTCCCATAGATATGACCACCATCTATCTGCTGATAACTTGAGAACCACTCTCTATGAGGGAAAATATAAAAGGATGCCCTGGAGTCTAGAATCCACACATCAGTACGATGTGCTGAATTTCTTGCTACTAGAACCATGTCCTCTTCTGAGTCTTGCTCAGCTGCTACGGCAGCTGTGCCCGAACTGTTCTCCTGCTGTTTCTTTCTCTTTGGACAATCGGACTTCCAATGTCCCGGCTCCTTACAGTAATTGCAAACATCTGTGGACTTAGGGCCTTTGGACCTTGTCTTCATGGAATTCTTCTTCTTAGACTACCCATGCTCTTTTCCACTGCTGCTACTGACTACTAGTCCAGCAGCCTAATTGTCTGCCCCAGTTGCCTTATGTCTCAGCTCCTTGGCATGTAAGGTTGACCTCACATCTTCCAAAGTCAATGTATTCTTCCCAACTATGAATGACTACACAAAGTTCTCATAGAAAGTTGGTAATGAAACCAGCAAAATCAACGTAGCATCCTCATCCTCAATCTTAACATCAATATTCCTGAGATCAAGTAATATTGTGTTCAGCTGATCAAGGTGATCTCACAGCTGATCCCCCTCATGCATCCTCAGGATGAAAAGCCTCTGATTCAGCAACAACTTGTTGGCCAATGACTTAGTCATATACAGGTTTTCAAGCTTTGACCCTAACTTGGTAGCGGTGTCTTCCTCGACAACTTCAGTGATAACATCATCAGACAAGCACAACATGATGGTTCAATGTGTTTTCTCCTCCAGACTGGCATAATCTGCTGCACTAGCATCCTCTTTATCAGTTAAAGGAGTCCACATTACTTGTTGCTTTAACAAGGCCCGCATCTTGATTTGCCACAAACTGAATTATTCCTCCCTGTAAATTTATCAATATTCACGTTCATTACTGACATCCTTCTTACTAAAGAACATGCCTTTGATCACAGAATCCTAGCACTGGTCACCGGTCTTGGTAAATATCAACTCCGTTCAACCTGCAATTTCTCTGAATCTATGAACAAACACTCTGATACCAATTTGTTAAAACACAGACGAGAAACTTTCAATCTAAGAAAGATAAAACAGAAGCAATGCAAACATAAAGTATGGCAGAAATTGATAAAACACAGAAACACAGAGAACACAGTGATTTAATGTGGTTTCCGGTGTTGTGCCGACTAATCCACGGACAGAAAATGAGATATTTAACTATGCACAAAGTTACAAGGATTTCCACACACTACATTGATTACATCATTGATATTTATAAGCACGATTCCCTAAAACCTAGTCGTTGTAAGATCTTTGTCGGAACTGTCATAAAACCCCATCTGTGGACCCCAGCTCCAGCTGTTATCCACCAGATGAAAATCAGCTACAGCTGGCCTTCTCAGACTTGTAATCAACTCATTTGCACTTCACCGAACTGACTTTCACAGAACTGAATACTCTTACAAAACTGACCATCATTTTCAACTCAGTTTTACAGATTAGTTACACCACCTTATTTATCAGTTTTGAGATCAAATTACTTAACTGACAATAACTGATTACCAGAAGTCTACATATATAAATGATTTCCACCGTTTAAGTGTTGATATTTGCCGCTTAAGCGCCATGACCAGTTTTTTTATTATACCATGGAGATTGATTATGTCATTTCATTAAGTTTGATATATTAAATACTACACATTTACGACAACATGGAATAATGCATACAACAAGTAAGCAAAGGCATAGTTTACTTATAACATGAGATTCTTGTGTATAATCCTATAGACATGAAATATATTACACAATAATCCTTTTGGTGAAGTAAACAAATGTGACCACTAGGAATTTCAAATTTCTAGGAGCTTAGGGAAGAGGACCTACGGTGTCGATTCCTCAATAAATGGAAAAAATTTAAGGGTGGTTTAAAAGGATAAAAAAAAAAAGGGAAAAAATGAGAATCAGGACAGTAGAAATATAAATTGAGTGATAAGGACAAATCCACTGTTCATAACCTCGAATCCACTGTTTGTTGCAGTGGAATTTACCTCAAATCTAATATTTCACTATCACAGTGGAATAAGGACATGTCCTTTTTACCCAAAAAAATTCCACTGTCCTCTTTGTATATTTCTATATTCAAAATATCTTTTTAACAATAAACCCAAATTTTAAAGAGACAAATAAAAAAAATTAAGGGGGACGAATAAGATTCATACTACATGTATTAGTAGATTTTTTCGGATTAAGAGAAGACAGTTGCCCCCCCCCCCCCCTCCTTAGTTGTATGTAGATCCGCCACTGATCGGAGGGCCAAGGACTTGAGAGTGGTACCATGTTCTGGGATGCTTGATGTGGTATTGAATCATGTACTTGGCATGATTGGCAAGATCGAACTAGAGCTTTTGCATCTACTTGCATAGATGGCCAAAAGTTGACTAATAGTTTGCACTTTCTAGTTAAGGAGTGAGCTCCCAGATGATTTCTGCATATGCCCACATGAATTTCCTAGAGGATGTTATTCCCATCCTCTTCGGTTACACAATTTTCCACAGCGAGATAAATGACCTGTGATAAAGTACATCATTATGTAAAACATACCGAGTTGCGCGCACTATGAGCTTTTTGGCCTCCTTTTGGTATGTCGATACAATGTCGTTCTGTAGGAAATAGACAACATGGTCCATTCAAGTCGGTCTCTGATTGACTGGTTGGACATTTGGGGTGTCATAGATCTTGCATTCAAGCAACTCAACTAGTACCTTCCTTTGTGATAAAGATGATGAAGATAGTTTGGATAAGGCGTCTACTTTCTTATTGCAGGATCGAGGTACCTGCTCGATCTCAAAATGCTCAAAATGAGTTGTTAGTTGTTTGACCTTATATAGGTACTTTTTTTAGGAAATGCAGGAACGCAGTGGAATTTAAAATTTTGACTTCCTTTTAACAAGATAGCCTTCGTTTAAACAATAAACAAATAGAAGTAGTCAAGAAACATACCAGGTCTGATCTAAAAGATCGACGCTTTGTCTACGATTGTAGTTTATGCACGAACCCGCCCAAGTATTCGACATCTACAATTGATCCACATAAACAAACGACGGAAGTCTTCCATAGGATTGCTACCGGAAAGGTTAACTGCTGGGCCGCCTATTTTTTTCTCCCAAAACTCTCTCAAGAAGCTCTCTTAATTTTCTAGAAGAAAATAAGACTTGTAATTGTGATTAAAAAGAGCTTGATACTCATATCCTATTTATAATTTATTTGCGCCCCTTTATGTCTCAATCCTATTGGGAGAAACTTCATGTTTTGAGTAGGGTTAAGAAAATCAATTCTCAATAAAATAAGGAAAATATCTTTTCTTGATTTATCTATTTTAATTTAATATCTTATATTAAATAATTCTAAGATATTGACAATACCAATAATGACATATCTTTATTATATTACCAAAAGTACATATATCAATTACAAATGTGCATATATCACATATATACTACATGTATCAATCTATATAAATAATAATATAATACTACGATTAATTAATTTAAAAAATAAAGGTGTATCATATACACATATTTCATGCGCCCCATACGTATTAAAATATGTATATTTAGTTAATCAACATAATTTATCTTGTATTATTTATTCATAATAAATAAACACCACTATATTAATTTATCACTATAACACTTTATTAAAAGTTTCCTTATTTGGTTAAAACTATAACCGCATTTTAATCCGGCTAGATGTTCGTATGTGTGTGACACGATAGGCTTCCGAATATGTTGGCAGCAGGCATAAAGCACATTTACTAAAATGCCCTTCATACCTAACGATCATGAATAGCCTCTAGCAACACGTCATGACCCCCAGTCATCGGAAGAGTCAGGTGCATTAAGTACTACCTTTCATGTGAAACGGTTACCGTGTAAATAAAATCATATCGCTGTTATAATATCCATACAGCCATATCTCGAGTGTCAAACATTAATGACTGCATCTTATAATCTGGATATCATATCCACTCAAAGTAAAACATTACTTCCGATTCGTAAAGACTTTCGAGAATTAAATATTTACTCCTACCATTAGGATACGTGATTTCCGAACAAGCAACATGAATCCTACGCATGCTTCAATATCACACCTAAGTACTACCGCATGATCTCCCCGTGACTAGGGGAAACCTCAATAGCGTCAAAGTATGACAATCCACACCGTGATGTCAAAAAGACTCTGGTCCGGATAATTACACAACCGCCACATAGTGTGACACTTAATAAAGTATGTGGGTCATTCTAACATACACATTCTCTAATACACGTCCACGTACAGTCCAAGTATCCCTACACTTCGATAAACGAGATCTATCCCTATTTTTATAAGACAGAAGACATCTAATACGTTCTAGTCTAATCGCACTATTAATTTCCCATTTAATAGCACACACGACTAGAGACATTTAAGTATCAAACTAGTTAAAGTGATTCGATATCTCATCAACCATAATCACTATCATGGTTTCTCTATCACAGTTTGATACCTAAGACATTATCATATATACAATATCATAATTGGTTCGTTAAACAAACAAATATATAATAACAGAAAAGCCATTTATCATATGTATGAACATAAAGACATAGTAGAAATGACCCAATCCAGTCGGATCCGGTTCAACCTGATTGGGTTTAGGGCACTACATCAACAAATTTATCATTGGCTCTTCGTTTGCCTCATACACTCCTCGGAAGTGGTTGACCACAGTTGAGAATCATTGCATGCCTTCAAATTTCCTGCCTCCGGTTTGTTTTCTATGCTCATCCCGGTTATGAGGGCTCATATTTAACCTCATTATTTATTTGAGAATGCAAATCAGAGTGCATATTAGAATCGACCCTTTTTGGGCTGACGGTACGTTTCTTTGGATTCAGCCTCATGTTGGTAGTTCTGAGTACATAGAAAAGTTCACTTAAGTTAATCAAATATTCAGCCAAAGACATGCTTTTGTCTAGTAAGTCATCTACATATGTATACTTCCACACACATTCTGATTTGATTAGGAAAAATCGAGTTGACCAATCTCTGGTAAGTTGCTTCTACGTTTTTGAGACCGAACGACATTGTTATGTAACAAAAAGTGATGATCTCGGTGATGAAGGAGTTTTTGTGTGCATCCTTCTTAGCCATCATAATTTGATGGTAGCCTTTATATGTGTCTAGAATGTCAATGATTTCAAAGCCTATTGTTGAATCTACCCATCTCTTGAATCTTGGTAGGGGTAGTTGTCCTCAAGACAAACATCATTGAGGTCGGTGAAATCTATGCACATTCGCCAGCTGTTATCCAGTTTCGTGGCCATGATAAGATACGATAGCCATGGTGGATAAAAGACCTCTTTAATAATCATAGCTTCTAATAACTTATCCATCTCTTTCTCTACTGCTTTATTACTCTCCAAGGCGAAATGGCACTTCTTTTACCGAACTGGCCTACGTTAAAGGTCTATGTTAGGATCAAGCGGTTACCGTTGTACTAAAACCAAGGTGATAGTAAAAGTGTATTTCCTTATACCGCAAAAAAATTCAGCGCCTCGATCGAACCTGGTTACGCATGGGCCTTTTGCCGAAGTGGCTTACATTCAGGGCCTATGTTAGGATCAAGCTCTTACCAATGCACTAAACCAGTTGGTGATAGTAAATGTGACACTATATTTTCTTATATCGTGCAAATTTTCCGCGCCTCTGTCGAGGCCTGTTAACGTATGCGCAGGAAGCACGACTGGCAACCCCAACAACCCCCAACACCTGCCACTCGCAAAAGCAAAGCATGTTGTTGTCGGGATTCAAACTGGCAACCTCGCTCTAATACCAGTTGTTATGATCAAACGCTTACCAGTGTACTAAAACCAATTGGTGATAGTAAATGTGCTACTATATTTGCTTATACCGTGTAGATCTTTAGCACATCGGTCGAACCCGTTTATGCATAAGCAGGAATGACTGCTGGCTACCCCAACAGTCTAAATTGATTTTAATGTTTTCCAGTTCAATCGATATTTCAAGCATATCGGCAGCTACCCAAGAGAATATTTTACCAAATTGTTGTAGTAATTTTTATTGCTCCTATTTGTCAGTTGAGGCTATCCACGATCCGATCGGGATCATCTGGTTTGGCCTAATTGACCATAATCTCACACCTTTAGTTGGGTCCTCGGATCCCAAGGTATCTTCGGCTTCAGGAATGAGGTCTTTCATCAAAACCTACATAATCGGCTCCTTCATTTCCTTTTTATGGCAGTTGTGTACCAGCTCCTAGATACTTTCACAACGCCTATTATTTTTGTTGTTCCATACATAGTGGGGAAATTCATGATGATGTGGCCAAGAGATATGACATCCCACAACTCATTTAAGGCTGGCCGTCCAATTATGACTTTATTGGCTGGTGATCCTTTAACCACTACATAATTCACCACCAAAGTTCTGCTCTTTGGTTCTTTCCCAAAGGTTGTGGTCAATCGGACCATGCCCAATGAATGTATTGGTGGCCATATGAACCCAATAAAAGAGTTAAAATATGTAAGAGATCATTCTCTACAAGTTGTATGGATCAAAGACGTTGTAATAAAAGATCTTAGCTGCAATTCTAATGTCCACACAAATGTGTTTAACAAGTGATAACCATGACTATACCTTTATTGCTCATTACTAGGGCAAGCAGATCCTCTCGAACATATGCAACTTCTCCAATTAGTTTAGCTTTTTTTCTCTATCAATGAAGATTATAACAATATTTACCAGATCTTTCAGATTGAACAGATGCGGATATAGATCCATCTTCCATTACCAAAATAACATTGGCCATTTGCGCTTTGCCTTTGGCCTATAGATTGATCGTTTCCCTCTTCTGTGTCCTGCACACGAGGGTATTCCATTATCATTCTTCTTTCAGGACCCATGGTTTTTTCCGGTACACAACTATAAGATTTAACCAAGGGCCCTCACTATGGCGCCATTTGACAATGTTCGATATCGTCCGTGTTATAATTCGAACGTAATGCGGGTAATTGGACCTTGTGTGGACGATCCAAGTAGTTTTTTAAGGATTTTGTAAATGGCCTGCAAAACAAACAAAACGTTACAAGTACCTGAGTTGGTCTCCGGGTAGCCACTATGACGCTCAAGTCAGCATGATTTCAAGCGGGGTGTGCGCTTACCTGATGAATGAGGATACGGATCTATTTATATAGAGATTTATCATGAATGGTAGTTATTTAGCATTAGAGTCGTGGTCAATGATATGTAGCTGTTACGATATACTATCGTGAAGCAATCACAACTTATGGGGCGATTATCACGGGCCATTTGTAGAACATGGGATAATGCCCATTAACCGTAAACTGAGATCGAGGACGACATGCATTGTAATTGAATATATATGACCGAGGTGACATGCATGACATCAACAATAAATGACCGTAGACGTCCTGCGTCGTGCTGACTATATGTGACAAACAACAAATGCGCCATGCATGTCGGACAGACGACGACCTACGCTATGTTCAGGGGCGGACGCAAGATCCCGGGCTACGGGAGGTGATAATCCTAAAAAAACTGTAATAAAAAAAAATGTATAGTGGTTTTTTTTTCTTTCTTTTCGATAGAAAAACCTATTATACATCGGAAAAAAAACACAGTTATACATTTCGTTTTATATGATAAAAAACACTAGTACTATATATCGCAGAAATCCGAAAGCATTAACATTTCTACTTCTAGCAATAAAGATTTAAAACATTACAAACAATGTTTTTGACGGAATACGTGTATCAATTTGGTAATAACTATATATTTTTATTTACATGACAAATGTTTTATGTAAAATTGTGGGATTATTATAGATGATAGGGGCGAAAATAAATTTTATGTGGGGCGAAAAAATGCATAACATACATAATAGTGTATCCGCCCGTGGCAATGTCGATAGATTATTGTTGGTTCGACTTGCGCAATGTTTGAGATGAACCTTATCGAGGTCTTCTGATATAAAGCCAAATATTAAGCTGAGCACATGTCGGCATATTTGATGACGTAGCCTTCAACACTTTGTTTGATGTCTAATTAGTGTCACGTGTATGTTGACCGATCACACCTTTGTCATTAAGTAAAGATAGAATCTTAGAAATGATTGTGATTTCCATCTATATGAACCACTTTTATGTACAAAGCTAGTGTGAAATCAATTTGTCGTGTTAATTCCTGCCTTTTAAAAAGTTTCACTGATTTTTTGTTGTATATATTGATACGCTGTAATAATTACTGCAATGTATTACCTTCGTTTCATAAAAAATATCCATATTTTAAAATAATTTGCCTCATAAAAAGTGTCATTTTAAAAACCAATGTATCATTTAATGTATTTTTTTTTCCAAATATACCCCTATCATAACAATTAATGTTTATATATTTATTTCATATTCCAAAAGAGTATTTATTATTTGACAAGGGTATATATTTCCATCACAACTTAAAATACAACATATTTATTGTTTTCTTAATCTGAATGCAGCATAAAAAATGGACGCTTTTTGTCGAACGGATTTAGTATCCATTATTTTCTTTGATATCATAGACTCCACAGTCAAAATCAAACGCAACAACATATCATTGTTGTTGCAAGAGTAAAATTTTGAGGATTTGGTTTACGATGAATGGTGGTAAATATGGGTCTTAAACGAAAGAGAGCGAAAAGATAAAATTTATGGTGATTTTTTTTGTAATATATTTGGAAGTATATATCAAAAGGTATATGGCTTTAAATATTGTTAAATATGTTGGAGAGGAAAGTAAAGAGCCACTGATTTTCATCCAAAAAAGAAGAAGTAGTAGTTGACTAAGGAACTTAAAGAGCAAATTTAGTCAAAACATAATACATGTCTTAAACAATAAGTAATTGTCCTATTTGACAAATAACACTTGGAAACTACTCAAAATTCCTAAAGGGGAAACTACATTTGTAATGGTGACATGAACTATGCAGATGCATCTTTGTAGAAACCTATTGGTCAGCTAAATGGTGTTCAGCTGAGTTGAGTTTGGCGAAGTCAGTTGAGTGGTTCTCAGTTGAGTGTGGTGGTCAGCTGAGTTGGTTTTCAGCAAACTTGTTGATCACGTCTGCATGGATTCTCTGCTAAATCTAGGTTACGTCAGGGGTTATTTTTGTCATTGCATGGTTTGACTGTTATGGCAGTTAAGGTTTGATTCCTTAGACCTATGAATACCAACTATATTGTGACATCTGTATGTGTGAAAAACAACAACAAATGTCTGTGAAAAATAAATTCCTCATTTTTGCCCATGGAGTAGTCAACGATTGTCGAAAACCACAATAAATCCGTGTTATCTTTATTTTTGTACTTGTTTGATTGTTTACTATCCGTTCTTTCTCAAATCGCCATCGGTTTCCTTGATAATCGTTACAACAAACTAGTATCATAGCGTCAGGTTTTGTCAGGGAATCCGTAATCTGTACAAAGCAAGGTTGATTGGCATCAAAGGTCATAACTGACGCTATATTATGGGATCAACGCAAGCTAGTCTGGTGAGAAATATGTCTGCCTTAAACATAAAAATCAACAATTACAGGGAGGAACAATTTCAGTTTATGGCAGATCAAAATGCACGCACTGTTGAAACAACAAAGACTTTGGACTCCATTGTCCAAGTCAGCAGAGACCAGCACAACTGAGATGGCCAGTCTGGAGGAGAAAGCACATTCAGTTATCATGTTGTGCTTATCAGATGATATTATCACAAAAGTTACTACAGATGATAATGCAGCTAAGTTGTGGTTGAAGCTTGAGAATATGTACATGACAAAGTATCTAACCAACAAGTTGCTACTGAAGCAGCTTCTATTCAGCCTTAAGATGCATGAAGGAACTCAATCGAGGGATCATCTTGACCAGCTAAATACAATATTGCTTGAGTCAAGGAATACTGATGTGAAGTTTGAAGATGAGGATGCAACCTTGATCCTACTAATTTCATTGCCTACATCATATGAGAATTTTGTGCAGTCCTTTTTTGTTGGAAATGACTCAGTGTCTGCAAAGTCCCACATAGGAAAAATAGTAGAATGCTCACCCTCATATAAGTGTGAGACATAAAGGTCTTGTCAACTCGGGTTAGCCCTTTTAGACCAAGCGAGGACGACGGTCTACGCAGTTGATCACCGGACCATTTATGACTCATTTATCGCTACTAGGCCCGGGGTCTGGGGGCGTTACAGAATGGTATTCATAGCCAACTGCCATACGGAACTAAGTTCCACACCGTAAGAGGCCGTGGGGGCCACCTCTAGAATCCTATGGCATGGACGAACTGGGACAAGTCTTGGCCGTCCTGGCGAAGTCGCCAGTCCCTTATAAGTGGGGGAGAATGTAAAGTCCTACATAGGAAAAACAGTAGAATGTTCACTCTCATATAAGTGTGAGACATAAAGGTCTTGTCAACTCGGGTTAGCCCTTTTAGACCAAGCGAGGACGACGGTCTAAGCAGTTGACCAGACCATTTATGACTCATTTAGCGCTACCACGCTTCGGGTCTGAGGGCGATACAGTGTCACTAGAGGATGTGAGATCTTATTTCCACACTCAAGAGCTATGCAACAAGGCATTTGGATCCGGTATAGACAGTCACGTTGTTGGGTTGGTGGCTAGCAGCAATAGAGGACGAGGAAAACCTGGGAATAAGAAGTCCAAGAAATGTGGTTTCAATGGTTCTAAGGAAAAAGATGTCTGTAATTACTGCAAAGATCAGAGACATTGGAATAATGAATGTTTAAAGAAGAAGAAGCATCAGTACAATCAACAAGGTACTGTTGCTGTGATATTATACTGTTGTACGATATGGATTTTGTACTTGTCATATGTTTATCAACAATCATTTCTTACTATCATTTTTTATATATACTTACAAGTACCTCGGCATGTTCAAACACCGGTGCTATCATAGTATACTATACTTACAAGTACCTCAGCATGTTCAAACACCGCTGCAAGCATAGTCTTTAATACTTACAAGTACCTGAGATGGTAATTCAACATTGTATCAGAGCAGGAGGTCCTAAATTCAAACACCTTTGCAATCATAGTCTTCTATACTTACAAGTACCTCACCATGTTCAATGTTCAAACACCGCTGCAAGCATAGTCTTTAATACTTACAAGTACCTCATAGTCTTCACGTTGCAAGCAGAGTCTTCTATACATACAAGTACCTCATAGTCTTCTATAGTTACAAGTACCTCACCATGTTCAAATCCCGCTACAAGCATAGTCTTCTATACTTACAAGTACCTCACTATCAACTTAAGCTGCTTAAGATTTTAGGAAATTCAATATTGTATCAGAGCAGGAGCACCTGAGTTCAAACCCCACCCCATTGCAAGCATAGTCTTATATATTAACAAGTACCTTACCATCAACTTAAGCTACTTAAACTTTTAGGAAATTCAACATCGTATCAGAGCAGGAGATCTTGAGTTCAAACACCGTTGCAAACTTACAAGTACCTCACCATCAACTTAAGCTGCTTAAGTTTTTAGAAAAGATAATAATTCAACAATATTTTAAATTTCATTAATTTACTGGTTGTAAAACAATGTAAACTGATTGGAAGGATGATTAATCAAAAGTAATACGAGAAATAGTATAGTAATTATTTTTTATAATATAAATTTCTCATATAAAGACATAAGAAGAAGTAAAATCACAAAAAGAGAAATGATTTATGTGAAATACACGTTATGCCATGACATGTATATATAACTATAAACTTTTAGCCATAATTAAAGTATAACATATGTCACGACCCGTATCACTTTTAGCCCAAACTTTAAAACTAAATTTATTTATTAATTATAAATGTGATAATCGGTATTTTTAGCTTAATTCTTGAAGTGAAAATAAAAATATTTTTTTCAAGAATTTAACTTCCTCATTAATTCACCATTAAACCTCTATCTTTATTTTACACTTTCTACGTTTCATCTTCCATTTTACTGACCCAAGTTAACCGAACCTAAAGTTAAGTTTGACTCAAAATATTTTGACTTATATTTATCTATCTAGTTATGTAAAAATAAAGTATAATTTTAATATGTCTACTTATTTTGATTTATTGTTTGAATTTATGAAAAGGAATTAGTGTGGGGGTTACAAGATTAAATTGTCCACAAACATCTCACCCCACTTTTCATCGGTTAGCAATAGGAAGAGTTTTGCGTGTTATCAATTTTGGATAATAAATAAAGAAGCTTCATGAGTTACATAAATCAAATGAGAAGGAAATATATTTTATTACATATATTAGGAAGAAGGATATCAAGTTTGTTTGTTTTGAATATTAAGCCTATACGAAGCAAACAGGATGACAAGAGAGGTCATGTAGCAATGAAGTGGAAAATGGATAAAAAGAAAGGGAAAAAAAATGGATGTGAAATCAGAAAATTCGTGCTATTGACCGGGACTCGTTGTCGGATTAGCGGATTGGTTTGAAGTAAGGAAATTACTATCAATTGCTATTTTTATTTTTCAGTTTTCAAGTATTTTATTTTATGCAAATTTTCATACATAATACTTAGAAAACAAATATCACCATTTTGTATACACCGGGACCTTCTGATATAAAATATTAAAATAATGTTAGAAATTTTAGACCTCTAATGCTATTGTTTTTATAGATTATTTCCAAACTTATAATTTTCCTACCATAAATATGTTTTTTCTAAAAAGAAACATTATTTTATAAGAAATACGGATTATATTGTAATTTGTTATAATGGTTATAAGTTTTGATATTTATAATAATATCATGATAATGATTTTTGAAGATATATATATATATATATTTAGTTATAAAAATGGTTGTGAAATATTAGATATATTTATAGGAATTAAATAGTTATATGGAAGGAATTTTGAACGATGAATTTAGGATTCAAGTTTGATATATGAATTTTGAAAACATATATTAAAATAGAAAATATATGATTTTATTGTAAATAAAATATATGACTATAAACATTATAATGATAATAAAGTATGTATTTTGAGGAACGATATGATGAAATATTTAGAGTTAAACATTTGTAGTATAAAAATAATGATGAACACGAAGCAATAGAAATCAGAAAATGCTACGGTTCAAGTCACTCTATTTATTTATATTCAGTTCGCAGTGAATCTTCGAGGGTCCCCGACACTAGCCCCTACTCACGGGTAGTAGATGTGAGATTATTTGTCGGAGCCGGTTAGTCCCCGTCCATGGGCAAGAATAATAGATATCCGGTCTGCATCTAGTTCAGTATTTCAGTTGTACGTGACATGAGAACCGTAACATTAGTTCAAGCTCCTTATTTTGGAGATTGTCTTAATTATAATTTTAGCAGAACTACTTTAGCATGTTAGAATTTCAGTTAATGTTGTCTTTTCATTTCAATATTTCATTTATACTATTTATTTTTCTACTATTTTACTTTCAGTATTATTTTAGAATTATTTAACCAGGAACTCTAGATAGCCTGCCCAGTGGCATCTTTAGTTCCATATTGAAAGTTTATTTCCTTACGGGGCTTTCGAGCTCACCATTTCCATTTCCATTTTTTTTCCCAGATAAAGCATAGTATATGGCAGATGATGATGAATTTGGATGTCTAGCTAAGCATCATTGAGAACGATAAGTTTATTTGCAGTTATTTCTGGAGGTTGAGTACTTGTTGATATTATTTTGAAGTGTATGTTGTAATGTATTGGTGATTAGAATATGGTTGTTGTAATGACTATTTTATTTTGGGTATAGTAATTTAATGGTGCAATAGATCAATTATTTTAGGAAGGCTTCGTGTTTTGAGATTTTATCTCGGAACATGGCCGAACGATTCGTTTTTTTCGAAAAATACTTAGTTTTCGGGAACGGGTCGTTGCAACTTATTTATATAAATGCGTCTTAACCCCGGATATGTCATTCACAAATGTTGAGCTTTCGATGATTTGATAACTCAACATATTGTATATATAAAAATCAAACTCTTATTTATTGAAGCGTCTTAACCCCGGATATATCATTCACAAATGTTCAGCTTTCGATGATTTGATAACTCAACATATTGTATATATAATAAATCAAACTATTTTGCAAAAATAAAAAATCAAACTACATTTTTTTTTGACAAATATAATAATCAACTGTTTCCTAACAAAAATAAAAATAATAATCAACTGTAGGCTAATGATTTAAGTAAGGGAAATGATATGTGCACTCTCCAACTAATAAGAAGAGTTTTTAAAAATTAAAAAAAAAAAAATACTTGAATGAGTTTACAGATGTAGAAGCTCTGGTAATAATGACAAACAAAATTACTTCAAGGAAAAAAGAATATTATCTTCACAGACTAGATATACAGTAAAAAATTACAACTTGTAGGAACAATTGGACGTTCTAACTGATTTCCTAATGGAAGAATCTGTATAACGGTCCATATATATAATTTTAATTATATATATATATATATATATATATATATATATATATATATATATATATATATATATATATATATATATGTGTGTGTGTGTGTGTGTCGTGTCTGTGTTTGTGCTATAGTTGTAACGTCCATGTTCTGGATACCGAGTCCTTATCTTGGACACGGGACGTTCGGCACGTGACATTTAGACTAAATCCTAAGTCCTACGTAACCCTCGTGTCATATCAGAGTAATAAAAGATTCGCGCAGAAGAAGAAAAGCTGAAGTCTCGGAAAATAAACCATCGGGGTCTTCCAAAACAACCATCAATGAGAATACAATTGTTGTCGAACTAAATCTTAAATAACCGAAAGCAAAACTATTATATCCGGCCATTACAATTCACTTGTCTAAAAAGAATGAACAATTATAAAAGGAAACTAAAACATAAACAACTCAATTGCTCCACTCCCGAGCTAGCATTCCAAGCTCATGGTCAAAGCAGCAAGTACCTGCAATCTTCTTATTCCAAATAAAGGAGTGAGAACCGGCCGTATGCTCAGTAAGGAGAAAGAATACCAAAAGGGAGTTTCATGATTGTCGTAAACCGAGAGACACGACATGAATCTACTTCTTCCACTTTCACAAATTTTTTAGATCCGTTACAACATATATATGGAAAACTACTTTTAAAGCAAATTTGAAAAATACATGAAGACATCTCTAAGAGCATACCTTGAAACACAAGGAAAAGCCACTTGAAACCCAACAATAAACCATGCACAGAAAACATGCCAACTTTACTACATTAGTTTATCTTGCACGTACTTGTCGTTCCATTAATTACTTACTTACCATGTATAGCCTACTGATCAACCTTACGGAATCCATCTACTAACCCACACTGTACTTGTCTACTAGCCATAGCATGCTCGTGCTTGTCTATCATGTTCATGTTTCATACTTGCTGAGCATATTCTTGTTCATGTCTTGACAGTTATGTTTTCCTGTGGGACTTAAACCCCATGGGACTTAGCATAAGAGCATGTCGTGACACGCAGAACATGACTAGTCATACGTCCAACATGTGTCTGGATCACGATACCTTGTTCGGTACATCATCTTGAGAACGACATAGGGAATACAACTAGTCACACGTCCGACATGGGACTTAGAACCCATGGTACTTCATTCAGTACATCGCTAGGTCACTAACTATAAACACATAGGAGCACGTAAAACACATAAATTCACTTTAAAGTCCGTATCTAATCTACGATAGCGTACAAAAGCCATAACAACACCAAACTACCATCCTATCTCCATTAATCGTAGAAAATAGAACTCATAAACATAGCTAAAACCTAAAGACAACCTCCTAGACACACTACTGTAGACCCAGACTGCCCAGAAACCACGTCTAGGATCAGTCCGTGCTGTTTCCCGGGTGAAGATCCGGGACACCGGCCCAGACTTTAGTCCAGACATGGTTTCTAGACACAAGACATACATAAGTTATGTCTAATATTCACCCCGGACGCTTTCCCGAGCGGAGGACCCGTTAAGCATGCTAGGTTGTAGCCCCGAATACGGTTTCTGCACCCTAGACGCCCAGAATCTAACCCTGGGACTCAGTATGAACGGTTTCCCGGCTGGAAGGATGGGAAACCATCTCAGTACGTAGCTCTAAAGCCAGTTTCTGGTCTAACAAGTACCCGACAACTATGCCGCACGTAATTATATGCGATTTCATGCAATTCTAGCAAGAAAATGGTAATAAAACACATTAAAACATAATCTTAAACCAAAAAAGATCCTTTTGATAAGAAGTACTCCTTACCTCTTATACGAGTTGAAACCAAAGCCAAACGATGAACAAACTACGATCAATTCCTGAACCCTTGGATAAGTATGCCGGTCAGTCCTGGATTGCCCAGAACTTGTCCTGGGTTGCCCAAAACTCGTCCTGGACATGAACTGGGGCACTTCCCTGGGTGGCTACTAGAGGAACCAGCCCAAGCTTCAACTACAACGAGAATTAAGCATTATGGGGCTGTCTAAGCCCTGATTAGTTCTCAAAGATTTGGAGGAAAAGAAAACTTCAAAAAAAAAGAAAAGAAGAAAACAATTTACGAAATGACTAAAATACCCTTACTAGGGTGTGAGGGGTTTTACAATAGCGTCGTTGCATGTTTGTGGAAACCACGGTTATATGTAGAACATCATTAAATTCTTTGACTTCTTTCACACATTCATATTGATAAGATGGATAAAATAGAGAAATGAACTTGAATTTATTGCTAGATTGAGTGCTTCAAGTAAATAGTGATGTATTATTTAGTCTCAATATGTTTGTTCTAGCAACCTATAATTGTCTAGACATTTCTTATTGAAAGTTTGACTACATACTTCTAGAGTCTTACATACTAATAGCTTCTACACTAGAAATGTACTATATCCGTCCTAAAATATAAATCCATTTAGACTTTTCACGGAGTTTAAAAAAATTGATTAAGTTGGTTTGTGACATTAATTTTAATGATCAAAATCTAAAATAACATTTAACTCTCATCCATCCTAAAGTACTGAAAAGTTGGTGCATATATAATGAATGATGGTTAAAAAGAGAAAAACGTAATAAATGATTCATTGATATTGTAAATAGACTTATATTATGGGACAATACTAAAAACCTATATGAACTTATATTTTGGGACAAATGTAATACTTTTAGAGTCTTTCGTAAAACTAAAGAGTTCTTTTCTTTTTTCTAGAAATGTGTAGCACCATTTAATATTCCTATTGGTACACATTTCAGTGATGTGATGCCAATCTTTTCTCGCAATGCTCGATCTTGTCTCTTGGTAGTGTTTTTGTGAATATGTAAGCTAATTGTTCTTCATTCCTGCAATACATGAGCTATATTTCTTTATTAGCTTTAGCTTCACTGATAAAGTGGTACATAATTCTTATGTGATTAGTCTTATTGAGAAATACCAGGTTTTTTGCCATTGGAATTGCCGAAATCGCTATCATAGAAGATCAAATTTGCTTCATCTTAAGGCTCCCCCATGTCATCAAATATGCATTTGAGCCATATAATTTGGCATGTTGTCGTTGTTGTTGTTGCATATTTTCTTCTATTGTTGACAGTGCTACGGTATCTTGCTTTTTGTTGCCCAAGAAAATATTCATGAGCCCAAAGTAAATACATAGCCAGATGTGTTTTTATCATTTGATGATCCTACCCAATCACTATCAGTTTAACCATTCAACATCGTAATCATTTATGCCTGACATATGTCTTAGAACTCTTTTAGCTACTCCGAGGTGAACGTAACTTGGACATTGCAAGAACCTTGAGAGAAAACTTGTTGCAAACAGAATGTCAGGTCTTATAGTTGTTAGGTAGAGTAAACTTCCAATGAGACGCTGATAAACTGTACAATCTGATTTTGTCATGCCATTTTCACTCTTGAGTGCTTTGTTGTCATGTTGAGTTGCAACACTCTTGCACCCTTTCATCTTGAACTTTTCAAGAAGACTTTCTGTATGTTTTTTTAGGAAAAGAAAATCCCATTTTCTTTCTAATTTATCTATATCCCCAGAACTTAGTGCGTTAATCCCAAGTTTGTCATTTCAAACGTTTTCATCATGGCTTGTTTAACACTTTTAAACATGTCCTCATTGTTTCTTGTAAACATGAGATCATCAACGTATGAGGAAAATATGAGTGTATTATTTGTATCTCGTGTCTTAATGTAATGTGTAGGCTCACTTTTGTTCTTCCTGAAACCTTGTGTAATGAAGTAGTTAACCATTCTTCTATACCAAGCCCGTGGGGCTTTCTTGATGCCGTATAGATTTTTCTATAATTTTAGTACTTTGTCTTATTCTCTTTTTACAATAAATCCTATAGGCTTCTCCACATAAATTTCTTCCTCAAGGTAGCCAATGTGAAATGCTGATTTAGCATCCAACTGATAGATTCTCCATCATTTTTGTGTAAAGAGGGCAATTTATGCATGTGTCATATCTAATAGTGTAATGTGCGCAAATGTCTCATTGTAGTCTACCCCAAGCTGCTGAAAGTAACCTTTTACAACGAGTCTTGCTTTGTGTTTGAATTAAGCCATCAAGATTAGGCTTTGTTTTATAGACACATTTGACACCGATGACCTTTTTGTCTAGAGAATGACTTATTACCTCACACATTTCACTCTTATTATCATCTTGATTTCATCTTCCATTGATTTTCTGCAAAATTATTCTTTAGAATCTTTCTCATGACTTCATGGTTCTATCAAGGTGAGATTTCATATTTCATAGATCTCAGACAATGATTTTGTTTTCCTCGGTTGTCTCTCATGAGAGGATCCTTCATTATGTGATGTTTCTTTAGCTACAAAGCCGTTATACATTTAAAATAAAGCTTCAAATATCGAATCAGATAAGTCGGAATATACCTTATCTCTGGCATTGTCATCAACTTCATGTTAGGTGTAGTGTCCCGAAAGACAATTTGTGTAATTGTTTTTAATAATGGATGGCATAATTTATCTCATCTTAGTTACTTGCTTTGTGCTTGTAAAGTAATACACTGCTGCAAACCCTAAGTATATCTGTATGTAACCACTTAACTCAGTGTATGGATTACACGTGAGGATTGAGTTAGTGGAGATATGCTTAAACTGTTAGTCCGTGGTGAACTTAATCAGAGTTTAGGGTCTCTTGATTAAAACACCAATAATGCGCCCAGAAGACCTTAGGGTGTGATAGTCTTATCCGGACTATCGGTAGAGGGTACCTACGTGGGGCATTTATATATGATGGCATTCATATAGGACTTGACCGGTTTAATCTGAATTTCTCGATATAATTCCGTAATCGAGTAATCTTATTAAATCATTAGATGATCATATATGGATCAACCTTAATCCTGGGGTGATCACAGGGTGCTGCTTGTCTCGGGGTAGTGTTTGATGTGTTAGTTACGGTTCACTTAGATATGTGTTCCAAGCCACTTCTCATTGGCACTATCTCCTGATGAGTGAGTAGTTCTGATTTTCACAGACATGGAATCCATTCCTTCCTGCGGGAAGTAGAGAGACAGTCCCCTTATTTGTTAGCCCTAAGAAAGTGATCGATCCCGGGAGTTCGCATTTGACTAATTAGCTACTAGTCAGATATGCATACTAATTGATCATCAGGGGGTTAATGGTAAATAAGGATAAGATATTCTGAGTCGGGTTCACGGAGACTTCCCACTCAGAATGGACAGTCTATGGAGGGTTAATCCGTATGTAGTGATTATATCAATGGACGCTTATTCACTCTATGGGTTGAGTATAAGTATACATCTATAATCGGTAGAATTCAGTTTCGGGTTTATGGTGGCGTAATCCCGGAATTAATAATTAACGTGCTTATTATGTTCGATGAATAATTAATTATTGGAGCTACTGGTTATAGGTCCATGGTCCCTGATGTGGCTTCTGTAATTCGGACTAATAATCTTGTTATTTGGGCCTCATTGATAATTAATTGGCTGGGCTAATTAATTGATATGTATGGATATTATTTAGTTGGGCTAAATAATATAATACACATAAAAGACATTTTATGTGGGCTAAAAACCCTACAAGGTGGATCCATTTATGTCTCTAATTAGCACAAGAATTAATTTTCTTGTGTTATGGAAAATAAAAGATATTCTTGTTATGTGATTGGTTGTATGACAAGTTATTTGGTATCCTATTGGTCAATAATATGTCACAATTATTCATTAAGGAAAATATCTTTTTATTTTGTTTAATTAATTATTTATTTAATTAATTAAAACTTGGAGACCAAGGATTTACTCCCCTATAAAAGGAGAGTTATTCCAAGTGTAATTGGCAATGGAAATTTCGACCACCACATAAAAAAGGAGAGAAAAAAATTAGTTTTCTTGTCTTGGGTTTTAGAAGAAGAAAAACTACAAGTTTTTCTTGGTGTTGCATATCGAGGAGGTTCGTGTATCAAGAAAGGTGTCCACCAACCGCCGTTTGGAGAACACATCGGAAGATCTTGGCTTCTCTTCCTACTATTGGTAACATGATCTTAACCCCCTCGTAGTAGTTTAAGTCCTTTAATTGTGTATTGTGATATATAAGTCGTGATTCATCCGCTGCGTGTAGATCTAACTCGTTTAGATCTAAGAACCTGTATCCTTTCACTTCATTCTCTGCATCATCATGATCAGTGCAATCATCATCAGTGTCAGCCATCATGAGATTATTCCCTATCTATTTGTTCCTGACATTTTTTTCATAAATAAACCGGGGAAAGTCTTTGGAACAATAATCAGTATATTTGCCTTCTCATCAGAGTCTCCCTCTTTAGTATCAGATGAATCACTCCATGAGGCCTTAGCTTTGAAAGCTTTCTTCTTATGCTTTCCAGGTACATGGTCAAGATAGACTTCGAATCAGTTCAATGATGTCAAAGATAAGTACTCCAGTGTAATATCAGACAGTCTTAGGTTGCAGTGCAAGTTCTGGTAAACTTTTCTTGATAAAAACGCTTGAGTGTTGGATAAATCAATTCCAAATAAGGAAATGAAGCATTTAACATTCACAATGCATTAAGTAAAGAACACAACGGTTTAGAAATGTTCCAACAAACAGATATGATAAATTTAACTTGTAGTCAATTTTATACCACGTGTGACCTTGGATTTAAACCTCCCTTTAGTGTGATTTCTTTTATTACTGGATAACTTATGTATACAGAGAGTGCTACAACTCTAAGCATGCACTAAGCCTTACACACAAGAAAACATCTTGATCAAATCTTTAACATAAGCACACATGTCTTGATAAGAATATGCACCAGATTTATCTCCGAGCAACTTTGTCTTTGTTTCAATTTGATCTTGCACTTTTCTACCGTTCCAACTTTGTTCAATGAACTTAGATTGCTACTCTAACTCAATAGCAGCTGACTGCATCTTGCACCAAGCTCAATACAGCTCAATAAACAACTATAACAGACGGACTACACATATTACATAAGCCAACTTTGTATCAGTTCTAACTCAAAGAATATGAATGAAAGCCTATTACGATTTGAGCTAAATGAAAGGTAACATAGCCTTAGCTTTCGATTTTCAGCTCCAAAGGTGCTATTATTTAGCCTGATGATTCAACATCTTGAACATGAAACTAGCTAGTCGTTGAGTTAGAATTTGCACTTGGAAGATTTATGGATGCTCGAGTTCAATCACATTCCTCTCTTCTCTCTTAGCATTTCTCGTATTTTTTTATGAGTTGCAACTAAAATTCTTTCTGAATCGTTGGATAAGAGATTGAAGGAATGGACATAAAGCAAGGAAGTTACATTGTACTTGCAGGAGTACCAATTTAGTCTATTTAAGTGATCTTGGTACTTTGGATGATTATTTTGATAGTGTGGATCAAATAATCTTAGCAAAACAGATAATTTTCTATCTTTTAAGTATCATGGTATATCACAGTGGACTTTACCAGTTTCGTTCCTACTAGAGGTAACTAGAGGTCATCCTTACACCGTCTCTAACGGTGCAACGTATAGTTCCGTCTGATAATCGGCTATGAATACAATTCTGTAACGCCCTCAGACACCGGGCATGGTAGCGCTAAATGAGTTATAAATGATCCGGTCAACTACTTGGACCGTCGTCCTCGCTGGATCTAAAATGGCTAACCTGAGTTGACAAAATCTTTATGTCTCACACTTATATGGGGGTGAGTATATTACTACTTACCGATGTGGGACAATAGAGTTCATATATGATATAATATGATACAAAATGTCATGTGACATATATTGATCAAATTGAATGTGATGAATCATGTAAGTGTGTGATCAATAATATGATGACATGTTAAGATAACGAGTTCAATTTAATTCTATTTTGTTATATATAAGTTGTGTTATATTAAAACAATCAAACTAAGAATTAATTTGTGGTAAGCGGACAAACTATTTTTACCAAACAGAGTATTTATTTTTTCTCAAACTATATGTTGACTGTTGAGGATCGATGAACATAGTAAAGAGTTACGTTTTACCCTTTAGTGCAGCTCACTTTTATTTTAAATGTTACAAGAATTCAACGAATAAGATATTATGCAGTGTCACTATATTTTTTTTCCATTTCATAAATTACTTGTCAATATCGACCATAAAACTCCAAAAAGATGACAACACAATAAAATAATGTTTGATGATAAGACTATTAAACAAAGTGCTCTATTAAAGCTAAACACAAAATACAAAAATTTCAGATATATAAGTGTGATCGAAGTACGTAATTAAGCTTTGAGATCATCAATTCAATACTCAGTTATTGAAAGGCATATAATATTATTTTAAAGTTACAGTATAAATATTTTAACATGTTTTTCAACTTACTTAGTGATTGTGTTACCGTTTGTATTCCAACTTCCATTTTTGACTAAGCATTTTTGGTTTTATATAAGTTTTGACTGTCTCTAAGGCTCCATCAATCTCTGAAAAAAAAAAAAAAAAAAAAAAAAAAAAAAAAAATCTGTGTCACTTGCCGGCTGTTTATATATCTTAATCCTTCCGTCTCATTTTATTTGTCAAAGTTTCATTTTTTGATTTGTCTCAAAATAAGTGTTCATTTTATACATTAATTGTCAAATTTCTTCAATTGCTCTTAATTAAATTGTCATTCACTCTTTACATTATTTACAATAAAAATATGTAGAATTACATGCTACATCAACTTTTTTAAGGGTATACGTGCAAGGAAATGGCTTTTTCACACAACCATTTGTCTTATTGTATAACAATTACTTTTCAATTTTGCCCTTAATTTTTTTTCACACGCGTCTACATTCTGACCGGATTTCGGTAAGAATGTGAAACATTATACCTACCCAAATGTGGCCAGAACAATTTAGTTTATTCTGACCCGAACGTGGTCAGGAAAACATTACATGTTCAGCCTCTAAAATGGTCCGATACGTTTTCGAAATTTTTATGGCAACGTTGTTATATTCTAACTTGAAATAGGGTTATACCTACTCAAATGTGGTCAGAACAATTTAGCTTATTCTGACCCGAACGTGGTCAGGAAAACATTACATGTTCGGCCTCTAATGGTCCGATACATTTTCGAAATTTATATAGCGCCGTGGTCATATTCTGACTTGAAATAGGAGCGGAAAACGTTATTTTTCGGCCTGTAAAATTGTCCGTATTGTTTCTCAAGCGTATATAATAATGCCTCTTTATTCAAACAAAGAATTTGGTCTGGAAAACATAATGTTCCAGGCTTATAACATGGTCTGAATAATATACAATTCCTGACTCATTTAGGGTCAGAATGATATGTGTGTTAAATGTCAAAACGAAACCCACTCTCGCCTTTGGAATGTGTAAAATATGTTTTATGTGAAAAGACAGTCACGTATGTAAAATATTAGTTTCAAAGCATTAAGTATATTTTTTTTAATCCATGTGAAAGGTCAAACGGGACAAATAAAATGAGATGGACGGAGTAACTTTTTTTATTGTTAACAAAAGATATGTGGAAATCAATGCACATATAATTTTAAAAAATAATAAAAATAAAATTAATGGTCAAGATGATGTATAACTATTAATTTAACAAGAAAATAATAATAATGATAATAACGAAATCATGTTTTACAACTTTTTTCCTACCGGTAAAAAAATGGGTCCAGAAGGACAAATTTCTAAATCAGATATTAGTAAGGACAAATTGCTAATATAGTGAGAAAAATGCCCCTTTATAATTTTAATAGTAACAGCCAAGGAAGAAGTAGTAACAACCCATAAAATGTCGTAACATCCAATGAAAAATAGTAACAGCCTAAAAACAAGTAGTAACAGCCTCGAAAAAAATCGTAACACCCAATGAAAAAGAAGTAACAGCCTAAAAACAAGTAGTAACAGTCTTAAAACAAGTAATACCGCCCGTAAAATGTAGTAATGGCAAATAAACAAGTCGTAACAGTCCCATAAAATGTCGTAACATCTTAAAAACAAGTAGTAACAGACAGCCTGAAGAAACAATACAGCCATCATGTCCAGCCACCATCACGTCTGGCCACCACCAAAAAAATAATCGTCCGGCCACCATCACTACCAGCCATTAGCAATAATCGTCCCCCCCCTTTTTTTTTTTTTTTCCTTTTCCGTTCTAAAAGAAGCCGGACCTTTCAGACTGTACCTTCAATCGACACAATGGGCAATAGAATCAGGCAGAAATCCGATCTAGAATCAGAAATCATGGCCACCATCGAATCCGGCCTTCGGAAAGGAAAACCTCCCAAAATCGCAGCATTGAATACCAAATGTACAGCCTTCGTGTGAATTCACGTGTTGCTGGGATTTTGGTGCGGATTGAATCAGCACCGAATCGATTTAAAAGGAGCAACTTTCCATCTTCGAGCCTTCCAATTTCGAAATACGAAACGTGGTTGCTGAGGTTTCTGAACGATGATGCCTATTTTTTATAGAGGGGTGGATGCGGCTAGGGTTTTGTCTGCAACTTCCGGCAGCCATGAATTTTCCGGCGGCCATGAATTTTCTGAACCATGCGGGTAGGGTTTTGTTGCAGGTTGTTTTGTTATTTTTAGAAGGAAGGTTTTTTATTTTATAGATATATAGGAAAATGGTGTTTTTGGAAAGTCACATAGTTTTTGTCATTTCTAATTAGCAATGTCCTTGCATCCTGATTTCTTTATTATTTTGTCCTTCCTGACAAAAACCTAAAAAATCTTACACATCATATTTTTTTTTCCTTTTCAGTTTCACCCTTTTATTTTTTCACTAATCAAGGCTAACCCAATTTTGAGCACAATGTTGATTAGTACTTGAATTTCAATCGAAATGTATCAATTGTGCTTTCTGATCGATATTGGGTATAGAAAACTACCCAATATTCTGGGTCAAATTCTGCCAGGATAAAAGTTGTTTCCTTAACCGAATATTGTGAGAATGACGCATACGTGTGAAACGTCTCTCTCTACTTTTATTCATATACTTCTCTATAATAAATTTTTTTTTTTAAATTGAAATTTCTAAGTCTAGTTAAATTTTGAGACCATAAAAAAAATTTCAACATCTCGTATTTTCAATTATCATACGTGACACATGCAAAGGGCTGAATTAAACACGTTATACTGCATAGCTGTTTTTGATTGATCATAGAATCGACTAATTGTGGGTCTTAACGTTTATTTATTTATTTATTTGTTTTGAAGAATAATTATTAATAACTTCATTTAATAAACCCATTTTTGATCGGAAATGAATAAGCGTAAAATTGGTAGAAAGTGTTCACTCACATAAACCCCGTAAAAACGTTTTTCGAAAAGAAAAAAAAAAAACCCCGTAAAACCAGTCACTCAACTTTTCATCTCTGAGCACTCTATATATATAGAGCATCTTGTAAATAGACTTGATCATTACTTGTGAACTGCAGAATCCGGTTCCAAACCACCAGTTCCCTTTTCGAAAAGGAGGTGAACCACCGGTTGAACAGTTTGGCACACAGTTCTTCCGTGTTAAAATATAGACGAGAAAATTGCACTTGAAGAAAAATCATAACAGATGCAATCTAACAAAAATAATGGCGGAAATTGACAAAGCATAGAAACAAAGAGAACACAGTGATTTAACATGGTATCCGACATTGTGCCGACTAATCCACGGGCAGAAAATAATATATTTTATTATGAACAAAAGTTACAAAAGTTTTCACACTTTTGAAAAACACACACATCATTGATTACAACGGATAGTATTTATAGACATAAATCTCTAAACCCTAGCCGCCATAGGATCTCTGTCGGATTGTCATAAATGCCCCAGATGTGGTCCCCAGCTCCAGCTAACTCCACCAGACAAAATTCAGCTTCAAGCCGACTTTCTCAGATTTGTAACCAACTCATTTGTAGAACTCAGTAAACTCAGAAAACTCACTTTCACCAAAACTGACTTTTGTCAAAACTGACTTTCAGAAGTAACTTAGTTTCACTTCACAAAACTGACTTTCACAGACCTGAGTAAACTTATTCAGTTGACCATCATTCTTAACTGACTTTCAGATTAGTTCAACCCGTTTTAGAGTTTAAGTCACAAACTCAATAGCTTGCTAACAAATCTCCACCTTGACTTGAACTCCCATTCACAGTCAATCAGATTGCATAATCAGATGTACTTGTACCAGATGCATTCGTCAATGTCATGATGTACTTGTACCAGACTTCTCCACAGAATCCACTCAGCCCTCAATTAAGTTTCCAGAAAACTGATTATAAGCTTTGAATGTTAAGCAAGTCCAGATACAACTGAAACTTGTTTTGTTGAACTGGTGTAGTAAGCATATCAGCAGGGTTTTTCTTGGTGCTGATCTTCTTCACTATAATCCTCTTCTCGTTTTCTGAAAATGATATCTCACGTCAATATGCTTGGTTCTCTCATGATGAACCTGATCCTTAGCTAGACAAATTGCACTCAATCTGTCACAATAAATCTCAGCTTGCATCCTGGTGTAGCCCCAAATCACTGACTAGACCCTTCAACCAGATTGCTTCCTTGGATGCTTCAGTAAGAGCCATATACTCTGCCTCAGTAATTGATAAAGCTATTGTTGCTTGCAAAGTTGCTTTCCATCTGACAATGAATTCCCCAATATGAAAACATAACCAGTCATTGATTTTCAACTGTCCACATCACCTGCATAATCAGCTTCACAGTATCCTGTGACCAAACTCTGAGTATCACCTCCATAAATGAGACCAACATCAGATGTACCTCGAAGGTACCTGAACATTCTTTTCACAGCTTTCCAGTGTTCCTTTCCAGGTTGAGCAATAAACCTGCTGACAACACTGACTTCCTGAGCCTAATCAGGCCTAGTGCACACCATGGCATACATGAGACTGCCAACTGCACAAGCACAGGGAACTTTTGACTTATATTCCTTCTCTTCACCTGACTGTGAAGCATAAACTGACAAATGAACATTTGATGCCAATGGAGTATCTATTGGCTTTGCAGTTGACATACCAAACTTGGTCAAAATCTTCTGTATATACCCCTGCTGAGATAAAAATAGTTTCTTCTGACTTCTATCTCTCCAGATCTCCATCCCTAAAATTTTCTTGGTTGCACCCAAATATTTTCAAATTCACCACTAAGGAGGTCTTTCTGATTCTGAATATCAGACTTCTTTCTTGCAGCTATCAGCATATCATCCACATACAAAACAAGATAGATGTATGATCCATCTTTCAGGTGACTGTTGTAAACACAACAATCATAACGACTTCTGCTATAACCCAGCTGGATTATGTAACTGTCAAAAAATTTGTACCACTATCTAAGAGCCTGTTTCAGTCCATACAAGGACTTCTTCAGCTTACATACAAGTGCTTTTTTATCAGGAACTTGAAATCCCTCTAGCGGAATCATGTATATCTCTTTGTCTACCTTACCATGTAGAAAAGATGTCTTCACATCTAACTGCTCTAGTTTAAGGTCTTGTTGTGCCACCATTGCTAGTAACACTCTGATTGAAGTATGTCTGACTACTGGTGAGAATATCTCATCAAAGTCCACCCCTTCTTTCTGACTAAACCCTCATGCAACCAAATGTGCCTTATACTTGACTCATTCTGCCTTAGTCATTCCTTTTTTTTTCTTGAAAATCCACTTGCAAGTAACAACTCTTCTATCAATTGGATGTTTAACTAAATCCCAAGTCTGATTCTTCACTAATGACTCAATTTCATCTCTTATGGTAGCAAGCCATTGAGATGACTCAGAACATGTCATTGCTTCCCTGTACGTAGAAGGTTCAAAACCATCCACTTCTTCTACAACTTGAAGTGCATATCCAGCCAAATCATCAAAAAATACCTTTTATGAGGTATCCCAACATCTCAGCTGACTCCACCTGAAGCTTCACCTTACTGTCAGTTTTCTCAATTTCAAGACTAGTTTCAGACTCAGTTATCCTCCCAAATGATGAGCTGATCATAGAATTCTCATAAAAAACAACATCTCTGCTGAGAATAACTCTGTTCTCTCCTGATGACCAGATTATATAACCTTTCACCCCATCACCATATTCCATAAATACTCCTTTCTTGGCCCTTAGTTCCAGCTTCCCTTCTCTGTCATGATAGTAAACTGTGCTTCCACAAACCCTTAAAGCTGAGTAATCAGCATGCTTTCCGGACCACATTTCAATTGGTGTCTTGAACTGATCCCTGTGTGAGGACTCATGTTGATTAAGTAGCAAGCTGTGCTTACAGCTTCAGCCCAAAATCTTCTTGATAATCCCGCATTAGAGAGCATGCATCTTGCCCTCTCCAAAAGAGTTTGATTCATTCTTTCAGCTACACTATTCTGCTGAGGTGTATTCCTTATAGTATGATGTCTGGAAACACCATCAGTTTTGCAATACTCATCAAACTCAGTCCAGCAGAATTCGAGACCATTATTTGTACGAAGCCTTTTGATCTTCTTCCCCAGCTGATTTTCAACTAGAGCCTTTGTCCCGGATTTATCTAATGCGAACAAACAAGTAATAAATATTTATAAACCGGTTAACCTCAAGTATAAGGATCGTAGTATGGAGGCTATGCCGGGTCGATCTTACGGGGAACTAGACGAATGTCAACCCTAGCTTTTGTTTTTAACTAACTAGTGTCACGATTACTAACCTAACGAACAACTAACTAAACAAATACGCAGAAAATAACTAGACAGAGGTGATTAATCCAATGCTAGGAGAGATTGGAAGCGATAAAAATAAACTAAAAGCGCAGGAAAATAAATTAACTGATCTAGACTAAGCTACGGGGATTGTAAATCAAGTTTATAAAAGACAAACGAGGATTGATCCACCTATCAGCATGCATTGATCTATTATCTCGATTTTACGTGGTATTTACTTAGGTTGTGATTCACCTTACCTAAACATGAACTCCTAATTCCTTGGGCAATCCATCTATTAACCTAGTATCTTCCAATACTAAATTAACACGTTAAAAAGATCAAAGGTGTCAACTTTTACGTTAACGATCTAGTTTTTAGACTTACTAACTTCCGTTAATGTAAATCTAATGAACTATTCTTATCTATGGTGATCTATGCTATTAAAGATTTCCATCAAACAATAGCATATCAAGCATACAACATATTTTCCAATATAATTGCATTAAAACAAGAATATGCATAGATAAGAAACAACCGTAGTAAATACTCACGGTAAAAAAGTCGAAATAAATAGATCAATTCAATGCCGATGGCTTCACAATTATCGTTTGAAGGAGGTTCTAGCCTCCGAGCATCCTCGGCAACCCGTAAAAGCGGAAAATAACATAAAACTAGCCTACTTTGGTCGAATTTAAAGTTGCATAAAACTGGATAAAAAAAGTGTAAAAACGCAGCCTTAGCCGCCCCTAGGGTTTAGGGTTTGTATGATGTCGAATTCTTCTTTTTTAGGTTGAGAAACAACCGCTTATTTATAGATTTCGAAGTCGGTTTCACTAAGTCGGCCGACGGACGCTCGTCCGCCTAATCAAACGCCCGTCCGGATAACCCTAGATCGCCGGACGCCCGTTCAGACGGCATCCAAACTCTCTGTATCAAAATCGCTCCTCAGGACGCCCGTCTGCTTCATCAAACGCCCGTCCACTCTGGACGGAGTATGGACGCTCGTCCAACATGACTTGAAGGTGATTTCTTCATATTTATCTCTTTTTTCCTTCACTCCACTTGATCATTATCTCTTCCTTCAATCTTTATAGCTCGAAATTTATCTCTTTTGATCATCATTTGAGCACAATAAACATACCTATAACACATGGAAAACATCGCAAACTGTAGTAATATTCAAATAATCATATTTTAACCATGAAATCACATAAATAAATCGATATTGCGATTAAGCCGTTAAAAATATCGTTTGCTCAATATTTTAATATAAAGACCAATTATTATGCAAATTATACAAATAAAAGGGAAAACATCACAAAATATAACCTTATAAAACATATAATTTCACCCTTAACAACTCCCCCACACTTAGCTTTTGCTCGTCCCGAGCAAAATAAAACGAAAATTAGGCTCGAGATAGTATAGACATCTCAACAAATATAACATACATTCAATAACTTAGAAGTTCACCCATGTGTGTGTGCATAGCCATAAAAACTTCCACTACATCCAAACTTGAGGAACTCGAAGTAAAACTAGCTAATACCCCCTCGTAGAATAGTAATAAATGACACTCATAAGATGTACCCTACAAACGTGACATATCCCTAAAAAGATGATCGAATGAATCTAGGGCCTTTCGAAATACTCGAGAGGATAATCCCTACAACATATCCTTCGCTTTATACTCTGGGGATAAGATAGACGATAACTTAGTCTTATATTCAATTCATAACACATTTCTCATAAGTTGATTTAATTATTCACTTTAAACACACATTAGAATGAGCTATTGCCCTCATAGCAGAATAGGACATTTCGAGATAATCCCCTACCTTACTCAAATCATAAGGCAGCTTTTCCTAACTGTCGTGAGCTTTTAGTCATCATGGTGGAATAGGACATACGTGGTACACCCTACCTCACTCAAATCATCGACTAGCTTTCGACACACACAATTAATTTATTAATTCAACTTTTTCACTTTGGACAATAGTTACGTGTACTTATCACATTCAAACTGCTAGATATTCACAGTATATCATACTTCGGAACTAAATACAAACTATCATAATTCGCGAGATATATACGTAGCACTAAGCACATGACTTATAAGAAAATCAAAAATCACTAATCCAAAACAGGGTATAGCTTTATAAAATAGCTCGTCGTCACTATGGCTCGTGAAAAGTAGTGACAGGTGAAACAACTAACTTATCAAGTACATGAAATATCGCATAGATGACTATAAAAACAACGAACTTCAGATTGAATTGCCTACTCGAGACCAACCAAAGACCAAAGTGTCGGAAAATTTCGAAAATTTTAGCTCATTTTGCATAATAAACAATCTGACGTAGTAAACAAACTCATATGCATAGGAGTAAATCG
Organism: Gentiana straminea; assembly: GCA_036785695.1. Lineage (NCBI taxonomy): Eukaryota > Viridiplantae > Streptophyta > Magnoliopsida > Gentianales > Gentianaceae > Gentiana > Gentiana straminea. The sequence goes on along the minus strand of JAVUPR010000500.1, from coordinate 501,080 downwards.
AACCATCCCCTCCCCCACACTTAAAAAATCAACATGTCCTCATGTTGTGCAGAAAGTAAAAAGGATAAGAAACTTAGCTGAATTTGCGTGGAAAACCGAGCCATTGGTCAGGCTGGAGCATGAAAAGGCAACGCTCGCAAAAAGCGTGGAAAAACGTCCCAAAACTAACCCAATCGGATCTCGACAAAAACTACCGCTGCAACACTCGAGAAACAGAAAACTCGGGGGAAAACGGGGTATAACATGGCAATAGAGATAATAAAGCAAAACGGAATGAAAAGAAAAGATCATCGATAAACATGTCAAGTTGTCAACACAAGTCAAAGGACGAGAAACTAGAAAGTAGCAAAATGTATAGGTACGCCCAAATCGAATTAAATGTAACAAAAAGTGCAACAACAACCGTAAAGATAGATATAAAATAGCAAAAAAAAACTCAAGGCAGCCCCGGAGTCGGCTCGGTCGTAGAAGGATCGGCAACGAGTCACCACCAGGCGGGAGCATCAACGAAGGAGGATCCGAAGCGTGTACACGGCCCGTAGACGTCGTCCGTGAAGGTGCCGGCCGTGTAACCGGGGCGTGCAGCCCGGGAGGTCTCTCCTCCGCAACTTCCTCGGATCGGGCTCTTTCTCCATATCAAGCACATCGGCAATAACCTCGCTCGATCGCATCGGAAAAGACGAACTCCGTATCACTCTCCTTGAAAATCTGCATATCCTTCGGTTTCTTGCCCTCCACAATGCACTTCAAAGACGTACATCATGTTCTTTTGCGTCTCCTGGATATCCGTCATCCAATCTCGTAGACTGTTGGCCATGCTGTACCGAGTAATCTCGGAAGAAGACAATCCAGAAATGGCCGAAGCTCTGGGCGGCATAGAAGTAGATCCCGGCTCAGATGGCGGAGGTACACCCTTCTCCCTACGAATAGGGGGGAAACTCTTCGTCTTGTGATCTGATGTATACTCGCAACTCCGCATCCAAACACAAACTTGGTGAATCAAATGAGGGACTATCAAACTCCGAGTGTAAACTTTCTGGTTCATGGAAATCTCATCGAATAAGGCTTGACCTACATCTACATTCAACCCGAACGTCAAAGCATATAACATCCCGAGATCACTAATATGGAAATGCGTGAGGTTGTTCTTTGGTATCAACCTACTCTGAATAAATCGACACCGGACTCTCCAAATCCTCGGTCCATGTCGTAGTGATCAACTCCTTTCTCTCGGCCATTGGGTCTCAATGTCCAAGCCACATCCGGACATACTCGTAATCTCAACTCCTCCATCGGGTCACGACCATCCTCACGTTGCCTTCTCGCAATTTCCTCTTTATAATCTAAACCCTCAAAAGCGGCATCCGATATTTCTCATTTATCACCGTAGCGAAAAAAGGAACCTTAACACCTCGCACCGAACATACTCTTCATCCAAGTCCGCCTCGAAAAGTTTGCATAGAACTCTCGGACAATAGAGTCATTGACAGGAGTAGTAGGGGATTTTCAAAGCAAGGCACTCCATTTCCTAGCCTTTAACATCTCAACAAATGCTGGATCAACTTGAAGCACTTTGACCTCCCTATCAAAGATAAGACTCCTAGTCGAGTAATGTTTAGTGTAGGCATCGTGAGCTCGAGGATTGACAAACCTACGTGGCATCGAAAGAGGGGTAACATTCTTAGACTTCTTCTTAGGAGGTGCCCTAGGTTCGGGTTCAACTTCTTCCCTAACCACATCATCAACATTCGTCTCTCGAACTTGTTCAGCCCTAGATGACGCACCCTTCTTAAACCTGGGATGTCTAACCAATGGAACATCATCCTGTGTATCCGAATCGGAGGAGGATTCATCTCTCAAATCAGCTCGGGCGTGTTGAGATGCCCTAGGGGGTTGCTCACGGAAGATTATGCCTCGGTTGGGGTCTAAATTGGAGGGCTCATCGTCCAAACGTTTACGTTTACCGGATTCAACAACCTTCTCTTTACCAGGCCTCTGCTTAGTAACCGCTTTCTTCCCCATATCAACCTAAATGGCTAAACCAAACGATTCACAGCAACAAAGGTTACCCGTTTAACATCCAAAGCGGGGTTTCAAGCAAACCGTCCAAACCACCAACATCAACAACACACCATCACAGCAGAAGGAAAGAAGAACAGAACCAACAAAAACGAAAGAAAATCAACAATAGTTGATAATTCAAGAAAATGAGCCGACTCGAAAATCGAACTCACAAAAACGTGAATTTAAAACAAGAAAAGTTGTATCAAGCTTACCAAACACTATGAGGGAATGATGATCGAACAGATTAGAGTCCCAGAAACACCAGGATTGGCCCCCAAAATCCGACCTTTTTGTCAAAATGGCCGCACCGAAGAATCTCTGATTCTGCAAATTTTGCTGATTGTTGGAGAATTTGGGTTCTGGAAGAGAAAAGAGGGTGTTTAGAGCGTTCTTTTGCAACTTGAATCGCCCAATTTGGTTTAAAAACAAGGATTTTAGGTTTGGAGAAGGGGGAAAGTCGGGTTCACCTTTGAATTTTGCAGAAAAAATGAAGGTTCGTGTCTAGAACATATATATATAGGCTCAGAGTGGACGCTCGTCCACCCTGACGGACGGGCGTTCACAAGTAACTGCATGAACTGGACGGGCGTCCATAAATTCAAACGCTCGTCCATAAAGCATATTTGAATACAGGATAGGAGGGAGTGTTTCAGACGGTCGTCCACTATAGTGGACGGGCGTCCTAATTGAGGAATCAGAACAGGATTGAATGGACGGGCGTCCATCTAGATTGAGGTCCGGACGGGCGTCCATTTCTAGTGAACGGGCGTCCATCAGAGAAACTCACAAAATTCCATTTTTTTCACACATAAGGAAATAAAATCGATAGTTTTTATTAATACTTGATAAAATTCAAACGAGTACAATAATGACATAACGAAGACATAAAAACCATAAAAATTAAAAGAAAAACACAACTTAAACAAGAGGTTGCCTCCTACTAAGCGCTTTCATTTTACGTCGGAGCTCGACGAAGACAAAACTAACTAAGAAACAATAGCTAGTCATCATAAAGCTCGCCCGCCTATAACCCCGATAAAACGACGGAGTAAATCAACAACGGAGGAAAGTCATAGTCATCCCGAACACCCCAATCATCATCACCGCCTCTACACCCCGGAAATGCTCATCCCGCAAGATTAGGGCTAAATCCGTCGCATTGGATCGTTAAGGATCCGGTATGGTCTTCCTAAAGCCGCCCGCAACTCCTCAATGGTAAAATCTCCACCCCCCGAGCATCGGGGAACAATGAGAACATAAGTGACAAATCCCGACGCGGGTAAGAATATCTATATCTATATCCGTAACTATCGTGCCCCCAGTCCATCCGAAACAAGTGAGAAGGGAAATCCTACTAATGAGAGTGAACTCCTCTAGCAAAATACCGTACTCCATATCTAACTGAATGCTAAACTGATAGAAACAGACAAAACTTAATTAGACTTAGCTTAAAGGATTAACAACTAAAACAAAAATAAACACACATAGAGAGTAACTAGTATAATACGGATATCTAGGATGCCTCCTAGTAGCGCTATTGGTTTATGTCGTTAGCTCGACACAGTTGAAGCTCAGCCTGGATCAGGCCATTCGACTTTTCTGCCAGCCATTACCTCGTTTAAGTTCTGATCAAGATTGTGGCCGCAGAAACAGCACTTAACACATGGGGTCAAATCTTTAATGGCTTTCCATATACGCTTGAACTTCCCCATGGGTGATCTCTTCATTCTCTGAGCCCTCTGATGACGCCTCAATTGACGCTCCCTCTCCAATTCTTCCATATCCCAACTACCAAATTAGAACTTCTTCAGAAGGACCACTACAGCCTTCTTCTGAAAACAAGTTGAGTGAAGATTCGTCGAATTCTTCGACTTCCGTAGCACCACACCCGAGAATATCGAGGAATTTAACAATCAAAGGCTTATCCTTAGGTTCACCGATATAATGCTTGCACCTTTGGCCATTCACTCGAAACGGGTCGCCACTATAACCACGAAGTTCTAGTACGCCTCCAGGAATGATTCGGAGGATCTCGAAAGGGCCGGACCAACGTGTCCTTAACTTTCCAGGAAACAGATGTAACCTAGAATTGTATAGAAGAACTTGTTCGCCGACTAGAAATTCTCTCTTCTTAATCTTAGCATCGTGGAGTAGCTTCATCTTATCTTTACTAATCCTGGCACTTTCGTAAGCCTGGAGTCTGAACTCGTCTAGCTCATGTAACTGCTGTAGTCGATGTTTTCCACAAGATTGGGAATCAAAGTTCGAAACTTTGTAGCCCAATAAGCTCGATGCTCTAACTCGACAGTGTATGACATGGTTTCCCGTAGACCATTTGATATGGGGATGTACCCATAGGAGTTTTATAGGCGCTTCGTAAGCCCAAAGTACATCATCCAATTTCAAACTCCGGTCCTTTCTATGACTCGTTTACCGTTTTCTCCAGGATTTTCTTAATGCTCGATTGCTCCTTTCAACCCGACCACTAGTCATCGGATGATATGGTGTGCCGCTTTATGACGAACACCATACTTTTCAAGGACTTTCTCTGGGGTCGGTTGCGTAAATGTGTCCCTTCATCACTAATCAAGGCTCGTGGACATCCAAACCTCACAAAGATATTCTTCTTTAAAACTTCATGACCGTCTTATGATCATTGTGAGGAGTGGCTTGAGCCTCTACCCATTTCGATACATAGTCCACGCAGACTAAGATGTATTTGTTACCGCAAGATGATGGGAATGGTCCCATAAAATCGATACCCCATACATCAAAGACTTCGCATTCGAGGATGGGTTTCAAAGGCATGTCAAACCGCCTTGTCGAGCACCGGTTCTTTGGCATCTATCACAAGCTTTACGTAAAGCTTCGTGTCCTTAAAAATTGTAGGCCAATAGAAACCGGATCGAAAGATCTTAGCAACGGTTTTCCACGGACCAAAGTGACCTCCGGTGGGTCCACCGTGGCATTGCTCAATAATATCACGTTGCTCGATTCGGAACACATCTCCTAAGCAAACCATCTTTACAGCATCTTAAAAAGATAAGGTTCATCCCAAACGAAATATTTCAAATCGAGAGAAGAACTTCTTCTTCTCCCGATAAGACATTTCGGATCAAGATAGCGGGCATGAAGGTAGTTTACAATAGAAGAATACCAAGGAACATCGTGAGGACAACCGTCTATTAACATAATGTTCTCTGTGAGGAAAATAAAGGTCTATGTCATCGGATCACCCTTTTCCTCACTTAACATCCTAGAAACATGATCCGCCACTACGTTTTCACCGCCCTTTTTGTCCTTAATTTGAACGTCAAACTCTTGGAGGGTCGCATCCAACGCAAGAAGCGCGGTTTAGCTTCCTTTTTGGTCATGAGATACCGCAAAGCGCCGTGGTCGGCCCACACAATCACTTGAGCGCCCAAAGAAGTAACTACGAAACTTATCCATAGCAAAGACTACGGCTAATAATTCCTTTTCGCCTTGTCGTGTAGTTAACTTGAGAAGTATTCGGTGTGTGACCGGCGTAATAGATAGGTTGGAACTTCCCGTTAAGCTTTTGCCCTAAGACCGCACCAACCGCATAGTTGGATGCATCGCACATGAGCTCGAAGGGTAGGTTCCAAATCAAGCGATATAAGTATTGGAGCGAGAGATCGCCTACTCTTAAGCTCCTCAAACGCGCGCTTGCAATTCTCATCAAAATCAAAAGTAACGTCTTCTTTGAGTAAAGTAGACAGGGGCTTGGCAATCTTTGAAAAGTCCTGGATGAACCTCCTATAGAAACCGACATGCCCGAGAAAACCTCGGACCTCCCGAACATTCTTAGGATAACTCATCTTCTCAATAGCTTCAACCTTGGCTCTATCTACTTCTATACCTTTGGCTGACACTTTGTGGCCGAGGACTATGCCCTCATCTACCATGAAATGGCATTTTTCCCAATTAAGCACTAAGTCCTTTTCCACACATCTAGACAACACCTGATCAAGATTATTGAGGCAATCATCGAAGGATTGACCAAAGACCGAGAAATCATCCATAAAAATCTCCATGCACTTTTCAACTAGCCCGTCAAAGATTGCCATCATACACCTTTGAAAGGTGGTCAGGGGCATTACAGAGACCAAACGGCATCCGCCCGTAGGCGAATGTCCCATAAGGGCAAGTGAAAGTGGTCTTCTCTTGGTCAACAGATCGATGGGTATCCGGAAGTATCCCGAATATCCATCCAGAAGCAAGAGAAATGCGTGCCCCGCCGTACGCTCAAGCATCCGGTCAATGAATGGAAGGGGGAAATGATCTTTCGGGTGACCTCATTGAGCTTTCGATAATCGATACATACTCGTATCCAAGGACGAGCCTCAATGCTATCTCTTCTCCTTTCTCATTCTTCTCAATAGTAATTCCACCTTTCTTGGGAACTACTTGAGTTGGGGATACCCACTCACCGTCCGCAATGGCGTAAATGATACCCATATCTAGAAGCTTTATAATTTCCTTCTTGACTACTTCTTGCATATGAGGGTTAAGCCTTCTCTCGAGGTCGTCTAACTTGTTTTGCACCCTCCTCGCCTTGATCTTGTGCATACAGATGTCGGGAGATATCCCTCGGATATCTCCCACCTCGCCATCCAAAGGCTTTCTCATTTTTGCGCAAGACGTTTAGCAGTTTAAGCTCTTCTATTCGAGATAGCTTGGCAGAGATGATCAAAGGAAGCCGGTCACCTTCTCTCAGAAATACATACTTAAGATGTTTAGGCAACGGCTTCAGAACCAAGTCTACAGGGGGTTCCTCTAGACTTGATTTAAGATCTCCACTCCTCAACTCAACATCGTTGAGCTTACTTAGTGGCCCTACTGCCAAAGCTTCTTCTCTTAGCTCATCCTCGAATTCAGCTGCCAACTGATCTAGATTGACCGCACCATGGCTATTCAGATTATCGATCAATCGCTCATATTCCGCTTCTACAAGCCAAGACTTGCTTATCCATGAAGTCATTGAAGTCATCAGACGTCTCCTCAATGGAACAACCGGTTGGAGATCCGTAAGGTACATTGATAGATTTTGAAACACTATAGCTCACCTCCCGGTCACCAACTCGAATGGTGACATGCCCACCATCACAATCGATGAGGGCTCTAGCCGTAGATAGAAAAGGTCTTCCGAGAATCAAAGGGACATTTTCACTTTTCTCAATATCTAAGACGTACCACCAACCGGAAAGGTAAACCTATCTATTTGAACTAATACGTCCCTTAGATCCCCGAAGCTTTCTTAGAGGACCTATCGAACTGCAAGTTCATGGTAGTGGGTTCTAGAAGACTCTGTAAACCAAGCTGATTGCAAACAGACAATGGCATCAAGCTGATGGATGCACCCAGATCACATAAGGAGTTCGGGAAGACTAGGCCTCCCATTTGCAATGTGAGCACAAATTTGCCTGGGTCACCCCTCTTGGTTGGTAAGTCTTGATGATTTATCAAGGAGCAATCCTCACCAATTTGCCTTTCCATGCCTGCCAATTTCTTTTTCGAAGACACAACATCCTTGATGAATTTTGTATACCTAGGCATCTCGACCAAGACCTCGGATAATGGCAGATTTACCTGAGTATTTTTCAAAAGGTTAAGCACCTTTTCATATTTCTTGTCTTCACTCAGAGAGATGTTGCTCTTCCTCGGTGGAAATGGAAGCTTTTTAAGGTCACTCTCGGAAAATACTTTCTTTGAGGATGCACTTACGGCCTTGTCTTCCGCATCTTTCCACCTCACAACTTTGTCGACGTCTTATTGGTCGTGGATCGGCCTCCTGACTCTCAACCGAATCTTTTTTTCTCAGGGGCTCAGCCACCTGAGGTGTTTCAACTCTTTCATCTCTCGGGGGATCAGCCTCCCGAGTACGCTCTTGCAGGACAGGGGATAGTGGTTGCTCAACTTCCCCTCCTGCCTTATCAGTGGCAGGAGGGGCTAGTGGTTTCCCTGGAAGCCGGGGGGACCACTCGGGCCGAGTGCCACTTCTTAAATTCATCGCACCGGCCTCCTCTTTACCGTATTGCATTGTTGGCACGAGGTCGGTGCATTGGTTGTCGCTTAAATCGGCCCGAGCAACATGACCGCCCTTAGGATTTTTCTCGCAAAGCCGGCGTATGCCCGGGGGTCTTGATGCTAATTGCTCGGCCACCGCCCTATCTCGTCTCTCAAGATTCTTATTCGTACTCATTAGAGCCGAATATTCTTGTTTTGCTCTTCTTTGAATGAGTTCCATTCAGCCTTAAGATCATTCGAATTCGAGGGACCTTGAGAGTGCTGGAAGTTTGAAGAGTATGGCTGGCTGGGCCGATTTTGAAAATTCGAATTGGAATTAGAAGGCCAATTCTGATTGAACCTTTGTGTTTGATTGGAAAAATTAGAGTTTTGGTTTTGAGCAGAACCAGGGTTCCTATTGAAAATTGAATTCGAATTAAAACTCGAATTCGGATTGAAACTGGAAGCTTGATTGAACCCTTGGTTCTGGAGTTGATTCTGGCCAGATGGTTGATTAAATCTTTGGTTGTTCTGGCCATAGAACGCATTTACTTCAAGGCATTCGCCCATTCATAGGACAGAATCTGGAAGTATGCCCCATATTATCGCAGTTTTGGCATTGGACCTGAGTGTACTGTCCATCATCATGGACAGTATTGACTTGGTATGAAGAATTGGGGTTTAATTGACATTGGCCATTTACATGACCAAATCCGACAAAGAAGATTCGCAATACGTAACCCGAGGGTTCTCGCGGAAACGAAGGAGTCCGATTCATAGGATTCGGAGTTTGAGGATTGGCCATCCGCCTCGCAAAGATGGCAATCGACTTTGAACATTTACTTCCTCCACCTTAGGAGGAGGAGGAGCTTGAATTGCCCGATAGATGGGGCGTAATTGTACTTGGCAATGTCCTCGAACAATGCCCACCCTCGTCAGGTGTTTTCCTCAAAAACGCCCCACCAGATGAACTATTGACCATGCCCTTGGTGAGCTCGGTCAATCCGCTAAAGAAAGTAATGACTTGCCTCTCCAAAGGCAAGCCATGATGGGGACATTTTCTGAGAAGAGATTTAAACCTCTTCCAGGCCTCGAAAAATGATTCATTTTCCTTCTGAGAGAATGTGAAAATTTCATTTAAGCACTGGGCCGTCTTAGAGGGTGGAAAATATTGACTCAAGAACTCCCTCTCGAGTCCAGCCCATGTAGTGATGGATTCAGGAGGAAGAGAGTGATACCATTCCTTCGCCTCCCCTCTTAAGGAAAAAGGGAAAAGTTTGAGCTTGATAGCATCCTCACTTACACCTTGGATGCGGGTAGTACCGCATATCTCTAAGAACGTGTGTAAGTGGGTATGCGGATTCTCTGATTGGTAGCCATAAAAAATTGATGCATGCTGCATCATCTGGATAAGCCCTGGCTTGAGCTCGAAAGTTTGAGCAAGAATGGCGGGCAAGACTATAGCCGGGTTGACAAGGATCGCACTGTGCATGGCGTAGTCCGCCAACGTACGTCGATCCTCTCGCCGCCATTATTACTATTTCTTCGATCTCTTTTATCAACTTCCGTTCAATTTCTTGGTCGGCCGAACTTCCTTCGTCCGAAGGATCGGTAAAACGAAGTTTTCGCCTATCGGGTCGGACTATGGTCCGCTCGGGGTCGTGTGAAAAGAACAAGGGTCCTTTCGACTTCGAGTTTGCATAAACCGACACCCTACTCAAGATGTTGAACCTAAAAACTAATAACTAAAGAAAAATTAAAAGCTTAGACTAGAGATTAAAAACCTAAAGAAAAGGAAGGGAAAGAAGAAAAGGAAACAAAATTATTGAAGAAAACAGGGCCAGACGGGCGTCCGGGTGAAGTTTGGACTGGACGGGCGTTTAATGGTCCAAACGCTCGTCTGAAAGGTGGAATACTTGGACGGGCGTCCAAATCTTATGGACGCTCGTCTAAGTGAATAAAACAGAATCAGAGTTGAAAATTTTTCAGCGGACGGGCGTCCAATATCCCAGACGCCCGTTTGATAGCGGGAAAAGTAGAACGTGCGAAAAAAAAATGCGTAAAATAACGTAGGGTTGGGGGTACAAAAGAATCGAACAGAAACAGAGAGAAGGGATAGAGGTGAGAACTAATCACCAGAGAACCTTAAATCCTAAGCTAAAACCCTAATTATCTAATTACCTAAACGTTTATCAATTAAAACAGGAAATTAAAACGAATTAAAAACAAAAATAACACAGAAAAACGAAGAAAAACAAAAACTAGACAACCGTCCGGTTCCCCGGCAACGGCGCCAAAAACTTGTCCCGGATTTATCTAATGCGAACAAACAAGTAATAAATATTTATAAACCGGTTAACCTCAAGTATAAGGATCGTAGTATGGAGGCTATGCCGGGTCGATCTTACGGGGAACTAGACGAATGTCAACCCTAGCTTTTGTTTTTAACTAACTAGTGTCACGATTACTAACCTAACGAACAACTAACTAAACAAATACGCAGAAAATAACTAGACAGAGGTGATTAATCCAATGCTAGGAGAGATTGGAAGCGATAAAAATAAACTAAAAGCGCGGAAAAATAAATTAACCGATCTAGACTAAGCTACGGGGATTGTAAATCAAGTTTATAAAAGACAAACGAGGATTGATCCACCTATCGGATGCATTGATCTATTATCTCGATTTTACGTGGTATTTACTTAGGTTGTGATTCACCTTACCTAAACATGAACTCCTAATTCCTTGGGCAATCCATCTATTAACCTAGTATCTTCCAATACTAAATTAACACGTTAAAAAGATCAAAGGTGTCAACTTTTACGTTAACGATCTAGTTTTTAGACTTACTAACTTCCGTTAATGTAAATCTAATGAACTATTCTTATCTATGGTGATCTATGCTATTAAAGATTTCCATCAAACAATAGCATATCAAGCATACAACATATTTTCCAATATAATTGCATTAAAACAAGAATATGCATAGATAAGAAACAACCGTAGTAAATACTCACGAAAAGTCGAAATAAATAGATCAATTCAATGCTGATGGCTTCACAATTATCGTTTGAAGGAGGTTCTAGCCTCTGAGCATCCTCAGCAACCCAGAAAAGCAGGAAAATAACATAAAACTAGCCTACTTTGGTCGAATTTAAAGTTGCATAAAACTGGAAATAAAAAGTGTAAAAACGCAGCCTTAGCCGCCCCTAGGGTTTAGGGTTTGTATGATGTCGAATTCTTCTTTTTTAGGTTGAGAAACAAACCGCTTATTTATAGATTTCGAAGTCGGTTTCACTAAGTCGGCCGACGGACGCTCGTCCGCCTAATCAAACGCCCGTCCGGATAACCCTAGATCGCCGGACGCCCGTTCGTACGGCATCCAAACTCTCTCGTATCAAAATCGCTCCTCGGGACGCCCGTCTGCTTCATCAAACGCCCGTCCACTCTGGACGGAGTATGGACGCTCGTCCAACATGACTTGAAGGTGATTTCTTCATATTTATCTCTTTTTTCCTTCACTCCACTTGATCATTATCTCTTCCTTCAATCTTTATAGCTCGAAATTTATCTCTTTTGATCATCATTTGAGCACAATAAACATACCTATAACACATGGAAAACATCGCAAACTGTAGTAATATTCAAATAATCATATTTTAACCATGAAATCACATAAATAAATCGATATTGCGATTAAGCCGTTAAAAATATCGTTTGCTCAATATTTTAATATAAAGACCAATTATTATGCAAATTATACAAATAAAAGGGGAAAACATCACAAAATATAACCTTATAAAACATATAATTTCACCCTTAACAGCCTTCCATTGCCTGAAATTATTGAATGCCTCACTCTTATGTTTCATCAAACCACCCAAGTCATTCTTGAATATGTTAGGAAATCTACGCGGGAACGCAGCGGAATTTAAAATTTTATTTCCTTTTAACCAGGATCGACTTCGTTTAAGCAATAAACAAATAAGCTAAAGACGGTGGTTACCTTGGTTGATCTAAAAGATCGACGCTTTGACCGTCTGAGAAGAGTAGTTCTGCATGGAGCCGCCCAAGTGTTCGGCCTCTACCGCTAGTCCACACGAACAGCTCGCCGGAATCCCATCATGGATTGCTATTGGAAAACTCCGGTTGCTAGACCGGCCTTTTTCCCCTCTCTCCAACTCTCTATAGGACGCTCTCTATTTTACACAAGAACTATTAGTTCTTGGAATTGTGTTGTACAAAAGAGCTTGACACCCACCTCTTATTTATAGTGCTTGGGGCGCCCCTATGTAGTGTGGAGGAGAAGAAAACCTTTTTCCAATAAAATAAGGAAAATATAATTGATTGATTTATCTCATTAATATTCAATATCCCATATTAAATATATTTCCAAGATATATATATATATATATATATATATATATATATATATATATATATATATATATATATATATATATATATATATATTATAATATCTTATATAATATATGTTTATCTTATTAACATAAATCAATTTACACATGTGTGCAAATCTATAGTCATTAATATCCAATATTAATATATGGTAATCTTATTAATTAAATTGCACAATCCAAGTGTATCATAATACACTATTATTGGCGCCATTCTTTAGCCTTTAATTGGCTTCCGGAATATTATTTAATTAATATAATACTATGATTAATTAATTTGCCAAAATACATGTGTATCAATATACATATATATTTTCGACATATGTATCTAAATACATATATTTAATTAATCACCATAATTAATATCTTGTATTATATTTATTCATAATAAATAAATACTACCATATTAATTTACCACTATAACCTTTATAGTCTCGAGATAAACTTTCCTTATTTGGTCATCAACTATAACCACATTTTAATCCGGCTAGATGTTCATATGCGTGTGACCCGATAGGCTTCCGAATATGTTGGCCGTAGACACAAAGTGCAAATTACGAAATCGCCCTTCATGCGTAACGATCACGGGATAGCATCTAGCAACACACCGTGACCCTCCAATCATCGGAAGAGTCAAATGCAATGACTACTACCTTTCATGTGAAACAGTTACCATGTAACTTACAATCCTATCGCTGTAATAATATCCATACGGTCGTTAGTCGAGTGTCAAAACATCAACGACCGTATCTTATAATCTGGATATCAAACTCTCTCGAAGTAACTCATTTACTCCCACTTTGCAAAGATTCACGAAAGCTAGACATTCCTTATAAGAAGGGCATTTCGGATATTCGATCCCAATCATAGGATACGCGATTCCCGGACGACCAATCATGTATACTCCGCATGCTTCGGTATCATACCCAATCACTACCGCATGATCGCCCCGTGGCTAGGGGAAACCTCAATAGTGTCAAAGCATGACAATCCACACCGTGATGCCATGAAAACTCCGGTCCAAAGGATAATTACACAACCGCCACATAGTGTGACACTATCCATGTAAGTGGGTCAATCTAACGTACGCATTCTCTAATACATGTCCACGTACAGTCCAAGTGTCTCTACACTTCGATAGACGAGATCTATCCCTGCCCTTAAAGACAGAAGACATCTAATACGTGCTAGTCTGTTTATACTATCAATGCCCCGTTTAATAGTACATCGGCTAGAGACATTTAAGTATCAAACTTATTAAAGTGATTAGAGATCTCATCAACCATAATCGCCTATCATGGTTTCTCTATCACAGTTTAATACTAAGGACGTTATCATATAACAATTCATAATTGGTTCTTTAAAAGAACAAATATATGACAACATAAAAGCCATTTTATATATGTATAAACATAAAGAAATAGTAGAAATGATCCGACCCGGTCGGATCCGGTCCAACCCGATTGGGTTTAGGACACTATTCCAACAGAATATTCATCAATAAAGGACACAAAATATCTGTGACCACCCAATAACTCCACTTTTGATGGCCCCCAACAATCAGAATGAATGTAATCAAGTGAGGACTTTGTGTTATGTACCCCTTTTAAGAACTTTCCCCTATGAATTGAAACTTACCAAACCCACAACGCTCACAAAAGTCTAGATTCTTGACCTTACATCCTCCAAGAAGATTATTCTGAGAAAGAGTCTACATCCCCTTTTCACCCATATGACCCAGTCTCATATGCCACAGTTTTGTCAGATGTGACTGGTGAACCTCAGCAGATACCACATCAGTAGACCCAGACACATCAGAGCCTTGCAATATATACAAGGTTCCCCTTTTGACACCCTTGAGAACTGAAACTGGGTTTTTGAAGACACTCAGTTTTCCACCTTCACCCTTGATACCGAATCCCTTACTGTCTAAAAGAATGAGAGATACCAAGCTCTTGGTCATCTGTGGAACATGTCTAACTTCACTCAACGTATAGAATTTACCATCCTCCGTCCTCAACTGAACTGAGCCAATCCCAACTATCTTGCAGACCTTGTTGTTTGATATAGCTATATGACCACCATCTATCTGCTGACAACTTGAGAACCTCTCTATGTGTGGACAAATATGATAAGATGCCCTAGAGTCAAGAATCTATTGAATAGGTGTCCTAAACTCAACCGGGTTGGACCGGATCCGACCGGGTCGGGTCGTTTGCAGTCTATTTTAGTTCACGTAATAAATTTATTATGATTAATAAAAGCATTTTTGTTATTATATATTCTTTATCTTCATGTTATTAGTTGTATATGTATGGTAATGTCCCTAGTGTCAAACTGTGATAGAGAAACCATGATAGTGATTATGGTTGATGAGATCTCTAATCACTTTAACAAGTTTGATACGTACTTAAATGTCTCTAGTTGTATGTACTGTCAAATGGGACATTGATATTATGATTAGACTAGCACGTATTAGATGTCTTCTATCTTATTGAAGATAGGGATAGATCTCGTCTATCAAAGTGTACAGACACTTGGACTGTACGTGGACGTGTATTAGAGAATGCGTACGTTAAACTGACCCACTTACATTAAGTGTCGCACTATGTGGCGGTTGTGTAATTATCCTTAAGATCGGAGTCTTCATGGAATCACGGTGTGGATTGTCATGCTTTGACACTATTGACGTTTCCTCTCTCCACGGGGAGATCATGGAGTTGTGATTGGGTGTGATACTGAAGCATGCGGAGTATACATGTTAGTTCGTCCGGGAATCGCGTATCTTATGCTTGGGATTGAATATCCGAAATGGCTTTCTTATAAGGAATGTATAGATCTCGTGATCAATCTTTCCAAAGTGGGAGTAAATGTGTTATTCCGAGAGAGCGTGATGTCCATATTATAAGATACGATCGTTAATGTATTGACACTCGAGATACAATCGTATGGATATTGTTACTGTGAAAGAATTGTAATTTACACAGTAACTGTTTCGTAAGAAATGTAGTAGTCATTGCATTTGACTCTTCCGATGATTGGGGGCCACGGTGTGTTGCTAGACGCTATCCCGTGATCGTTAGCTATGAAGGGCATTTTCGTAATTTGCACTTTGTGTCTACGGCCAACATATTCGGAAGCCTATCGGGCCACACACATATGAACATCGAGTCGGATTAAAATACGGTTATAGTTGATAACCAAATAAGGAATGTTTATCTCTAGACTATAAAGGTTATAGTGGTAAATTAATATGCTGGTATTTATTTATTATGAATAAATAAAATACAAGATATTAATTATACATAAATTATATTAATTAAAGAATATTCTGGATGCCAAATATTGGCAATTTGGGGCGCCACATCCAGTGGCGGATCCACACTATACTATAGGGGGTCTGCGGACCCCGTTAAAAATAAGAATACTCTACATTTTACCTATAGAAAAATATTTCGGACCCCGTGAAAAAAATTATTTACATAGAAAAAAATTTACGGACCCCGCTGAACAATATTTTTGGATCCGCCACTGGCCACATCTAAGGGTATAAGATACACTTGGATTGTGCATTTTAATTAATAAGATTACCATAATATTAATATTGGTTATTAATTGATTTTGGAAAAATAGATTTACGGCAATAAGATGAATATATTTAAGATATTGACAATATTTAGTTTTTATTTAATATAAGATATTATATTAAAAGAGATAAATCAATCTAAGTGATTTTCCTTATTTTATTGAGATTTTTTTTTTCCTTTCATCTATCTTCTAGGAAGCTTCTCCTAATCAGATTAGGGTATATGGGGCGCCACTTCCACCTATATAAGAAAGGGGTTGGCTAGCTCTTTTGTACAACACAATTCCAAGAGCTAATAGTTCTTGAGTAAGATAGAGAGCTTCCAATAGAAAGTTAGAGAGAGGGGGAAAAGGCCGGTCTAGCAGCCGGATTTTTCTGATAGCAGCCAAAGGAAGATTCCGGCGAGGAGTTCGTGTGGATTATCGATAGAGGGCGGACGTGTGGATGGCTTGAGCACAGTGCTACTCTCATTGACGGTCAAAGCGATGATCTTGTAGATCATCCAAGGTATATTCCGTCAAACTACTTAACGTGTTTATTGTATTAAACGAAGACGATCTTCTAAATGGAAATAAAAATTTTAAATTCCGCTGCGTTAAACTAGTGATTTTCTAACAGAATCCACGCATCATCATGATGTGCTGACTCTCCTTCTACTAGAACCATGTCATCCTCTGAATCAAACTCAGCTGCAACAGCAGCTGTTCCAGAACTTGTTCTCCTGTTGTTTCATTTTCTTTGGACAGTTGGACTTCCAATGTCCCTGCTCCTTATAGTAATTGTAGACATCTATGGATTTAGGACCTCTGGACCCTGTCTTCTTGGATTTCTTCTTCCTAGACTGTCCACGTTCTTTTCCACTACTGGTGCTGACAACTAGCCCAGCAGCCTGATTGTCTGTCCAAACTGCCTTATGTCTCATCTCCCTAGCATGTTAAGCTGACCTCACATCTTCCAATGCCATTGTATCCTTCCCAACTATGAAGGACTGCACAAAGTTTTCATAAGAAGCTGGTAGTGATACCAACAAAATCAGAGCTGCATCTTCGTCCTCAATCTTCACATCAATATTCCTGAGATCAAGAATATTGTGTTCAGCTGATCAAGATGATCTCTCAGCTGAGTCCCCTCATGTATCCTTAGGCGAAACAGCCTCTGCTTTTGCAGCAACTTGTTGGTCAATGACTTAGCAGCGGTGTCTTCCTCAACAATTTGACCATAACTTAGCAGCGGTGTCTTCCTCAACAATTTCTGTGATAACATAATCAGATAAGCACAACATGATGGTAGAATGTGCTTTCTCCTCTAGACTGGCGTAATCTGCTGCACTGGCATCCCCTTTACCGGATAAAGGAGTCCACAATCCTTGTTGTTTTAACAAGGCCCGCATCTTGATTTTCCACAAACTGAAACTTTTCCTCTCTGGAAATTATCAGTCTTTACATTAACTGCTGACATCCTTCTTGCTAAAGAACAGACCTTTGATCACAAAATCCTAGCACCGGTCTTGGTAAAGATCAACTCCGTTCAACCTGCAAATCTCTCTGAATCTTGAACCTTACGCTCTGATATCAGTTTGTTAAAACACAGACAAGAAAATTGTACTTGAAGAAAGATAATAATATATGCAATCTAACAAAAATAATGGCGGAAATTGATAAAGCACAGAAACAAAGAGAACACAGTGATTTAACCTGGTATCCGGCGTTGTGCCGACAATCCACGGGCATAAAAAGAGATATTTTACTATGCACAAAGGTTTTCACACTCTTGAAAAACACACACGGCATTGATTACAACGGATGGTATTTATAGACATAAATTCCTAAACCTTAGCCGCCATGTGATCTTTGTCGGATTGTCATAAATGCCCTAGATGTGGTCCTCAGCTCCAGCTGACTCCACCAGACAAAACTCAGCTTATTGACTTTCTCAGATTTGTAACCAACTCAGACGTAGAACTCAGTAAACTCAGAAAACTTACTTTCACCAAAACTCACTTTTGCCAAAACTGACTTTCAGAAGAAACTCAGTTTCACTTAACAAAACTGACTTTCACAGAACTGAGTAAACTTATTCAATTGACCATCATTCTCAATTGACTTTCATATTAGTTCCACCAGTTTTAGAGTTTAAGTCACAAACTCAGTAGCTTGCTAACAGTCCGGTTCATGAACCATTGGGTAACCGTTGATTCGTCCATTGTACATCACGTTTTACAGTTCGTTACAGTTCTGATCATGGTTCAATTTTAGTCTATTAAATTATAAAGTTTACATTTAATTTTGCAATATCTATAAATTATTCTACATACATATACTCCCTCTGTCCCAAAATATAAATCATCTTAGAGTTTTCACATAGATTAAGATAATGGTTAAACATCATTGTAATGTATGGCTAAAATGCCTAATACACCATTTGATTATCATAAATGCAACAATAGTAAAGTAAGTAAAAGTGGTTGAATGAATATAAATTAGCAATAAGATGAGGAAAATGTTAATAAATGCTCGTTTCGTATTGTGAATGACTTATATTATGAGACAAAATAAAAAAAGCTAAGATAACTTGTTTATATATATGCGTGTGTGTGTGTGTGTGTAATCATTGATATATTTTTATTAATTACATTTTCATTTTTATATTTTTATTATTTACAAATACACACCGAATCCATCCTATATTTTTTTAAAATCACACATCTGCATATATATCCCGGATCCACTATGTCGTATTCACGAATCCGTACCTATACATCCTAGCTAATAATGTCAAAGGTTGCATCAGAACTAGTAATTTGATTACTTAGTAGAAGGATATATAAGTGTTTGAACGTCTTTAATTTTTCACGACAGAAACGGAAAAGAAACGAACGGTTTTTAAAATATATGTCAAATGTCTAGACTATTAAACTTATTGGATCAATAAGATCATTTTTCGAGGACCCTAAACTGTGGTCTGTTGACCTATGCGGTATAACCGAACAATAAGGGTAATCTAATCTGGCGATTTTTTTATTAATATTTTTATTTTATATATATAATTGTTTTTTTTGTCGATGCTGCCGGAGTTTTTAAGCGAGTGTCCATATTCCCTACTTTGAAAAGAAAAGAATTCATCAATAAAAAATAAAAAAATATCTAATTTTTGGTCCCTAATCCCTATTTTTTGTTTCTAATAATAGGCTTAATAATTCCATGAGTAGATCTTCCGTCGTCCGTCGATTCATCACTTTCTGGAGTGTTATATGTTTCTAATAATAGGCTTAATAATTCCATGACTAAATCTTCTTCCCCCTCCCCTACCCCTAATCCCATATCCCTATCCCTATCCCTATCTCCTACCCCACCTCACATGATAAGATCTATGAAGTTTGGCCAGTTATAAATTTTGTCCAGATTTTTATCTTATTTTGATCGATCTTGAGAACATTGTAAGACAAAATAATATGTATATTCAACTATATATTGTGCTCCTGTAAAAAAATAAAACTAAACATTAAAACACTAGCTACATGCACGAGAAAAGAAACAAACGTGATCTACGGTTTAAATAGACGACTTCCAAATAAAACAATTATTATTATTATTATTATTATTATTATTATTATTATTATTATTATTATTATTATTATTATTATTATTATTATTATTATTATTATTATAGAACAACAAACTACAGTAAACTCTCGATAAATGCATACATTTAGGACCGACCAAAATTATTACGTTAACGAGTTTATTTGTTTATCGATAAATGAATAATTTATTCATTTATCGATAAATTATTATTTATTACTTTACAAAGAAATAATTAATATTATCCATCTAGTCTGTAAAATGAAAAGAAAAATATTAATTAAAATGCTTAGGAAGCTAGAAAGATTATAAGAATTTGTGCTCTTGGATTATTTAACGAAATCAAAAGTGAAAAAAGTTTCAATTCTTTATAAATAAGTACACAGTAGAACATAATTTACAACCACGGTAAAACCTCTATAAATTAATATAGTTGGGACCGGAAGATTTTATTAATTTATCGATAAATTAATAATTATTAATTTATAGAGAGTTTTTGATATCAAAAAAATTAAATTATATAAATTTAAATATAATAAACTGTACTAATTTATGTATTATACTTAATTCAATGTATATTAGTTACAAATTCAATGTATTGTACCAAAAATTCGTTCGACAGCTGCAGTTTTCAAGCAATTTAAATGAACAAACAACTCCTGAAAAAGACATTCATGAACTTGAGGTCATGATTAATGATCTAGGTTATCACAATAAAATGGATGTCAATAGCCTGTTAGATTATCCGGGTGAAAATGACGCATGTTCAGAGGTCCAGACCTTAGAAGAAATTGCAAATATCATTCTTGAAAATAATGCAGAAGATGATGTTGAAGACGATACAACACCTTTGGAATCTGTTACACGTAAAGAAGCACTCAACGCATCAAAGGCACTTAACAACTTTTTGATGCAGCTCGAAAGCACCACACCCGAACTTTTGGATGCAATAAGGAAGATTAGAGATGAGCTTCAAGCAGATTTAAACTTTAAGAAAAAACAGATAACAATAGAATCATATTTTACAAAATTGTAACATATATATTTTTGTGATTATGGAGAATTATTAATTTATGATATTATTGGGACTGTATATCTATACAGGGATTTTTTAAAAATTATTATCTTATTATCTTATAGAAATTGGTCATTTTTTGAACTGGCCCAAGTCAGGACCGGAGAAAAATATTATTTCAGTGAGGTTATTAATTTAAAGAGTATTAATTTATAGAGGTTTTACTGCATTGTACATTTAATATATAAATTTCTAATTATTCCTTATTAATTAAATCCAATTAATCCTTTTCCTTTTCTTTTCCCTTTTTCTTTTAAACCCTTTAAAACAAAACTAAATATTCAGATTTTTCGTGAAAAGACAAGGATGCCCTTTTTGAAAAATCGGGATATTACATTCCTCCCCCCTTAAGAGGAGTTTCATCCTCGAAACTATATCGTACCTGGTAGATGAGGGAACTCTGGGAACTCGTTGAACATGTCCGCTTCCACTTCCCAAGTGGCTTCCGTCGGTGCATGTGCTCCATTGCACTAACACTAACGGGATCACTCGTCTATTTATCATCTTTTCTTTTCTATCCAGAATCTTTATCGGCTTCTCCACATATGAAAGATTATCTTGCAATACTTCCGGATCAATCTCAGATTCCACATCCACTTTAGATAGACACTTCCTAAGCATCGATACATGGAAAACATTGTGGACTCTAGACATCGATTCTGGTAACCAAAGTCTATAAGCTAACTTCCCAACTCTTTCGATGACATCAAAAGGTCCTACATACCTTGGGCTTAGCTTTACTTTCTATCCGAACCTCTTGACACCCTTCATTGGAGACGCTCGAAGGTAAACTCTATCCTCGACCTCAAACTCTAGCGGTCTTCTTCTAACATCGGCCCAACTCTTTTGACGATCTTGAGAGGCCTTCAGATTCTTCCTTATCAACTCGATCTTCTCCTTGGCTTGCTGAACCATCTCCGGCCCTGTGATGTGCTTCTCTCCCACTTCATCCCAATAAAGTGGAGTTCTACACTTCCTACCGTACAAGGCCTCAAAAGGTGGCATTCTCAAACTAGCATGGTAACTATTGTTGTAAGCAAACTCAGCCAAATTGATGTAATCTATCCATGACCCTCCGGCATCCAAAACACAAGCTCAAAGCATATCCTCGAGAGTCTGAATTGTTCTCTCTGATTGCCCATCCGTCTGCGGATGAAACGCTGTACTTAAATCAGTTTTCGTCCCAAAAGCTTTCTGTAAACCCTTCCAGAAGCGACTGATAAATCTACTATCCCTGTCGGATACAATAAATTAAGGCACACCATGAAGCTTCACTATATTGTCGATATACATAGTAGCGAACTTCTTTATAGGCAAGAAATGGGCTGACTTTGTAAGTCTATCCACAATCACCCAAATCATGTCATGACCGCTCTTAGTCTTAGGCAAACCGGTGATGAAATCCATCGTGATATTCTCCCATTTCCATTCCGGTACCTCCAAGGGTTTCAACAAACCTCCTGGCTTTCTGTGTTCTGCTTTCACTCTCTGGCATGTATCACAACTTGCCACAAACTCCGCGATCCCTAACTTCATGCCAGGCCACCAATATCTCTCCTTGAGGTCTCTATACATCTTAGTGGCTCCTGGATGTACCGCAAAAGCAATCTTATGAGCTTCATCCATAACCTTCTCCCTTAGGCCATCCACATTGGGCACACACAAACGATCTCCGTACCAAAAATGACCACTCTTGTCCAACTGATAACCCCCTGTAGGTTTCTCTCGAGCTAATCGCTTCAAATTAATCAACACCGGGTCTTTATCTTGCTTAGCCCGAATCTCATCTAGCAAATCTGACCTTGCCATCAATGGCGCCAAATTCTGAGCCTCACCCTTCCTTTCAATCACTTGAATCTGCATCCTATCCAACTGATCCACAACTTCTTGCAGGGTAGTGATAGCATTAACCGCTCTCCGTCTTAGTGCATCAGCTACAACATTCGCTTTACCCGGATGGTATTGAATGTCCAAGTCGTAATCTTTCACGAACTCCAACCATCTTCTTTGTCTCATGTTCAGATTTCCTGAGTAAAGAAAAACTTAAGACTCTTATGATCCGTGAAGATCCTTGTCTTGACACCATACAAGTAGTGTCTCCAAAGCTTCAGAGCAAAAACCACTGCTGCCAACTCCAAGTCGTGTGTAGGGTAATTCTTCTCATGCACCTTCAACTGCCTAGATGCATAAGCAATTACCTTTCCTGATTGCATCAAAACACAACCCAAACCTTGACCCAATGCATCCGTGTATGCATCATAGTTATCAAAAACTTCCGGTAATGCTAACACAGGTGCTGTGGTCAACGTTTCTTTCAATTTCTGGAAAGCTTCCTCACATTCATTGGACCACTCATACTTAACGTTCTTTTGAGTAAGCCTCGTGAGAGGTGTAGCTATCTTAGAGAAATCCTGCACAAACTTCTTGTATTACCCAGCTAAACCCAAAAAACTTCTTATCTCGGTTACTGATGTCGGTCTAGGCCACTTAGAAACGGCTTCTATCTTTGCTGGATCCACCTTAATACCTTCTCCAAAAATTATATGCCCAAGAAAACTAACATGTTCCAACCAAAACTCGCACTTAGAAAACTTGGCATACAATTTGTTCTCCTTTAAGGTCTGTAGAACTATCCTTAGGTGTTCTTCATGCTCTTTCTCATCCTTAGAGTATACCAAGATATCGTCTATGAAAACTATCACAAACTTATCGAGATAAGGCATGAAAACTCTCTGCATCAAGTCCATGAACTTTGATGGAGCATTAGTGAGTCCAAACGGCATGACCAAAAACTCATAATGTCTATATCTCGTACTGAAGGCTGTCTTAGGTATATCCGACACCTTGATCTTCAACTGATGATAACCGGACCTAAGATCAATCTTAGAGAACACCTTCTTACCTTGCAACTAACTGAACAGATCATCAATCCTTGGTAAGGGGTACTTATTCTTGATTGTCAGTTTATTCAACTCTCTGTAGTCGATGCACAAACGCATACTCCCATCTTTCTTCTTCACAAACAAGACCGGTGCTCCCCATGGTGATGTACTTGGCTGGATGATGTTTTTCTCTAGCATCTCCTTAAGCTGAGTTTTCAACTCTTTCAACTCCGCTGGTTCCATCCTATAAGGTGCTTTAGCCACTGGTGATGCTCTTGCAATCAATTCGATCTCAAACTCTATGGCCCTATCAGGCATATGTCCAGGCAATTCTTCCGGGAAAATTTCGGGAAAGTCCTTAACTACATGAGTCTCTCCTAACTCGGGCATATGCTTTTCCTTATCTAATGCATAAACAACGAAACCCTGGCAACTCTTCTTCACAGCTCTTAGGGCTTTAACTGCTGAGATAATCGGATGACGACCCTTGCTAGGCTTGTATACGTTACCCTGAAACGTCTTAGCTGATTTTCATGGGGCCTTAAAGATCACCCTCTTACCTCTACAATCCAAGTAGACGAAATTCTTGGACAACCAGTCCATACCCATGATAACATCAAATTCTGAGAAATCCAACACTGTCAATGCATGCTGGCACGTGTAAGTCCCAACTCTAATGTCAACTTGGGGTGTGACCTGGGCACATCTAGTAACTCTGCCCAAAGGTGTGGTTATGCTCAAAGGTCTCTCCAATTCCTTAAGAGGTAGGTTCAACTTCTTAGCTATCTTAGAGGAAATAAAAGTCCCTGAAGCTCTGGTATCAAACAGAGCTGAAACTGCTAGATTATCTATGATTACGGTACCTAACAAGTGAATCAGTTTAAGTACAAATATGTAATATCATATGCGCGCTATATCATATTAAATATCTATAATAAACACAAACACTGAAAATTACCTGTCACCACAAGGTCATCTAACTCTTCCGGTTCAGCATCCGCTGCAAAGACACGAACTGGTCTGCTGCCCATAGCACGATTTCCCTGCTGGTTACCTCGTCCTCCTGCCTGATTTCCTTGGGAGAGCTTCTTAGGACACGCCCTCGAGTAATGTCCCACTTCCCCACAGTGGAAACAACTCAAGCTACCTGCCATGCACTCTCATGTATGTGTCTTGTTACACTTAGCACAAACCAATGGCGTTCCACTTGCTGAACTCTTCATGGCCGGATTTCCTGTCCTCTTAACATTCTGCTGCGGTGCTCCTCTATTACTTCCTTGATAATTCGAGAAAGACCTCTTATCTCCAACTACAACCGTCTGTCTACTGGCAAATCTTTCCGCAATCAAAGCTCTATCCATGACGCTTGCCATGCTGGTAGGTCTATCTCCTAGCATTCCCTTTGCCACTTCATGTGACAATCCTTCCATGAACTTGTCAATCTTTTTCTCCTCACTTCTCATAATTTCAGGGTAGAATCTGCCTAACTCGTGAAAATTCTGGGAGTACTGAGTCACCGTAGTGTATCTTCCTTGTTTCAAACTCAGAAACTCATTAGCCTTTGTATTCTGTGCTGTTCTAGGAAAGTATTCCTTGTAGAACAGATCTTTGAACACTGCCCAATCCATGATCCTCGGATTAACTTGCTCATAAGCTTCCATCCAACTTTCTGCATTCCTTGCCAACAAGGATATTGCTAACTGAGCCCATTCAGATTCTGGAACCTTCACATTTCTGCACGTCCTTTCAAACCCACAAATCCATAAATCTGCTGCTGCTGGCTCAACATTTCCAAAGAATTCTGGCACCCTGTGCTTCTTCATCTTATCGTACCAATCCACTTGCCTATCGTAGCCCCCAAACTGATAATGATGTATCGGCTGCTGAACTGGTGGAACATTCTGATACTGTGGTTGAGGTTGCTGAACCTGCTGCTGGGGGTGAGTCTGTTGCGGATACATCTGATACGGGTAAGTCTGTTGTGGAGGGGTGTAGCCAGGTGCTATGAAAGTATCTGATCTAGGCGGTGGTGGAGGTAGAACTGTTGGCTGAGGCGTAAAACTTAGTGGTGTGGAGGAAAACACTGATGCCTATGGTCGACTGAAAAACTAACTAGCCGGTGGCACAGACGCTTGCTGAGGTTGCATAGAGACGGTTGGGAAAGTACTCACCGGTGGATGAGAAAGTCCTAATCCTGTCTAGCTTGTGGTCATTGGAGACACAGACACTCCTGATGTTACTCCTGCTGAAGTGGTGATAACCGGTATGCTAAGGTTAAACCGGGAAGGACCCCCTTGTTCCACTATCCCCCTAACGAAGATATCTGGTCCTTGATTCACCCCACGCATGATGTTGCTCACAGAAGGGGTGTTAACTTGAGAAACTGTAGGGCCCTGGGTAGCTGGTCCGCTTCTTCTCCTTCTCGGAATCACAACCCCGGTAAATCCTGCCTCAGTGCTACCTGTCTGGGTGTTAACCGCCTCGGTGTTATTTGTATTAGCTCCTCCTCTAATAAGAACCATTCTGTAACCAAGAAAAGAGAGGGGTTACTAAAGCTCTAACACTTATCTTAAAGAAGAAATCAAGTCCTACATGGCAAGGAAAACCTTTCTCTCTGATACCAACTGTAACGCCCCGTTCCAAGACACCGAGTCCTTATCCGGAAAGAGCGCTCGGCACAAATATTATCAAATAAATTCAATAATATATGTAAGCCTTACGTCATACATCAGAACTAAAACGACGCAGAAGATAAAATGACTCGGGAAAACAAAAGATCGAACACACGGCTTTCAATGCTGTAAAACTAAATCCAATAAAGAATACTAAACATCCAACGTTAAATCCAAAAGAACTTAAACGGAACTAATCCAAAAGAAAGGCAACATTGTTTGAAACTGAATCAACAACATTACTGCAAGAAACCAAAAGTAAAAGAACTAAGTCTTCAAGAGCTCCATCTCACACGTCCTCGTCAAAGAACTCATCCATATTAGCAACCTGTTCATCTTCTTTGAGGAAAGGGAAAGACAAACAAAAAGTAACGGGGTAAGTACATAAGTACTTAGTAACGCGTAGAAGATCGCATAACGTCGGTCTCATAAAGAAATAAAAGCAACGCCGTCTTTTATTAATTCATTCCGTTATTAACCCTAGCTAACTATCATATTGTGTTCATAGCACAACATGAGATTCCAAAGGTATCTAGCTTAGCTCAAGTTTGTTACATCATGAATAACAAGGGCACTACGCCTAGTAATAAGATGTACTAGGACAACTGGGTGCAACCTACTTAGAGACACGCTCTAGTAGCCCCGGGAATATCTGAGTCCCGATAGTGTGATGACCAGCAGAGTGTACCAGACGCTTTATCTAGCCAATCGATTGACCGGCGTGGGTACAGTCTACTTTGTCTGGTCAGAGAACACATCGCGATATTGTACTATGCCTTACCAAGCGTTGCATGATGTTTAAGTTTATTAATCTAGCACGTACGTTTGATTAGATGTTTAACTAGCCACCTAAGTTGATTCACATAAAAGGCTCACCTATCGGTCTACTCCCTCTTCTTAAGACCACTAGACTCTAACAAAACCTAGCACATACACAGACATCGATAAACCCTAGCTTATCGAAGCACAAGGCAAATCCAAAGCTTTCGACGGTCCCACACTTCATCTTTTTAGGGAATCCATATGGTGCCGAAACTAAACGCATCAAAAGTTAATTCAAGGCTTTGACACATAAGGTTAAGCAGTAAAAACATGATTATAAAGCCTGAAACCAAGCTTACACGAAAAACAATGAAAAACGGAATAAACAGGTAAAATGCCCGTCTGTCCCCCAGTAAACGCCAGTCTACCTTGGACGTGCGTCCACCAACCCCCAGACGCCCGTTCGTGAAATTCAGCCACATCATGTATCTAAACTGGACCCTCAAACGCTCGTTTGAGCTGCCGCTACCGCGGACGCCCGTCTGCCCTTATGCAGACGCCCGTCGCCCTTATGCAGACGCCCGTCTGCCTGGGATTTACCCAGAAAATCTGCAACTGTCGAAACGCGATTTCCAACCCAAATCCAACCCAAACTCCAACATTGACAGACCAAAAACAATGCAACTAACATACAAATTGCTCTATAACCTTACGACACCTTAGTCATACGATAAGAACACCACGTTACCTTAAATTGCGTGGTACAACGATCCAAAGCTTTAAGCGGTCAAAAGTTTAACCTTTAACTCCAAACCTATAAACGATCAATCCAAAGACGATCACTAAACTTAGAAAAACGCGGCTTAACAACGATGATGAGTAAACCCTAATGACAAGAACGAGGAGGGAAAAACTTACGTTAACGGATTTAGGGATTGTTGATATCAAAACGATCCTCATCTCGCGGTGATCCTTTCTCTCTTGAGATGTCTGTTGAAAAGAGCAACGGATTAGCTTCGAGATTCGAAAGTCTCTTCTCACTACAAAAAAAGGTAACTTCTGTGACAAACCAAAGGTGATAAACACTAGAATTGTCACAAGAGGGTTGTTTCTAGTGACTAAACCTTTGTTTGTCATGAAATTTGTATAGTTTAGTGAGAAAAGAATACTATTGTCACGAAAAGGGTTTAATGGATTGTCAACCTATATACATTTTCAATGACATATTATATAACAAATTTTAACATGAGGCTTCAGTGACAAAATAATCCACCATCAATTTTTTATCAATTTACTTGACAAACATATTTTGTCACAAAAGTATGTCAAAAAAAAACTCGCTTCAGCTGGAGGACGGTGTTGGATCAGTATTAGACATGTCGAACTCGAACTTGTCATATCGTATAAAAAGACTTGTCGTTTAAAAAAAATAAATTCTAAAAACGAAACATCGATCTTACGAGTCGAGTCGTATTAAAACAATTACATGATAAGTTGAACATGATCTTGTCTTTTTATGGATCAATCGAATTCAAGTCGAATTTTGAGCCCGGGATTTTCTACTTGAGTCGAATTCAGGCCTTACAATATATCAACTCGACAAGGATACACCCATTACCTTTGAAGAAAAATGCATACGCTCCATTCTAAATCTACGTTATCTACTCGGTTCCCGTGTCTTCTCCCCCTTCCCCGTTTTACACGATTGCGAGTTTTGAAGCCATGTCCGGCGTCTGGATCGCCGGACTTTTCCTCCCGCCGCTCTCGCACTCCTAACCACAAGCTTCCTGCTTGCCGCCTCTCGGATCTCTCGTGTCCAATCGCCGATCGATATCTCATCCTTGCCTCTCCGTGGATCGCAAATCTCGGCAACACATACCTTTTTGAACTCCATTTACGAAAGCTATCATCCTCAATCCGGAGCTCTCAATTTCGTAGCTAAAGTTCGATTGTTGACCGGTGTATGTGATCGATCAAACTATTTCATCCTCAATCCGGAGCTCTCAATTTATGTAGCTAAAGTTCGATTGCCGACGGTATATGTGATCGATCAAACTATTTCATCCTCAATCCGGAGCTCTCAATTTACGTAGCTAAAGTTTGATTGCCGACGGTATATGTGATCGATCAAACTATTTCATTCAAAACTTTCAAGTCTAGTTGTGTTCAAATTTCCGGATAACTGTGAATAAATATATATATTTGTCTTGCTTGTATATAAACTCTTTATCTTAAATTTAATTCACAACATAATATAGCCGAGTGAGTTTGCTTTGAGTATGGTTGCTTTGAATCAATTTCACATTTGAAAGCATGCCACGGTACAAAAATTATTTTAGCATGTTGATGGCATCCTATAGTGGGGATTAGTATTAGCCTATTAGGATAAGGTATGTATGTCCAAATCCTTGCACCCGCTTGAATAGAATCCTGAAGTTCGGTGTGTTATGGACTGATCCATTTGCATTATGTCTTGCTAGCTATTAATACTCGGTCAAGTTCTTGCTTCTATTTTCTTATCTATTGTTGCTATTAATACATGATATACTTATATTTCTCTTTTCGTATATGGAATTAGAGGCATCTCATGATTGAAAAAAGGCTTTACCTTATGAGATAACATATACGGAATTGAGGTATTAGTCCATGTATAAGGTAGTATTGATGAATGTAATTTTTCCACAAGCCTCGCTTTGTTATTTCTAATTGGGGCATTATTGTTGAACTGTTTGCTACACGGTCTATGTGCCCGCATATTTTCGATCTTGTGTCCTTTTCGAGTTAGCACTCGGTTGGTCTCCTGTCTTCTCTTTTCAATTTTTTTGACGAGTCTCGCTCAATGTGGTCTAGAGTCTTGTTTTGTTTGTTTTTTTGTTACTTTTCCAAAGGTGCTATGATCTTCTAGTTGATCACAACCTTCTTTCAATACCCATGATAATTAGGTAGTCTGCGATATTTTCCCGACATACTATTACTTTCATCATGCTCTTGTACTAAACCGAGTTGGTAGATGAAGGAGCGAGCCGGACCGTGTACGGGGCCTCAAACATTCGAAAAGGAATGAGTTTCCATGTAATAAGGGCATCTTGTAGAAAACGAATATATGATTGTGACCAATTAAATTCAGCATCTCCATGTGGCCGAGAGGTAGATATATTTCACTTCTATAATAGTGAATGTTTTTGTTCTTTTTGCTACTTAGTTGGTGAAGTCTCTTACTTCCTTTCTTTATAACAAGGGCATCTAAAAATCAACTATCTCAATTGATGAGACTGCTCTTGGACCGAATTACATGTTCACCTTTACTTGTTCTTGATCAAAGGTCATGACAGTACAAACTCTTATCTATATATACCGGTTATTATACTAGAGATGTCCGGTAGAACAAGAATGCTCAACTAAATAACAAACATGAAATTTGAGATAAAAATTTCTGTATAAGTTTGGCCCTTTGTTTCTCTTTTCGGATATATGAAACTCGGAAGGAAAACCTTTGCTTCCCCGTCTAAAGAATGTTCTCTTTTGTTGTGTGCATAGCGACAAGGAATTCAAGATCATTGGCTTGAGTGATAAACCTTGAAATAAGCAGTTGTGTAAGTGGTGAGTAAGCTTACATTCTTTTTATCTTTCGCATTTCTTGCTTGAGTTAAAGTATACTTGATATGATGCTTTTCCTTTGTTTATAACTAGAAGTGAAAAGTTGTATCGGACCATAAGACGATGGTAGAGAAACTTCATATATCTCCGCCTATGAATATGGGATCTAATTATGTTGCATCTGTCGTCTATTTTTCTTATTTGTTTCGGGACAAGTTTGGTGTCATCCTTTATGTTGTTGTTTAAACTTCATCCCGAGTCTTAGAATTAGGTCTAAGTTGATGTTTATCTACCTCTTAATACCGCTTTGTGTTTGCCTCTTTCATTTTGGTGCAAGGTGTGCCCAATGGGATTCCGGGATAACTCATCTTTATTATTGTGATGTTTTTCAAGATGAAAGCTTCTCTCAAGGTTAATGACTAATGGAATCATACAATTCCTCACTTGCTCGTTTATTTTTATTTGGTTTAATCTCGAAACGGCGGCGGCTCTTGCAAATTTGCATCTTTGGTTTTCCAAAGAAGTGACCCCACTTATTCCAAGATCCTAGCTAGATGGGTTGTTCGGGTTCTTCACTTTTGTTACTAGCTTTGCCCGTCATTCACGGGAATTGTTCCAACGAAAACACATTATATGCGCTTTTTTATACGATTACCGAGTACAAAGAAATCGACCAACATTTAGGATAATATTTTTTTAAATGGAATAAATCACGGGTGTTTGAGTTCGCGGACAAGTACGAGGTTCCTATAGCAATGGGTTCCTAAAGCTAAAAATTGCTAGCAAATATTGAGTATTTTAATGGACATGAAGGATGAGCTTCTATGGGGTGCTACTTGGTTGCACAAAGCCACAAAGAATCCAGCATATCTAAACTACATTCAAGTCAATGGACAAACTCTAGGAGCAAGTGAGGGTGATAACACTTTTGGACAGGACAACAAGCATGTTGGAGCAAGGATTTTACTTTCCAAGGTAAAAATCAATCTCATTTCTCAGTGAATAATTCATTGGGTGTTCCTTCTTTCATTCAGAAAAAGCACCTGCATATAATTTGAAAACTGATTCCTGTTTCCTTGAGAGATGCTGCTATTCTTTTTGCAGTTTTACAATTCAAAGAACACAATCATGTTTGATGATTTGAGAAGAAATTTCGTGATGAGGGTTTATGTGTGGTTCATATGCACACAGTGATACAGAGATATAGCTTTTAGGAGTGTCTTCCACCATAAACTTGAAGTGTTAGGATATTGTTGCCCTCATGCTGCCCCCATAATTTTTAGTGCTAATTTCATGTTTTTCCACCTTAAGAGGTTTATGTATAGTTTGTTGGAAATTAGAAACCTTTCAGCCTTCATATATTTCATGTGTTTGATAAAAATATATGATTTAACATTATTTATTTAATTTATTTGTTTTTTTTTTTGAAATTTTTAGAGTTGATGTTAAGTTTTTCTATATTTATAAATGATTGTTAGTAATTATTTAATATTTTATTTTGTGGTATATTATTTTTTATTCTTTTATAGGATATGTGTACATTTTTTTATAGGCTGTTGATTATTAATATTAAATTAAAATTTAAATGAAAATAATAATAGTAATATTAATAGAAATAATAATAATAATAATTATTATTATTATTATTTATTATTATTATTTTATTATTAATAAAATATGACTTCCAGTGACAAAGCTTTTGTCAATATTAACCATTAATGTTAAAATGTGTTTATAGCCTTTGGTGACAAGAACATTTGATTAGTGATAAAATGTTCATTATTTTGTGACAAAAAAATTGTTGCAGGAAAAACTTTTAGTGAGAAATTTAGCGTTTTGTCATGAAAAGCTTTGGCGACAATGGTATAAGATTTGTCGCGAATGAACTTCTTTAGTGACTAATACTCCGATTGTCACAATAGACGCCTTTAGCGTCACTCCTTACACAACAAACGCGCGACAAAAATCTTTTGTCACGAAAACCTTTACAGACGAAAATCAGCACTTTTCGCGACGAATTTGTTTGTCACGAATAGGTCTTTTTTTTGTAGTGTCTCTCCTTTTTCTCAAAACTTGCGCCACTTCTCAGAAGATTTTACGTAAAACAACAACTAGGTTAATTTATGATTAGTTTTCCTTTTATAATCCCAATTAAATCTAATTATTCCTTATTAATTAAATACAATTAATCATTTTCCTTTTCTTTTCCCTTTTTCTTTTAAACCCTTTAAAACAAAACTAAATATTCAGATTTTTCATGAAAAGACAATGATGCCATTTTTGAAAAATCGGGATATTATAGGGTCGGGGTCGGTTTAGGATGTTTAGATTCGAAAGTGTAAATTAAATTATATCATTTAGTTGGATATTCTGGACGTATGGAAGAACAAAACATTGCATGCATGTTAATATTAATAAAAAAAAGTATGGAAAATTAGGGATAAGGACACAATCTGAAATATTTTTAAGTAACGGGACAACTACATATTTTTTATAGGGAGAAGGACAATGCATAATTTTTATAGCGAGAAGGACAAACGGTGAATCCCGAAAATCGTGAATCTCCCCGAAATCCCGAAATCGGTGAATTTCGACGGTGAATTTCGACAGTGAATCCCGAAAATTAGTGAATTTCGACGATGAATTTTGAAAATTAGTGAATTTCGACGGAATTTCGACGGTGAATTTAAACGATTGAATTTCGAACACAAGTGAATTTTGACGGTAATAAATAGTTTTGTCCTTTAACACTTTTCTCAATTGATGAAATATTTCGTCGAAAAAATATAAATAAAAATAGGTAACACTTTTCCGAAATTTAAAACGGCAGAAGCCTTCTTATTATATTTTTGTGACTTTTTAAGATAAATTTTTCTACGGCGTTTGATTGAGAAATGGTATTAGAGCTCAGCTTTATAGATAATGGCTTCATCGTATTTCTTTGCATACTTTGGATATCTACCATGTTTCCTCACCCCGTTCAATCGCTATCTTCTGCAATCCGTCAAATGTATTTGACCAAAAAAATTTATTTGCGATCGAGATCACACTTATGCCAGCAAAAATTCCGTTTCAAATCTTTTTTTGAGTTCGTGCAATGAAAAGAAGTTAGTCAGAAAAAAGGATCTGAAAAAAATAGGTGAAGTCGCCTCCATGGAAGACTACAAATTTCATATCATTTGCATAATTGGAGAAAAGGGTGTCATACAACAAATGATGATCTACGGTGTGGCAATATGGTTAGTCCCGAGGTGAATGAGAAGTTACACGTTCCTATTATCGAGAATCTTTATCCTTACAAGATTATTAATGGTTATGAAGAGGTAAGAGTTACTCGAGAAATGATGATTTCTTTTACCATTGAGAGGTACATTGATGAGGTACTTTGTGATGTTGTACCATTGAAAGAAGGTCGTCTAATCTTAGGTAAGCCTTAACTACATGAAAGAAATGTGCATCATGATAAGTCCCTCAATCCTCATCCTGAACAAGAGTTTGAACTTCAAAAGACAACCAATGAGTGTGCGAATGAAGATGGAGTGAGGAATGGAAAAGAGGCAGTAAATGCGAATGAGGAAGAAGATGAGCATACAATAATGGAGGAGAAAGAGGAATCTTATTCTACTTCACTAACCATTTGTTCGAGTCCTAATTTGTCTCCTTTTCAAGTACATGATGATAGGGCAGTTAAACGAACCGAGCGTTCGTGAACAAAGCTCGAATTCGGCTCGTTTAAGCTCGTTCGTTAATGGTATCGAGCCGAGCTCGATCAGTTTCTCCTGCTCGTTTACTAAACGAGCGAACACGAGTCCTGCTTGTAAATGCTCGTTAGTGTTCATGAACTTAGGTAACATATATAATATATATAAATCATATATACACATGAACAATTTACACATTGAGTTTGTAGTTGAACGAACCGAGCTCGAAAAAAATACTATTGAATGAGCCGAGCTCGAGTTCGAGCTTGTTCACGAGTTTGATCTCGAGCTCGAGCTCGAATATTTTTCATACTTATGGAGCCGAGCTCGAACAGCTTTTTAGGATCGTTTGTGGTAACAAGCGAGCTCAATTACAAACGAGCTCGAGCTTGAATTTCAGCTACTCGGCTCGACTATGGAGAGCATCGGGCAAAGTAGCCCTTCCATTGCATTTGAAAGTCCTTGAGCTGGTTGACATTGATGGAAAATCGGAGTATTCTTTTATTGATTTTTTGCGGTGCATTACGGTTTTATTTTGTTCCAGATTTGAGTAACTATGATTAAGTTGATTCTCGGGTGGACATTATTTGCATCGAAGACTTGCCAACTTACTATTATTCAGTTTCATTGTTGTCACATTCATCATCACATAAGTTTCCACTGCATTGTAGTTGTCTTTACACCTTGTATATGATCCAAACATATATTCAGTTCTTTACGTGGTTCATCTGTCTATGATTATTGATCAATTATACGACTTCCTTTCGATTCGAGGATGAATCACCTCGAAGAGGAAGGAATTGATAAGCATGGATCTAGGCCCGTGGCACACCAGATTACTCATATTTTGATAATTGGGCTTAGTTTGTCGTCATTATTCGTATATGTGTTTTAAGGCAGCCTTTATTGTACATCACTTTTACTGATGGCACCACAATCGCTCACAGCACTCAAAATGTTACTTCGAGCACCATGATTATTTTTGTGCAAATAACGCAGTGGTACTGGCGGTCCTTCGTAATAAAAACGTCACTGGCATTGGCATTATTTTTCAATAATAACGTCAACGGCACTGACGTTATAGTTATAAAAGTGTCATGATGAAAGTCAGTTCACTGATGTTATTTTTGAAAAAGAACGTCAGTGCCACTGACGTTCATACTTCTTAGTGTGGTTCCCGAAGTAAAAAAAATACATATGTGGTGTCGGAAGTAAGAAACTTAATCATAATAATGGTGCCAAAAGAAAAGGTGTGTTGTCTATATAAGCCACCTATTTTTATTATTTTGTTGGACATTTATTATTATTTTAGAGTCTGGTGGGCCTCTTTAAACCCAGTTAGAGCCTTTTATTATTTTTGACATTATTTATTATTTATTGTATATTATGACTCGTGTAAAGCTCAATGACTGTTTTAGGTTTTTGGTAGCGAGAAATTCTATGGTAGGGAGTTTCCTACGTGGCATCATCTGGACCACAAACTTTGTGGTCCAGATGATGCCACGTAGTCAACTCCCTACAAGGGAGTCTCTATGTAAGAATTTCTCTTTGGTAGTTTGTGTTAAAATAAATAAGGCTATGTCATTGTACTCGTAAAGAAAAAGTTGAATGATAAAATAAAGGGGCAAGGGTCCAAAAGGACATATATTAGACTTAATTAGGCAAATATGACATGCTAAAATAATATTTGGTTATAAGGACATAAAATTAGTACATAGACCAAACTACTTCTAATTAATTAAAAAAACAACGCTGATCTTTTTTTCTAGACGCTAAAATGGTTTTTTTATTTCAGTGACCACCTCGATGCATTGACCACCCCTGATGCAGTGGGCACCCCCGATGCAGTGACCACCCCCGATGCAGAGATACCGCGATGTAGAGACACATCGATTAGGTGACTCCGCGATCCACTGACAACCGTGATGCACTGACACGACGATGAATTGACCAACGCGATGCATTGACCACCCCTGATGCATTGACACCGCGATGTAGTGGCCATCACGATGCATTCACCGTAATGCATTGATCACCCCAATGCATTCACCACCACGATTCATTGACCACTGCGATGCAGTGACCATCTCAATATAGTGACCACCGCGATGCATTGACCACCCCCGACCCATTGACTACCGCGATGCAGTGGCCAACCCCGACGCAGAGACTCCGCGATGCAGTGACCACCCCTGATGTAGAGACACCGCGATGCAGTGGCCATCACGATGCATTCACCACCACGATGCAGTGACCACAACAATGCATTGACCACCGCGATTCATTGACCATCGCGATGCAGTAACCACATTCGATGCAATGACCATCGTGATGCATTGACCACCCCCAATCCATTGACCACCGCGATGCAGTGGCCACCCCTGATACAGTGACCATCCCCGATGTAGAGACACTGCGATGCATTCACCACCGCGATGCAGTGACCACCCCAATGCATTCACCACCACGATTCATTGTCCACCGCGATCCATTGACCACCGCGATGCAGTGACCACCTCCGATGCAGTGACCATCATGATGCACTGACCACCCCTGATCCATTGACCACCGCGATGCAGTAGTCACCCCGATGCAGAGACACCGCGATGCAGTGACCACCCCCGATGCAGAGACACCACGATGCAGAGATACCGCAATGAAGTGACACCGCGATACACTAACAACCGCGATGCATTGACCACCCCGATGCATCACGGTGTCACTTCATCGCGGTGTCTCTTTAGCCTCTAGAAAAAAAGAAAAAAAATTAGCATCCAAAAAAAAAATCAGCGCTGCTTTTTTTAATTAATTAGGGGTAGATTTCTCTGGTTAATGTTATGTCTTTATAATCAATTAAGATTTAAGTATGTCCTGAGTGTCTAATTAATTACTCAAACTAGTCCTTATAAACAAATACCCATAAAATAAAAGTATGGCATTTACGATGTTTTCGAGTGAATCTCGTGGATTCAAAAGGAATTCATTTTCAAGGTTTATCAGATCTGTTGAGCCTCAGATTTGTGGGTACTCATGTATCTTAGAAGTCTAATCATAAATTGATTAGGAGTCTAAAGTGTGTCCTGAGAAGTCTGGTCTCGAGATTAGGAGTAGTGGGAGGTTCGTTTATCTGTGTTCTTCGTATTCTTCATGATCTTCCGATTCTTCGTGTCTCACGAGTAAAACTAACATTTAACGATCTGCAAATTCACATCAATTATGATAGAAATGTTTTTCCCGAGATAAGGGGGAGGAATAGTAAACTTCAAATTTATAAATCTCGTGTAAAAACATTATATTAATGTATATTTTTTCAAAAATTATTTTTCCTCAAAAGAGGTTATGACTATATGATTTACGACAAATGCCAAGAGTTTCTCGGGCGATTCTTTTTGTCCTTTTTAAGGTTTTTAGGGTTTCATGGCCGCTTGGATTGTCGTCAATCTGCGCGGGTAATTTAAAGACTGCTTATTTCCCGTCTATCTCAATCATCATGGAGGATGGTCCTTCATCTCATGGAGATGGTGTTCTCCCTTTGAAATCTTTTGTGACATCGATGACGGGTGCTAATATTCCAGTGGGGTTGGGTTCGTTGTCACAATACAAGGGTAAGCCTGCAATTAAAATTTCAAGGGGCCAAATGCAAAATAGTGCAAAGCCTTTCTCAATGCATTGGTGGCTCAGCTCCCGGATTACAGTCCGAAGCTCGAAGATCTACGAAAATTTCATCTTCGGCCTGGCCTTAAAGTTGTGTGTCCTATTGCAATGGTGTTAGACTTAGGTGTGTCTCTTGTATATATCGTAATGTACTTGAAAGGGTCATGCCGTCAGGGTCGTGTTTTAGAGGCCTAGGGCAAATATGACTCTGAAAAATTTTATGCTACTCAATAACCACTAAGATCAATATTGATTTTATTGATTGAGAAGTTGATATTGCTCTTTCATTTTCAGACCTCTTGGTTAATTAAGGTTGTATTGGGTTTTCATCGACAACGTGTTTGAATTGTCAATGAATGGTAGAAAACATTAAACTATTATTGATTTGATGGGGTTGGGGTTGGGGTTGGGGTTGGGAAGTTTAGATTCAAATTGATTATAATAATTAGTTGGATATAAGAACAAAACTTTGCATGGCTATTGCTAATATAAATAAAAATAGGTAATACTTCTCCGAAATTCAAACCGACTGAAGCTTTATTATTATGGAAAATTAGAGATAAGGACATAATCTGGAATATTATTAAGTAACAGGACATCTACATATTTTTTATAGGGAGAATGACAATGCGCATAATTTTTATAGCGAGAAGGACAAACAGGTGAATCCCGAAAATCGGTGAATCTCCCCGGTGAATCCCGAAATCGGTGAATTTCGATAGTGAATTTCGACAGTGAATCCCGAAAATTAGTGAATTTCGACAATGAATTTTGAAAATTAGTGAATTTCGACAAATGAATTTCGGCGAAGCGTGAATTTAAACAAAGTGAATTTTGAACACAAGTGAATTTCGACAGTGAATAAATAGTTTTGTCCTTTATGCAAAATTTTCAAAAGACTGTCCTTCTACTCAATTGATGAAATATTTATGTCATTTTCCCTCATTCCTCCTTATTATTATATTTTTGTGACTTTTTTAAATAATTTTGCTACGGCATTTTATTAAGAATTAGACTTCCTGAACAAAAATCTTGCATCCGCCCCCTAATTGATACAGCTTAGCTTTAAAGATAATGGCTTCATCGTATTTCTTTGCTTACTTTGTATATCTACCCTATTTCTTCAACCCGTTCAATCGCTATCTTTCGCAATCCGTCAAATGTACTTGACCTCCCATTGCATTTGGGATCGAGATCACACTTAAGCCAACAAAGTTTCTATTTCAAAACCTTTTTTTTAGTTCGTGCAAAAAAAATTAGTCAAAAAAAAAAGGATCTGAAAAAAATGGGTGAAGTCACCTCCATGGATAACCACAAATTTCATAACATTTGCATAATTGGAGGAAGAGGGTGTCATACGAACAATGATGATCTCCAATATTATAATATGGTTAGTCCCAAGGTGATTAAGAAATTACACATACCTATTATCGAGAATATTTATCCTTCCAAGATTAAGAGACTTAATGGTTTTGAAGAGGTAAGAGTTACACGACAAACGATGGTTTTGCATTCAGGTACTTTGTGTTGTACCATTGTAAGAAGGTCATCTAGTTCTAGGTAAGCCTTGGCTACATGGAATAAATGTGCACCAAGATAAGTCCATCAATCGTTACATATTGAAATAAAATGGCAGAAAATCTTCCATTGTAACCTTAACCCCACTATGTTGGTAAAAACTAAGGAATTTCGGACTAAAAAAGAATAAAGAAATAAAAAGGTTCAAATCCCACAAGTTGAAGAATGAAATGAGCAGTAGGGTCTGAAGCGGGTTGATGACCGACTTTGTAGTTCAGGTGTATATTAAGTGAGTACGAAGACCTTTGATGACGTTGCATGAGGCAAAAAGTAGCATTCATGAAGTCCATGGCATGCAGTAGGGTCCGGAAATAGGGGTCAAGTGAAGAGGGCAACGGGTTGTGGATGTCAGGAGGATAAGCAATTTATGGTTCATGAGGTGTCAATTGTGGAGGTGCAGAATTTCAAGGATGACTTTGCTGCGGAAGAAGCTTTACGAGAGTATCAGCATATATAAGGCAGAGGAAATGGAGCATGATATGCAGGTTTTTTATTCTACACATGCAGAGCTACAAAGGTTTTGTGAGGGGGGAAGGATGATAAGAAGGGTGGTGAGGGTGAGGTTGTGCAGCAACCATTGAAGCCTATGGAGGTAGGATCTAATGATGATATTGAATTCGTTACACGTGCTCATTTTGAAAGCTTTAAGCATGTCTTTTCTGCCACACATGCTGTCTTTTGATGGAACGGGTTCTAGAATTGATGTAAATTTATAAGATAAGACAAGACAAAAGGATGAAGATGATAAAGATGTCGTCCCAAAAAACTTCGTCCCAACGCCTTTTCTAGTAGTGGGAGAGTAGTAGTGCGCGCAAGCCGTCCACGTGTCCAGCCTCTAACAATATCCAGCCTCTAACAAAAGGATGAAGATGATAAAGATGAGGGTTGTGAAGATCTATCTGTTAGGAAATCAACTAGTTTACGCAGCGTAATTTAAAAAAAATTGATTTCCGATTCCAAGGTCGACTTCGTTTAATATAATAACCACGATAAGTAGTTGACGGTGATTACCTTAGTTGATCTGATATATCGACGCTTTGACCGTCAATGGAGAGTAGTAGTGCGCGCAAGCCGTCCACGTGTCCAGCTTCTAACGATATCCACACGAGCACCTCGCCAGAATCCTCCTTGGATAGCTACTAGAAAAATCCGGCTACTAGACCGGCATTTTTCTCTCTCTAAATCTATTTCTAAGAAGCTATCAATTTATTTTGTAAATTAGAACTATTCTAATTGTGATGATATAAAAGAGCTAGCCAACCCCTCTATTATATAGGAGAGTGGTGCGCCCCTTCTGTCTTCCCAAAGAAATTGGGATTAGCTTCTAGTAGATTGATGAGAGAGAAAAACATTTTTCTAATAAAATAAGGAAAATCACTTTGATTGATTTATCTCTTTTATTTTAATATCTTATATTAAAATAAATCTAAGATATTGCCAATATCTAATGTTGAATATCTTTTTCTTATTACCATAAATCTATTTTTCCAAAATCAATTAATATCCAATATTAATATATGATAATATCATTAATTAAATTGCACAATCCAAGTGTATCTTATACACTCAAAAGTGGCGCCCCAAATACCATTAAATTGGCATCCGGATTATTCTTTAAGTATTAATTTAATCACTCTAACACTTTATAGACGAGATAAACTTTCATTGTCTGGTTATCACTATAACCGTATTTTAATCTGGCTAGATGTTCTTATATGTGTGACCCGATAGGCTTCCGAATATGTTGGTCATAGTCACAAAGTGCAAATTATGAAAATGCCCTTCATACCTAACGATCACGTGATAGCGTCTAGCAACACATCATGACCCCCAATCATCGGAAGATTCAAAAGCAATGACTACTACCTTTCATATTAAAAAGTTACCGTGTAAATAGAATCACATCGCTGTAATAATATCCATACACTCGTATCTTGAGTGTCAGTACATCAATGATCGTATCTTATAATCTGGATATCATGCTCTCTCGGAATAACTCTTTTACTCCCACTTTGCAAAGATTCACGAGAGCTAGACATTCCTTATAAGAAGGTCTTTTCGGATATTTACTCCTAGTAATAGGATATGCGATTTCCGGACGAACAAACATGTATCTACGCATGCTTCAATATCACACTCAATCACTATCGCATGATCGCCCAGTGGCTAGGGGAAATCTCAACAGTGTCAAAGCACAACAATCCACAACCATGATGCCATGAAGACTCTGGTCTCAGGATAATTACACAACTGTTACATACTGCGACACTTATTGTAAGTGGGCCAGTCTAACGTATGCATTCTCTAATACACGTCCACGTACAGTCCAAGTGTCTAAACACTTCGGTAGACAAGATCTATCCCTATCTTCAATAAGATAGAAGGCATCCAATACGTGCTAGTCTAATCATACTATCAATGTCCTATTTGACAGTACATATGACTAGAGACATTTTAGTATCAAACCTATTAAAGTGATCCGAGATCTTATCAACCATAATCACTATCATGGTTTCTCTATCACAGTTTAATACTAAGGACGTTAATATATATACAATAACATAATCGGGTCATAAAGATAAACAACATATATAATAACAAAAAGTGCTTTTATTAATCATAATAAAGTTATTACATGAACTAAATGGACTGTAAACGGCCCGATCCGGTCAGATCCGGTCCGACCCGATTGGGTTTAGGACACCTATTCAATAATCTCCCACTTGGCCTAAAGCTAATCACCCATATGCCTAAGCCCGTGCATGTGAACATGTTTCTCATGCTTTGCCTGTGACAATGCCTTGGTTAACGGATCAACTATGTTATCATTCGTGTGGACTTTCTCTATCTTTACATCTTCTCTGTCTACTATCTCTCGTATCAAGTGATAACGCCGTAGCACATATTTGGACTTCTGATGAGACCTTGGTTCCTTTGACTGAGCAATTGCCCCATTTTTATCACAGTACAATGGGACTGGACCATTATAATGGAGGGAACCACACCAAGTGCAGTAATGAACTTCTTCATCCAAACCGCTTCCTTTGCTGCCTCCGAGGCTACTATATTCTCGGCTTCTGTTGTAGAGTCTACAGTAGTCTCCTGCTTGGAACTCTTCTAGATCACTACCCCGCCATTAAACAAATCTAGATTGTGACTTAAAGTCATCCTTGTCAGTTTGAAAACTGACATCTGTGTAACCCCTTAAAACC
Organism: Gentiana straminea; assembly: GCA_036785695.1. Taxonomy (NCBI): domain Eukaryota; kingdom Viridiplantae; phylum Streptophyta; class Magnoliopsida; order Gentianales; family Gentianaceae; genus Gentiana; species Gentiana straminea. The sequence continues at coordinate 458,271 of JAVUPR010000500.1, read as the reverse complement.
AAATCAGAGTTCCCGTAAACCAGGAACATATCCTTAGTACACTTCATGTACTTAAGAATATTCTTGACAGCAACCCCAGTGACCATCACCTGGGTTTGGCTGGTACCTACTAGTCATACTCAGAGGGTACGAGACATCTAGTTTAGTGCATAAATGGCATACATGATAGACCCGATTGCCAAAGAATAGGAGATCCTACTCATATGTGTCATTTCCTCCTCTGTCTTAGGACTCATTCCTTTCGATAGGTAGACCCAATGTGATATGGGCAACAATACTTTCTTGGATTGCTCCATACTGAATCTCTTCAGCATTTTGTCTATATAGGTGGACTGCGACAGACCAAGCAACCTCTTAGATCTATCTCTATAGATCTTGATTCCTAGACCCAAGTCCTTCATGGAGAAGTTCTTGGACAACCAAACTTTAACCTACTGTAACATAGGAATATCATTTCCTATAAGTAATATGTCATCTACATAAAGTACTAAGAAAACAATGGCACTCCCACTAATCTTTTTATAAACACACGGCTCATCTTCGTTCTTGATAAATTAAACTGTTTGATTGTCTCATCAAAGCGAAGATTCCAACTCTGAGAAGCTTGCTTCAATCCATAAATGGATCTTTGCAACTTGCATACCATCCTAGCATCATCGTTTGTGAAACCCTCAGGTTGTGTCATGTACACCTCCCAGACAGATTCCCGTTAAGGAAAGCCGTTTTCACATCCATCTACCAGATCTCATAATCATGGTATGCTGCAATAGCAAGCAGAATTCTAATGGACTTTAGCATAGCTACTGGCGAAAAGGTTTCATCATATTCAACTCCTTGTCTTTGATTATAACCTTTTGCCACCACCCTTGCCTTATAGGTAGTCACATTACCATCCATGTCAGTCTTTCTCTTAAAGACCCATTTGCACCCTATGAGAACTATTCCTTCAGGAGGATCAACTAAGTTCCAAACTTGGTTGTCTTTCATGAATTCCATTTTTGAATTCATGGCTTCTAGCCATTTCTCTGTGTCTTTAGAGCAGGTACTTGCACCTCATCAGTATGTGGTGCCTGCCTTTCTTCCATCAACTGATGGTTTTTTGTAAGTGGCTCTTGAATCTATTCAAGATCAATCTACTCTCACTAACCCTTTACAGAATGAACTCTTTCTCCAGAAAGTGGCCAGTCCTGGAGACAAACACCTTTTGTTCTACTGGATGGTAAAGTTGGTATCCTCTAGTTTCTCTAGGATAACCCACAAATAGACATCTGTCAAATCTGGATTCTAGTTTGTCAGGCATCATCCGCTTCACATAAGCCGGACAACCCCAAGGTTTAAGATATGCCAGATGCGGTTTCTTCTTATTCCATACTTCATATGGTGTAGAATCTACTGTCTTTGATGGAACTCGGTTTAGTGTATAAGATGATGTTTCTAGAGCATACCCCCAAAACGATTTTGGAAGAACTGTGTAGCTCATCATGGATCGCACCATGTCTAAAAAAATGTGATTTCTCCTTTCAGGCATGCCATTCATCTGAGGCGTTCCGGGTGGAGTCCATTCAGGTAGAATCCCGTTCTCCTTTAAATAATCTTGAAACTCTCCATCTAGGTACTCGCCACCTCGATCAGATCGAAGTGTCTTAATCTCCTTACCCAGTTGTTTCTCCACTTCACATCTGAACTCTTTGAACTTTTCAAAAGCTTCAGACTTATACTTCATTAAGTATATGTAACCATATCAAGAATGGTCATCAGTGAAGGTAATAAAATAAGAGTATCCTCCTTTGGATTGAACTGACATTGGGCCGCATACATAAGTATGTATGAGCTCAAGCAATTCGTTGGATCGTATCCCTTTGCCACTAAACGGTGACTTTGTCATCTTGCAAGTAAACAAGCTTCGCATATATCAAATGATTCATAATCAAAGTGATCCAACAATCCATCTTTATGGAGTTTGGAAATGCGATTCTTATTTATATGGCCAAGTCTACAATGCCACAAGTAGGGTTCATTAAAATCATTCGATTTGGCTTTCTTGTTGTTTATATTAAGTATATCAATATTCATATCTAATATATAGAGACCATTGTCAAGTTTGCCAGTACCATAAAACATTCCATCACATGAAAAAGAACAACATTTATTCTTAAACGTAAAAGAAAATCCTTCAACATCCAATGTAGAAATAGAAATAATGCTCTTCGTAAGAGAAGGAATAAAATAACAGTTATTTAATTCAAGTACTAGCCCACTGGGCAATGAAAGAAAATAAACTCCTACGGCTAGGGCAGCAACACTTGCTCCATTCCCAACACGTAGGTCCACTTCTCATTTCCTCAGATCTCTAGTCCTTTTTAGTGCCTGCATATCCGTACAAATATGAGAACCACATCCAGTATCTAATATCAGTGGTTACTTAGAAGAAGCATTATTGATCTCAATCATAAACATACCTGAAGATGAAGCATTGTTATGCTTGTTCTTCTTGGCATTCAAGATGGCCATGCAGTTTCTCCTCCAATGGCTAGGTTGGCCACAATGGAAGCAAGCATCCTTGGATTTGTATTTAGATATTTTAGGCTTCGGCTTGGTAGCCTCCTTCGCCTTCTTTTGGGCTTTCTTCTTCCCTTTGGAAGATGTCACGAGCAACACTTGCTTACCCTTGCCAACAGTGCCTTCCGTAGTTTTAAGCATGTTCAATAACTCCACGAGGGAGGAATCAATCTTATTCATGTGATAGTTCATCACAAACTGCGAGTAAGAGTCCGGTAGAGATTGCAAAATCAAGTCAATGCTCAACTCACGCCCCATCGTATGGCCAAGCTTCTCAAGCCTCTCAATATAACCGATCATCTTTAGCACGTGCGACCCAACCGGGGAACCTGGAGCCATCTTACAACCAAAAAGAGCCTTCGAGACCTCGTACATCTCAGTGCGAGACTGGGAAGCATAGAGTTCTTTTAAGTGCGTCATTATAGAATAAGCGTCCATTGACTCATGTTGTTTCTGAAGTTCCGGTGTCATAGAAGCAAGCATGATGCAAGTAGCCTCCTCACTGTCAGAATAGTGTTTTGCATGCTTCTTAACCGATTCCTCATTAGTAGCATCTTCAGGGTCCTTAGTCAAGGGTGTGTCCAAAACATAGCTAATGTTTTCATGTCTCAAAACGATTTTGAGAATTCTTTCCAGTCGAGAAAGTTTGTTTCGTCAAGCTTGTTATCGATGATAAAACGAAGGTTCAATTTGTTCGACATTTCTACAACAATAAAGTAAATATATCATAAGTAAAAGTTCATGTATACAAAACCATAAAATTGCACTTTAAATTTAAATTAGGTTTTGCTCCCACTAGCCAACTATTTCCAATTGGCTTTCAAAAATTTTAATTAATTCTTTAGTGGGTGGAATCCAATCTAGTTGACTCGATCCCCGATGAGGGCCGATCGACTGGGTCAATTTCGAAAGGTGGGTACACTTACCGGTCGCATCTCATGCGACTTCCATTGGTTGACTAGTCAACTCTTTGACAATTCACATCTTATGTGATAGTTAACCCCTTGTCTCTAAAATCATACGGTCCTGACGAGGGCCAATCACCGCAAGATTCTTAGTCGAGTCGTAACCCAAATATTCATGAGATCTCATAACGATCATATCTCAATAACGACGATATACTCGAGGTAGGTCAACTCCCGACGAGGGCCGATCAGTTGGATCCGAACAAGGGCTATTCACCGTCATTATAATATTGGGAGACAAATATAACTCGAGTTTTGTTTTGGGAATAATTTTTCAAATTAATTGACTTAATTAATGTTAAATTTAATTATCGTCTCATCTTATGCGTGCATATTTCTACGTTATCAACATAAAGTAAAATATACACCATTCCGCGCACAATATAACCGGTATAATCATGGACTTTTCCTAGGTGCGGTTTCGAATACAAACTGACGAAACCGCGGGTCACAATCTAAAGGTAGCTACAACCGCCAATAGGATCTTTAATGCACCATTCTCCAATGGGATTTTATTAGTCTTCTTTCTTTGGTCTTCATCTTCCGCTCCATTCTTGTTACATCAAATCTATCTTATAAATATATACACCCGCCGCACACAGGGAGAGCTAACAGGAATGGGATAAATGCAAAAAATAAACTAGGTCACGTTCTTCATAACAGCCTAAGACAATTTGAAAAACCAACAGAAAATAAATCATTCACATCTATCTTATCGGTTGAATCCATGATCAATCGGGGTCCAAATAATCACATTATATCTACAACATCTAATTCATACAAGAATGAATCTTATGAAAAAGATTAAATTTTAATTCTTCCAATTTGCGTCTTATTTTATCTAATCGATTAATCAATTAACTTTTAATTAATTAAACGAATTCAACCGCAATAAAAATTAACGATTAATTTTAAATCGATTTTAATTTTAATCAATTAGAACTTTTCAAATTAAATCAAAATTAAGCTGGATCTCTTCTGTTTCTTTCCTTTTGATTCTTAATCAAAAGGGATGCCATTGGTCTCCAAAACCAAAATGCATCTCCCTTTGCCCTTTCCAAAATCAAAAAATTTTGAAAATGGCCTAGGCTTAAACCTTTTCCAAAATCAAATTGTTTGGAAAGGGCCTAGGTCTTATTTCAAATAAAATTTGGAAAGGCATGCCATGTGGCATCCCAATGGTCCAAACTATTTGAGCCATTAGTTAGCCAGATGACATCAATTAAAGAAAAAGAGATATCAATGCACCATAAACTAATCATAAAACAACGAAAACAAATTTTTCGGGGTCCATCAAGAACCACCAACCGACGCCGACCACCACAAGGGCAGCCGACGCCGCCGGCGTGATCAAGGTGGGGCGCCGCCGCCAGTCAGCCGAGCAGCCCCACCGTCGAAAGCCTTTTTTTGTTTTTTGTTCGTTTCACAAATCTAGATATTGCATCTATCAATTAATTACTACGCAAATTAATTAGTGCTTATTGCTTAAGTTCGAAGTTCGCTCTGATACCACAATTAGGAAATCAACTAGTTTACGCAGCGGAATTTAAAATTTTTGATTTCCGATCCCAAGATCGACTTCTTTTAATACAATAAACACGTTAAGTAGTTGACGGTGATTACCTTGGTTGATCTAATAGATCGACGTTTTGACCGTCAATGGAGAGTAGTAGTGCGCGCAAGCCGTCCACGTGTCCGGCCTCTTACGATATCCACACGAGCACCTCGCCGGAATCCTCCTTGGATAGCTACTAGAAAAATCCGGCTGCTAGGCCGGCCTTTTTCTCTCTCTCTAAATCTCTTTCTAAGAAGCTCTCAGTTTATTTTGTAAATTAGAACTATTCTAATTGTGATGATACAAAAGAGCTAGCCAACCCCTCTCTTATATAGGAGAGTGGTGCGCCCCTTTTGTCTTCCCAAACTGATTGGGATTAGATTCTAGTAGATTGATGAGAGAGAAAAATATTTTCCTAATAAAATAAAGAAAATCACTTTGATTGATTTATCTCTTTTATTTTAATATTGAATATCTTTATCTTATTACCATAAATCTATTCTTCCAAAATCAATTAATATCCAATATTAATATATGATAATATCATTAATTAAATTGCACAATCCAATTGTATCTTATACACTCAAAAGTGGTGCCCCAAATACCATTAAATTGGCATCCGGAATATTCTTTAATTAATCAATATAATTAATATATTGTATTTAATTTATTCATAATACATAAATACCGTCATAATAATTTAATCACTATAACACTTTATAGACGAGATAAACTTTTATCTGGTTATCACTATAACCGTATTTTAATCCGGCTAGATGTTCTTATATGTGTGACCCGATAGGCTTCCGAATATGTTGGTCGTAGACACAAAGTGCAAATTACGAAAATGCCCTCCATACCTAACGATCACGGGATAGCGTCTAGCAACACACCTTGACCCCCAATCATCGGAAGAGTCAAAAGCAATGACTACTACATTTCTTGTGAAACAGTTACCGTGTAAATAGAATCATATCGCTGTTATAATAGCCATACACTCGTATCTTGAGTTCAGTACATCAACGATCGTATCTTATAATCTGGATATCATGCTCTCTCGGAATAACTCTTTTACTCCCACTTTGCAAAGATTCACGAGAGCTAGACATTCCTTATAAGGAGGCCATTTCGGATATTTACTCCTACTAATAGGATATGCGATTTCCGGACGAACAAACATGTATCCTACGCATGCTTCAATATCACACCCAATCACTATCGCATGACAAGATCTATCCCTATCTTCAATAAGATAGAAGACATCCAATACGTGCTAGTCTAATCATACTATCGATGTCATGTTTGACGGTACATACGACTAGAGACATTTATGTATCAAACCTATTATAGTAATCCGAGATCTTATCAACCATAATCAGTATCATGGTTTCTCTATCACAGTTTAATATTAAGAACGTTACTATATATACAATAACATAATCGGTTCATAAAGATAAACAACACATATAATAACAAAAAGTGGTTTTATTAATCATAATAAAGTCATTACATGAACTAAATGGACAGTAAACGACCCGACCCGGTCTTATCTGGTCCGACCCCCGATTGGGTTCAGGACACCTATTCAACACTATCTATATATGAGGGTTTCGATGAAGACTTTGGAGATTATCCATTTGGGATTACATCTATATCAAAGATGGTAGATGCGCCACAAAAACATTCAAGGGACAATGATGCATACTTCAATCAAAATTGCAAAGTAAGTGAAAGTTCAACAAGTGTCATCAAGCGTTGGAAGTAGTGAGGGATATCCAACTCTTCAAGAAATGACCCGGGATATAAAGAAGAAGAAAGGGATCCCAGTTGGAAAAAAACACAAAAAAATTGATTTGCTTGATTTATAGGATGCGTTTTTTGTAGGCGACTCAGCACTGAACGGTCGTATTTTTTCTTCATAGTGGATTTTTCCATTGGGTTTTCGCTACAAAGAGGTTTTAATGAGGTAAGTGCTAAGGATTTATTGAATTTAAAATGGCGGGTTGGTTTGAGAACTCTAGAAAAGTATGCATAAGCTTAAGAGAACTCTAGAAAAGTAAGCATATACTTGGGCAAAAAATAATATAATTCAAGAAGCTCCAGCAGAGCAATGACGTACTGTAAAATAACAATAACAATTGCATTAAAATAGTGCTTCTTTTATTCATACTTCAGGTCTTGAAAAATAGACGTTGGGGACTGACTAGACACAAATCGCCTTACCAAAAAAAGAAAGATTTGTAAAGGAACAGTACAAAACAAATTATGAACGAAACCAAACACTAAGATATATTGCCGACAAATACCAATGTTGAACAACTGTAATTCAAAATTAGACTACCAACACCAGCAGACAAGAACAACATCAACAGACGAGAAGGTTGTGACCGGAAGAGTAAGACCAGCTGAGAGAGACCAATCAAAGAAGTGATGGGATGAGTAGAGACCAGTTGTGTGGTGATTAGCAGAGCAGAGTCCTAACACATCTGAGTCCAATCCCGTCTGAATCCTATCCAACTTAGTTCTTTCCTTATTGAGTCATCAGCTGAGTAATATCTCCGCTAATATCTTTAACACTTCCTCACAAGCGATGTTTGTATAGGTTCATCAAACCTAGCTTGCCTCCCTAGAAAGGTTGTTTGTTGAGACCTTTGGTAAATATGTCAGAAACTTGTTGATGTGTTGGAATGTGAGTTATGCTGAAAATGTCCTCTCACCAATTTTTCTTTGATGAATTTCCTGTCAATTTCAACATGCTTAGTTTTTTTATGTTGAGTTAGATTCTTGGTCATGTCAATAACAAATTTGCTATAACAATAGATTCTAGTAGGTTCTCGAATCTTGATTCTACAATCTTGTAGAAATCTCTTCAACCACATCATCTCATGAAACACGTGTGCAACCGCTCTATCTTCTGCCTCTGCACTGCTTCTGGCCTCCACTGATTGCTTCTTGCTTTTCCAAGATATTGGGTTTCCACTCAAGAAAACACACCAGCCGGAAGTTGATCTTCTATCTGACAATGAACCGGCCTAGTAATCTTCTACAAATGCTTCAGTGATGAGATCTCTCTCATGTCTTGAAGAATAGTCTACTTTCAAGACGATATTTTAAGTATTTCAGCATTCCAGATGTTGTGTCTAGGTGTTTCCTTTTTGGTTTGTGCATGAATTGGCTTGTCAAGCTGACACAAAGGTGATATTTGGCCTAGTGTGAGATAAGTAGATTAATCTCCTCACTAATCTTGGATAATATTAAGGATCAACATCTTCACCATCTTCTTCTTCTTTCTCAATCTTGTTGTTGTACTCTAGAGGAGTGCTAACTGGTTTGCTCCCTAACATCCCATGATCACTTAGAAGATCCATATCTTCTTTGTGTGACAAAAATTCCAACATTGGATCTGGATACTTCAATTACCAAAAATCGTTTCAGCTGTCTTAAATCCTTCACTTCAAACTCACCATTAAGAAGTTTCTTCAGATTCCTGATTGTTTCGTGTGATGATTTTATCATCCAAATATATGATCAGAATAGTGATATGCCAAGATTTAAAGTGTTTATAGAACATACTGTGATTTGCTTGCCATTGGGTGTATCCATTCTTATTGATGACTAGAGTGAAGTGAACCTCTCAAACCTGGTCCTTGGGGATTGTTCTAAATCATGGAGAGATTTTCTCAATTAGCAAATAGTGCCTGCTGATTTTCCACTATAGAAACCATGTGATAAATCCATGCAAACTTCTTCATTCAGCTCACCATTTAGGAAGACATTCTTGATATCCATCTGGAACAATGACCTTTCATACTTTGCTGCTAAGGCAATGAGGACACTAACAGTATTCACCTTTGCAACTGTGTTAATGTTTCCGATTAGTCAATACCAAGGATTTGAGTATATCCATTAGAAACAAGTTTGACCTTTTACCTTTCAACTTTACCATTTGCTCCATATTTAACATTAATGATCAATTTGCAACCCACTGTGTTGGTATTCTTTGGTAGAGAAGTGATGGTCCAGGTGTTATTCTTCTCCACGGTTGGTAATTTCTCCATGACTATTTCTTTCAATCTGGACTCTGCAGAGCTTCATCAATATTTCTTAGGGTCTGATTGTTTGTGTTGTCTGTCTTGAACAAATAATCCTTGTAGGTGGTGGACAGATTCCAATAAGAAATGTACTTGTTGATAGGATGTTCAGTATTGCCTCTTACTCTTTTCCTTTTGGCAATGGGAAGATCGGGTGCTGCAGATGGAGAGGTCAATGTTCTCAGCTGGATAGGCTTCCTCGGCTACATTAGTTTCAAAAGCTAGACTGGTTACCTCAGCTGTATTAAATTCCTAACCTGGACTAGTTTTCTCAACCGGGATAACTTCATCAACTAAATTGTTTTCCTTTTATTTTGATGCCGCATTTTCACATATTTCTTGTGAACTTGATTCATGAATCAATACAGGCAGAGTAAAAGGTGTATGCCAAGAATCCACTCCATCCCTTTCAAGATTAATATTGAGAATTTTCAACAAAAGTGATGTCAAAAGAGCATTACATCCTTCTATTAGTGGGATCATAACATTTATATCCCATCTTAGTAGGAGAGTAACCAAGAAACATAGTTTTCACAGCCTTGGGGTCTAATTTACATCTCAAATGATCATGGATATATACAAAGGTTGTACATCTAAATACTTTAAGGGTCAGATTAGCAACCGGCTGTGAACCAAGGAAGTATTCAGAGAAACATTTAATAGGAGTCTTGAAACCCAAAACTTTATAAGGCATCTTATTGATCAAATAAGTAGCAATTAAGATAGCATCACCCCAATAATATTTAGGCAAATTATATGCAAAACATTGAAGCTCTAGATATTTCAAGAAGATGTTTGTTCCTACGTCAATCAACTTAAGTGTGTTGTGGAGTGTTGACACGGGAACTCTGATGAATAACACCATTTTCGTCAAAATTGAGCTACATTCAGATTTGGAATACTCAATACCATTATTGGTATAGAACTGATTTACAATCTTAGTGAAATTTTTTTTGAAAACAGTGCTAACTCTAGGCTTGTCCTTTAACAAATAGACCCGGAAAACTCTAGAAAGATCATCAGTCGGAGTTATAAACCATATAGTGTTATGTAAGTTTGTAACTCTATATGGTCTTCAGAGGTCACTGTGAATCAGTGTGAAAAGAGCTGGCCTTTTATAGAAAACATGTTAGAACACAGATCTATGATGTTTTGCAAGCTCACATGCATCACAATGGAAAGAAGAAATATATGTATAGCAAAATAAATTTTGAAACAGTTTTCACAAGATAAGGCGTAATAGGGTGGTATAATCTATTATGTAGCAAACTAAGATTCTTTAAGGCATTTTGGGAAGCTTGAATAGATGCACATAGATCACTCCTAAAATCTTATTGCTTCAACACATAAAGTCATTTTTCAGCGTTAGCACTGCCAATTATTTTCCTTGTACTCAAGTCTTGAAATACACAATAATCCGGGGAGAAATTAGCAACACAATGGTTATCATTGGTTAATTTACCAATGGAAACCAGATTTCAAGATAAATTTGGAACATACAAAACAAATTTAAGGAATAACTGTTCAAAAATTTTATCAGTCCCTTTTCCTGCCACTTTAGAATATAAACTATCTGCAATTTGGACTTCATGATCCTCAGTGGATGGTTCATTAGTGGGCTAGAGGGATTTGTTACATGTCATATGGCTACAAGAGCCTGAGTCGGTGATCCATGAGGCATTACCTTGATGGATGTTGACTTTTGAAGTCTCCTCACAGGCCTTTTGATTATCCAACAATTGCCTCAACAGATTCAGTTCCTCTCTTGACAAAGAATTATTCTGTTCCAGTTAGGAGGAATAAGCGTTATCATGATCTCTTCTATTTAGATCATAGCCACTCCTCTTTTGATCTTGTCCATAAGTATTTGAGGGTATTACATGCGATTTCCAACACGTGTCCATGGTATGTCCCTTATTCATGCAATATTTACAGAACACATTTCCTCTGTCATTAATTCCAACATTATTTTTTATTGAAAACAGATTGAACATCCAGAGCAGAGCGATCGCTGACTAAATTTGCATTTGAGTGATTCATTATTGTCCTCCTGCTCTCTTCCATTTTGGTATAAGCAAAAGCTTCAATCTCTTACAGGATCAAATTCATGGTTCAATCCCCCAAGAAACTCATAGATTCTATCTCCATCAATAGCATGTTTGTACTTGCTCCCATCAGTGGAGCATTGCCAGCTAATTATTTTCAGCTGGTCAAGTTCCTGCCACAAGGTCTTCAGATGATTGAAGTATTTTGTTACATCCTTAGATCCTTGTTTTGTACTTCGGAGCTCAGATATGATAAAATTAGCTTGAGAATGATTGCCCATATTTGAATAAGTTGTTGTGACTCCTTCCTTGATTTCTTTGGACGTAGAACAAATGAGATATGCTTGACCAATGTCTGATTCCAATGACTTGATCAACCATGATATGATCATGGAATTCTCTGTTTCCTAGATGAAGGCATCATCTTGTTTTGAAGAACTGGAACCTTAACTACTCCAGTGATTCTCTTCCGGAGTTGTACATTTTAACATATTGGCACCAAACCAAGAAGTTTGAACCATTTCATCGCATGGCGGTGATATGAAGAGTAGGATTTTATCCAATAGAAATATTTTTTGCAGTTGATTGCACAGAAGAAATTTCGCTAGATGTAGAATCTGCCATTTACGGAAGAACAAGAAGAAGAAGAAGAAAAAGTAAGAAAGAAAGAAAGAAATTACAAAAGCTCTGATACCATATAAAATAACGATAACAAATTGAAGATAAAAGAGTACGTCTTTCATTCATACAATCTTGGGATAGTTGGGTTTAAATAGATTACAATTACAGATAGTACTGAAAATAGCCGTTGAGGGGTGATTTAGACACCAACCCACTTATTAAAAAAAGAAATAGCCGTTAAGGAACTGTACAAAACAAATTACAAACTAAACCAAATGCTAAGCTAGTAATATGGTACAACCGTAATTCAAAATTAGATTGTCGACACAAACAGACAGGAAAAACCGCAACAGATGAGAAGGTTGTGATCAGAAGAGTAAGATCAGCTAAGAGTGACCAATCAGAGAAGCGGTCAGCTGAGTAAAGATCAGATGAGTAGAGGCAAGTTGTGTAGTGATCAACAGATCAGAGTCCTAGCACAACTGAGTCATATCCCATCTAAATCCTCTCCAGTTGAGTCTTTCCCTGTTGAGTCCTATTCAGCTGAGTACTATCTTAGTTGATATCTTCAACATCATACTCTAGATGAATAATAAAATCATAAAACTTGAAGAGGTAAAGGCTATAAAATGTCAACAAAGTTTTGATAAATAATATACATGGAACAACGAATATGCAATTATTGATGCAATTATATGATCTACATATCAAGATTAAAATAGTCATGCATACATGAGAGGGAGAATGAATCTGAAGTTCATTTCATCGTGTTATTTTCTTGTGACCACCGACAAAAATGTAATGCATGATTCTCGGAGAATCTGAAATTGCATATTTTTATATTGTTAATTACATTAAACGTTTGAAGCATGAGAAATATATCATTTCCAACAAATAAAAATCTCATTGTGTTGAGAAAATGAAAAAATGTTATCATCGTTTGAACTAATTGAGATACGATAACAAATACAATACTTGGTTTTATGAATGAAGTTCATAAAATAAGGCAAGCATTTTTCGAAATGTATAAATCGCCTGAAGCGATTAATGCGCATGAAGCTCATAAAGTGCTAGAAGCAAATAAGATTCTAAGCATTAAATCGCATGAAGCGAACAAAGTGCCTGAAGCATATAAGATTTTAAAATCATTACATCGCTAAAGCGAATAAGTGTCTGAATCACCTAAGATATTAGAAGCATTAAATTCCGAAAGCATATAAAGCATTCAAAACGTAGAAAAATGGTTAAAGTATCAATGGCCTCAAGTGTTCAATAAGAAGGATGAATTGTTACACTTGAGAGAGTTTGGGTCTATAATTGAACTCCGTGAGAGTTACAAAATATGATGAAGTATAAATATTTGACTTATACTATAAAGATCCATTATATGCACAACAAATATGTCTTTTGGTCCTGAAGATTAATGGTTGTACTCTTATTCCATTTGGAAAAAAAAATTGGTACTGAGTATTCTTAGTAAAAGAGTTTTAATGAGGCAACCGGTGCAACATAAAAAGTGCGTATAACATGAATCTTTTTTCCTTGATTGGTTTATTCCCACTAGGTTTTTCAAGCAAGGTTTTTGGTACATGCCAATTACGGTATACAACTCAGATCAAACAAGAGCAAGTCGAGGACTTGTTGGTTACACAAAAATGCATTTCGTTGAGACATTATATCCGATGAACTTAAGGTTTATTCATCAAGAAAGAGAAGTCGACCACATTATACAAAGACTATGCAGTATGTATAGCTCAGATAAACGGAAGGCTGTGTAAAAGGCGATTGGACAAAGCAACCCCCACTACACATAATCTAGGGAAGGAATGGGATATTGATGTTTAACAAATCAAATCAAGTGACAGTCCAAAAGATTATCAATCCTCGTATTCAAAGAATGTGTTCATCAAGGGGAAAATCACAAATAACTTAGTTTTCTTCACTAAGGAATTTTTTTCCGCGGGGTTTTAACATATAAGGATTTAACGAGACATATTCATTGTGTTGTATAAATTGACATCCAAGGAAGAGTGTTATAAAATATTGTATACATGTGGATGTTCATTAGATGTAATATATATCTCCTTCGTGTAAAGTACTAGCCTGAAGCTAGATTACTTAATAGATAAGTATTGACGCAAGCACATCTAAACGGTTTATGATGAAGCAGACTGCTGATTAAGAAGCTTCCAAGTAAGCTGACAGCTGACAAGCTTGGACCTAGAATTTTATAAATAAACTCATTTGTATAACCATTGATATAGAGATGAGATTCTTCCACTCTTACGATATTATCTCTCCGTTATACTTTTATGTTGAATTAATAAAACATTATTTTACTAGTTTTACAGGAATGAATTTTATTTTTATTTTTTCAATTTTATCGAATGTGATAGAGTAATGAAACGGACACAACGATTGTGCCACAACGAGTGACACAACGGTGATCTGCACCATTGATCATATTGAGCCTAAATTGATCATGATGTGAATCTAACATCACCGTTGTGTCACTCATTGTGGCACAACCATTGTGCCCGTATCATTACTTAATGTGATATATGTCAGATTTTTTTTGAGAAATATATGTCAGGTTAGATTCGTAGAAACTCAATAACAATAAAAACTATGGTACTCGACTTTTTTTTCATGGGATGCTATAGTTTAATGTGTTTTATTTTAGGCGGGTTCTATCGGCACACACATAATTATTTTCGGTACCCATTTGCTCCCGGCACCCCAAAAAGATACTATCGGCACACACACCCCACAAAAATAATAATAAAAATATTTGTTACACCACAACTTTTATAAATAAAACTAGTCCTTCAAAAAAAATTAATTATTCAATAGTATCCTTCTATTAATCTAATCATCTAAGTTAATCAAAACTAAAAAATATTATCACCACCCTTGATCTTCTAACTTAATCAATATTACCCCATTTGCTTCCACCACCACCTCATTTTATTTCACCACCACACTTCATCTTCTTCCTCTCTTCATCACCTCCACCATTAACCTTCATCTTCAACCATGGAACCTTCATCATCAACAAATACAAATTTTGAAGATCATCATCCTCATCCAACACAAATCAATCAACACACACTTACAATGAAGATGATGTAGATATCTCACTTGAAGACATTTCATTTTCTAGTCAACTGGAGAAGAAGATGGAATCATCAAATGTGGTAATTTCTTAGTCTAAAAATCATTTCTTGATGTTCAATGTTTTAGTTAAGTGAATGCGTAAACCTCCTACATGCATATTACCATGGTAGACATTGATTGGGGGAAGAAATTTTGGTTTTTTTTTTCTGTTTCCGAACGTCCTAGGGCATTTCCCGGCGTTGTATTACGTTTATGAGCGTTCCTGTCAGAACCTAGAAAAGTCACCCTGGGGGACACCCGTAAGTGGGTATGAACGTCTGCCACACTGACATTTTAGTTGTAATTCGTAATAGCCTTCTACTGTCTGAACGTCAGTATAGTCGACGTTTCTTGTACATTAACAACGACGACCAGGGTGGCGTTACTGGGACGCCGGTATAATGGACGTGGCATGGTTGTATGAAATGTCGTCACTGTTGATGTTTGAAGCAGTGACTGTCTGTTCCCCAGTGATTTGTAAACGTCAGTTGCGTTGACGTTTATTCAGCACTGGCAACGTCATTGACGATGACATTTTATGTACTTCTCAACACTTTTTCATTAATTTGTATTGAACTACCATTGAATTGTTGTTTTTAATATTTCTTACATAGAAACAATGTGATGAGACAAATAATGACAAGATCAATAATGAGGGGCCCTCGTTTCTGCCCGTGGACTAGTCGGCCTATTGCCAGAAACCACGTTAAATCCTGTGTTATTGTTCTTGTGTGATTTATGCTTTTTCGTTTATTCTTGATTATTGCAATCCGTTTCAATCCCTGACGGTCTTGTAATAACAAAGTGGTATCGGAGCCAGGTTATCATCAGGGAATTTGAGGTTCTGTTTGGGAACCATCTGTTTGAAAAAAAATTTATCTTCACCAAGACCTTCACCGGTGCTAGGATTTTGTGATAAAATTTATGTTTTTTGGTGAGATCAAGATCTCTGGGTTAGATGTAGAGATTGATAAATTCACAGGAAGGAACAATTTCAACATGTGGCAAATCAAGATGCGTGCTCTGTTGAAGAAACTAGGGCTCTAGGCTCCATTGACAAAATCGATGGATGCAGGAAACGTTGAGATGGCCAATCTAGAGGAGGAGAAAGCACATTCAATGATTTTGTTGTGCTTGTCTGATGATGTTATCACTGAAGTTGCTGAAGAGGATTCAGCAGCAAGGTTGTGGCTGAAGCTTGAGAGTCTGTATATGACAAATTCGTTGACCAACAAGTTGCTGATGAAGCAACGTCTGTTCAGTTTAAAGATGCATGAAGGAATGCCTCTCAGAGATCATCTGGAAAAGTAGAACACAATATTGCTTGATTTAAGGAGTATTGGTGTTAAGATCGAAGATGAGGATGCAGCCCTAGTCTTGTTGGTATCATTGCTAGCATCAGTCTTTTATTGTTGGAAGAGACACGGTGTCATTGGAGGATGTTAGGGCATCTCTCCATAATCAAGAGCTAAGGCATAATGCAGCTGGCACAGGTATAGACGATTGGGCTGCTGGTTTGGTTGCTAGTAGCACTTGCAAAAGGAATGCAAATCTGGTCTGAATCTGTATCTGGAGTGTTGACAAGCAGGTGGAGCTTCAGGTCCATTCTCAGCTGAGTTTGCAGAACTCTACTGAGAATTGTCAACACTAATCTGGCACTTGGTTATGCATCTGAACCAGAAGAATCAAGAGATGAATCTAGTGAAACAAAAATCTAGGATCGGCTGAGTGAAGATCTGCTGATCAAGTACCAGCTGAGTGAAAGTCAACAGAGTAGGGGAATGTTTAAGTTTGGGAAGTCTGCTGATAAAGGTCAGCTGATTCCATCTGTTAGCAATGTGGCATCTACTAACTATGTTGAACATGTCTGTGTTGGTTCTGCATTTGTGTCTGGAAGCCTCAACTGAGTGAAGTCAGCTGAGCATCTGATGAATATGCCAGAGATGGAGTTCTCATCCAGAGATGTCTTACCTGGAGTTTGTTTTGTTCACATCTGGTCAGCTCAGAATCTGAATCTGCAATCTGTTTGGTTGAAGTTGAATCTGAAGAACTCAGTTGAGTGTCCTCAACTGAGGTGATTACATCTGAATCTGGTAATCACATCTTGTCTGGTGATCAAGTCTGAATCTGTTGATCACATCTGTTCTCAACTCAATCAAGTCTGCATCTGTTAACAGTAGAGGATCTCATCTGAATCTGGGACGTTCTCATCTGAAGTTGGTTTTTCATCTAGAGGAATCACACCTGTAGCTATTAAGTCTGAAGAAAGAGGAGGAATCTGGTACAGTACATCTGGCATTGACGAATGCATCTGGTACAGTACACCTAGTTATACATCTGTTTGAAAGAGAGTTCAAGTCAAGGTGGAGATTGTTAGAAAAATTACTTGACCTCTCAGCAAGGCAAGTCAGCTGAGCAAAGTCAGCAGGGGTATGCCTGTTAAGGGCTAAATTATAGTGATTTTTATATATATTTTCTATATCAATTTCCCCTACATTCGTATGATTTTCATAGATTTTGAGCTATATATGTAAATATTGAGTAAATGGTGTTTTTAATAGTAAAATATGAAAACGTATCGATTTATATGCTTTATTTGATGATTTTATGTTGTTTTGGAATCATGTTACGTTTTGGTATGTTTTTCGATGTGTGTAGATACATATCTTTAACTTGGAAAGGATTTGGAAGAGTCTAAAGTCGAATTTGAAGTGTTGATGAAGAGATAGAGATGTTACAAGAGGATAAAGATGGCGGAAGAAAAGGATAATGATCAAGAAATCCGTTCTGCATCAAGATGGACGAGCGTTCATCTGAGGCCGACGAGCGTCCGAGAAGCGTTTATATCGAACGGGCGTCTGATAAAGCGAACGTGCGTCCAGGGAGCTAATTCACATACAGAGAGTTCAGACGTTGGCTAAACTGGCGTCCAGTATCCGTCCAAGCATTCTGGACGGGCGTCCGGTTGGTTGGGACGGGCGTCCACCGCCGTTTTTGCTTTGAAACCGACTTAGGTTACTGTAGCAGCCGACTTAGTTTTATTATAAAAGCACAGCAGCCCCAAACCCTAAATTCATTCAGAAATTTCTTCACATCAAAAGAGAGGCCAGCAGCCGCATCTTGAGAGTTTGAAGGCCGGTCACCCGAGCCTTGTGCTCGGGTGAACCGAGGTTAGATTAGGAGTAGTTTAGATGCTTTTCGTTTTCGTTCTTGGATCAATTCATGTATGAGACTATGTGAGTTCTTCTTGATTTATTCAATTCAGTTTTTCTTCATGAGTTTAGTTCTTTTTGTATCTTTTCTATGTGCTTATGAGGCCATGAGAATAGATTGAAAGATCTGTTTTCTATTGATGTTTATAATACGGAAGTTGCATAAACCTTAGATCATCATAGAAAGATAGGGTTTTTAGCCGTTGATTATGTGACAAATTAATTGGTTAGATTCCTAGGTTGTTAGATTCGATTATACGAGAGTAACTTGAATCTACACCCGTCGTTTTGTTTGGTAAATCAGTCTCAACACTCGAAAGATGAGAGATAGATAATTGAATTCACTACGAAAGTAGGAGTTCATAGCTTGAGAGATAAGTTCACTAAGAGATTAGGGATTTGTGTCTCGTGAAAGGGTGAAACCACAAACTGAATTAAAATCATGAGATAACTAGAATTGAGATCACTAGGCTTGTTCAATGTTTGACCCCATGTCTTTAGGTTAGATTGTTTGTTTTTGTTTCTTTAGTTTAGATTGTTTTTATGTTTCTTAGGTTAGATTTATCTTGATTGTTCTTTTCTGTTTTTATGTTTTGTTCTTTCGTTTCTTTTGTTTATTCATTCTTTGAGTAACAATTGGTAGGATTAGTGAAATTAGATTCAACATCCCAATTCCCTGTGGATCGACCCCTTACTTATCTCGCTCTACTATCAACAACCCGGTATTCGGCCGGTTAGGAGTTAGTTTTGCATATAGGTTAGGGTTTATAAATTTTCTTTTTGTTTAGTGATGCAAAATCCCCCCAACAATGCCAGCAGGGGCAATGTCACCAGGGCAATATCAGCAGGGACAATGTCAGCAGGGCAATGTCAGCAGGGCAAATGTCAGCAAGTTACGTCTGGTGGAGTCAGCTGAGCTGAGTTCGCATCTGGGGTATTTTAGTCAATCTGCTAGTTTTTAGTTATGGCGGCTAGGTCGAGGGTTTTGTGACTATAAATACTCATCTGTTGTAACCTAGAATATTTTAACAGCAATAGAAGCAGGAACAATTGTTGATGCAATTGCAGAGTCTGTAAAATCTCCAGTGATAATATAATCTCCTCGTTTGTGTCCATGGGCTAGTCGGCATATTTCCGGAAACCACATTAAATCATGTGTTATTGTTCTTGTGTGATTTATGTTTTCTCATTTAATCTTGATTATTGCAATCCATTTCAATCCCTGAAGGTCCTGTTATAACAGGGAAGAAGCTTTAATGAACGTAGTACGCGTGGTATTCCCAAAAGTAAGGAACTTGTTATGACGGTGGCACATCGAGAAAGGTCTTGTGTCGAATTTGAAGACGAAGACTACGAGCGAAGGTTGGGAGGATTTAATGAATGCATGGATAGAGGTTGTTAAAGCAAACTCAGAAAAGGAGTTGAATTGAAGAGTGTTAGAAGACTTTTAGAGAAGACGCAATGAGTTATGTTTCTTCTACATGGTTGAGCGCACACAAGCATGCATTCGTCTCGGCATGGACAAACTCAGTGTTTCATCTAGGAAACACGTCAACCTCGAGAGTCGAGGAATGCCTCCATTGTTTAAAAATTGGCTAAAAACCGGGCTTGGGGACTTGGTTGCGGAGTGGGAAGCCGGTCTTTGCTTGATTGATCAAGAGATCAAAAACATCAAAAAAAAATCCTTTGAGATGTCTCTTTTCATGGAACCGAAGAAATTAAAAGATAATCCGTTGTTTAAAGAGCTTAAACATCATGTATATATATACGCATTGGGCTTGTTGTATGATGAGTTGGAAAAAACCAATGATACCGATGCGTTGGATAAGGAGTGTGGATGTGCTATTTGAAAGACACGGATTTCCGTGTAGACATGACATGGCAAGGTTTTAGAAGAAGCCCGGATGCATCCTTCTGTCATCCATCGATGTTCATTGGAAGATCCTAGATATCAAAGGGCCACCTCCAAAAGAAGCGGATTTAGACTACGTGCCAGTTATCCATGCCTTAGAAGAAAAACTGAAGATGGCAGACGTGTGGGAGAGGCAGAGGTTGATAATGAAGATACGGGAAATTTGTCAACCGGTTAATACGGTGTTGCATGAGCCGGAAACGAAAAAGACGGGTCGTGGCCGGTCTAAGGGATCCGGAAACAAGAGGAAGTTGTTGGAGGACAACTCAACTAAGAGGGAGATGAGTATGTTTGAACAAGTTGAGCAAGAATTATCGAGTGTTACCCCAACTCCACCTTCATCTCAATGTGTTTCTTCTTCCAAAAAGAAAAAATCTCCAAGTACTTGGGCACCATCCAAACGTCAAAGGTTTCAATGGCTATATGTTCTACCGTTGGATACTTACAAAGGTATTTAAAATATTTTCCACCAAATGTTCATGAGCACATTTCATCAATGGTTAATGTAGCTCCGGATGGAAATTGTGGCTTTAGAGTAATAGCACACGGAATAAGGCTTGAAGAGAGTGCATGGCCACAGGTGAGAAAAGCGGTGCAACAAGAATTGATGGCAAACAAGGATCATTATATGGCCATAATTGATGGACAACAATATGTCTACGACAAATGCATGTCCTCAGTTGATTATGAATATGGAGGGTTCTTGGAGGACAAGTATTATGACAGTTTCCTTGGTTGGGCTGTGTGCAATGTATATGGTGTGTCCCTAAGCATATTGTCATCAACGCACGGAAGCCAGACGTTCCTTCCCACTAAGAAAAAACCTTCGTTTTGACCAAGTAACCATATATGGATAGGTTTGTGCAATGGTAACCATTTTGTTCGTTTGTTTATGAAAGATACTTGTCCAATTCCTAGGGTGAACGTGATTTGGCATGAAGTTCAGACGTTGGAAGCAAATGAATGGGATGAGAAATTATGGAATAGGATCGGTTTATGGCATGATGTGGTCAAGGATCCATGGATGGGGAATTATATTGATTTGGAAGCGCCGAGTGCCAAAGCATGAAGTTTAGATCATACTTTTGAGCTACTTTTAGATCATATTTTGGAGCTACTTTTAGATCATACTTTTGAGTTATTTTGATGTATTTTGAGCTACGTTGATCTACTTTGTAGTACTTTTAGATCATACTTTGTTGCTACTTTTATATCATGCTTTCTAGCTACTTTGATGTATTTTTATCTACTTTGATGTATTTTGATCTACGTTGATGAATAATGTCTACTTTGTTGTGAAGTATGCTAGTAATATTGATGCTTTTGTTGTTGAAATGTGTGATATTTGGTGTTATATTATGGTCTGATTATGTGTTAACCGATGGAAAAATGTTGGTTCTATGAACAAAAACGCCACCATGGCTGGCGTTCCTAGTGAGGCAGCAACGTCAGTCAGGTTGACGTTTATAGAACAAAAAATATCAGATTTAGGGGACTCTCTGTACCAAAAAAAACTCAAAACGACACTCCCACCGGCGTTGGTATGTGGGTATGAACGCTAGCAGTGCTGGCGTTTTAGTGAACAGAAACTTAACTTAAATGTTGGTGTATGATGCTCAAAAAGCCATCTCAACTGGCGTTGGTATTAAGTTAAGAACGCCACTGGTACTGACGTTTAGTGAACAGAACCAACAAATACAATTCAATACACATTCAACGGGGAACCAAAAACTAGTTAAAAACAAATTCAAAACCAATTCAACTACCAAAAGCCATAAATCCAAATCACATACGACCAAATACCAATTCAACGGGGAATCAAAAAATCAAAAATCCAATTCAAATCACATGCGAACAAATACCAAATGTGCATACAATGTATCAAATAGCAAATATGCATACGATGTATCAAACTCCGAATGTTCATTCAATGCAACTATCTCTTTTTCGTGGTCCTTGCACACTTATTTGTTCGTTGATCTGATACTTGATTTGATTCTTAGGCTTCGGCTTCGGCTTCGGCTTCGGCTTCGGCTTCGGCTTCGGCTTCGGCTTGACTACATACACCCGTAGTTATGAACTCCAATGCCATCTTAAGCGCTTTCAATAGGTCATTTTTGCTCTTCTTTATAGCATTCGTAACTGCGTCTCGTACGGCATCAACGACTTTAGCCTTTCTTGACTCATCCTATACGTGAAACCGAAAAAATGTTTATGTCATTCAATAAAGAAACAAAACAAATGATTGTATATTCGTAAATAGATATGGTCAAACCTCTCATGGATCTCGCTGCTGCTTTTTGGTCACTCCAATCAAATGACGTATGGTAACACCTCGATACCAGTTCATGTAATCAGCCGTGCATTCCCAGTTAAATCTAGATTTCCCCATTCTTTGAACCTTATTCACTAGATGATTCACACAATGAATGAAGTCATCATCACAAGACTCGTGTGTGACGTTGTATTTCTTCACCTTCCCACTTCTATTTGATGCTTTTGGACGAATCGGTGACTGTGGTGTGGATTGGACATGTCCAAACTGACGGACGACACGGTTTGGGTGATACACCTCTACAATTTCAAGTGTCCGTATGCAACCTTAAAACCAGCATACATTGTCATCAGAGACCGTTCTCACATCCTTATAAGCATTCCAAACAACCTGCATAATGAGCCATTATCTTAGTTAATGCGAAAGTTCATACTTACATCTCGTGCCTCCATCAAGTCTAAGTCCTCTCTCATATGCTTCAACGATGTCAATGCCACATGCTCATTAATTCTAGCAACAGGTTTCCACCTCAATGACCTTACCATCTCCCTTGGATTGAAGTTATTGTTCATCGGAGGTCGGAATGTTGGAAAGTGTTCGTACACCCATGCCTGTAAAAAAAAGATATTACAAAACAGTCACTCGTGTAAGTGTTTAAACATAAACACTAAACACAATTAAAAAATAAAAATAAAAACTAAATATCAAGTGTTACCTCTAGCAATGTCATGTATCCATAAACCCCAATAGTAATGGTCCTAGAAGCCTTCGATAGTTTCCGGTAAAGATTTGCCAATGTAGCAGCACCCCAGGCCCCTCACCAACCTTATCCGGATCCTCTAGAAAATGCAGGTAAGCTATGCCTATCTTATCTCCACTGCGGTCTTGAATCAAAGTACATGCAAGCATGTACAACAAGTATCCACGCACTACATGATCCACAGAATGATCAACCTACTCTCACTGCTACTAGATCTCTCACCATCATTACTACGTAACTCGTATCTACCCGCAAGGTTGTTCTTCAACCAGCTTTTGGACACCCGTAGTCCACCAATATGTCCTAAATCATCTGCCACTACATCTGTATGAATCCCCAACAAGTTATGAACAAATGTAACTGGGTTTTGAACATTTTTCTCAAGATCAAAGTTGACGGACTTTCCTACAACCGGTAAGCCCGTAATATATCGGACGTCGTCTAGTGTGATCGTCATCTCACCGAATGGAAAGTGGAAGGTATTTGTCTCCGGATGCCACCTCTCGACAAAAGCACTGACGATCACACGATTGGCTTGGTTGTAAGAAGACTATAACAGGTTGTACAATGGATTAGCTCTCAACCTTTGCTTGAATTGTTCACATTCATCATCAATCTTCCACAAACGGAGGGAAGATGTGTACTACTTGCATTGAATTACACCTCGGTCCTGTTCAATAGCACGTTACGAATATAAAGTTAGATTTATGAAAAGAATATACGTATAAAACAAAACTTATAAAATTATACAACTTAAAAAACATGATACTTTTTGATTACTCAACAACGCGTAACCAACATGCTCTGGCCAATCCTTCCCTAAAAGAATATTGGGGTCTACCACCACACCATCGTCGCTATCATACTGTAAACACTCATATGCGGCTACTTCTGCCTCTGTCGGGGCACCGGACGTGGTTGACCCGGAAGTGGCAGTACCGGATGCATCTCTTATAGTGGCTCCTACTAATGGCACTGAACTAACAACTACCTCTGCCTCAGGTGTAATCTCAGCACTCAAATCTCCCACTGCATTAACTGGCTCCGTCATAGCCCCGGCACTAACACTTGTATCTGTCTCAACTATCACTGAAGGAGGATGCACTCCCAACTCTGTCTCAACTAGCTTCGTCATAGCCCCGGCACTAACACTTGTATCTGTCTCAACTATCACTGAAGGAGGATGCACTCCCAACTCTGTCTCAACTGGCTCCGTCTGTTGGTCCCAGAGAAGGGTAAAACTATAGTCAGAGGGAGGGTGAATGACTATAGTGGAGTTTCAAAAAAATTTCTTGTATTTAAAAGCTTTTGGGCAGCGGATAAGTCCCTTCTTAATATGTTGTTTCAAAGTAGTTTATGCAATCACAGATATATGATATAATTTAAGCAATTTAAATAAATGCAGTAAGGCAAATTGCTGAAAATAAATTGACACAAAAGCTTATAGTGGTTCAAGGTGGTGTAATCCCTTAATCCACTCTTCTCCTGTCATGATTGGACGAATTCACTATTGTTTTCACAGATACAATAGCCTGATTGTCCTTGACTACACAAGCTTCACAATCTTCAAGACTAGTCACTCTTTGACTGCAACAGCTTCAGTGACTCAGTCTCTTTCACTACTCCTTGGGAACAAATCCTTCAACAGCTATCACAAACACAACTCCTTCTCAGATGGCTCTGATTTAGTTGCTTGATTGAAGTGAATTGGATTCACAAAACTTGTTGATCAGACTCAATGCTTGATGTTGGAATTGTAGTTCTGAGTTTTGAGTTGATCACTAGATATTCCTTTTAAGCACAGATGAAAGCTTTACGATTTGACAGAGTTTCTGCTTATTGATTATTGTCTTGTTACTTTTCTTGTCTGTCAATGCCTTCTATTTATAGCCTTGATAATCCTTGATTTGAATTTCCGTCCGTTGGCTATATTAATGAGGGGAATAATCCTTGATTTTATTCTTGATTCCCCCTTAATTAAATCCTCCTTCATTTCAGTGATCGATTCTTCTTCAAACGTTTACCAGAAAATCCGTCCTTGATTGATCCTAAATTGATTGTGCATTTAATGCTTGATCCTCTGAATCTTCTTCATATTTCAATATCTGATCAAGTAAAGTTAACTTAGCCATTTCCGGAACGGTCAAGTGATCTTTCTGACTTTGCCGCTTAAATCTTCTTTCACTGCTTCGTCTTTACTCAGCCGATAGTCAGTTCACTTTGCCGATTTACTGTTTCCATCATTCTTTTCAGTTTAGGAGACTCTTTGTACTTCACTGATCCTTGATTTATGTTAGATCAATGTACACCATATTTAAACATTAGGTTCCATTACTTGGAATGTAACTTAGACTTATCCAAGGTCATCACAGACTTCCTTGGTGATAAGTCAGACCATATGTCTTCATGCTTCTCTGCTGGTACTTGGCCGCTTTTGCTTTCCTGAACATCTGATTTTACTTTTCCGTCCTACCAACTAGTACAATACTTGTCTGACTCAACTTATACAACATGTCAGACTCTAAGTAAAGACTTATACAAAGAATTCTAACTTATTTTCAGGCTTTCTATAACAGCTAGTAGGCCTCATCAAAACATAATAAAAATGTTCCTAACAATTTCCCCCTTTTTGATGATGCCAAAACCCTCATAAGCCTGAATATAAGTGTACCAATTTTTTCATAATATACAATGGAATAAAAAATCAACAATTTTATTCATCCATTTAAGGGCAGTCAGAAAACATGAGCTCAAAACATATTGAAGGTACATTAACTATATTTTACTTAATTCTGCTTTGTACCTCTAGAATTTTGTAGTATGAACCTCCTCAATGTCTTTCCAATCGATCTCTGGAAACTTCCACTTCCAGTATGCCATAGCAGTGTACTCAGAGACTCCATGAAATATTCTCTTGGCAGAGAGTCTGATAAAATCAGGCATAGTCTCATTTGCCCTAGGTTCTCCAAAGTATTTCTCAAGTCTATCCCTAGCTTCAGCAATGTGTGAGTCAGCAAACTTGAGATTTTTGTACAGAACCCATTGGTCTTGTTTGTTCATTCTTCCCATAGGATTGAAGAATTTTACCATGTAGTTCAAATCTTCTTGTTGCTCACTTGGTAAATCTTCTGGTCCTTTTGCAGAAAGTGGTATGGTTGTACTTGGTCTGCTGGTTCCAACATTTTGCTTAAGGGGTGCATATTGTCTTTTAACATCATTGTATATCTTGGCCATATCAGCTCTCATCTTTTCATCCTGACAGCTTAGCCAATCTGCCCATGCTTCATCTTGTGCGTGATTTGGGTTCAAACTTTCTTGGACTCTGAAGAATTCTCTTACATGATCCAGGACTTCAGCCTCAAGTTCTTGCCTGTTCCTGTAGGTTGGGAAACTTCTTTTCTCTCTGCTTGTACTGGTTCTGTGTTCTCTTGCTGATCTCCTTTGCTGACTTGATCCAGGTCTTTGTTTTCCACTTGATCTATCTCTATCATCATCCCTTCTTTGGATAGGATAAGGAAATCCTATGCAGGGTTCATTTGAGGCCTTTTCTCTTTCTTCTCTGGACTTCCTTTGCTGCTCTTCAGCCTCACTTCTGATTCTTATTTCTTTGTCCCCTGCTCTCAACTGTTCCTCTATAAAATTTAGTGGTCTAATTGTTAATCCTTTAGGCTTGTCTCTTGTTTCCTTCTTTTTGGCAGCATCAATGACATGTTGAAGCAAGATGTTGTTTGTAGCTTCGGCTATGCCAATCAGTGTGTCCAGTTTGGAGTCTATTGATGCAAATCTGGCATCATGATCATTTATCCTCCGGATTAAACTGCCAAACCTGGTGCCAAGTGTTGTGGCCATTGCTTCGTTTTCCTGAGATATGTGTTGTCGTGGGCCTGAGAAATTGTGAGTAAAGTTGATATTCATATCTTTGATCAAGTTGGCCAGTCTTTGCACAACAATATTTTGTGCATCAATATACTCAGAAATAGCCTGGAATCTTCTTTCAATGGAGTGACTTTCATATTTAAATGCTGAAGTCATGGATCTGAGATACATGGCTTGCTGTTCTAGTTCCTCAGCCAGCCGATCTGCTGCCTTTTCAAATGCCTCATTTGATATGCCAGCGCCCAGCTGAGAGAGGTTGTGCCGTATGTCAGCTGGGTCTGGCTCTGTTTGTTGTCCTCTGTCTATGCGTTGAGTGACATCTACATCAGCTTCTATCTCTTTGAGTACATGAGTAGAGGTGAATTGGGGTGCATCACTTTCATCAATTCCCCCTTTCTATGTGACGGGTGGTGCCTTGACCGGTGTGGCAGCGGCTGAACCAGTGTCTAACACTGCTGTTGGCTGAGCTGGAGTATCCATAGAAGGTTGTGAAATAGGCTCAGGGGTGTTATTAGCTGGCATGGTTTGCTGAGCATCTCGTAAGGTTGATGAGGTTACCTTAGCTGGGGTTGACTTTGATGGACCTTGTGTTTGTAGAAACGAACTTAGGAGAATGTTATCATCAATTGCTTATAGTGTAGGTTCATCCTCTTTTCCTTGTCTATCACCATCATTAGCATGGGGGTCATCACCATCATTGTCATCATGATCATCACCATCATCCTGATCATTATTATCATGATCATCTCCACCATCTTCCGAGTCATCACTGTTTCTGTCAGAGATCTGGGGCAGTTTTTCTTTTGCTGCATCGACCATGTCCCAGAGTGGAGATTCATCAAGTACACCAACCAGGGTTGTGATCCCCAGAAAATTAAAGAGCCAAACCTCCTCAACAAGCATGCGTTCGGAGTCTTGAAGCTGAATTCTGGAATCACCTTCCTTCTATTCAAAATATGCTGCAATTTGATCATCAATATCATTTGCAAATAGCTGGGCCGGTTCTTCTGGATTTTCTTCATCATCTCCAGTGTCTTCCTCAACCTCCTCGTTTTGAGGTTGTTCATCCCCACTTTCACTTTCCTCTGCTGGTTGTTCTACCTCTGCTTCAGAATCCTCTTCTTCTTCTTCATCAATCAACTTTCGAAAATCTTCCTTATCCAAATTTCTTTGAACCTTTGGCTTCTTTCTTTGACCAGAAGTGTGTTTTATGGTTTGCTTTCTCTTCTTTTCTCCCGCTTTCGTTTGCTGTTTGACATAGGTAAACATGGTTTTGGATTCATGTAATTTATGGATTTGTACTGCAGGTACTTTCAAACATTGCAGAAGATAGTGTAGTTGGATCCCATAGGATTTCTTCAGCTAGAAGCTCCCATTTTTCTTTCTTTCCTTCTGCTAATCCCTTTTTAGCAGCAGTTGCCTCTCCTTGGATTTGTTCTTTGATTCTCAGGAGGAAATAAGTTGCCTAATTAAACTTCAGACTGTGATAGATGATTCCCATAAGACGCATTATGACCTCTGTCATGGCATTGTTTGCCCCTAACATTCCTTCAATTGTTTTTCCAACTCAGGCACTGAATTCGTTGAAGGATTTCTTCAAGGCAGATCTAAGACAGTTGAATTTATTAGGGCCTGGGTTTGCTGTTTTAGCGATTGTGTCCCAGAATTCATCCAAGTTTTGTGGAACAAGAGTCACTTTTGCTTGATCTTTATTTGAAAGTTTGAGGTGTTCGCGAATTACCTTCGCTGTAATAACTACTTTTGTGCCGTTGACAGATGCAACGATTTTGTATTCCTCCCATTCGTCACCTTCTTCCAGAAAGAGATTAGACTTTCATAGCAAATATCGGTGATTGGAGGATTTAGAAAAGTCGATAACTTAGATTTTTGCATCCAGTTGCCAGTTTTTGTGCGTCTTCATCATTTCCACATAGGTTTAAGTAGTGTTCATCTTGAAAGAACGACCCAATGGAAATTGATTTTTCATACTATTTTCCAGTTTGAGTATTTGAAGAGGATAAAGCCATTGTTTGTGATTTGAGAGAAAGCTTTGATTTTGCAGTGAGAAAATAGGGTTTATGATTTGCAAGAGAGCGTAAAGAATTCTGAAAATCTCTAAGTGTGGTTTATATAGGGTGATTTGTGTAGTGTCAACGTGGTTGAATATGGAAGGATTTTAGGATGTAATGGCGTGATTTTATGTATATAAATCCCGATATTTGAGTGAAGTGGGGGAGTGGATTGAGGCAAGTAATGATAAATCCTGAGAATCGAGGCGGTTGTAATTAGAAGAATAATGTAGTTACCTCCACGATTGAAAAATGATCTTCACGTGTGTAATCTTTCGCAGTATAATCTTCCTTAACTTCTTGATTTTCCACGTGTATTGAACTGATTTAGTTCACACTTTAGTTTGCTGGTGACTCCATTATATATTTCGGTGGAGTGACTTTGCTGGTCACTAAGCCGGAGTAGTGACTCTTTCACTGAGGTGCTGTATATAACTGTTCCTAATAATCAGTGAAGTTAACTTCACTGAGTACTAGTGCCTTACCTGCTACATCTCTAGTAATTGCAAAGGTTGTATCAGCTGGTGAAGTTACTTAGCTGATTACTCCAGTTAGCTGCTCTTTAGTACTTAGTCAATTTCAATCATTCCCAACTCGGTTCTCAACATGCTAAATCTTTCATGACTGAGTGGTTTTGTGAAGATGTCAGCCAATTGATCTTCAGTGGGTATGTATCTTAGAATAACATCCCCTTTTTCAACATGATCTCTGATAAAATGATGTCTTATATCAATATGCTTTGTTCTTGAGTGCAACACTAGATATTCAGTAATAGATATGGCACTTGTGTTTTCACACATGATTGGAATTGTCTTCTCCTCCATTCCATAATCCCTTAGTTATTGTCTAATCCACAGTACTTGTGAACAACAGCTGTCTGCTGCTATATATTCTGCTTCAGCTGTTGATGTAGATATGGAGTTTTGTTTTTTGCTAAACCATGAAACTAGTCTGCTGCCTAGCATTTGACAAGTTCCAGAGGTGCTTTTTATATCTATTTTGCATCCAGCATAGTCAGAGTCTGAATATGATATCAATTTGAAACCTCCATCTTTTGGATACCAAATTCCAACATTGATGGTGTTCTTCAGGTATTTGATTATTCTTTTACCTGCTAGAAGATGTGATTCCTTTGGTTGAGCTTGAAATCTTGCACACACTCCTACTACAAATGCTATGGCATGTCTGCTTGCAGTTAGATATAGTAGGGATCCAATGATTCCTCTATACATTTTCTGATCAACATCTTTTCCAGCTTCATCTTTTCCAAGAATAACTCTTGCACACATTGGTGTGTTTGTTGTGCCACTTGTATCCATACCATATTTGTGTATCAAGTCTTTTGTGTACTTGGCCTGATTGATGAAGATTCCATCTTTCAACTGTTTCACTTGTAGACCAAGAAAGTAATTCAATTCTCCCATCATGCTCATCTGAAATTTGCTCTTCATTAGGTTTGCAAATGTTTCACACAACTTTTCATCCTCTGATTCAAAGATGATGTCATCAACATAGATTTGTACTAGCAATGTACTTGTTCCTTCCTCTAGCTTGAAAAGAGTCTTATCTATAGTTCCCTTGTTGAATCCATTCTTGATCAGGAATTGTGATAGTGTCTCATACCAAGCTCTAGGTGCCTGTTTGAGTCCATAAAGTGCCTTTTTGAGCTTGTACATCTTATCTTCTTTCCCTTTGAGTTGAAAACCAGGAGGTTGTTCCACATATACTTCTTCTTCCAAAAGTCCATTCAGAATGCACTCTTCACATCCATTTGGTAAACTTTGAAGTCTTTCTGGGCTGCAAATGCTAGGAAGAGTCTGATTGCTTCCAACCTTACTACTGGTGCAAAGGTTTCATCATAATCTATTCCTTATACTTGAGAGTAACCTTTAGCAACTAGCCTTGCTTTGTTTCTGACAACTGTTCCTTGCTCATCCATCTTGTTTCTGAATACCCATTTTGTTCCAATGATGTTAGCTATCTATGGTCTGTCAACAAGTTCCGAGACTTCATTCCTTTCAAATTCATTTAGCTCTTCTTGCATGGTTGTAATCCAGTCAGCATCTTGAATTGCATCATCTATTGTCTTGGTTTCCACTTGTGATAGAAAGCATGTTAGCATATTCTCCAGTTGTCTTCTGGTTCTAACTCCTATGTGAATGTCTCCAATGACTTGAACTTCAGGTTGATCTCTTAGCCAGTTGAGATCTGGTTGAAGTTGTTCTTCACTTGGTGCTTCTACAACTTCAGATTGTGAAACAACTTCATGTTCTAGTGCTGGTGCTTCTCCTGTTGTATTGACTTGTGGCTCATCTTGATTTCCAAAATTATGATTCAGAATGGTAGTTGGTATTGTTGTATTTATATACACTTGTTGGGTATACAGCACTCTGCCCGCCTGTGTGCATTCGACCCATGGCGCTGTGAAGTTGTGATATAAGGAAATAAAGTAGCACATTTACTAACACCAATTGGTTTTAGTATAATGGTAAGCGCTTGATCCTAAAAACTGGTAGCAGAGCAGGTCATGGGTTCGAATCCCGGTAATAGCATTTGTGTTAAACCACGGTTGAGTGGGTAGCAGGTGCTGGGGGGAGATTTTTGGGTATACAGCACTCTGCCCGCCTGTGTGCATTCGACCCATGGTGCTGTGAAGGTGTAGTATAAGGAAATAAAGTAGAACCTTTAATAACATCAATTGGTTTTTGTTAAGGCCATATTTATATGATTATTAAAGGTTTATTTCATTATTATTTTCCCCACATTTGCGTAATTTACATGAGAATTAAGGGTTTAAGTGTAAATATTGAATAAAGATGATTTTAAGAGGGTTGTATGCAGAATTGATGATTTTAAGTGTTGATTTAATGGAATTATTATTATTTGGATTTTATTACGTTTTTGCATTGTTTATTTATCATGTAGGTGTTAATTTTCGTGCATATAATGAGGATAAATGAAGCTCAAGTCGAATTATAAGAGATAGAGTTGGAATTGGCTTGAAGAAATTGGATAAAGATGAAGAGATCCGATCCTCGAGCGGTTCGAACGGGCGTCTACGATCTTGAACGAGCGTCCGAAGTGAACGGCGTCCATGCGGCGTCCGAATCGTATTTTACATTCGAGAGAGTTCGGACGGAGGATGAACGAGCGTTTACTCAGCGTCCAGGCATTCTGGACGGGCGTCCGGATATTCAGACGAGCGTCCGTTGCCGACTTAGTCATAACCGACTCAAAACTCTATATATAGCAGCAGCCTCTTAACCCTAATTCATACCAAATCATTGAGATCGCACTTTCACACCAAAAAGCTGCGGCCAGAACCCTAATTCCATAGAGATGAACTTCTCCAACCCAACAATCATCTCCAATATGATTGTTGGCTAGAAACCTTGCAGTGAGTCGACGGAGGAAGCCTATCATCAACAAAACCAACTAGAGAGTTCGATGCTTATGTTTAGTGAGTTTATTTCATAGTTTTTCATTACTTTGGATCTGTTTTGTATTGCTTAAGTTTTATTGAATTAAGATTTGATGAAACGATCTATGTTTAATTTATGCTTGAATAAATTTATGAAAGTCTGTTTATTTGAGTTCTCTTTCGTTCAAAGTAATGCATCTAATTGTGTTGTAAGAGATTATGCATGATTAGTTGAGTAAGAGTTTGGAAACAATCTCGTGATTTCGTTTTGATTGCATGTTTAGTTTGTTTGAAAAGATAAACGAAACCCTAGAATTTGGTTGAAGAAATTTAATTGAATTCGTGAATAAATCACTACTAAAAACTATGTCTTTTTAATCACCGTCTAGTTGGATTGTTGGTTGATAGGTGGAACCTAGTCGCCTTGCTGTGTTTTCCTTTAATTGTTTATTAATCGAATCGTTTAGATTAAGTTTAGTTTAAGTTCTAGTTATATAAACCCTAGTTTCCTGCCGTTTTCCTGCACTTTTCTGCTTCAGTTCATAATCAGACGCTCGTCCGCAATAGCAGACGCCCGTCCATTAGGTTTAGTTTTCAGACGCTCGTTCACTTTAGTGAACGCTCGTCCGTCTTTCTGTTTTCGTATTTTCTGCTTGTTTTTATTCTTGTTTTAGTCTCAATTCTTAGGTTTAGGTTTTAGTTAGTTTCAACCTTAGTTTAGTTAATAGTCGTGACATAATCAATAGAATAATTGTCCCTTGATCCGATAAACATTCCACTCCCTTAGGACGACCCGTTAACATCCTATACTACGAACCTTATACTTGGGGTGTTTCGGTTATAAATTGTAAAACTCGTTTTTACCGAACAGTTTTAGTAGCACCTTTACTAACACCAATTGGTTTCTTCTTGTATTTTGGAGGTGCAACATTCCAATCATCCTTTGAAGGATAAAGTCTTCATTTACCTTTCAGTAGGTCTTTGTTTTTGGTTGACTGGAATGATGGTTTAATCTGCTGTTTTACTATATTTGGTTTTGACTTCACTGGTACAGGATGAGGGGTTGAAATTATGGTCTGTCCTTTTCTGAACTTTGGTCCGTTGTTGGTCATGGATTCAGAATTGTTTTGTCCATTGTTTCTATTCTCATCCTGACTATTGTAGCCAAGATCAGATCTGGATCCAAACCTTTTTTAGGGTTTGTAAGCTGGTGCATTTAGTGGTTCAGTGGTGTTTTTAGCTGCTAGGTGGATTTCCTCAGCTGATCTGTTAGCAGTGGATGAGTCATCATATGCTGCTTTTTTATTAGATGAGTATATCTCCTTAGTAGTTAGTTCAGCTTTCAATTTGTCTAGTTGTTCCTTCAATCTTTTATTTTCTTTTCTTAGATCCTTACATTCCTTTTCCAGAATTTCATGATTCATCTCAATTTCATCAAATTTAGTCATGAGATTTTGGACTAGGGCTGCTGGATCCAATGGGAGAATAGAAGATTGTGCTGTGTTAGATGTGGATGCATTTGATGAAGAGTAAGAACTAGATGTTACCTCAGTTTCATCAGATTCTTTGACCATAAGACATAGATTTGCTTTTTCATTATCTGAGCTGTCACATTCGTCTTCATCTAATTCTTGGGTCATGAGACATAGGCATGCTTTCTCATTGTCTGAACTGTCTTCTTCATCACTATTATCTGAATCATTGTCAGATGATTCTTCATTCTTTTCACTGCTGGATTCAGCCTTGAGTGCTTTCTTGCCTTTCTTCTTTTCAAATGCTTTGTACTTCTTCTTTTCCTCATTTTTATTGTTTTCTTCTGGGCAATCAGCCTTGAAGTGTCCTTTCTTGTTGCAGTTGAAGCATCTGTATTCATCATCTCTTTTCTTTATATTTTTGTTTGAGCTTGACCTCTTGTTTGATGATGATTTTCCTTTGAATGGCTTCTTTTTGCTAAACCTGTCAAAACGTTTAACTAATAAAGCTACCTGTTCTTTGAGTTCTAGTGTCACTTTGCTGATGCAATCAGCAAAGTTACTTTGTTGTGGTGCTATCAGTGCACTGGTTCTTTATGTCTCTGCCGGAGCACCATCTTCACCATTCAATTCGAATTCATGAGCTTTTAGTTGGGACATCAGAGTCAGGGTGTCAGTGTTTACAAGATTTGTTGTACCTCTGATTCCTGATGTTATGATCTTCCATCTTTCAGACAAGCCTCTCAAGATCTTTAAACACACTTCTTTCTGGGGGTATGTGTGTCCATGATGTTGCAGTTCACTAATGATGCTTGAGAATCTGTTGTCCATTTGATCAATGGATTCACCGGCCTTCATCTTGAAGTTCTCAAATTTCTGTTTTGCAACAGATAATTTGTTTTCTTTAACTGCCTCAGATCCTTCACTTATCAGTGCCAGCTTGTCCCACATCTCCTTTGCTGTTTTGCAATCTTTGATTCTCATGAACATGTTGCTATCTAGGGTCTTCAAGATCATATCTTTTGCAAAAAAAAGTATAGATTTGCTCTTCTTCTGTCATCCTTGGTCCAATCTTTCTTGGGTTTATCCACTTCTTTTCCTTGATCTGCTCCTGTGGTTATCACAGTCATGATCGTGTTTGGGCCATCATTGGTTACATCCAGCATCTCCTCATGAGTTGCTGCAAGATGAGATAACATTCTTATTTTATATTCATCAAAATTGTTAACATTAAAAACTGGTACTTTAGACATAAAGTTTGAGGAATCCATAAGTACAGATTTGATATATTTATGTATATAAAAAAGCACAGAATTGAAAACTACTTTGAAAATATGTGATCTCCTTGTTACCAGAAATTAGATCTGAACAGGTTCTGATACTAGGAACACTACTCCGATACCAATTGTTGGTCCCAGAGAAGGGTAAAACTATAGTCAGAAGGGGGGTGAATGACTATAGTGGAGTTTCAAAAACTTTTCTTGTAATTAAAAGCTTTTGGGCAGCGGATAAGTCCCTTCTTACTAGATTATTTCAAAGTAGTTTAAGCAATCAATAATATATGATATAATATAAGCAATTAAATAAATGCAGTAAGGTAAATTGCAGAAAGTAAATTGAAACAAGGCTTATAGTGGTTCAGGGTGGTATAATCCCTTAATCCACTCTTCTCCTGTGATGATTGGAGGAATTCACTATTGTTTTCACAGATACAATAGTACGATTATCCTTGACTTCCCAAGCTTCACAATCTACAAGACTATCACTCCTTGACAGCAACAGCTTCAGTGACTCAGTCTTTTTCACTGCTCCTTGGGATCAAATCCTTCAACAGCTATCACAAACACAACTCCCTCTCAGATGGCTCTGATTCAGTTGCTTGATTTATGTGAATTGAATTCACCAACTTGTTGATCAATCTCAATGCTTGATGTTTGATTTGTAGCTCTTAGATTTGAGTTGATCACTGGATATTTCTTTTTAGCACAGATAGAAGATTTTTCACTTTGACAGAGTTTCTGCTCAGATTTATGATCGTTCTCTTGTTTTTTTTCTGTCAGTGCCTTCTATTTATAGCCTTGATTATTCTTGATTTGAATTTCCGTCATTTGGCTATATTAATGAGGGGAATAATCCTTGATTTTATTCTTGATTCCCCCTTAATTGTATTCTCCTTGATTTTAGCGATCGGATTTTTCTTCAAACGTTTACCATAAAATCTGTCCTTGATTGATCCTCTCTTGATTGTGCATTTAATGTTTGATCTTCTGTATCCTCTTCATATTTCAATAATCTGACTAATTAAGGTTTACTCAGCCGTTCTTTGATCGGTCAAGTGATCCATCTGACTTTGCCGCTTAGATCTTCCTTCACTGCTTTGTCTTCACTCAGCCGAAAGTCAGTTTACTTTGCCGATTCACTGTTTCCTTCATTCTTTCAGTTTAATGAGAATCCTTGTACTTCACTGATCCTTGATTAGTGGGAGATCAGTATACACCATATTTAAACATTAATTTTCATCACTTGAAACATAACTTAGACTTATCCAAGGTCATCACAGACTTCCTTGGTTATAAGTCAGACCATATGTCTTCATTGCTTCTCTGTTGATACTTGGATGGCTTCACTCTGCCGAAAATCTGTTTTTACTTTGCCGTTCTACCAACTAGTACAATACTTGTCTGACTCAACTTATACAACATGTCAGACCCTAAGTAAAACTTATACAGAGAAATTCTAACTTATTTCAGGCTTGCTACATAATAGAGTGTTCCTAACGACACTTGTCTTTGTGCTGCTTCTTCTTGTTCTTAAAGACTTTCACCACTTGTGTTTGGTTCATCAAAAACTACATGTATTGATTCTTCAATCACCAATGTTCTTTTGTTTAGTACTCTGAAAGCTTTGCTGGTGTCTGAGTATCCCATAAAGATTGCTTCATCAGCTTTTTCATCAAAAGTATGTAACTGATTCCTGTTCAAAACAAAACATTTAGATCCAAACATATGCAAATGTGAGATGTTAGGTTTTCTTCCATTTCATATTTCATATGGAGTTTTTCCATGATGTTTGTTGATGATTGATCTGTTTTGAGTATAGCATGATGTATTTGCTGCTTCAGCCCAAAATCTCTTTGGTAGGCATGCTTCTGCAATCATTGTTCTGACTGCTTCTTTGAGTGTCCAATTTTTTTCTTTCTGCTACGCCATTTTGTTTTGGAGTCCCTACTGCTGATAGTTGATGCAGTACTCCATTTTCTTCACAATAGGTTCTGATTATTTCATTTAGAAACTCTGTGCCTCTATCTGATCTGACCTTTATGATCTTCAATTCCTTTTCATTTTGAAGTCTTCCTAGCAGATCTGGCAGTCTTTTGAGTGTCTCTCTTTTCTTGTTCATGAATATGGTCCAGGTGAATTTGGAGAAGTCATCCACCACTACTAGAGTGTATTTCTTTCCACTTACACTGACTGGTGTGACTGGTCCAAAAAGGTCCATATGTAACAGATGTAAAATTCTTGTTGTTGATTGATAGGGCTTTGACTTGAAGGAGCTTTTGATTTGTTTCCCTTTTTGACATGCATCACAGAGACTTTCCTTCTTGAATGTGATCTCTAGTAAGCCTTCAACTAACTTGTTCTTTGATAATGTGTTGATGGTCTTGAAGTTTATGTGATTTAATCTTTTATGCCAAATCCAGCTGGTTGATTGTTTACTTTTGACAAGCAAACATGTTTCTGCTTTAGCTGTTCTCCAATCCACCACATACATGTTGTCTTCTCTTCTTCCTGCAAGAACTACTATGTTGGTTTGACTGTGAATCACCTTGCATCCTTCCTAGGTTGAAGTGCACATTGTAGCCTTTATCACAAAACTGACTGATACTCAATATGTTGAAGCTTAGTCCTTTAACATAGCCCACATTTTGAATCTTCAAATTTTTTTTGAGCATTATGTCTTCCCCCTTGATTTTACCAGGGTTTTCTTTACCTCCAAAAGTAACTTTGGGTCCATCAAAAGCTTTTAAGTCAGTGAGCCATCCCTTGTTTCCAGTCATGTGTCTAGAACATCGACTATCTATGTACTAGACATCCTACAAAACAAATTAATTATGTTTAGGTACCCAACACTGTTTGGGTCCATACCTGTTAGCAGTCATGCCTCCTACTCCAAGTGTATATCCAAATGATCTTCTTTTTGGATAGTTAAAGGCATCAACTTCATATGTATAAGGCATGGCAGAATAGCTTCTAATATTTCTACTGAAGGTATTCTGATACTTTTCTCTACTTTTTGGTGCATTTGCATCCTTTTTCACTCTCCAATATACAGTGTGAAACCTTTGTTCATGTTGCTTCATATGTCTAGGAATATGCCTTGTTTGGCTATTCTTAAACACATGATGCATATTATGAAATGGTTTCTTCTTGTATCTTGGGGGAGTGATGTTCCAATCATACTCAGAAGGGTAAATTCTTCCCTTACCTTTCTGAACTCCTAAGCCTTTATTAGACTGGATTGATGATTTATTCTGCTGTTTCACTGCACTAGATTTTGACTTCACCGGTGTAGGATGAGTTGTTGGAACTATCCTTTTCTAGATTTTGGTCCATTTTTTGTCCTAAATTTGGAATTGTGTTGTCCATTGTTTCTATTCTCATCCTGATTGTTGTAGCCAAGACCGGATCTGGATCCAAACCTTTTTGGGGTTTGTAAGCTGGTGCATTTAGTGGTGCAGTGGTTGTCTTAACTGGTAGGGAGCTTTTCTCAGCTGGTCTGTCAACACCAGATATATGATCATCTGCTGCTTGTTGATCATTTGAGTAAGTCTCCTTACTAGTTAGTTCAGCTTTTACTTTATCCAATTCTTTCTTTAGTCTTTTATTTTCCTTTCTTAGATTCTCACACTCCTGTTCCAGAAATTCATATTTCAACTCAATTTAATCAAATTTACTCATGAGATTTTGGATTATGTTTGCAGAATCTAGTGGGAGAATAGAAGATTGTGCAGTGCTAGAAGTGGATGCACTAGATGATGAGCATGAGCTAGATGTTACCTCAGTTTCATTAGATTCTTTAGCCATAAGGCATAGGTATGCTTTTTCATTTTCTGAGCTGTCAGCTTCATCATCATCTGAATCATTGTCTGGTGATTCTTCATTCTTTTCACTGCTGGTTTCCACATTGAGTGCCTTCTTGATTTTTCTCTTTTCAGTTGTCTTGTACTTCTTCTTCTCCTCATCTTTGTCTTTCTCTTCAGGGCAATCAGCCTGGAAATGACCTTTCTTCTTGCAGTTGAAGCATCTGTATTCATCATCCTTTTTCTTCATGTCTTTGCTTGTGCTAGATTTCCTGCAGGATGATGAGCCTCCTTTGAATTGCTTCTTCTTGCTAAATCTGTCAAAACATTTTACTAGTAAAGCCACATGTTCCCTCAGCTCCTGTGCCTCTTTGCTGTTTGCATCAGCTGTTTGACTTTGCTGGGGTGTAACCAGTGCACTGGCCTTATGTGCCTCTGCTGGTGCACTGTCTTCGCCGTTCAACTCAAATTCATGAGCCTTTAATTGAGACATCAGAGACAAGGTGTTAGTTTTTGCAAGATTTGTTGTCCATCTGATTACTGATGTAATGATCTTCCATCTTTCAGGTAAGCCTCTCAAGATCTTCAGGCACACTTCTTTCTGTGGATATGTGTGACCAAGTTGTTGTAGTTCACTAATGATGCTTGAGAATCTGTTGTCCATTTGATCGATGGTTTCACCAGTCTTCATTTTGAAGTTCACAAATTCCCGTTTTGCAACAGACAATTTGTTTTCTTTGACTGCTTCTGATCCTTCATTGATCAGTGCCAATTTGTCCCACATTTCCTTTGTTGTTTTGCAGTCTTTGATTCTCATGAACATATTACTGTCCAGAGTCTTCAATATCATGGCTTTTGCAACAAAGTCGAGATTTGCTCTTCTTCTGTCATCTTTGGTCTAATCTTTCTTGAGTCTGTCTATTACTTTTCCTTGATCTGCTCATGTGGCTACCACAGTTGTGATCTCGATTGAACCATCATTGATTACATCCAAAATCTCCTCATGAGTTGCTGCAAGATGAGACAACATTCTTATTTTATATTCATCAAAATTATGAACATTGAAAACAGGTACCTTTGACATAAAGTTTGAGGAATTCATAAGTACAAATAAGAGATGTGTATTTAGAAAGCACAAATTTGAAAAACTACTTTGAGAATATGTGATCTCCTTGTTACCAGAAATTAGATCTGAACAGGTTCTGATACTAGGAACCTGGCACCGATACCAATTTTTGGTCCCAGAGAAGGGTAAAACTATAGTCAGATGGGGGGTGAATGACTATAGTGGAGTTTCAAAAACTTTTCTTGTATTTAATAGCTTTTGGGCAGCGGATAAATCCCTTCTTAATATGTTGTTTCAAAGTAGTTTAAGCAATTTAAATAAATGCGGTAAGGTAAATTGCTGAAAGTAAATTGACACAAAAGCTTATAGTGGTTCAGGGTGGTGTAATCCCTTAATCCACTCTTCTCCTGTGATGATTGGAGGAATTCAATATTGTTTTCACAGATACAATAGCCTGATTGTCCTTGACTACACAAGCTTCACAATCTTCAAGACTATCACTCCCTGACTGCAACAGCTTCAGTGACTCAGTCTCTTTCACTGCTCCTTGGGAACAAATCATTCAGCAGCTATCAAAACACAACTCCTTCTCAGATGGCTCTGATTCAGTTGCTTGATTGAAGTGAATTGGATTCACAAAACTTGTTGATCAGACTCAATGCTTGATGTTGGAATTGTAGTTCTGAGTTTTGAGTTGATCACTAGATATTCCTTTTTACGCACAGATGAAAGCTTTTCGATTTGACAGAGTTTCTGCTTATTGATTATTGTCTTGTTACTTTTCTTGTCTGTCAATGCCTTCTATTTATAGCCTTGATAATCCTTGATTTGAATTTCCGTCCGTTGTCTATATTAATGAGGGAATAATCCTTGATTTTATTCTTGATTCCCCCTTAATTAAATCCTCCTTCATTTCAGTGATCGGATTCTTCTTCAAACGTTTATCAGAAAATCCGTCCTTGATTGATCCTAATTTGATTGTGCATTTAATACTTGATCCTCTGAATCTTCTTCATATTTCAAAATCTGATCAAGTAAAGTTTACTTAGCCGTTTTCTGAACGGTCAAGTGATCTTTCTGACTTTGCCGCTTAGATCTTCTTTCACTGCTTTGTCGTTACTCGGCCGATAGTCAGTTCGCTTTGCCGATTTACTGTTTCCTCATTCTTTTCAGTTTAGGAGACTCTTTGTACTTCACTGATCCTTGATTTATATGAGATCAGTGTACACCATATTTAAACATTAAGTTCCATTACTTGGAATGTAACTTAGACTTATCCAAGGTCATCACAGACTTCCTTGGTGATAAGTCAGACCATATGTCTTCATGCTTCTCTGCTGGTACTTGGCCACTTTTTCTTTGTCGAACATCTGATTTTACTTTGCAGTCCTACCAACTAGTACAATACTTGTCTGACTCAACTTATACAACATGTCAGACTCTAAGTAAAGACTTATACAGAGAATTCTAACTTATTTTCAGGCTTGCTATAACAGCTAGTATGGCCATCATCAAAACATAATAAAAATGTTCCTAACACCGTCATAGCCCCGGCACTAACACTTGTATCTATCTCAACGATCACTAAAGGAGGATGCACTCCCAACTCTATCTCTACTGACTCCGTCATAGCCCCGGCACTAACACTTATATCTATATCAACTGTCAATGTAGGAGGCTGCACTCCCAACTATGTCTCAATTGACTCCGTCATAGCCCCGGCACTAACACTTATATCTGTATCAACTGTCACTAAATGAGGCTGCACTCCCAACTGTGTCTCACCTGGCTCCGTGGTCTCAACTGAAAGTAAAAGAGCCTACACTCCCAACTCTGTCTCAACTGACTCAGTGGTCTCAACTGTCTCTCATTTATCAGCCTCAGTTGGCACATTCACTTGTCATATCTCTGCTTGCACATTCTTTTGTCGTTTACTCCTTCTTGTGTATGGCACATTTGTATGTTGAGAAACAGTACTAGGCTTAACATGAGCTTCGGTACCTTCATCGCTATCTGCAAAGTGTACAATTTTACCAAACCTCGTCTTAGTCATAATTACCTATACATGAGACAAGAAAGTTGTTGTCATTCAAATGCAATAATCAACTAATAAAATAAAGCCATAAACCTCATATAATGTCAAATTAACTATATTTTGATAGACCACATTACATGCTATAAACCTCATATACAGGTGTTATTTAGGCACATTAAAAACTCATCAAAAAGACTAATTGAAGGGTAATAAAGACTGTACACAAATCAGACTTAAAAATTTTACAGCTATCATTTTATGCAAAAACGTCAACCCTACTGACGTTCATAATGCTCTAGAAACGCCATCGTACTTGACGTTTACCATGAAAACACCGTTGGTGACGTTTCTAACCAACGACACTGGAGGTGTCGTTCACACTGCTCTACAAACGCCACCATAGCTGACGTTTACCATCAGAAATCGTATTAATTTATTAGAGTACAAACGTTAGCCACACCGACGTTGGAAATAACAAGCAACGCTACCTGTACTGAAGTTTGCTTGAAAAATCCCTATTTTCACTTTTAGACGACACTAGTGCCGACGTTGCTCGCACAGTACGGGCGTCACCCCTGTTGACATTTCCACATCAGGTCGTCTTCCCCAACTACCTAATCGGAAAAACGGCCGGAAAGTGACAAAACCCCTAATAAACCACCATAGAAACACTTATCTAACCCGAATTCAACTATCCATTGCATTGAAACAAGTGACATACCTTATTGCAATAAAAATCGATTCTCTTCTAACCATCTCCTTCTTCTCTTGTCTTCTTCTTCTCTTCTAATTTCTCCACAGCGGTTTTTTTTTTTTTTTTTTTTTTTTGGCTTCAAAACGTAAAATGAAAGGGGGGGGGGGGGGGGGGGGGAAAGGTTTTGAATAAGGGGTGGGGGGGGTTGGGGGAGGGATTGGTTTAATTTGTTTATTTGTTATAATTTTTATTATATGATTAGTTGTGTTATAGTTTTAATAAGTGTAGGGACCAAAGTGTAAATATTTCATTTTTCTTATTTTTATGTGGTGCCGTAAGTAATAACGTGGTGCCTAAAAGTAAAAAAAATATTCAATAAATAAGTGCCGGAAATAGTTATGCGTGTGCCGTTAGAACCCGCCTTATTTTATTTTATTTTTATTGAGGGTTGTGATGTTATTTTAAGGCTCTAATATTTTAGGATCATGAGGACAACGATAAAAACAAACTCTGAGCTTTCATTACTTGTCCCCCAACCCCTAAAACAACCCACAACCTTCACCACTTACACACTCTTCAGAGCAATTGAGATTGTAGTATAAGAAGCTCGACTGATTCGCTGGTAGCCTGGGAACAAAAATGATGAAGGCACCAATACCATGTTAAGGATCTCGTGACCTCCGGTTTCGATACCATGTTAAGGC
The DNA here is from genome assembly GCA_036785695.1 of Gentiana straminea. NCBI lineage: Eukaryota > Viridiplantae > Streptophyta > Magnoliopsida > Gentianales > Gentianaceae > Gentiana > Gentiana straminea. The sequence goes on along the minus strand of JAVUPR010000500.1, from coordinate 414,703 downwards.
AAGCGCTTACCGTTGTACTAAAACCAATTGGTGTTAGTAAATACGCAACTTTATTTCTTTATCATTTAAGAGTGTGGGCAATCTATCCCAACAATGGATGATTTATGTGTACTTTTTATGTGTCCTAAATCACTATCCCTAAGAAATTTTGAAAATGTACTTTTAAGAACAAAAAGAATATATGTCAAATATGCATTTATTTTCCTCACAGCAATATGTATTGTTATATATATATATATATGTGTGTGTGTGTGTCTGTATGTATATATATATATATATGAATTTGCACAATTTTGTACCATTTCCATACGGGTAGTTCGTACCTTACCATATTTTATTGAACATGTACTTGTTTATGAATGAGAGCAATGGTATATCCCGAATTCGGAGGAATATTCTTTTTAGTATAACCCACCAAGAAATACTATCATGCATATTGCCCACTGAAAGGCAAGTCTGATCAGTGTATTAATTAAAAAATATATTTATAAAAAAAGGGCATTAATGTTTTTTTGAAATAAAATTTGTCTTCAATATTTGGCATGTTCTCCAAGTAGAGAGTGTTACTAATAGGATATATGTAGTAGGCTCAAAATTAGAACTAGATTCGAGAATTAAGGTATATTTCGGGATCGGGTTGTGTATGATTGTGATTAATTAAATGTATCAATCATTCGATGAATACATGGCTTGGATGGACCATTAATTTGGTTTGTGATGATTTCTCTTTATTTAACTCTCCTGCTTAAGACCAAACTAACTTTATTGAATTCTCAAAGTACTCCGAATCTTTCTCTCAGCTACGCCTCATAGTTCTTGTGAATGTCGTCATCACTATCACAAAAATTATTGCAAATCGGGTGCGTTTGATCATTGACAAAATTATTGACAACAGCCAAAACGCCTTCATTACTAACAGGCATACTTTGGACAACATCATTGTGACTCAACAGGTATTATGTATATGAGGAAGAAAATCTAACATCAAAAGGGATTAGGATTATTAAAGTCGGTCATGAAAAGGCCTATGACATTGTATGTCGGTTCTTCCTTCGTCAGATGCTATATCTAATGGGAGTTCACATTATCTAGCAGATTAACACTTCATTAGAGATACTTTGCAATTATAACCCCCCCCCCCCCCCCCCGGTCCGAATCCCCCTGTCAAAGGATTCTGACATCATCGTGGACTAAAACAGGAAATCCCTTAACTCCGCATCTCTTCGTACTCGTTATGCAAGTGCTGAGTTGCTTAATCAATCAATCCATTACTACTGGGAAATGGAAACCGATTAATGGAAATGGAAATCAAGATTTGCAGTTCAACCAACACGAATTCTCAAGCTCCATCTTCAAAATTATCTTGGTGTCCTATTTCATCGTGGTCGGGTTAAGAAGGATGACTTTCAAGAAATTATGGATAAAGTCCGATTGAAATTACAGCCTCGGAAAGCCTCCACTCTCTCCAAAGTAGGCCAAGCCATCTTAACGCAAACAGTTCTCCACGACCCCTATCACCACATGAAAACCTTTTACCTACCTGCGTTTGTCACGAATGACTTGGATAAAATGGCACGCTCTTTTTTCTGAGTCTATGATATGGAGAAGATAACTTTACATCTTGTAGCATGACAATCCATATGTCGACCTAAACTTAGTGGTGGCATGGGAATACGTACTGAGCTACCCGAGACATAAATGCCGCGCTTTTGGCTAAACTTGTGTGGCAATTGCTTACTAAGCATGGTAAATTTTGGGTGTAGATCTTAAGACACAAATATGGGCCACCTCTCTATGCACCCAAATCCATATGCTCTTTAATGTGGCATCACATCTGCTTTGCTGCAAACACTCTTCGGAATGCTTTCGATCTCGATGATCACGGCAATATCATATGAAAACCGACCATCTCGGGTACATTTCCGTAATCTATGCATACTTTGAACTTCCTAGCCAGCATGACCTTTCCTCGACAGCTAGTACATGTGTCTGGAAATTAATATGTTCTATTAATGCCCATTTTGAGGCAAGTTTTACTATGGCAGATACAACATGGTGCTCTTCCTATGCTGACATCTTATCTTCACGGCATATCTTTGACGATGGAACCTGCTATAATGCGGTGTGTTCCTTGAATCCAACATGCACGCATTGAGGGATTGCCCTTTGGTAAACAATATATGGATAAATGTTATTCATCGACAACACTGGACCTATTTTACCTCGACTATTGAGATTCGTGGATGGCTCGAGAGGTGTCTTAAAGTGAATATGTACAAGCACGATACCATCGAATTCTGGAGATATTTATATTGTGAACTCGTTCAGAGCATCTGGTATTGGCGTAACCAAGAAAGGCATGGTAGTGACACACACCGACCCCCGAACATGATCTTTATAACTGAAGTTGTTTGTAAATACCTGGAACTTAGATTAGCTTGGACTTGATTGGTTTTGTTTTTGCAAGCCTACAAAATTTGTGGCGTTTTTTACTTGCTTTAGCTATTGTACTTGTACTGTTTCAGAATTTTCTTAATAAAATATTCGATTTGGATCAAAAAAAATTAAAAGTAATCCATACTGCCATAAAAATACTCTCTACGCATTTATATCTTAGAGAATGTTTCTTGCTATTGATTTATTTTCGGAAAGTCATAATTACGTTTTTTTTTTTTTTTTTTTTTTTTAGGTGATAATTACGTTGTTTTAAAACGATTACATGGTTTCAAGATTCCAACAACTGGTAAACATCAACGGCATACAAAAACATAAATCGTCAGATCTCAATGGGGGGTCGTATATTTATTTTTTAATGTTTTTTACTGTAAAACTACTTCGTATTCATAATAAAACAAAAACAAAAACAAAAATCCGATTTCAATGGAGTATAAATGATTTTTTCAACAACAAAATTATATTATTTTAATAATAAAAAATCACATCTTAATGGGTCAAGTGACCCCTAATGCATGCTGATCCAGCAACGGGTAAAGATGATATCATGTACATTTGTCTTACGATTTTAACAATAAATTCCTATGAATGAAGAAAATTTAGTTGGTTTTGTTGTAACTGAAATTATTAATGTGGCCATTACTTGTGTTGTAACCGAAACATTAATATGGTCATTATGTTCATTGTAACCGATGCTTTAATATAGCCATTACTCATGGGCTATTTTCTAATCTTTTATTGACTACCCCTTTGATGTTTCCACTGTAGAGTGATATATATATATATATATATATATATATATATATATATATATATATATATATATATATATATATATATATATAGGATGGATGATCTGTAATAATAGAAATCATACATTTCTTCCACTCTTGTGTTTTCTATATTTCTTTATATTGTTTAATTACAAATACTTGGTGATCTCAACAGTCGGGTGTGATTTCTCAACGATACGTCAAATTACAACACGTTATCAGCACGAGTACCCTATTTCTCCGGTGAACGGTTAGACATCTCACAACATTCAAAAAAATTTATGCACACGTATCTGTATGTTTTACATTATGTTGTTAGATTTTTTTTCTCCAAAAAATTGTTTATTTACATTTAGTACCACGTACTCTTAAACGATCGATCGACTACGAAATTAGATGAAGTAATCCCACTAAATAAGACGCTATGAAATTAAACAGAAAGTTCGTCACAATTGTTTATATAATCTTTCAAAGAAAGTTCTGAAAAAGGTTTTTCTTTATTTTTTTTTTGTCTTTTTGCATTACATATATATGCATAAAATCCAAGTTGAATAGGGAAAAAGAAAAGAGCACCGTAAAAACAAACTGGTTTTTGAGTTTTTTTTTCCTTTCCTACATTTTCTTTATGTATTTAAAATTATGAACTGAATTATAATTAACTAGTATTTTAGTTGCAAATTGTAAATAACCCCTAACGTGTTAATTTGTATAAACATTTTTTTTAACGCCTAAAAGTAACAAATTATTAATAACCAGAGTTTCTATTGATAATTTAGCACGGAGATTCATGTTGAACAAAGTCTGATATGTCTAAAACACTTCTATAAGGAAAAGGGGGAGAATGTACTTTCTGGTCATTTGTACCATAAGATTAATAATTCCCCTAAGAAAACTAAATTGAGTATGTGGATCCTGCTTTGACTGAATATTTTTTGGTAAAAGGTGACATATACTTGTAGAAAATCAAGTCGCTTTATTTTTAGTATGACCAGATTACATCCCTTAATAGTCCATGATGATTTTGCAGAAATGTGGTTTTTGTTTTGTTTTTGGTTTAATATAATTAGTTATAGATGGATGTTTTGAAAATAAATGGAGAACGATAATACTAATTATCTTTCACACTTCGGTTTTCATAATGATGTTATTTTTGGTGTATTCATGGATGTTAATATTCGTTTTTTTTAGATTGTTGAAAATGTCTGACATTACTACAAGACAATTTGCCGAGCTCGCTCTTGATGGCAACAATTATTTGACATGGGCTTTTGATGCTGAAATTCACCTTGCCTCGGAAAATTTAAGCTCGAGTATTGTTCCAGATTCTGAATGCGACAATGCCCAGAAGGCAAAAGCGCTAATTTTTCTCCGCCATCACCTCAATCAGGATCATAAAAATGAGTATCTTACTGAAAGAGATCCACTTATTTTATGGTAATCCCTGAAGGATCGTTTTCAACAGCAAATAGATATATTGCTCCCTCAAGCACAATTTGACTGGTTGAACTTGCGATTCCAAGATTTTAAGTCTGTAACAGAATATAACTCAGTTTTGCATCGCATTGTCTCTCAACTTAAGCTTTGTAAGCAAAAGATTACAGATACAGCATTGATTGAGAAGACTTTATCAACTTTTCATGCTAATAACCTTGTACTCCAGCAGCAGTACAGGGCTAAGAACTACTCAACACATTCTGAACTGATTTCTGCCTTATTGGTGGCAGAAAAGCATAATCAGTTATTGATGAAAAACCACAATACGAGACCAGTCGGTTCTCAAGCAGTGCCTGAAGCACATGCAACAATCATCAGGAATGAGAACAGGCGTGGAAGAGGGAGAGGCCGAGGCCGAGGACGTGGAAACACAAATTTTTCTGGTAGAGGTGGTCTTGGTCGTGGAAAAACATATCGTGGTGGAAGGGGCTTGAAAAATGTTGAAGCTCACCCACACAAACCAAGCTCAATCCAGCAAAACATGGATCATAAACAAACTTGCTATCGATGTGGTTGTGATAGTCATTGGTCTCGTATTTGTCGTACCTCTAAGCACTTGGTTGAGGCATATCAAAAGCTGCTAAAGGATAAAAAGGGAAAGGCTCCCCAAGGTGAATCGCATCATACAAGTTTGCCTGAAGCAAACATGGTTTTAAATGTTGATACTGGTGATTCCCATAAGATTGAGCTGGCGGATTTTGGTGATAATGAGTGAATTTATCTCTCGTTTAATGACATTTCTATAAGTTTTATTTTTCACTTTATAATAATTTTTTTTAATCCTTCTTATGACTCATGTTGAACCTTTTATCAATAAGAATGTTGCTTTATTTTTATTTGATGTTTTATTTTATTTCTTTAGAAATTCAAAATGCAACATGCGAGTGAAGAAGATGATTTATGTCTAGTGGATAGCGCAACCACAAACACTATCTTGAAGGATAAGAAATTTTTTCATAATCTTATAGAAAAGAAAGGGAGCGTTACTACGATTGCCCATGATAATGTTTTAATAGTGGGCTCTGGAAGAGCATCACTAATCCTTCCTATGGGTACTGAATTGATTATAAATGATGCTTTGTTTTACCCACAGTCTAAACGTACCCTTTTAAGTTTTAAAGACATAAGGGCAAATGGTTTTCATATTGAAACCGAAACTGAAAATAAAGTTGAGTATCTACTTATGACTCAATCAAAAGGATGCCGGAAACAAATTGTTGAGAAGCTCCCATCCTTTTCTTCGGGATTGTATTATACTTACATACGCCCATCTAATTATCATGTTGCGATGAATTTAAAATTTATAGACCCAAATTCATTTAAATTATGGCATGAACGATTGGGTCATCCTGGGCAAACAATGATTGGCCGGATTTTATCTAATTCAGTTGGGCATAATATGTCTAGTAGTAAATTTCCTTTGACATCTGAATATTTTTGTGAAGCATGTGCAAAGGGAAAACTTATTGTACGTCCTTCTCGTACTAAAGTTGGAATTGAATCCCCTCTTTTTCTTGAAAGGATTCATGGAGATATATGTGGACCAATACATCCATCATCAGGACCATTTCAATATTTCATGGTCTTAATTGATGCTTCCACTAGGTGGACTTATACCTGCCTATTGTCCACAAGGAATTATGCCTTTGCCAGATTCATTGCTAAAATAATTGAACTCAAGGCTCAGTTCCCTAATTATAATATTAAATCTATTCGTATGGATAATGCTGGTGAGTTCACATCAAAAGCATTTGATGATTATTGTATGGCGTTAGGCATTAAAGTGGAGCATCCAGTTCCTTATGTCCACACTCAAAATGGTCTAGCTGAATCTTTGATAAAGCGTGTTAAATTAATCGCTAGACCACTGCTACAAAAGTCCAACTTACCCACATCATGTTGGGGACATGCAGTCTTGCATGCTGCTTTGCTTTAATTCAAATCCGGCCTACTGCATATCATGATTTCTCTCCCCACCAACTTGTGCGTGGCCAAGAACCAAACATTTCCCATTTACGAATTTTTGGTTGTGCAGTTTATGTTCATATATCACCACCAAAGCGTACTTCTATGGGCCCTCAACGTAAATTAGGTATTTACATTGGTTATGAATCTCCGTCTATTCTTAAATACCTAGAGCCCATGACAGGGGATCAGTTTACAGCTCGGTACGCTGACTGCATATTTGATGAAGATCATTTCCCGGCATTAGGGGGGATAAAAGCCCAAAATCAAAAGAATGCCGAGAAATTGCATTGAATGTACCAGATCTTCTCTATTTAGATCCACGCACTAGTCAAACTGAACTAGAAGTTCAGAAGATAATTAACTTGCAACATTTAGCAAGTAACCTGCCAGATGCTTTTACTGATCATAAAGGAGTGACTAAATCTTATATACCAGCAGTAAATGCACCACAAAGAGTGGAAATCCCTAAGAGAAATGATATCTTGATGACGCTCCTCAACGCCAGAAGCGTGGGAGACCTGTTGGTGCAAAAGACAAGAATCCACGAAAGACAAAATCTAATAAAGAATCTTTATCACTCCTGAAACCTCCTGGAGAGGTTTGTCCCGAAGACAAGAATCCTAGTGAAAATGCATGTGCTTCAAACAATCATAACACTGGGATTGCGGAACAACTAGATCATTATGTGTTGGGAAATGAAGAAGATCTAGTCGACATAAACATTGAAGTGGCCATGAATTATGTAAATACGGGAGAAACTTATAATAGAAATATCACAATCGTCGACGATGAATTTGCCTCGATAATTGCTCATACTATCTCAAATGATAATGCGGATCCGAACCAAGAACATTAGCGAGTGCCGGAAGCGCTCGGATTGGTGAAATGGAAGGAAGCAATTGAGGCCGAACTAGACTCGCTAAATAAAAGAAAAGTCTTTGGCTCTATAGTACGTACACCCCACAATGTTATCCCAGTAGGATATAAATGGGTATTTGTACGAAAGAGAAATGAAAATAATGAGGTGGTGAGATATAAAGCGAGACTAGTAGCTCAAGGGTTTTCTCAAAGACCCGGTATTGACTTTGATCAAACATACTCTCCTGTTATGGATGGCATCACGTTCCGCTACTTAATATCCCTGGCAGCAAAATTGAATTTGGAAATGCACTTAATGGACGTCGTGATTTGCATACTTATATGGGTCACTGACGCCGATATACATATGAAAATCCCTGATGGATTTAAAGTTCCTAATATAAAGGAAAATGAAAATCGCAACATGTATAGCATAAAGTTACAAAGGTCATTGTATGGTTTAAAGCAGTCAGGTAGAATGTGGTATAACCAACTAAGTGAATTCCTCATGAAGAAGGAATATAAAAACAATGATGTATGCCCTTGTGTGTTCATTAAGAAAACGCATAATGGTTTTTGTATTATATCAATCTATGTTGATGATATAAATATTATTGGAACATGCAAGGAGATTGATGAAGCAAGTTCATATTTGAAGACGGAATTTGAAATGAAAGATTTGGGTAAAACCAAGTATTGTCTCGGTCTGCAGATCGAGCATCTACCTGAAGGAATATTCATACACCAGTCAACCTACTTGAAGAAAGTTTTGGAGAGATTCAACATGGACAAATCTCATCCACTTAGTACACCTATGGTTGTCCGGTCCCTTGAAGTGGATAAGGATCCGTTTAGGCCCAAAGAAGAAAATGAGGAAATGTTAGGACCAGAAGTTCCTTATATGAGTGCCATTGGAGCATTATTGTATATTGCAAACTGCACTAGGCCCGATATTGCGTTTGCAGTAAACCTTCTAGCAAGATTTAGTGCTTCTCCTACAATGAGACATTGGAATGGCATTAAACATATTTTTAGGTCTCTTCAAGGCACATTAGATTTGGGCTTACTTTATACGAGAGATCAAGATATGACATTGGTGGGCTATTCAGATGCTGGTTACATGTCTGATCCCCATAATGCCAAATCTCAGACTGGTTATGTTTTTCTATATGGTAACACTGCAATTTCATGGAGATCTGTTAAACAGACCATGGTTACCACTTCTTCAAATCATTCAGAGATTATAGCTTTATATGAAGCCTCACGGGAATGCGTATGGCTAAGGTCAATGATACAACACATTTGTAGTACGTGTGGTATTATGTCAGAGAACTTAATCCCCACAGTCCTTTATGAGGACAATGCAGCATGTGTAACACAGATGCGCAATGGATATGTTAAGGGAAACTTGACTAAGCATATTGCACCCAAATTCTTTTATCCACATGAGCTTCAGAAGAGCGGTGAGATTGTCATTGAAAAGGTTCGCTCAAGTGAAAATCTAGCAGACTCTTTCACCAAGTCTCTTCCTACATCTATTTTCGAGAAACTTGTTCATAAGATTGGAATGCGTAGGCTTGGAAGATTGTAATCTTCAGGGGGAGCGAGCAAATCAAAACAATATTGAAGGATAGGTTTTGAAGACCAACGATTGTACTCTTTTTCTCTTTTGTTAAGTTTTTTCCCACAGGGTTTTTCTTAACAAAAGGTTTTTAATGAGGCAATCGTTGTACCACATAAGTATGTGTATGTCATGAACTCTTTTCCTCGACTAGTTTTCCCACAGGGTTTTCATAACGAGGTTTTTAACGGGGCATGAACATCACACAAGTAATGTCCAAGGGGGAGTGTTGTAACTGAAATTATTAATGTGGCCATTACTTGTGTTGTAACCGAAACATTAATATGGCCATTATGTTCATTGTAACCGATGCTTTAATATAGCCATTACTCATGGGCTATTTTCTAGTCTTTTATTGACTACCCCTTTGATGTTTCCATTGTAGAGTGATATATATATATATATATATATATAGGATGGATGATCTGTAAGAATAGAAATCATACATTTCTTCCACTCTTGTGTTTTCTATATTTCTTTATATTGTTTAATTACAAATACTTTGTGATCTCAACAGTCGGGTGTGATTTCTCAACGATACGTCAAATTACAACAGGTTTTTATTTATTACAACTTCAATTTAAGCCTATCAACAAAGTCCTTTCTACAACACTTAGAGCACTTGCAATAGAAATTGTAAATCCTTTAAAAACTGTGTTATTAGAAACTTCAACATTCATATTTAGGAAAAAAAACACTGTACTAAATATTTTGTATTTTTCCGTAAAATACAGATTCTGTAAAAATTTCTCTACATGTTGTGCATTCATCCAGATTTTTAAGCACTTGTGTCAGATACTTTTAACAAATTCTCTATTTTACACTTTTAAACACATATTTTTCTAGATTATAAAATTCATATTCAAGATGAAATTTATCGATTCTATATATATATATATATATATATATATATATATATATATATATATATATATATATATATATATATATATATATATATTAGTTAGTTAGTTAGTGCGGTAGATATAAATATAGACAATGATGGGTTGGAGTAGTTAAGGAAAATGAAAGGTTAATATGTATTGGATAATCTCAAGATCAACACTATTATATAATAACACTTCATCCGAGTTTTGGTTTAAGGGATATATAAATTAGAACATTAGTTCCTTGTCTTCTACGATATAATTTTGGAAATCAATACAATTTGGCAAAAGGCTAGGGAATCTTAAATAAATTAGTATTTTGAAAATTGGAAAATTTGTTTAGTTTTGTCTTCAGTACTCAGCTCTCTGATTCCATCATCAATTATTATTGCTAAAAGAACATGTAAATTAAAGAAGGAAACTGTCTTAATTAGCTTGCATCACCTGCTAATTATATACTAAAATATTTAATTGAAGGTGTAGAGAGCCCCCCCCCCCCCCCCTCCCACCCCCCACACCACCAGGTCAGAACACACTTTTGAAACTAAATATACAATCATAAAAAATGTGTCTACAGGTTAGGTTAGAAACATCATTTTAACATATAAATCACTTAGCTCCAAAAAATAAAAATAAAAAAAAAAAGAAAAAGAAAACATATTAAGCTATTTATCAATTCACAAGATCCGCTATAATCATCACTTTAAGTTGTTGATTATTGAGGATCTCATTGACTTAACAATAACTTTATATGTGTGACGCCCTCAGTCTAATTTTGTCGATACGTCACCTTCAGGTCGAGTGACGTATGAAGATACGTCATTTATCATACGGGGAAAAGATAAAGTATGATTTTTTTTGTTAAGATACGTAAGAAAATATCAGTCTTTTCAAGTTCTTCAACACCAGAAATAAATAATGGTAGGTGTTTATGGCAACCCTTTGCTTTCCAGTTGTCCAAAACAGCAGCAAGGTTAATGGCAATCTCCAAGTTTGAGCATATATAAAGCCTATCTCTAATACATTGTTTCCTACCCTTCTTTCTCAAGTATTAGGAAACTCTGTAGCATTTATAGATTATATCTACCTTAGCTTTCAGCCTTCTAAGTGTTGTATGTGTTAACTTAGTTTTTCTTCAAGTTTAGCATGTTTTCCTTTATGTATAAGTTAGGGTTTTCATGTTTGTAAATTGGTTATTGATAAATCTATGTTAGGGGAGGAATACTTTCTAGTAGAAGAGGATAGTGAGGCTGATCTTACCCTTTTCTATCAAGGTAAAGACTCATGCATCAAAGATTTTATATCACTTTATATGCAATTATGTGTTATGCTGAAACTTCTGTTAAATGCTTCTGTTTCTGCATTCCAAATGTTTAATTAATGGGTATGTGCCTTAGTTAAGCATGTTACATGATAAGAAACTTGTTTTGAAACTTTTCTGGTTACTGGCCACCGTCTCAACGGCACACCATTGTACCGTCTAGGCGGCAGCTTCTTTCTGGAAAAGGATTCTGTAGTATTTTGTGATATTCTGGAATTGTAAATGTTTCTATAAGACTAATATGTGAAAGATTATGGATTAATGGACATTAGAATTCATGTTTTAGGTTTTATAATAAAAGATGACCATGTTAATGTTTTAGTTGGTAGTTCAAAAGAGATTCACGTCTGTTATGTGTCTACATATCATGCATTTGGGGTTATATCTATTCATGAGCATGGTACTTGCTTTAATATGTGGATCTTTGAATCTATGCTATGTGTTAAATATTAAAGATATTGAACTCTTTGTTCAAAGGCTAATACATGATGTTAGAAAGCATGTTCTTAGATTATGTGATATAGTTATGTACTAGTTGACATATAGTTGCTATGTGAAGTAGAAAGCATGTTTTAGAATTATGTGGTAATTTGATGTTCATTGTTTATGAGTACTGGGCATGTATGTAAAGAAGGTTATGAAATGTCATGAAAATATAATGAAAAGAAAAGATGTTTAAAAGCATAAAAAGATTATTTAAGCAAACGTTTATTATCAAGTACTTTGATAGCAATAAAGACGATGAATCCTTGAGGGTTCTCGGCATAATTCCCCGTTCATTGGCAAGAATAGTGAACATATGTCAGGCCGGTCAACAATCCCTGATCATGGGCTATAATAGGGGTCAATTTTCGGTTGATCAAGTTGGGCTCTACTAGACATGGCTTGGTGCTCATGAGCAAAAGCAATTAATAGGCTCTGTATGTTGGGTTATATTAAACATTATATAATTATTATGAACCTAGATTAAAGAAACAACAGACTCTTCATGTTAAGCTCTACTAAACATGAGTCTTTAAGCCATAAAAGATGAACAGCATGATCTTAAGTAAACGAGATGATGAATGTAATGAAAGTTTATGTGCTATATATTAAAGTAGTAGCAATATGATAAATCATGTTATACTTTCTCTGATATGATTAACTAGTTATATGTAAGTATACATTTGCATTCAATGTTCGCGAAAGAGGACTAGGAACTATGTTCTAAACCCAGTAACATGTATGAGTTTCCTTTGATACAAAGTTTCCATGCTGGGCTTAATAGCTCACCCTCTTATCTTACATCTCAGCAGATGAGCAGCACAGCTCCTAGACGGTCTGAAAGGATCCGCAGAAGGGTCGATGTAGCTTCTGGTCCGTCTGTTCCTGCTAGTGTTCTTGTCCGAGTTCCAGGAGGAGCTTTACGTGTTAACCCCTAAGTGTAGTACCATCTGATCCAAAGGTATTAGTGGACTACTCATGGTATCATGACATCTTCACTTATTATGTAATGTTCCGTGATCTGAGGGTAGTGTTGGTGATATGTAACGACGAGTTAGTCAATGTTGTGGACTTCTAGTTTCTTTGTCAAGTGTTCAAGATTATGTTTAAGTATGATGGAAACTGTTATGAATAAGTTGAATGTTTGGATTTGAATGATTTCATGTAATGAAGTATGTTGATCCTTTAAATGGTTGTTAGTAAGCCGAGAAAATCGCTTTAGTTTCCGCGCAATTGTCGTACCATGAGGCTTCATGATTTCATGTAATGAAGTAGGAAAATGATATTTGCACTACACAATATGCGGTAGTGCACATTCACTACAACTTTCTAGCCATTGATGAGAATGTAGGGTAATTGATAAAAGTGTCTTATCATAATCACTCTAGCTTCCGCACAAATATCGTAGCATGGGGCCTAGGGCTGTAAATGAACGTAAGTATTCGATACGGTTCGGTATATTCGGTCCGAAAAAGCTCAATTCGTGATCCGGTTCGAATTTTCGAACCCGAACCGAGCCTTAAAAATCAGATATTCGTCCTACGAGCCGAATCGTATCGAACGTGGTTCGGCTCGTTTAAAATATTAAATTATTATTATATTATATTTATTAATTATTTTTATAATAATAAATTAATTAAATTTTTTTGGTTTATACTTTATACTGAAAGGGAAAACCTAATTGAACTGTATCGAACCTGTTTTTTTTTTTTTTTTTTTTTTTTTCGGATCGAACCTGTTCGCACCGTTCGGCTCGTTCGGACCGAACCGAGCCGGATATTTTTTTTATTTTTTAAGCTTCGAACCCGAGCCGAACCCTGATAAATCATGTTCGCCCGAGCCGAGCCGAGCCGAGCCTTGAGGTATAAAATTTTCGAGCCGAGCCGAACCCTGCCAGGGTTCGGTATTATTCGGCTCGTTTACAGCCTTGGGGCCTCTTGATTGAAGATGCATATATATATATATATATATATATATATATATATATATATATATATATATATATATGGTCATGGACTAACGGATCGATCTGAAATTGCTCGGGTTGGGTCGTTACAATATGTTAGGTACATCTTTGATGTAATTAATAGCGTATCTATAAGAGCACTTGCAGTAGATACCGTTAAAGTTTTAAAAATTATATTTTAGATATTTCAACTTTCAGATTTAGGAAGAAAAAAAAACACTAGTGCAGATAATATGTTTTTTATAATAAAAATACATATTTTAATAAAATTTCCTTTACATCCACTGTATTCATCCAGATTTTGTAAAAATTTCCTTTATTTCTATCACATTCATCCAAATTCTGTAAAATAGAGAATTTGATACATTTCATCTTGTATAGAAATTCTGCAAACTCGAAGATGTTGTACTTAAAAATGTAAAATAGAGAATTCATTAAAATTGCATGATGCAAATGCTCTAACATTGTTGAGAAGAAATAACATTCTCTTTTCCGTGTATCAACGTAACAGCTTAAAATAATAAGGGTTGCTTCTTTTATTTTATGATCTTATGTTCTAAAATTGTACTATGATCGGGGAATGGGAAAGGGATTTTCGTTATATTGGGGAGGATGGAACTCTGGTTCTCACCAGAAAATACAATGGCTTTTACCGGTAGCCAATATCCGATTCCCAATAGGAAGGAAGGGGACACGAACATGACCTAGCAATGAGGGTGGTCATTGTACTTTTTGGTATAAGTAGGGTTCGAATCATTCATCTCTTTCCCCACTACAATAAAAATATACTTACAGCTCTCATGCCCAAAAAGAAAAGGAAAAAAATTAATAAATCGGAACGAATAATCACAGTCTATCTCATCTTTGCCTCCTACAATAATTTATTACTTAATTAGGAAATGTGACACTTTTGAAAAGATTTTTAAGCAAACAGACACCGAAATAAGTTTGATATGCAGAAAAACAAGTTCTCAAAGAGTTTTCCAAGTTGCCAAAAAAAATTGACTCAATTAATTAACATTTTATTTTTCTTCATTCTTAAACACCCATATCCTTTATGTAGATCTCCAAACGTAATAATAAAAAAAATTCAACAAATTTTTTTCCCCCTCATTGTTTCGAGATTTCGTTTGATATCATTAAAGATCTTGAAAACAATGAATTTCGAAGAACAGTAAACTTCGACAATGGATTTTGAAAATTACATTGGCAATTTTATAATTATTGTGGTTTAAAAATAAGAAAGCACGAAAAAATGAAATAGGAAAAGAAAAAAAAAAAAAATTGGTGAAAGAATTGTCATTTTTTGAAGTTGTAGATTTTTTGAATTGTCATTTTATCCAAATGTTTTGAAATCATATCATATCTGATTTAGATCTTTTTTTGCAAAATCGATTCAAAACTATATCCTCGACTTTCCAAATATCGATTATGATAATAGATTTTGCAATAGTCGATTATAAACCATACACTCGACTTATAACAAATCCAATGTATGGTGTCATTTCAAGGCTACATTTACCTGACAAGAAAAGGCTATATTTGCTGCTAAGGATTAGTCTGTTTTAGAGATACTTGAATGGCTTTAGCCTCCGTGACTGCTGAATCTCTCCGGCTTAAACTCGTCTCGAGCCTCTCAACCTTCTCAGTCAACTGGCCAACTTGCGAATTGCTAAACTGTACCAACTTGTTTGCACTGTCGAGCGAAGAGCAAAGCTGAAATTGTTCCAAAAAACAAAAAAAAAAACACAAATAATTTCAGGTTAGTAAAACTTACACAACAAATTTGCAGACTGTTTCTTACTTAAACAAGGGGTGTGTGTTTCTGTGAGTTAAAAAAACAAAATATAGTCACCCTCACATCTCTGCCACACATGATATCCAGAGCGTTGATTTCAACATCATCAACGGCTCACATAAAAGGTGTGACTGAGATATGGCTGGTGGAGCTGTGTCTGCACCAGCCAATGTGTCTTCACCTTAAGCGTCAAGGCGGTCCATGACTGGTCTGCACCAGCCAATGTGTTGTCCAGCTGGTCATAGGTTTCCTGGAGGATAAAAAGTGAAAAGAAAAAGAAAAATCAATTAAAAGACAATAGTAAGGAACTTCCCTCTGTGAAGACCATTAACTCAAGTAGCTAAGCTTAGAAACTCAGCTAACATATTTACAACTTAACATGCAACAGGCTCAAAAACAGAAGTACTCTGCCAAAATTGCAGTCCAGAAAAGAGAGCATTGACAAGTAGTCAATTTCATAATATGCATGTAAAACAAATGTTTGACACTTCATAGTCAATAAACCAGTGTCACTTATCGTAGCCATTCTGAACTAGGATCTTGAATAGGATAGATATCAAATGGCTTGTAAAATTCATTAGGGACATCCCGAATTTGTTAGGTGTACAAAGGAACAAAAGACAATAAACAAGAGCAAATAAAGCATGTCCAGAACAAAAATGAAATGCTCTTCGTGTTGTATTTCAAAAGCTACCAGAAAGTAATGAGAAATATTGTACTCAAAGGGCCAATAGAGGTCTCCTAAACCTACATGAAACCTCCGTTTTACAGATCCAACACTAAAACGATCTCAAGAGAGAGAGAAAACATAACTGAGCAACCAAATATCCAACTTTCTGTGTCTAATCCATCAAGAAATCGCAAAACGACTAACTTTACAGCGAAAAAAATAATAGACTGGTTGCACATGCGGAGACCAAGGAACAAAGAAAGGAACAGTACCCTCTATCACTCTCTTAAACTAGGATCACTATGAGGCTATGACTCTCGAGCCCTCTTGCACTGTGTAACTTCCCTGTTTTTGACTTATTGAGATCAATAAGGCATCTTTCCAACAGTTCTTAATTTTTACTATATTACCAACCCACCAACAACAAAACCAACAAAGGGGACGGGGGCGTAAGAGGAATTGGTAAATTTGCATTAATTAGAATAGCACTACTGGTAAGAGTTCTACCACATGAGAGATAAAAATGCAGGAGACATTTTTCACAGCAGCAAAATAGAACCTATTGACGTTTGTTTATCAACCAAAAAACATAATAATAATAATAATAATCGATTTTCCTGCATACATACAGCACATGTCCATCATTCTTCCCTTTCCTATTCACATACACACAATCCCATAGAGTAAAGCTTAACAATCACGAATTTCTTACGACCAACTGAGACCATTCAGAGAACCTTTCAAGCCTCAGTTTTCAAAACAGCGTGTTACACTAATCACAGGATGGATTTCTTATGCCTAAATAATGCAAGTGGAGTTAGTTTTCACTTTTCATCCTCATGATATACATTGCAAAGTAACTGTATGTGCCAACTTCATGAAGCTCAAAACAGTTCGTATAGATTCGCCACAGAAAAAGGTGCAAACCAACCTTGACAATTACAGTCTATGTTACATGAACCCTTTCAAGTTAGCTGCACAAGTTCCTAGAACAATCACACAAACATATTTGAACTACTCCTATGGATTGTATCACATTATAACACCATCATCACAATATCCAAAACTTCACCACATGTGCACTTTCGACTCATCGCTCATGATGATGTTTCCATATCCAACATCCACACATACATGACATACCAATAAACAGCTGAATTTCAGATCTTACTTCGAGTTGTCAATTAAAATAAAAACAGCCTCAATGAGAAATGTAAAGGAATCAAAACAGCAAATCTATCCAGTGCCAAAGTTCCTTCTTTATTATCTTTTTGTAGCCATGCAAGGCAAAGCTTCACATTGCAGCACAGTTCATATACAAACGATTAGTAAATTTTCAACATAGATATAAGGAAAAGTTTCACTGTATCAATTACAAAAACTCCTCAACATCGTAGTCACATAATTGGAAATCCCGATTTTTTGTCAAACGCATTACACTTCTACACGGTGTCGGAATTTTAAACATATTTAAACAACGATTAACAAAATATTTAAGAGCATAAATAAATACAAAAAATAAACTTTACAAACCTGAAAGATCTTGGGAAGATGAGAAGGGTGGGGAATTTCAGAATCGGAAACGTGTGATTGTCGGACTGTCGCAGCATCAGTAGGTAGCTGGATACCGCCGGTGATGCTTTCTCCTTCATCTCCAATATCGCATAGCAAATCGCCGATGCAAAGCAATGGTCCACCAACGCCTTTCATCGTTACGTTTGTCTCTCTGCTTTGATTTCGGGAGTGTGTCGGTGTGTGCAACGTGAGAGATGGATTCCTTAACCCGACCCACGGCTGCCGGCCCACTAGAAACCAATTATTAAACAATAATGGAATTTTATTCCAATTGAATGAAAAATGACAATTTTCATTACCTTCAATATTGGATGGGATGAGATAGATTGAAATGAAAATCAACAAAACACGTGAGTGGTGGGTAATAGTAAGATGAGGTTGTGTGGGTGGTGAGGTGGGTAGGGTGAAGTTGGGTAGGTGGTGGGGTAGGATAGGGTGATGGGTTATAGGAAGGTGAGGTTGAGTGGGGAGAAGTTGGGTAGGTGGTGGGGTAGGATAGGTAGGGTAAGGTAGAGTAGAATAGGATGATGGGTATGGTAGGGTAAGATAGGGTGGTGGGTTGGGTAGGGTGAGGTGAAATAGAGTAAAGTGTGGTATGGTACTGTAGGATGGGTGGTGGGTAGGGTAGGGCGTTGTAAGGTTATGTAGGAGAGTGAAGATGTAGGTTGGGGTGGTAGGGTAAGGTAGGATGGGGGGAGGTGGCGTAAGTTATGTAGAGTAAAGTATGGTAGGGTGGTAAGGCAGGTGGGTAAGGTGGTATAGGGTAGGGTTGGGTAGGTGGGTGATAAAGCAGGTTAGGGTATTGAGGTAAGGTAGTGTGGGTAACGAGATGCGATGCGGTACGGTGAGTGATATATAAGAAAGGGTGGGTAAAGTAGAGTATCATACCTTACCCCTTCCACCATACCTTACCCCTTCCACCCTATCATACCTTATGCACCATATTCTACCCTACTTCATCCCACACAATATTAATCCACTACTATTCTTTACTCACCATTCAATGTGCCATCTTTTATATAAATTGTTTCATTTCATTATTTTCTATGGCAGTGTTTGCATGATAGCCTACCGGTCGCGCGGAATCTGGTTAGGAGGAATGTGGGGGACAGATGGTTGCCTAGTATGTGGTTTCACAGACGAGTCTATGGCACATGTTCCTTTTGAGTGTGAGTTGGCAGCCAAGGTGTGTGAGCAGTCCCCCTTTGGAGATCTGATACACCCGGCAAGGGCAGAGGATTTCCGGAGTTTTTTTTAGCTTCATGCTGAGCAGCTATTGCAGGAGGAGTTGGCGGAGATGGTCTGGCTGATGTGGCATATTTGAAAGGCATGTTGTAGTGCCATTTTTTTTTATCACCAAGCGGTCTAGGTATCTCGAGTTTGCTCTTCATCCTTTAGTGCGGCACGAGAGTTCTTACATGCCACTCAGGTATCTTAGCTTCAGGCTCATGGTGGTGTTTTACGGGATCGTTGGGAGAAACCGCCGGCAGAGATAGTAAAATGAAATGTGGATGCATCTGCGATGGCCTATGTGTCAAGAGTGGGCCTCATTTTTCGCGATCATCAGGGTACTATCTTGGTGTCCATTTCTTTTCGCTTGGACCCGGGAATTGCAATTGTCTTGTTGGAGTAGCAGGCGGTTCTCTTAACTTTGGTGGAAGGCCGGCGCCTCGGATTGTCCCAGTTGGTAGTGGAAAGCGATTGTCTGGCTTGTATTCAACGTCTCTCACATTAGGAGGACTTTTCCACGTTTGGGTGCCTTCTGCACAACTGCTATGCAGAGGTGTCCAAATCACGACTGCTATGCGGAGGTGTCCAATTTCAGTTTAGTTCAATTTTATTTTTTTTGTCAGGCGTATAGAAAATGTCTCCCGAACGATATTTGTGCTGCTGTTTTAGCGGATTTGATCGGATAAATTAATTTGATTTCTCAAAAAAAAAAAATATAGTAAATAAAACACATTATTTATCAAATTATACGGCTGAAAAAAAAATCATATTTGCTTTTCAATTTTTTTTTTTTAGGTTCAAAAAAAAAAAACTATTTTTTTTTTGAAAAAAAAAACTAAAATAAATAAAATATGTACAATACATATCACGACGAATACCGTGTCGGTCACGTAACATCATGTTAGATTCTAAAATCAAAGAATATTATTTTAGTCACCCGAAACATGTCGAGCACACGTTAAGGGCATATCGTGTTAAAGAAACATCTGACACCGACACTACACCCGACATCGATGTTAAAACATCGATACTTGTACTCTCTTTTTTTGGCTTAAAGCCCCCGATATCCGGACCAACTGGTCCGATCAATCCGGAATTCGACCCGGGTAATGTCTACAGAATCTGACTTTTACTCAGGGGTAAGACATGACCAAGAGCTCTTTCAACAAGACGTCTTAGAGAAGAATCAAACCGATGATGGCCTCCCTAAACATTCTCAAGTCACTTACCACTTAAACCAAAGTACTAGGTTATCGATACTTGTACTTGACCTAGGCCGGTTGCCTCTATCTACTTCAAGAGAACTTTAATTCTCACCTTTTATCATCAAGTTGCTCGAGTTTCATTATTTCTCAAAGACTCATAGTGTAAGTTTCGGGTGATTTTTCCACGGTTACAATGCAGAGTAATTTGAACATTGAAATCATTTGGACAACACGATTTAAATCCGTATAACGATGTTGCTACATCGTCCCTCTCCTCGTGTGGAGGACAAGGAAAAAATCACTTGTTAGTTTCATAACAAATAATCACAACAAATGATTACAACACACTTTTTACAGCATTTACTAATGATAAAACCCATTGATTGATATATCTCACACCATGAAATACATATATAGGTATATGCAACATAATACAACATCGATGGAGGGATGACATAAGATCCGCCTCCATCAAAGCAAAACCAACATCACACATCACAACAAGATCAAACAAAGAAAGTATGCTTAAACACGAAAAAGAAACTGCAAACATACGAAAGAAAGTAACGATACATATCAAACACCGTTTAACTTATTCACAGTGAACAAAGCTTAAAAATGAGCTAACAGATCTTTCAAATATGTTTCAGTAATACTTGACAAGAGCAAATGTGCATGTCTTTATGTTTAATGTAACACCGTTAATTAAATTCGATTCTTCACCCACAGCAAGAACCACAAGCAGGAAGGGCACCTAACAGATCACAACACAGAAGCAAAAAGTCAATACCACTGTAAGATAATAGAAGTATTGCCTTGAATGTTGCTGAAACCATCAGTCATCAAATTTATGTGCAAAAGGGTAGCAGCTTTTCAAATTATGAGTTATAAAAATGGTGGCATCCCGAAGTATTTGCCATTACAAGTGTCATATATCTGAGAATGACCGGCTGAATGCTGCTCAACAGAGACAAAGAAATGGAACCAAAAGAAACCAATTGCCCGGAAGCATCCGTTTAAGTTGTGTAGCATAAACCAAAACAAGCGTTTTCGTTCTAGCTGGACAATCTTTTTATTAGCAGAAAGAATAGACTACGGGTAGACTCTTGGAATGAATAAGGCTTGACCGTTGTTATTTGGGACAAGAACAATCATGCGACACACAAGAGGATCCATGATGCTAATCCACCATGTGGAATGAAGCATGTGTTCTACTTTGCATACAAGAAGGAAGTGGAGAAAAGGGGGAGGGGGCTTCGAGCAGTGAATATCATAACGAAAAAAGAAGCAGCAAAACTTACTATGGTCAGCCCCCTTAATATCCTTTAAACCACGGACATTGTCTAATCCTCGTGGAGGGCCACGAGGACCACCACCACCACCACCGGGACCACTTCCAGGACCTCCAGAGCCGTAACCATCTGATTTCTTTCCTGATCTTTTAAACTCGTCTGCCTTTTCCATCTGTGACACAAGATCACGAGAATGTCAGAGTTCTGCTATCATGGGAGACGAATGCTAGCGAAATACAAGATGGATGTTCGAGAATTACCGAGAACATTGTTGAGAAGAAAATACCAATAAAGTTGATAATGGCAGAGAAATAATAAATCCATGTACGCAACTTCCATAATGAGCGCTTGGGTTTTACAACACCTGAAGTACAGACATACAAGAGTGAATCATCCTTCGTTCGCGCCGATTTAACAAACCATATTCAAGAACAGATACATGAACACTGTAAACAGCATGATGGTGCTCTCAGACTAGAACTACGTCAAAACCAAGTAGTGCATCAGTAGAGAATTAAATTGATTAACAGGCAAAAAGGAATACAGACTACACAGCCATCAATAAAAAGGCCTGAAGATCGTGCTCCCAAAATGCCGGAAGCACTAAAAATTATCCCCCATGTTCAATAAGTTTGCCATACAACCAATGTGCTTGCTACTCGGTTTCAAAATCCAAGGGAACATTAACAACATAAGTGGCTACAAAATCACATGGCTCTTTAAGAGGGCAGCACTACACTTCTATTTTACTTATACTTTTACTTATAAGTCAATTAAGAGGCGACTTAAGTCGTAAAAACCCTTGATTGATACCTGGCAAATATCATTTCAAAAGCTTGTTCCTCTACATTACAACAAACAAAACAAGATTAAATATTTCAATTGTTGAAACAAAAACCCAATTACTGTTTTATTTGGACTGAAAACACCATAAATGATCAACAGCTGCAGAATAATAATAAGCGGAATAAAATTAAGCCAACTAATCCAGCAAACGCACAAAACACAAAAATATACCGGCCAATCTCATTCATCAAGATTTAAAGTTGAACAAAAGCAATCGAATCCTGAGGTCAAATACGCATCTCCCCAATTGAAAAGTGCAATTGCCCTAAAATAATTCCCAAAAGCCCGATTTGATGAAATAACGTAAAAATATGTTATCTTCAACCTAATTCCCGATTTTGATCGTAAGATGTTAATTTCAACATAATTCCCGATTTTGATCGTAAGAGAAATCAAACATCAGCAGATAAAAAAATCAAATTCACAAAATTAAACTTCGAATTTGCGTACCTCCTTCTATGTACGCCATGTAAGCTGCCTCACCGTTCTATGTTTTTCTTCCCGTAACAAAAACCAGGAATTTGATTTTTTTTTATCAGCTATATATATTCGCGTTATTGTTGTTTCAAATATTAGCTGGAAGTTAAATATAGTGCACAAAGGTCTATTATAAGGAGGACCATCCACCCGTTTATTTCTTCAGGCATCCATCGTGACGTGGGCTAAGCCAATAAACGCCTGCCACGTTATGTAATATTTCCTCTTTTCAGCCGGGGATGTTGTTTTTTCTTCTTCTTATTCCGAATATAAGGGTCATTAACACTAAATGTTGATTTTATTATTAGATAAATATGATTGCTCTTTTTGTTTTTCACAAAATAAATATGATAGCTTTGTAAATCAAATACGACATAGTGGTACAAACTACAAAGCATTGTATTCAGTAATAAGAACCATAATTACTCATGTGGGAAAACTTACGTGGCAATTACTCACGGATGACTCCTCTCTTTGGCTCTCGATCCTCATTAGTAAATATGAGAACCCTTTTGAGAAACCGAAGATGGATGCTTCCCCGACTTGGAAGAGTATATGTGCAGCTAGTACGCGACTACAGGAAGGTTTCACGGTCTCAAAGAATGACATTATTTGGAGTCCTTCTGGGATAGGTAAATACACTGTCGTAGTGCCTATAATTGGCAAATGGGCTTCTTGAGTAATAAACCGCCGGATCACTGGACCCTTATATGGAGTTTAAAGGGACCCACCTGCTACAATTTTCTACTATGGTAGGCTTGCCATAATAGTTTAATGGTGGAGGAAGTTCTCTTCTCTCGAAGTATAACTGCGAACCCGAATTGTAGTCTCTGCAATGATGATACAGAAACGATACTTCATGCACTGCGGGACTGCGATTGGACGGACTCGATTTGGAGAAATGTTGTCCCATTTGAGGAAAGGCAACAATTTTTCTCGGTCCAATCTCCGACGGAATGGATTTGATGCAACATCAAAAAGGTGAACAACTAGCCCTATGTGTTTCGCGAAATATGTCACAGTATTTGGTTTTGAAGAAACAAAATAGTACATGATCCGAGTTTGGTGAGACCCCCCCCTCACAAGTTTTCATTTCGAGAGCTATCCGAAAGGCTAAGGACCTCCGTTTAGCTTGGGGGCTCCAGGACTAGTCGGTTTCTCTCTTTTTAATGTTTGCCTGAGTTTGCGGCTGTTATAATTAGCTTACCGTCCTGATGTAATGCCATGTTGGCAGGGGCGGACGCAGGATCCTGGGTGAGGGGGGGCGATACTAAGGGCGAGTGTAAATTTTTAAGGGGGGCGAAAAAATACACAACATACATAATAGTGTATTTTCCGGATCTAAGGGGGGGTGCTTGCCCCCTATCAATAGGGTACATCCGCCCCTGCATGTTGGGGGCTTTTCCCATCTACTTGAATAAAGATCTTCGTTCTAAAAAATAATAATAATAATAATAATAAGAACCAGAATTCGACTTCATCCATTAATAATTTTTTTTACCCTTTCCTTCCTAAAAGAAATTTAACTCTCAAAAGTTCGGATTTACTACAGCCTATTATCATTTTTTTAAAGGATTGCTCTAGCGGCGGTGGTTCCTCCATTTGCAGCCATCATCCCTTCCCCAATTTTAGTCGGAAATTGGAGGAGGCACATTCTCCACTTGTACGTTTTTCGCACCCTTTCCTTGATCATGTTTGTCCTGTCGTGGAATTGAAACAGACTGGGCAAGCGAGAGGATTTTCTGGCTTTGAGAGATTTAATCAACAAATACAAACCTCCAATTGTATTCCTTTCTGAAACCAAATTACAAGAGAGTAAAATGGTTGTCGTCCGGAAGACATTAGGTATTCCGCTGGCTTTTACGTTGCTTGACTCTGAGGTAGACCTGACATTGACTACCTTTTCTCCAGGATACATTGACTCTACGGTGAAGCTTCAATCATGTACGATTATCTGTTTCACGAGATTCTATGGTAGTCCAGAAGCAAATAAATGAAAGTATTAATGAGAATTGTTAAAGTGACTTTCGGCTCATAGCCAATTACATTGGCTTGTACTTAGAGACAGGGCCGGCCTTGGGGGCAAGCGAGATTGGCGACCGCCCAGGGCCCATGATATAACGGGGACTAAAATACATCTTTAACAATGGTGTAAGTCAATCTAGTAGATAACCATGTGTTATATACTCATTTTGATGTTAGCTTGATTCTTTATCTTGACATATTTTAGTTTTATTTATTTATTGTAATGATACATGAATTTACCGTTCAACCCTTTTAAAGTAATGACACAAAAGAAAAATTTGTCCTAGTTGACCGTTCAAGACCCATGAACTGAATAATATGTTAGACAATATTAACTTTGATATTATAATTGATGATTTTACATCTAGACATGCACATAGATTTTTTTCATGATCAATTTATTTTTTTGTTACTGTAGTTATGTTGTCGATGTGTGTTTCGCAATCTTTTGATATTATTGGTTATGATTTCGTTGTTTTGTAGTTGTTTGTGGTGAAGGGGGCCTTCAAATTTCGCCTCGGGCCCATTAATTCTCAGAAATGGCCCTGCTTGGAGATTTTAACGAGATGGCAACATGAAAATTTTGGAATGAGAGAAAGACAACAAAGTGATATGAATACCTTTAGAGATGCCATTTATGATTATTCTCTTGTGGATCTAGGATATTTAGTAGGAGATTTCACTTGGTGCAATGGTAGAAATAAATGATTAGTAATGGAAGTTGGACTTCAATTTTTCCAAATTAAACGATTCACCATCTCTCATCGATATTATCATGTACCAATTCTCATTACAAAATGACTGGCAAAAAGTAGACGGTAAAAAGGTCTGGAAGCATATCTCTAACAGAAATTGGAAAATCAGGTTGTGTCAAACCTGACATTTGCAAATCAAGTCATGTCTTTTCTGACATGGAAAATAAGGTAAACATAAGGAAATTCAAATGCCATCTGATACGAAAAAACGCACTCAACGTAGGGACCTTACGTTTAAACGTAAAGATCCTTACGTTTAAACGTAAGGAATCTACGTCCAAACGTAGGAAAATTGTAGTAGATGGCAATTAAGGTTGTTGGTAGATGACAATTAAGGTTGTTGTACAGGTGCTTTTTCAATATACACCACATGAACGAGCCATTTCTCTCATTCCTTCAAAGTCTTTCAAGTTAATCTCAATTTTCTAACCACTTCTTCATCTTTCAAGTCCATTTCTTCATCAATCAAGTGCTCAAATGGGTAAGTTTTTACTATATAATTTGTCTTAATTCAGGTGCTCAATGTGATTATGTTAATTATATTGTAGTAATGATATGTATTTAACCGAAATGTGTGTTTTAAGTAGGTTGTTTATGTAATATTTATACATCTAAGTGGTGTGTTTAAGTCTTTTCTTAGTGTTATTCTTTAGGGTTTAATTAGTAGGGTTTAGTGTAAGTAATGATATGTATTTAACCGAAATGTGTGTTTTAAGTAGTGATTATGTTATTTATATTGTAGTAATGATATGTATTTAACGGAAATATGTGTTTTAAGTAGGTTGTTTATGTAAAGTTTATACATTTAAGTAGTGTGTTTAAGTCTTTTCTTAGTGTTATTTTTTATGGTTTAATTAGTAGGGTTTAGTGTAAGTATGTTTTGTTTCTATTTGTGATAAATTTATTTATGTAAGGTTTTGAATTACTATATTGAATGTCTATAATGCATTTTAAGTTGTTATCTAAGATGATATTGAATGAGTTAATAATGAATAGAATTGGATTTTTTTTAAAATAGATAATTGCAACACTATGATTGTTGTCTCGTTCAACGGAGAATTTACGTACGATCCTCTCTATAACCGGTGGAATCATGTAAATGGATCGATGTTCTCATTATTTGTCCCAAAGAACATAAGATTAAATGCATTATTGGATAAATTGCATTTGAGGCATGGTATTGATCGGTCTGATTCAAAGCTCGGCATAAAAGCATTGTTTGCTTATGGTAGTGTGGGGAATATACTACTTGATGATATCTTAGACGACGAGACACTAAATGGCTACATCAAAGCAACCTCTGACAGTAAAAATGTAATTTTTTTGCGTGAATGCCACACCAATGGAAGCAAACAATGAACCGATAATTAAGGATGATGGCATTGATTTAAATCAAGATTGCAATGCCCCGGATGATAACAATAATTCAGATTATAGTCTTGATATTTTCCCTTCTCCGGTACAAGAACTTGCTAGAGATCCAAATTTCAATCCATTCGAGCAACAGTATAGATGTAGTGGGTTTGAAAACCATGTTTCTACACAAAGGCTTGGTGAAGCTTCGGACCAACCGTTTCAGTATCAACTAGTTAGAGCAAGTCATAATCTTTCAAATCAACCTTCAAGTAGTCATGTTCGTGTTGAAATGGTTGGTGAATACTCTGCTCCGTTTGAATTCAGTCCTCCAAGTTATAATGTTATAAATAGCCAATCACACCATCCGTTTCAGTATCCTCCTAACCAACCTTCAAGTAGTCGTGCTCCACCTATCCAACAGCCATATAATTTGTTTGGTGGATCAGTGAGTAGTCTTTTGGCTTCTCCGTTTGCACCTCATTTTCAAACTGATCAAACCGGCAGGGATGACAACAATAATCAGGGTGCCAATGCTAGGGCAAGTGTACGAGAAGATTATTCATGGAGGATTCCCACATTTGAAGATGATGATTTACCGAAGCGTTTATCCACCGGTACTTTACATATGAATGACGTGAATGAATTGTTCATTGGGAAGAAATATGATTCGAAAGAAGATTTTAATTTGAAAATAAAATCGTATGATGTTGCCAATAATTTTCAGATGAGCTTGGGTAGGTCGGACACACGTTGCTTGTATTACAAATGTCTTAACGATACATGCAAATGGCATGTAAGGGCGAAAAGGGTGAAGGTGAATATAAATGTCTCACATACATTTTCGATCACAACGTTGAATGATGTGTATACTTGTGCCTCTCAGGATGCGGATAATGACAATCGACGAGCAACACCTATTGTTATTCCGAGTCTGCTAAGTCAGAAAATGGAAGAACTTGGCAATGAGTATAAACCCGGACATATTATGGAGGACATGCTCACAACTTACAGTGTACAATTGACTTATGACCAAGCATACCGAGCTCACGAGATGATGAGAATGATGGTTAGAGGTTCACCGACGGAGTGTTACAATTCGTTACCCTCGTACTTGTGGATGTTGCGTAAGGCCAATGAAGGGACCCATGTTGACTTTTGGCTTGATAATCTGGGAAGGTTCGGTATTTGTTTCATGTCTTTGGGATCATGTCATCGTGGGTTCAAGTATTATTGACCTATTTTGTGTGTGGATGCCACTCATCTAAAAACCCGTTTCTCAGGGCAACTATTTATTGTTGTTATTGTATATGCTGGTGACCACCTATTCCCTGTAGCCTTCGGTATTGCTGAAAAAGAATGGAACGATTCATAGGGGTATTTCATGAGACAATTGAGGGTGGCCATTGGAGGTATCCATTTGATGAAAATTTGAGTTTTATATCTGACAGACACAAGGCTATTAGAAATGCGGTTGGTCAGGTATTTCTCAATGCATATCACGGTGTTTGCTATCATCATTTAAAGGGCAATCTAACAAAAAATGGAAGGATTATGGTTTTTGTGAAGACACATTCTATCAAGCAGCCTATGCATTCTCGAAGGCCGAATTTCTCCGAAAGTATGCCCTGATCAAGGCACAATGTCTTGGCGCATATCTAAAACTAGAAGAAATAGGTGCTGAACGGTGGGCGCGTGCCGAAATTCCTGGTAAAAGATATGCCTTAATGACAAGCAATTAAGCTGGAAGTTTCAACTGTGCGATTAGAGAAGCTCATCGTTGACCCGTTCCTAGCCTCTTGAATGATGAAGAAATGGACTTGAAAGATGAAGAAATGGTTAGAAAACTGAGATTAACTTGAAAGACTTTGATGGAATAAGAGAAATGGCTCGTTCATGTGGTGTATATTGAACAAGTACTTGTACAACAACCATTATTGCCATCAAGCACTTCCAAACGTAGAGAAATGCACTTTAAACGTAGAAACACTACGTTTGAAGCTACGTTTAAACGGAGAGAAATGAATCTACGTTTAAACGTAGAGAATTCACATTTCTCTACGTTTGGACGTGGATTCTCTACGTGTGTAAGTATGTTTTGTTTCTATTTGTGATAAATTGGTTTATGTAGGCACAAGGTGCATCGGTATGAAGACCAGTGTTCAAACCCCATTAGTGCAAATTGGTTTATGTAGGGTTTTGAATTACTATATTGAATGTCTACAATGTTAAATTTTTATCTAAGTTGATATTGAATGAGTTAATAATGACTTGAATTTGATTTTTTTTAACCATTATTCTCCGTAGAAACTCTATAGAGAGAAGCACTAGAAAAATGTCAAGATCCTCCGTTAAGACCACTTATGAAAGTAGTGTGTGTAATTAGTGTTATATAGTAAACGACGTAAGTAAATTCAACATAATGTTTTAGATTAAATACTCATCAAAACACAACACAAATTACATTCACCAAAATAATAGTGGCTAACAACATACACCAAAATAGTAGTAGCTAACAATATACACAAAAAATACCTACATATCTAAGGACTGATTAAATAGCTGCACACAAAGTTTCTTTCTTAATAACGGCATATTATCAACTTTGATCAGAGTAAACTTTTCTTTGTGCAGCAAATGCTCAATGAACTTGACCATGTATACCCCACAGTCACCCCTGTACAGAATGTAATTTTTTTTTATCAAAGGATAAGAATAGTGTAAACTGTATAATATGATAAATAGTTTAAAGTTTATAACACTTACGGGATTGGCATTTGTGGTATGTGATCAGCTGTTACTACGCCGACCGTAAATGGAGGCTTCTCTGGATCAAGCATTTGTGGGAGTTCACGTAAATGAGCATCCTTCTTCAACACTCTCCTCAACGAAACACCCCATACTTTGATACACTTCTTCACATCATCCTTATACTTCTTCGCCGCCAGACAATCAAACACCCTAATCCTCCAGTCGGGAATAGACACTTGGACAGCGGCCCAGTGACCACGAGTAATGGCCCAAGGAACGTATATCACGGTGTTTTCATCCTATTTCTTGACATACTCAATCACATGATCTGGAATGTCTGTTGTGTCTGGCGTCTTTTCCTGATCTATATGACCATGGCCGCAAAAGAAGGATAAATCAGAGTAGGCAATGGTCGTATACGGTGTAAAGCATTCTGGATGTGCTTCCATTTGCCGCTGTATAAGGTCCAGACAAGCCTCGACATGTCGTACGCATGCAAAAAGAAGTTAGAGTTAATGAAATCAGAAATAAGAAAATTTCAGAAATATGAAAATGAAGTCACAATAATATACATCTCGGTCTAACTCTTTATACTGATCATGGAGACGTGTGAACCACGCCTTGCCCGCCTGATCTGTAATGTGTACTCCAGCTGCATAGCCCATGGGAATCATAATTGGGGGTGGATCTGCTTGTAGGCACCACATATTGAAATTGTTTTCGGGCTATTCCAGAAATTTTTTCAACGGTGTCCATCTCACAACATTAGCACCGGGCAGACTGACTATGTGCGACCCATTAGTTAAATATCGTGGTTGTTTTGTAGTCTGACGGGTCGTCAATCTTCTGTCAATTGCATCATCCGCCTTTCGTTTACCCAATTGTACAACACTTGGACCAGCAGCTAAACAATATTCAATACATGATCGAGTTAGATAGTTTTTCACAATATAATTTCTAGTTTCGAAATTAAAAATCAAATAACTTACTATAATCAATCCCAGGCTCCACAACTGATGCCTGGCTGGTAGGAGTACCTGCCCCTGTCGTAGCCTCGGGAGTATCTATACCAAATATAACCGAGATCACCAATTATCGATAACGAACAATAAAATACCTATGTTAATAATACCAAATTCAATATAAATTAACTTACTATAAACAGTATGGAACTCCACATTTGAAGATTCCTGGATGGTAGCCTCGACATTAACGGTCCAGGGGTAGTTGTCTCGCGAGTATCTGCATCAAAATAGGCACTCTCATCAATTAACAATAACAAACAATATCTATGTTAATAATACAAAATTCAATATAAATCAACTTACTAAACAATATTTATATGTAAATAACATAATGCTTACTCGAATCAATCGTAGTCTCAGCATAAGGATCGTCCACCAAAAACTCGTCGACCACATCCTTATGTTGGTCCCCCTCCTCGACTCTCTCCTGCTGAACTCCCTCCAGATGCACTCCTTCTTGCCTGGGTTGCGAAATTCCTTCAAGAATCATATTCCTCCCGAACATCACCAGGTCGTCAGTCGGGGTAGGCGATGAATGAGTATGCTGATGAGTATGCTGACCAGGTGTAGAATGATCAGTATGATGACCATGTGTAGACCGATCAGGGGTAGACTGAGAAGATGTGGCCCGGTCAGTATCAAGTGGAGTAGGTGGAGGAGATGGAGGCCGATGAGGGGTAGACTGAAAAGATGTGTCCCGGTTAGTATCATAATACCTACAACTAAATTTATCGCATAAAAAAATTGACAATTAAATAATTTTTTACCTGGATAACAGCGTACGCATCAACCCCTTAAGTTCGGAAAGTATCGCCCCATGCTCATTCTGCCGCTGAACTACCTCTCGAAGTACTTGCCGGTTCTCATCATTCTGCCGGCGAATTTCCTCTCGAATCTCATTCAGCCCATTATCTATCCTTCTCTTCACAGCCCTATAAAGACCAGCAGCTTCATCTTCTTCTTCAGATTCATCTTTTTCCGCATGTAGCATATCAGTGTAGGAACTGTGCGGCATACGTCATGAATGAGGAGGTAAAGGTGACTCGTGCAGAGAGGGATGTGAAGTAGAGGCTGACTGATGTGTAGTAGAGCGTGGCTGCTGTGTAGTAGATGGACGTCTATGAGGTGGCCGTGCAATTGGTGCCGGCCGAGTGATCACACGTGGCGGCTCAGTATCTCCGCATCAGGGATGCCCCTAGCTGCCATCAACACCCTATCAACTTTCATTGCAGTCAGATATCCTATAACACGGCTCTGCAAACAATGTATATTTCATTAGAATTAACAATAACAAAATGTTTAACCATACCGGATATAATTAAAAGGAAATGTTTATTAATCTTATTACCTTCTTTGCCTTCGCCAACAACGTCTTCCACTACGGAGGGGGATTCTTGAAACTCCATCTCATCATCCGAGGAGCCGCATCAGGAGTTCTGAGGGTGGCAGCAACAGTCGGAACACCAATATCCTGGAGGGTCTCGTAAGCCCAAAACTGTAAGACATGTATAACCCATTGTACCGTCACCCTGCCTTTTGTGTTTTCCTTGTAGGTATTCATCATGTGACAAATCTTTTTATAGGTGTGATCCCACAACCAAGTACCCCAAGGAAAGTCATTTAGGCCTTCTATATTCTCGACCAAATAGAAGGTCTCGCGAGGTACGCCACTAGTCTCATCATGACCCATCATAATCCCGTGAATAAGGTAGACTAAACCTACACGGTAGAGAACTTCAGGACGCTCAACCTGATCCAATAACCACCTCTCAATATCCGGTATGGTGATCGGTTGGGAGTGAAGCTCATGGATGTGGCCGTGTGTCCCCTCATCAAAACACCTGGAATAAGGTTCGGGAGGTTCCTGGAGATTCTCAAACCTAAAACCGGTAATCATGCAAAACTCCCGCCTACCGAACTTCACGGTCGTCTCACCAAATCTAAAATGAAGCTCATCGGGCACATTCGGATAAACGGCATTGAAGCATACATATTGCAAAACCTTGGAGGAAAACTGCCACTCCCCGTACATTTCAATGAATTGTCCAAAAACCCCACCTGTCAATGTATCCTCAAATTCGATCCTTCTCATGTGAATATCAACAAGATCCCGGAGCTTGGTCTTTTCCCATCTAAAAGTCCATGTCAAATTTTCCCTTTGTTTGTAGACATCAGAACCATGAGGTCCAATCAATTGTTAACAAACAAATGGAATGGATTATTATCAACAATCGACAATGCAAATGAAAAATAAACCCTAAACCATGACTAAGTCTAAGTTTGTAGCCACAAATTGAAAGTTTTTATCAAATTACAATCAAGAATAACCTAAACCCTAATCAAGAATAACCTAAACACTGGAAATCTGCATACAAAACTGGAGAAAAAACAAAAAAAACTACAGTTTTCTACGTCTAAACGTAGGGTCTCCACGTTCAAACGTCGGGACCTTACGTTTAAACGTAGAAACTGCAGGTCTCTACGTCCAAACGTAGAGACTACATTCTTCTTCAAAAAACTCCCCTTATTCAACCCAGAAAACGAAAAATCAGGCTAAACAATATCAGGCTAAAAATATCAGGCCAACAGAACTAAACCACTAAAAATTAGGAAATACATAGAAGATAATGGGAAATAAAAATTGCAGGCTAAAGAACTAAACAATATAACAATAAAGCGTTGTAAATAGAAGATAATGGGAAATACATACAGTTTATGTATTGCGTTGATCCATTGTGCTTGAGAGATTGTGGCAAATCTGTACTTTTCTTGCAAAATCGCTGTCCAGACGTAAGGAAATGCATTTGACGTAGGGATATGAACATTTGAAAGGGATTGAAGAGAGAGACGGTGATATTCACAACTTTTTACATTCCCTACGTTTGAACGTAGATTCCTTACGTTTAAACGTAAGGTCCCTACGTTGAGTGCATTTTTTCATATCAGATGGCATTTGAATTTCCTTATGTTTAAACGTAAGGATCCTTACGTTTACCTTATTTTCCATGTCAGAAAAGGCATGACCTGATTTGCAAGTATCCGGTCTGACACAACCTGATTTTCCAATTTCTGCTCTAGATATGATCCACATTGGGTCTAAGATAACGAATTTGAGAGTTTATTATATTATTCATCAATTCGTGTGCATATGAATTCCCCATGAGGATCTCAACAAGACTATTACTCGTATGAGAAATGACTTTAGACTTTGGTTACGCCATAAGGATGGAAAGGTGAAAGAGAAAATAAGTACCCTCTCAAAGGACTAGGATAAACTGCACTCTTCTACATATGCTGAAGATAAACATCTAAAATCATAGCTTGAACATCTGCCAATGGTTTGAGAGGAATTTTTGGAGTTACTGGAATCAAAATCCGACTAGCGAAACTGGATTCGGACTAATCCGGATCTGCCGCATCTACGGCACAACTGCCACAATTTCCATACGACTGAAATCCTCGGTTTTCATGGCCAATTTACTAGATTCATTCTGATCTCGATTTAATCAAAATTCACAGTGGAAACACGAATTTCACAATTCATAAATTGATTATGTGAAAAAGTTAACAACAATATGATTTATCAATTTAAACAGAAAGAGAAGTTTATAGTATAGTACCTTAGAAAGCAAAAGGATGATGTGATCTTCCGGGTAGTATCTTGAAACGCTAACTAGTGAATGTCGATTTGATACTTGAACCTCCCTTGAATATGCCTTTGAGAAAACTTGTGTTTTCTCCATTTTGGTGACTAAGTCAAGAAATTCAAATCTCTGTCTTTTAGCTGATAAGTGGCACAATAAGTGAATAAATTAGGTGTTCGAAGAATTGTAATATTCCGAATTTTCAGAAAATGACAGGCGTGTCATTTCACAAAAGTCTGAATATTATATTTAATTTAAATGGATTTAAGTTAGGAAAAAAAATAGGCAATTAATAGGGGTGTTACTTTTAGGAAAATAAAACCTCCCATTAATTGGAGGTTGTCAAAAAAAAAGATGAAAAGCAGTTTCGAACTAAGCCCCGGAGGAAAGAAATCAGATCCAAAAGGCATAGTAAAATCTTCAAATGATCTTCTCGATAGTTGTTTTGTTTTTAGAACCGAATGGAGAAACGGAATTGGTGAAGTGCTACGTTTTGGTACAACAATTTGAAGTTTTGAAAAGGTTAGTTTTAGCCATAGTTTGAATCTTTTGATTCTGAACCTTTTTCTGTAGTTTAAGTTGTTTAAATCGTAGAATCGATTGTTTAGAAACCCTTGATCACAATTGATTCCAGTTTGATTTTAGGTGAAAAGGTTCAAGTTTGATGTTTGCTTTGAGGAAATTGCTTGCTTTTGCTTTGGATCACAGGTAGGAGGGTCTTCCTATTGAATAACTCATGTTTTATAATGTTTAGGTTCATGTATGTTGCTTACTTGGTTGTTGGAATCCATGTTTAGAAGTTGTTGTCGAAGTATGATATGCCATGATATGATTATGACCTATTTTTGTTGTTTATTTGCTGTCAAAATGGTTGGGATTGAGTTGGAATCGCAAAGTGCAGAAAAATTGATGTTTTGGGGTTGTAGGCCCTTCTGGCGTCCGCCAGAAAAGAATTGGCGTCCGCCATTTTTAGGCAGAATATTTATGCTGGTCTCTGGTTTGTTCTAGCGACTGCCAGAGAGCTTTTGGCATCCGCCAAAAGGACTCCTGGCGTCCGTCAGAAGGGTCATGTCGTCCTCCAAAGGGATTTCATGTTGGGTTAGAAGTTTCTAAGGCTCTGAGTTGGGTTTGGATGGTCGATTCTTGATCTAATAACATTAAATGAACATGAACAAGCCATGATTAAGCTTCTGATGCGTTTAGTTCCGGCACCGAATGAATTCTTCCTAAGATTTGAATTTCGGGACCGTTGGAATAGTATGATTGGCCTTGTTCTTTGATGGATTAGTATCCATCAATGTCTGTGGAATGTGTTAGGCCCTGTCAATGTCTATTGGTCTAAGTGAGGGAGTAGAAGGTGTAAGTGAGGCTTTTTACTTGAAAATACATAGGTGCCTAGTTAACAATTAATAACATACATACTTGTGTAGTTAAAAACTTAAACATCATGTTATTCTTGGTAAGGCACAAGTCTATATCACAATGTGTGGGTGGACAGTAAAAGTGAATAACTCTGCTGGCCCTTGAGGGGCACAAGGAGTGGAGGGACTTCGCCGAACGTGTACACTATTGGGACTAGCCCGTGGCTATTGGTGTGATCCACCAATAGGTTGCACCCAGATACTTCGTGGTGAGTAGCACCATGTGTAGTTCCCTTGAATACTAATGTAATAAAGATAAGCTAAGCTAGAAAAAAATTAAGATCTCACGACATGTTGATGAGCATGAAGTAAACCCTAGATTTTGAGTCGGTCTCATAATGATAACTTAATTAATAATTGTGAACCATTCGGTATAAAGCTTAGTTGTTCAATAGCTTCTACCTTTTGCTAAGTACTATTGTACTTACCTCCATTGCATGTTTGTTTTGTATGCTTTGTGGGGTGAGAAGACGAAGAAGTTGAGCCGGAGTTTGACGACGGCTTTGAGGACGATATATGATGTGCTACGCTACACTTGATGCTTTCATATTTCTTTTATTATTCATGATGTACTAGACTATGTTGTACTTCATTTTGAATATTATGTTGCACTTTTGCTTTCAAACTTGTTGTAACGTCATAAGACATCATACTTTTTAAGTTTTATTTTGTTGATGTAAGATAACTTTTCTATCTTTAGTTTTGACGTCTTCTATTCTAGTAGCATTTATGGCTTTCACCCGAGTCTTTTAGCTTTCATTTTGCTTAACTCGATACGATGACGTAGAGGCTTACGTATAATATTTAAATTATTTAATGTTATACGTGCCGAATGTTCTCTTCCGAATATAGAGTCGATATCCGGGAACGAGGCGTTATAGTTGGTATCAGAGCGAAGCGTCCGTGCTGTTCTAGGCTTTTTTTTCCCTTTAAGATAAGATTTCTTTAGACCCCTTAGTAACCATTCTAATCTTTCTTGATCATTCAGAATGGCAGGAACCCGTAGAAGTTCTCATGGTGTTTGTAACACTGGTATAGGAAGTTCTAGGGCTCAGCAGGAAGTGAGTGGTTTGGTTCAAGATGGGGGTCAATAGTTGTGGGTCAGTTGGAACATGTTGATCAGCATGGACATCATCAAAATCAGGCATCCCCACTGTCACGGATTTTTATCTAACGAAACAAACAAGTAATAAAATTTATAAATCCGGTATTCCCCAAGTGTAGGGATCGTAGTATAGCGATTAATACCGGAGTCGATCTCAGGGAATCGGAGGTTGTGGATCCTAGTTTTTATTCCTAAACTAACTATTGTCACGAGAATCTAAACTAAACAGAAAACTAATTTAAACAAATATGCATAAAAGGAACTAGACAGAGGATTGAATCCAATGCTAGGCAAGATTGAATGCAATAAAAACTAACTAAGTCGCGAAAAAATAAAATAAACTAAACTAAGCTAAGCAATTCGAGTCAAGTGATTTAAATCAAATTTTAACGAACGAACAAGCAATTGTTCCACCTATCCTATCAACGTTTGATACTAATTCGGATTATTTCGTGATCTCTACTCAAGTTGTGATTCACCTATCTAAGGCATGAACACCTACTTTCGTAGACAAGTTCGTTTTCTAATCTTCGATCTTTCGATTAAAGATTAAGTCTTTCTAACCTAGGCGTGAAATCTTTCAATTTCTAATCTAGAGATTCAATCTAATAACTTTCGTTGTGATTAGATTAAAGGTCTAAACTTTTATCATGGTGTTCTAAGGTTAACATGACTTTCATCAAGCAAACAATAAACAAAGGCACGGATCTTTCGATATAGCATGCAATCAACATATAAAAACATGATAAAAGTAACAACTTTAATAGACACTCACAAAATAATCACGAACTAGAGATCAAACTGTTGAAACGGACGGCTTCACAACGCTCGTTCAAGGAGGATTTAGCCTCCTAGCATCCTTTGCACATCGAATTGTTGAATAAAAAGTACATGGAATTAATTAATCTAACATAGGAATTTAAAGGCATAAAATTTGATAAAAGTAGTAAAGAACCACAGCCAAGCTGCTCCTAAAATTTTAGGGTTCGAATTGTGTGTTATGTTGAAGGAAATCCGCTGCTTATATAGAGTTTTAGGTCGGTGTTTGCTAAGTCGGCAATGTGGACGCTCGTCCGCCAAAATGGACGCTCGTCCGCTCTCGCCATGAACTCCTTCCAAACGCTCGTCCATGCTCCGTCCATAGACTCTGTACCGATTTCTTCATCCGGAACGCCGGTTCATCC
Organism: Gentiana straminea; assembly: GCA_036785695.1. Taxonomy (NCBI): domain Eukaryota; kingdom Viridiplantae; phylum Streptophyta; class Magnoliopsida; order Gentianales; family Gentianaceae; genus Gentiana; species Gentiana straminea. Next base: position 376,522 of record JAVUPR010000500.1, on the reverse strand, counting down.
TTGAACGCCGCATGAACGCTCGTTCAAGTTCGGTTTGATGTGATTTTTCCATCTTTATCTCTTTTCCTCATTCCACTTTATCATTATCTCTTTCTCAATTGAACTTAGCTCGACTTTGATCACTTTTTATCAAGATCATCGAACCACATAACCGCACCTATAACACATAGAAAAGATTGCAAAAATGTAATATAATTCAAATAATCATAATTGCATATTAAGAACACATAAATTCACCAATTTTGCGATTAAACCGATAAAAACCTCACTTGCCAATAACTCATTTAAACACTCGTTTTCTATGCAAAATATACAAATATAGGGGGAAATCATTATGAAATATAGCATTATAAAACGTACAAAATCACCCTTAACAACTCCCCCACACTTAAACTTTGCTCGTCTCGAGCAAAACAAAAACAAGATAAAGGCTCGGAAAGAATATAAACACCTCAACACATATACCATAGACTCAATAAATCAGAAGTTCACCCGAGTGTGTGTGCATAGCCATGGAAAACTTCCACTAAATCGAAACTCGAATATTTCAAGCAAAACTAGCTAATACCCCCTTCAAACTAGTAATAAAAGATACTTATAAGATGCACCCTACAAAACGGAACATATCCCGAAAAAGATGATAGAAAACATTTAAGACCTTTCCGACATACTTAGAGGATAATCCCTACAGCATATCCATCGGTTTATACTGGGGATAAGATTAACGATAACTAAGTCTCATTTCCTTCTTTTCATAACAATTCTTAAGTTGATTCAATTGATTTCACATTTAAACACACATCGAATAAGCTATCGCTCGTCATAGCGAATAGGACATACGTGGTATACCCTACCTTACTCAAATCATAAAGCAACTTTTCCCCGATCGTCGTGAGCTTTTAGTCATCATGGTGGTATAGGACATACGTGGTACACCCTACCTCACTCAAATCATCGACTAGCTTTCGACACACCCTTATTAATCAACTATTAACTTAACTTTTTCAAATGACATTAGTTACGTATTACTTATCACATTCAAACCTCTAGATATTCACAAGATATCATACTTGGAACTAAATACAAACTATCATAAGTCTCACGATATGAACATTAGCACTAAGCACATGACTTATAAGGAATCAAACATCACTAATCAAAAGGGGTATAACTTTATAATATAGCTTATCATTTACTATGGCTTGTGAAAAATAATATCGGGTGAAACATCTAACTTACGGAACATACGGCATACAAGCATCGATGAATATAACAAACCGAACAAAAACGTGCATTGCTTACTCGAGACAAAACAAAAATTTTGAAAATTTAGCTCATTTTAGCATAGAAATGATATCATATCATGTAAGCAAATGTATAGATACATATCGACTAATCCCCTCCCCCACACTTAGATAACAACATGTCCTCATGTTGTGCAGAAAGTAAAAATATAAGAAACTTAGCTGATTGTCGTTCAAATGTGGCAATTCGGGAAGTGGGCATGCTCCAGATCCAAAAAGGCTCGATGAAAACAGTAGACTGTGGACCATCCACCGTAAAACTGATATCATCTGAAAACTCACAAAAGCTAATGCAAATACCCTGCACACATGAAAAGCAAAGAAAAAAAACCTCGGGGGACACAAGGGATTATATCATGTCGCTCAAAAGTGATAAAGATAAAGATAAGAGGAAATCAATACAAAACAACACTTCGACCCTTTATAGGACTGGGACGGATGACTGACAAAAAAAAACACAATCTTAATAAAACTGAACTAAAACAACGAAAAACAACTAAAGAAAGAAACTAATATAATAAGGGATATCTAGGATGCCTCCTAGTAGCGCTAATGGTTATTGTCGTTAGCTCGACACATTTGAAGCTCAGCCTGGATCAGGCCATTTAACCTTTCTGCCAGCCATTACCTCGTGTAAGCTTTGGTCGATAGTGTGGTCTGCGTAAACAAGACACCTAACACATGGGGTAAAATCTTTTATAGCCTTCCAAACTCGTTTAATCTTCCCCATGGCTGATTTCTTTCTTCTCTGATTCCTCTGATGACGTTTAAGCTTTTGCTCTTTTTCATACTCCTCCATATCCCAACTACCCGCTAGAACTTCGCCGATGAACCAATACCGTCATTCTCGGAGAATAAATCGGATGAAAACTTGTCAAATTCATTGACCTCTCGTAACACCACATCCGAGAATATCGAGAAATTTAACAATCAAAGGTTTTTCTTTAGGTTCACCAATGTAGTGCTTGCACCTCGACCATTAACTCGAAACGGTTGGTCCGGATAACCGCGTAGTTCTAGAACGCCTCCAGAATGATTTGGAGAATCTCGAAAGGACCGGACCAACTCGTTCTCAACTTCCCAGGAAACAAATGTAACCTAGAATTGTATAAGAGAACTTGCTCGCCGACTTGGAATTCTCTCTTCTTTATCTTGGCGTCATGGAGTAGTTTCATCTTCTCTTTACTAATCCCGGCGCTTTCATAAGCCCGGAGTCTAAATTCATCCAAATCATGCAACCGCTCGCAATCGATGTTTCCCACAGATTGGGAATCGAAGTTCAAAAACTTCGTAGCCCAATACGCCCGTGCTCTAACTCGACGCGGATGGCACGGCTTACCGTAAACCATTTGATATGGCGATGTACCCATAGGGGTCTTATAGGCGATCCTATATGCCCAAAGTACATCGTCCAACTTCGACTCCGCCTTTTCTATGACTATTCACCGTCTTCTCCAGGATTTTCTTAAGACTCTGGTTGCTTCGCTCAACCTGACCACTAGTCATCGGATGATACGGTGTGCCGATTTTATGGCGAACACCATACTTCTCGAGGACTTTCTCCAAAGGTCGGTTACAAAAGTGTGTCCCTTCATCACTTATCAAGGCACGTGGACATCCAAACCTCACAAAGATGTTTTTCTTCAAAAATTTCATGACCGTTTTATGATCATTGTGAGGAGTGGCTACTGCCTCCACCCATTTCGATACATAATCTACGCAGACTAAGATGTATTTGTTTCCACAGGAAGAAGAAACGGACCCATAAAGTCAATTCCCCATACATCGAAGACTTCGCATTCAAGGATGGGTTTCAACGGCATGTCAAACCGCCTTGTCAAAGCTCCCGTTCTTTGGCACCGATCACAAGCTTTACAGAAAGCTTCTGTGTCTTTGAATATTGTGGGCCAATAGAAATCGGATTGGAAGATTTTGGCAACGGTTTTCCACGGACCAAAGTGACCACCGCAGGGTCCACTGTGGCACTGCTCGATAATATCCCGTTGCTCGGATTCTGGAACACACCTCCTTAGCAAACCATCTTTACAGATTTTGAAGAGGTAAGGTTCATCCCAAACGAAAGACTTCATATCAGAGAAGAACTTCTTCTTCTCTTGATAAGACATTTCAGGGTCAAGATAACGGGCATGAAGGTAGTTTACAATGGAGGAGTACCAAGGAACGTCTGGAGCGCGGCCATCTATCAACATGATGTTTTCTAGAGGAAAGTAAAGATCTATATCATCAGGATCACCCTTTTCCTCACTTAACATCCTAGAAACATGATCCGCCACTACGTTCTCACTGCCCTTCTTATCTTTGATTTGAACGTCAAACTCTTGGAGGGTCAGTATCCAACGCAGTAAGCGCGGTTTAGCTTCCTTTTTGGTCATGAGATATCGCAAAGCAGCGTGGTCAGTCCACACAATCACTTGAGCACCCAGCAAGTAACTACGAAACTTATCCATAGCAAAGACTACGGCTAATAATTCCTTTTCAGTTGTCGTGTAGTTAACTTGAGAAGGATTCAGTGTGTGACTGGCGTAATAGATAGGTTGGAACTTTCCATTAAGCTTTTGCCCTAAGACTGCACCAACTGCATAGTTTGATGCGTCACACATAAGCTCAAAGGGTAAGTTCCAGTCAGGTGAAATAAGAATTGGAGCGGATATTAACCGATTCTTGAGCTCCTCAAACGCTTGCTTGCAGTTTTCATCGAAATTGAACTCAACGTCTTCCTTGAGCAGAGTAGATAGGGGCTTGGCTACTTTGGAAAAATCCTGGATGAATCTCCTATAGAAACCGACATGTCCGAGGAAACCTCTGACTTCACGTACATTCTTAGGATAACTCATCTTCTCGATGGCTTCAACCTTGGCCCTATCTACTTCTATACCGTTGGCGGACACTTTGTGGCCAAGGACTATCCCTTCATCGACCATAAAATGGCACTTTTCCCAATTGAGTACTAAGTCCTTTTCCACACATCTAGACAACACCTGATCAAGATTATCGAGGCAATCATCGAAGGATTGACCAAAGACCGAGAAATCATCCATAAAAATCTCCATGCACTTTTCAACTAGCCCGTCAAAGATTGCCATCATACACCTTTGAAAGGTGGCCGGGGCATTACAGAGACCAAATGGCATCCGCCTGTAGGCGAATGTCCCATAGGGGCAAGTGAAAGTGGTCTTCTCTTGGTCAATAGGATCGATGGGTATCTGAAAATATCCTGAATACCCATCCAGGAAACAGTAGAATGCGTGCCCCGCCAGACGCTCAAGCATCTGGTCAATGAATGGAAGGGGGAAGTGATCTTTCATGGTTACCTCATTGAGCTTGCGATAATCGATGCAGACTCGGTAACCAGTGACAAGTCTCAATGCAATTTCCTCTCCCTTCTCATTCTTCTCAATCGTAATTCCACCCTTCTTGGGAACTACCTTAGTCGGGGAAACCCATTCACTATCCGCGATGGCATAAATGATTCCCATGTCCAGAAGTTTGATGATTTCCTTTTTAACAACTTCTTGCATGTGAGGGTTAAGCCTCCTTTGGGGCTGTCTTACACATTTAGCACCCTCACTAGTCTTGATCTTGTGCATGCAGATGTCAGGAGATATTCCTCGGATATCTCCTACTTGCCAACCAAATGCTTTTTCATTACGTTTCAAGACGTTGATTAATTTCATCTCCTCTATACGAGACAAATTTGGCGGATATAATCAATGGAAGCTCGTCACCTTCTCTTAAAACACATACTTTAGATGTTTAGGCAACGGCTTCAAAGACTAAATCGTAGGGGGATCTTCTAAACTTGACTTGAGATCTCCACTTTTCAACTCGATATCACTAAGTTTACTCTGTGGTCCCACCGCCAAAGCTTCCCCTTCTAACAATTCTTCCTCAAAGTCAGCTGCTAATTGATCTAGATTAACCACACCATGGCTATTCGGATTATCGATCAATCGCTCATATTCCGCTTCCACGACCTTGACTTGCTCGTCCATACATCATTGAAGTCATGAAATGAGTCCTCAATGGAAAAGCCGGTTGGAGAACCGAGGGTACTTGAATAGATTTAGAGACACTATAGCTCACCTCTTGGTCACCAACTCGAATAGTTACTTGCCCACCATCGCAATCGATGAGGGCTCTAGCTGTGGATAGGAAAGGTCTCCCAAGAATCAGGGGGACTTTCTCATCTTTTCCTATATCTAAAACGTACCAATCAACAGGAAAGGTAAATCTATCGATCTGGACTAAAATGTCTTTCAGAATCCCTGAAGCTTTCTTAGAAGATCTATCGGCGAACTGAAGGTTCATGGAAGTGGGTTCTAGAAGACTTTGTAAACCCAAATTGCTCACACACGACAATGGCATCGGTCGATGGATGCACCCAAGTCACATAAAGAATTTGGAAAGACTAAGCCTCCCATCCGCAATGTGAGCACGAATTTTCCGGGGTCACCTCTTTTTTGATTAGTAAGTCCGGATAATTGATTGGTAAGTCCGGATAATTGATCATTGAACAATCCTCACCAATTGCCCGATCCATTTCTCGCTAACTTCTTCTTCGAAGAAAAACATCCTTGATGAATTTAGTATACTTAGGCATCTCAACCAAAACTTCAGATAATGGAAGATTAACCTGAGTATTTTTCAACAAATTAAGCACTTTTTCATATTTCTTAACTTCACTCAAGGGAATGTTGCTTCTCCTAGGTGGGAATGGAAGCTTCTTCAACTCACTCTCGTAAAAATACTTTGTTTGAGGAAGCACCGACAGCCTTTGTCTTCCATGTCCTTCCACCTTACAACTTTTTCGTACTTTTTATTAGTCGGGGGATCACCCTCCCGACTTTCACTTGATTCTTCATTCCTCGGGGAACAACCACCCGAGGACTTACAACTTCTTCACCTCTCGGGGGATCAGCCACCCGAGTCTTTTCTTGCGTAACGGGGGAACGTAGATGCTCAACTTCCCTCCCCGCCTTATCACGGCAGGAGGGGGCTAGTGGTTTCCCCGGTGAGAGGGACCACTCGCCTTGAGTACCGCTTCTAAGATTCATTGCACTGGCCTCTGGCATGCCATAAGGAATCGAAGGAACTAGGTCAGTGCTTTGGCCACAATTGAAATCAGTTTGGGCTACTAGGCCACCCTTCGGATTTTTCTCTATAAAACTTGGCAACTGCCCTGATGGTCTAGAAGCTTGCTGGTCAGCCATCTGCTTCTCAAGGTTCTTGATTGTGCTCATCAACATTTGGATATTATTATTTTGCTCCATCTGGAAGTTATTGTTCTCGCTCCTTCGGTTCCTTCGATAGAGTCCAATCTAGCTTCAAGATCATCGACGCGAGAGGGGCCTTGAGAGTTCGAATGTTTTGAGAGAAAGGTTGGCTAGACCGACTTTGAAATGCGGGATTTGGATTGTTAGGCCAACTTTGATTTAACCCTTGATTTAGATTGGAGGAATTCAAGCTCGGGTTCGATTAAAATTAGGGTTTCGATTGAGATTCGAGTTTTGATTGAAGCTTTGACGGAAACCCCGATTTTGAAAATTGCCCCGGCCGAGAATTGATTTCCAAACCTCTCGATTCGGCTGGCCATTGAAGGCATTGATCTCTCGCGTTCGTCCAATCATAGGACGAAACGAGCAAGTGTGCCCATATCGTCACATACTTGGCATGCGACTTGATTATACCGTCCATGATTCTCGGGACAAGCATTGACTTGATAAGGAACAGGGGAATTAAATTGACACCGGCCAACCATATGGCCGGTCCGAGAGCAATTCTCGCGCATACGAACTTGAGAGTTCCGTAGAAATGAAGGAGTCCGATAACTCGGATTTGGAGATGTCGTGAGAGTAGCCACCGTTCTTGTTTCGATGGCGATTTCATTTTGCATTTTCACCTCCTCGATCCTAGGAGGAGGAGGTGGTGCCTGAACAGCTTGAAAGGAGGGGGCATAATTATATTTGGCAATGTCTTCGAACAATGCCCACCCTTCTTGAGGCGTTTTCCTCAAGAATGCCCCACCTGATGAACTATTGACCATGCCCTTGGTGAGCTCGGTCAACCCACTGAAAAAAGTATTGACTTGCCTCTGCAAGTCTAACCCATGGTGGGGGCATTTACGAAGAAGAGCCTTAAATCTCTTCCATGCCTCAAAGAATGATTCTGTTTCCGTTTGATAAAAATTGTATATTTCCCTTAAACACTGGGCTGTCTTGGCAGGTGGAAAGTATTGGCTTAAAAATTCTTTTTCCAATGCAGCCCAAGTGGTAATGGATTCTGCAGGGAGAGAGCTATACCACTCTTTAGCTTCTCCCTTCAAAGAGAACGGAAACAGTGTAAGTTTAATCGCATCCTCACTCACACCTTGAATGCGTGTCGTACCACATATCTCCAGAAATGTGTGTACGTGTGTGTGAGGATTTTCAGAAGGGGACCCGTGAAACATTGATGCATGCTGCATCATCTGAATGAGTCCCGGTCTTAACTCGAAAGTCTGTGCAGTAATGGCTGGGATAACAATAGCCGGGTTGACTGTGACCGCGCCAGGCATGGCGTAGTCTGCCAACGTACGTCTATCTTCGGCAGCCATTATTACAAAAATAGGTGGTTGAAGCCTAAAAATGAAGAATTTATTTTTTCTAGAAAAATTATTTTCCCGCCAAATTTCGGGGAAAAAGAAGCAAAAATTTTTCTGGTAAAATCAAATTTTTTTCCAGGACTCCTGACACCGTACTAGTTACGAAAACACAAAAAAAAATTCTTGCCTAATTTTCCCGCCAATTTACTCTTTTTTTTTATTTTTTTTTTTTTTAGACACACTGAAGCAAGAGGACAGACGGGCGTCCAAGGTCCTGGACGGGCGTCTGCCTGGCGGTTGAAGTGGACGGGCGTTTGGCAATCCAGACGCTCGTCCAGTAGAATAAAACAAAGCAGAGCTGTCGATTTCCAGACAGACGCGCGTCCACTAGTCAAGACCCCCGTTTGAGTGCAGAAAACGGGAAACAGACAGACAGGAAGAGCAGAAAACTAAAGGGGAGAACAGCTAAACCTAGGGAAATTGATAACTATAAAAGTTAACTACGAACAGCCCTAATAATCTAAACTATAATCCTAACAAAGGAAACCCTAACTAACCTAATATCTAAAGGTTAATCTAACTAACAACCTAAAAACAGAAAATAAAACAAAACAACAACAGAAACGAAAAACAACAAAAACAAAAACTAGGCAAACCGTCCGGTTCCCCGGCAACGGCGCCAAAAACTTGTCACGGATTTTTATCTAACGAAACAAACAAGTAATAAAATTTATAAATCCGGTATTCCCCAAGTGTAGGGATCGTAGTATAGCGATTAATACCGGAGTCGATCTCAGGGAATCGGAGGTTGTGGATCCTAGTTTTTATTCCTAAACTAACTATTGTCACGAGAATCTAAACTAAACAGAAAACTAATTTAAACAAATATGCATAAAAGGAACTAGACAGAGGATTGAATCCAATGCTAGGCAAGATTGAAAGCAATAAAAACTAACTAAGTCGCAGAAAAATAAAATAAACTAAACTAAGCTAAGCAATTCGAGTCAAGTGATTTAAATCAAATTTTAACGAACGAACAAGCAATTGTTCCACCTATCCTATCAACGTTTGATACTAATTCGGATTATTTCGTGATCTCTACTCAAGTTGTGATTCACCTATCTAAGGCATGAACACCTACTTTCGTAGACAAGTTCGTTTTCTAATCTTCGATCTTTCGATTAAAGATTAAGTCTTTCTAACCTAGGCGTGAAATCTTTCAATTTCTAATCTAGAGATTCAATCTAATAACTTTCGTTGTGATTAGATTAAAGGTCTAAACTTTTATCATGGTGTTCTAAGGTTAACATGACTTTCATCAAGCAAACAATAAACAAAGGCACGGATCTTTCGATATAGCATGCAATCAACATATAAAAACATGATAAAAGTAACAACTTTAATAGACACTCACAAAATAATCACGAACTAGAGATCAAACTCGTTGAAACGGACGGCTTCACAACGCTCGTTCAAGGAGGATTTAGCCTCCTAGCATCCTTTGCACATCGAATTGTTGAATAAAAAGTACATGGAATTAATTAATCTAACCTAGGAATTTAAAGGCATAAAATTTGATAAAAGTAGTAAAGAACCGCAGCCAAAGTCGCTCCTAAAATTTTAGGGTTCGAATTGTGTGTTATGTTGAAGGAAATCCGCCGCTTATATAGAGTTTTAGGTCGGTGCTTGCTAAGTCGGCAATGTGGACGCTCGTCCGCCAAAATGGACGCTCGTCCGCTCTCGCCATGAACTCCTTCCAAACGCTCGTCCATGCTCCGTCCATAGACTCTGTACGATTTCTTCATCCGGAACGCTCGGTTCATCCTTGAACGCCGCATGAACGCTCGTTCAAGTTCGGTTTGATGTGATTTTTCCATCTTTATCTCTTTTCCTCATTCCACTTTATCATTATCTCTTTCTCAATTGAACTTAGCTCGACTTTGATCACTTTTTATCAGCATCTGAACCACATAACTGCACCTATAACACATAGAAAAGATTGCAAAAATGTAATATAATTCAAATAATCATAATTGCATATTAAGAACACATAAATTCACCAATTTTGCGATTAAACCGATAAAAACCTCACTTGCTCAATAACTCATTTAAACACTCGTTTTCTATGCAAAATATACAAATATAGGGGGAAATCATTATGAAATATAGCATTATAAAACGTACAAAATCACCCTTAACACCCACCTCAGTTTTAGCAAGAACAACCTCAAGGATTCATTGGATATAACAACACTTTTGCATAGAGTGATCAAGGTTGCTAGGATGTTACTACATGTTGATGATCGTGTTGGAATCTATCGTTGAGAAAAGGGACTTGGTGTGATTATTGGTATAGGTTGGCTATCCAAGAGTTTTGTCTACTGGGATTGTTGAACTAGAAAAGCGTTCTTCTTAAGAAAGAGAGACGAGTACAAGATTGGTTAGTGCAGTTTCAATTGCTCAAGATGCGGTTGAACAGTTTGGGTTAAGTGTGTGAGGGTTTAGATTTGGGTATCATCAGTGTTTTGGTTTTTTGGTCGGCAAGATCAGAGTTGTCAGTGAGAGACAAGATGAAGATCCGGTTTTGGTTTGTGTTGAAGATGGTTTCTAAGGTAGGAACTTACAGTTGGAGTATGCTCCAGTTTCAAGGACGGGGCTCCTCTTAAGGGGGGAGGAATGTAATAGCCCGACGTTTCTTAAAAAGGCAGACATGTCGTTTCACAAAAATCTGAATATTATATTTAATTTAAATGGGTTTAAGTTATGAAAAAAAGGCAATTAATGGGGAGTTAATTTTGGGAAAATAAAACCTCCTATAATTGGAGGTTGTCAAAAAAGAGGAAAAGCAAGTTCGAACTACGCCTTGGAGAAAATAAATCAGAAACCAAAAGGCATAGTAGAATCTTCAAAGGATCTGCTGAATAGTTGTTTGCTTTTCAGAATCGGATGGAGAAATGGAATCAGCGGGAGAAGTGCTACGTTTGGGTACCAACAAGTTGAAGTTTTTAAAGGGTTACTTTTAGCCCTAGTTTAGAATCTTTTGATTCTGAACCTTTTTTGTAGTTTAAGTTGTTTAAATCAAAGAATATATTGTTTAGAAACCCTTGATCACAATTGATTCTAGTTTGACTGTGGATCAATAGGTTTTTGGTGAAAAGGTTCAAGTTTGTTGTTTCTTTGAGGAAATTGTTTGCTTTTGCTTTGGATCACAGGTATGAGGGTCATCCTATTGAATAACTCCTGTTTTATAATGTTTAGGTTGATGTATGTTGCTTACTTGGTTGTTCGAATCCAAGTTTAGAAGTTGTTGTTGAAGTATGATATGTCATGATATGATTAGAACATGTTTTGCAACTGTTCTTGTTGTTTATTAGCTATTAAAATGGTTGGGATTGAGTTGGAAATCGCAAAGTGCAGAAAAACTGTTGTTTTAGGGTTGCGGGCAGGGGCGGATGTATGTATATCAACGTGGGGTCGCGTGACCCCACTGAGATCCGGGAAAAAATATTAGTATTGAAACGGTGTAATTTTGTTATTAAAAAGTGTCATTCTGTAGTTAATTTATGTAGTTTTAGACTTCGGTGAACCCACTGAACAAATTAATTTACGGAGGAAAAACCTGCGTTGACACCACTGAAACATATTTCTGGATCCGCCCCTGGTTTCAGGCCCTTCTGGTGTCCGCCAGTTTTAGGCAGAATATTTATGCTGGTCCCTGGTTTGTTTTGGCACCGCCAGAGAGCTTTTGACGTCGGCCAAAAGAGCTCCTGGCGTCCGCTAAAAAAGTCCTGGCGTCCGCCAAAGGGCTTTCTTTTTGGATTAGTAGTTTCTAAGGCTCCAAGTTGGGTTTGGATGGTCATTTCTTGATCTAATAATATTAGATGAACATGAACAAGCCATGATTAAGCTTCTGGTGCTTTTAGTTCCAGCACCGAATGGATTCTTCCTATGATTTGAAGTTGGGGACCTTCGGAAGAGTATGATTGGCCTTGTGCTTTGATGGATTACTATCCATCAATGTCTGTGGAATGTGTTAGGCTCTGTTAATGTCTAGTGGTCTAAGTGGGGGAGTAGAAGGTGTAAGTGAGGCTTTTTACTTGAAAATACTTAGGTGGCTAGTTAACAATTAATAACATACATACTTGTGTAATTAAAAGACTAAACATCATGTTATTCCTTGTAAGGCACAAGTCTATATTACAATGTGCGGGTGGTCAGTAAAAGTGAATAACTCTACTGGCCCCTGAGGGGCACCAGGAGTGGAGGGACTTCGTCTAACGTGTACACTATCGGGACTAGCCCGTGGCTATTGGTGTGATCCACCAATAGGTTGCACCCAAATACTTCGTGGTGAGTAGCACCATGTGTAGTTCCCTTGAATACTAATGTAACAAAGATAAGCTAAGTTAGAAAAAAGTAGGATCCTACGACATGTTTATGAGCATGAAGTGAACCCTAGTTTTTGAGTCAGTCTCATAATGATAACTTAATTAATAATTGTGAACCATTCGTTACAAAGCTTAGTTGTTCAATAGATTCTACCTTTTGCTAAGTACTATTGTATTTACTGTTAGGAAATCACTAGTTTAACGCAGCGGAATTTAAAATTTTGATTTCCGATCCCAAGATCGACATCGTTTAATACAATAAACACGTTAAGTAGCTTGACGGTATATACCTTGGCTGATATATAAGATCGACGCTTTGACTGTCAATGGATAGTAGTACTGTGCGCAAGCCATCCACACGTCCGGACTCTATCGATAATCCGCATGAACTCCTCGCCGGAATCCTTCTTGGATTGCTATCAGAAAAATCCGGCTGCTAGAGTGGCCTTTTTCTCTCTAACTCTCTACTAGAAGCTCTCTATTTTCTCAAGAACTATTAGCTCTTGGAATTGTGATGTACAAAAGAGCTAGTCAACCCCTTTCTTATATAGGGGAGGTGGTGCCCCAATGTCTCCTAAACTGATCAGGAGAAGCTTCCTAGAAGATCGATGAAAGAGAAAAACTATTTCCCAATAAAATAAGGAAAATCACTTTGATTGATTTATCTCATTTATTATCTTATATTAAATAAAAATTAAATATTGGCAATATCTTATACGAATATATTTATATTATTACCATAAATGTATTTTTCCAAAATCAATTAATATCCAATATTAATATTATGTGATGACGGGGTCAATCAGGTTATAATATACTCGGCCACCATAAACCAATACTAGCAAGAGAACTAGGCCCATCGTAGTATAGCTATAGTGAATCAAGGTCGATCCCACAGGGAACCAATTGTGGATCATCTTATATACAAACAATTAATTAAACATGTCAAGGACATAGAGGCGGTCTACGACCAACATAAGACAAGAAAAGTAAAATTGACACGACACGACACAACGTAATTAACCTCCCCAATTATAGCCTCTATCGTTTGGACCTAGATAATTTATATAATAAACTGAACTTATTAACTGTCAATCCGTTTGTATCTATCTTAGATTGGCTACGGGAGTCATCCCCTTAAACTTGACTTAGCACCGGTTAGGTTGCTAGATCACTGTGCTACATTACGTGACTTCACCTTTTGGGTATCCATCTCATATAACTTGCACGCTTACGACACTAAGGATGCCGATATTAATCGTACACCTCGTCCAGGCAACATTCCTATGGTTAGGCGTACTTCCTAAACGATCGCATCGCCCTTCGTCCCATTAACAATTACCTGGTTATAGTCTCATGCTAATCTACGACGTACGTACAACTAGATGACGTCAATTCCCTAATACAAAACGAGATCTAGGTCTCGCCGAAAGTCCCGAAAGATCATTCGTGAGCCGACCTAGGAGTCCTATATTGGTATTTTCTAATCATACGCTAATTAAAACAGACGAGCAACGTAGCCGTAGCCATACCTACCAAGATGATAAATTCTATTAAGTTAACCTAACCATAAAGACATGGCTATCTAACGGATGAAAACAGGGCTCGGTCGACCGAATAGCTGGGCTCGGTCGACCGAATGGTCTTTTTCCCCCAAATTACATCCCTGAACGTATCTCTCAGCGTTTCATCATACACAAAGGATTAAACAGTAATTCGTAAAGCATTCATATAAACTAACATAGATACGCATTTATTAAATCAAGTAGACTCATGAATAGAAACTAAGTAGATGACGTAGGTTATGGGATCCCCATAGACAAGGTGTCGCCACATCCCTAACGTCATAGCCTAGATCTACATCATCTAGCTATGATTAACTAATTCAAACGATAAAGCATAATTGGGAGGAATCAATTACTTAAAAGAAAAGAAACAGAAAATAAAGGCTTACATAATTTGCAGCTCTTAAACTCTGGAAATCTTCAAATTATTCTACATTGCTACAAGATATGAAGAGTATTCTAAGAATGAATGAATTATTGAATGAATGGCTTGTTTACAATTTCTCGAAGCTGCTGCTTATATAGGAGTTTTTGCCGACTTAGGGTGGTTCTAGAAGATAAGCACGATATAAGCCGGAAACCGCCCCGAAGCTGACACTCGGTCAACCGAGAGCTATAGGCTCGGTCGACCGAACCTAACATTTGCACACGTTAATCGTTTTTCTCGTCTATCTTGCTCCCCACTCCACGCTTGCATGTTGATCCGATTAATCTTCCACTTAATGCTCCGATTTTCTTCCTTCCTTATCTTGAGATAATTGATTGAATGACATTAATCCTCTCGATTTGTTGTGATCTCGCAAAATCAATAATTATCGCACAATAAATCGGCTTTAAATAATAAAAACAGCTAAATACCAAATATCATATTAATAATCACTTAACATTAAATAATAAATATAAACATGTGATTTAATATGAAATATATATTATTAATCTCGATTTAAGGTCAATGTTGATGACTTTTACGGGTATAATTTGACCGTCATCAACTACCCCCCACTTAGACTTTGATCGTCCCGAACAAAGCATCAATAAGTCATTCCCCAAGACAACATTTTCTATGGTCAAATCATACTTACACAAGGAACTCAAGTCAACTCATACTAGTCATGCTCATAAGATATCCATTATTCACTACTGACTATGAATCGAAGTGATGTGTGCATGTGCATTGGTTTTATATAAATGTGGCAAGATTAGAGTTTATGCAGACCTCATATCAAAATTCACCAACATCGGCATTCATACTTCTTAATCCTCGCAATGGTTAAAGCACTAGAACAATAAGCAAGAGCGTATCTATAGGGTTTTTGGACTTGGAGACCGAGTACTACTCAAAGCCTCTTAAAGAGTTGAATATTCTTTTCATATCTTCAAATTTTTCAAATACTATCAATCTCAAGGAAGAAAACTTTTTAGAGTATCCCCCTTTCTTAGATCATGTATAGCATCGAATATTACCACAAGCGCGGGGCTACTTTGGTAATGTTACTACAAGCCTAGTGTCTAACATTTTGCTAAAACACAGGTACGTCTCAAGCTTATTACTCCGCTTAAATGGCTAGAAGATAAGAATGCATCAGCAGATAGATATTGATACTAAGTTTACATAACCAATCATCTATGCAATGTACACATAATTTCTTCAGTTATTATGATTTGCGCGGTATACTCGATTCACAGATTGAGTAATTGAATAATAAATAACTACTTGCAAAAACGGGCATGAATATCCTTAAATTTACCTAACATAAGTATAAAATGATCACGTACTCATGAAACTTGGTTCCTTTCCTATCAATTCTTAGCTAGGAACTCACAATTCTAAGGGTACGAGATACATAATATGGTATTTATTCAATTTTTTCAATCATGCGCCGTTTCATTCAATTTTCAATTATAACATAACATGGCTAAGTCTCCTACCCCCCACTTAAACGTGGCATTGTCCTCAATGACAAAAATAAATGAGAAGTTAGGAAAAAGACTTAGCTCTGGAAAAGGCTCTCAAGTAAAGGAAAAAGATCGGAGTAAATTTCAGCACGTCGTGGAGAAATAGACACATCCTGTATAAGCAAACAAACTCCACGAAACCGTTAATAACACCATGTCTATGGAAGTTATAGAATAATGTGGCAGTAATTAGGTATGAATACCGAAAAACATTTTAAGCCACTTTATTTTATACAACCAAAGACAAGAAAAATACTAAATAGAAAGAAAAATAAACAAGCAACTAAAGATGGTAGTCTTCATCTACAACCTCCACCGCCTAAATATTCTTAAAACTGGGTGGAGAAGACAAAGATAAAAAAGCATTACCCGACGTGGGAAAACACGAGGGTGACTCGATCGAAAAGGTATTCAATCCAGGAAAAGAGAAACTTGGTAAGGTATAACAGATTGAATGCGACCTATTGGCTAAAGATAAAATCAAATACTTAGCGCAGAAACTTCTCGCTTGCATTGGATATCAACAACTTAGGGAGATGTAGCTACTCCTCGAAATTACTAATAACCCAATGTATCACATAAAAATCATAACCGTCATCAACAAGGTCGGATTGGTGTGATAGTTCAGCACAAAACTTATCATCTAGAAATGCCGGAATAGACGGAAAAAATGTGAAATTTAAAACTTCCGGTAGAAAGATAAGTTGTACTTTGATCGAACCAAAAACCTTTAAAACCTAGCTAGAGTCAGAGCTACACTTACCCCAACTAGGATCATGAAAATCAAAATGATAAAAGATAATCATTAATGCTGAGCAATATTTCAAATTCCGCAACACAAAGTTATTTTGTAAACAAAATGGAGGTTGAGAGTATGATGGGTTCAGAAAAAGATATATAAGGATGGTAAGAAAAGATAAAGGGTGGGTAAGAAAGTGTGTTTATGGGTGGGTATTGTTTAAAGGAATGGGATTGGGTGGGATAGTGAAACGGATGGAAAGAAAGAGAGGCGATGAAAGAATGGTTAGAAATGTGAACTGTTGGGGTAGATTGGTGAGAGGATCGAAAAGGTTGAAGGGTGAAAAGGTATAAATGAAATGATAAGGGTAGTTGCAGAATGAATTGCACATCACTTTGGATTTTCACTTGGATCACCATTCTAAAAGATTTTGGAAGTTGACCAAAACTGTTCTTGTTCGCACCAATCATTCTCTGTTACATTTTCAGTAATTCTCAAGCTCTCTTAATGCTTCCATCTTAAGGTGGATTGCTAAATTTCCTTTTCTTTAGCAATTTTTCGACTCTCCTACGGAACTCTATTTCACGTGGTCTATATTGAGTAAAAAAGTTTTGCACATCCTTAGCCCAATGGCCATCGGAACACGGCAAAATAAAAAAACCTCAACATATTTCACGTTACTCTTATTGGATTCAAAGAAAGAAAAACCTAAAATCCTAAAAAGAAATCCTAAGGGTTTTAAAGAAGTAGTTCTGAGTTTAAAGTCCTCAGCTCGACTTTCCAAAAGTATCCTTGTCAGTTATCATTCTTGGATCGCCAGACTTTGACCCTCTGAGCACTATTAGAGGTGGCTTGTCGCTTTTGCGGATTAATACCCTTCCCTTGGTTGTGAGACCTAGGAAACGACATTTATCCATACCATTTATACAAAGCTCTTACCTCGGCTCTCGTTTTAGGAATTAGTGAATTCTAAGAAACTCGGTTAAAATTACGGTTTTGGCCTTGACAATAAGAAACAATGAATCAAAGTACTCCGAATAAGGTCGGTTATGTAGGCAAGCCTACGCCGTCTTATTCGTTGGAACATATGTGACGCTTCAGGCCAATCCGTCAAGATTAAGCCCCGTTTAGCCCGAAGGCTTATCGGCTATGCTAAGTCTTGTTGAACCGCTCGTAACGTACATCACACGTGGAGGGGAGTTGATTGAGCCGAAGCTCGTTTGAACTCGCCCAGCCATGGTTAAACCATTTCCGAACCTATGTACAAAGATTCTTCGATTTCTAAATTGTCACCCAAAGCGTAATCCCGTTTCTGTTTAAGGTGGGTTCACCGAGAAGCCATCACCATAAAACTCAATGTCTTCTTTAGATTGTGAATGCTTAAACTACACAATTTGTTGCTCCCATGGCCAGTAGAAGCAATTTCATGCATAGGACCATGAGATTTTAATAGAACTACGAGGAACTCTTTATTCACTGCTTCCTTCAACTACTACATGTTTCCCTACACCCTCTAGATGAGATAGATTATGAGGCAAAACCTTCCACACTAATAAAATTATTCTTACAAACCAACTCCGGGCTAAGATTCATACTAAGGTTCATGTATAGGCTAACTTATGCTCAAAAAACCAAAAGGTAGTAAAACATAAGCAAAAAAGGGTAGTACCTTGCCTTCAACATTGTACCACGAAGAATTTAAGTCATAAATTTTTTCGGAGCCATCTTGGTGCTTTAATGGTATTGCTTCCATCGCTTTTCCCATCTTAGATTCATAGCTCCACATGTTTGCTGGGTTATTTTCTCAGCGCCCGCGAAAAATTACTGACTCAGAATATTGCTTCCCTGGTTTCTGCAAACAAAAGAAAAACAAAACAAACCGTAGACTGATTTTAACATGGTTTCCCATGCTGCTATCAGACCTACGGATTAAACATACGGGGATAAACAGACACGCGAAATTCCAGACTCGAAAAACACAAATCAGAAACCGTGTAAACAGAACAGAACAAGAACAAAACAAAAATATTATAAGTTCTCGGTCGACCGAATGAGGTCTCTCGGTCGACCGAATAAATTTTTTTTATTTTTATTTTAAGCTGGAATTTTCAGACAGAGCAGACAACCAGAGGGACTCAAAACGTAAAAACAGACTCTAAAACAGAAAACTTGACATGAATAAAAAATTAAATATTGGCAATATCTTATACGAATATATTTATATTATTACCATAAATGTATTTTTCCAAAATCAATTAATATCCAATATTAATATTATGTGATGACGGGGTCAATCAGGTTATAATATACTCGGCCACCATAAACCAATACTAGCAAGAGGACTAGGCCCATCGTAGTATAGCTATAGTGAATCAAGGTCAATCCCACAGGGAACCAATTGTGGATCATCTTATATACAAACAATTAATTAAACATGTCAAGGACATAGAGGCGGTCTACGACCAACATAAGACAAGAAAAGTAAAATTGACACGACACGACACAACGTAATTAACCTCCCCAATTATAGCCTCTATCGTTTGGACCTAGATAATTTATATAATAAACTGAACTTATTAACTGTCAATCCGTTTGTATCTATCTTAGATTGGCTACGGGAGTCATCCCCTTAAACTTGACTTAGCACCGGTTAGGTTGCTAGATCACTGTGCTACATTACGTGACTTCACCTTTTGGGTATCCATCTCATATAACTTGCACGCTTACGACACTAAGGATGCCGATATTAATCGTACACCTCGTCCAGGCAACATTCCTATGGTTAGGCGTACTTCCTAAACGATCGCATCAGTCTTCATCCCATTAACAATTACCTGGTTATAGTCTCATGCTAATCTACGACGTACGTACAACTAGATGACGTCAATTCCCTAATACAAAACAGATCTAGGTCTCGCTGAAAGTCCCGAAATATCATTCGTGAGCCGACCTGTGAGTCCTATATTGGTATTTTCTAATCATACGCTAATTAAAACGGACGAGCAACGTAGCCGTAGCCATACCTACCAAGATGATAAATTCTATTAAGTTAACCTAACCATAAAGACATGGCTATCTAACGGATGAAAACAGGGCTCGGTCGACCGAATAGCCGGGCTCGGTCGACCGAATGGTCTTTTTCCCCCAGATTACATCCCTGAACGTATCTCTCAGCGTTTCATCATACACAACGGATTAAACAGTAATTCGTAAAGCATTCATATAAACTGACATAGATACGCATTTATTAAATCAAGTAGACTCATGAATAGAAACTAAGTATATGACGTAGGTTATGGGATCCCCATAGACAAGGTGTCGCCACATCCCTAACGTCATAGCCTAGATCTACATCATCTAGCTATGATTAACTAATTCAAACGATAAAGCATAATTGGGAGGAATCAATTACTTAAAAGAAAAGAAACAGAAAATAAAGGCTTACAAAATTTGCAGCCCTTAAACTCTGGAAATCTTCAAATTATTCTACATTGCTACAAGATATGAAGAGTATTCTAAGAATGAATGAATTATTGAATGAATGGCTTGTTTACAATTTCTCGAAGCCGCTCGCTTTATATAGGAGTTTTTGCCGACTTAGGGTGGTTCTAGAAGATAAGCACGATATAAGCCGGAAACCGCCCCGAAGCTGACACTCGGTCAACCGAGAGCTATAGGCTCGGTCGACCGAACCTAACATTTGCACACGTTAATCGTTTTTCTCGTCTATCTTGCTCCCCACTCCACGCATGCATGTTGATCCGATTAATCTTCCACTTAATGCTCCGATTTTCTTCCTTCCTTATCTTGAGGTAATTGATTGAATGACATTAATCCTCTCGATTTGTTGTGATCTGCAAAATCAATAATTATCGCACAATAAATCGGCTTTAAATAATAAAAACAGCTAAATACCAAATATCATATTAATAATCACTTAACATTAAATAATAAATATAAACATGTGATTTAATATGAAATATATATTATTAATCTCGATTTAAGGTCAATGTTGATGACTTTTACGGGTATAATTTGACCGTCATCATTATGGTAATCTTATTAATTAAATTGCATAATCCAAGTGTATCTCATACCCTTGTGATCTGTGCCCCATTCTACCGGCATCCGGAATATTTTTTAATTAATATAATTAATATCTTGTATTATATTTATTCATAATAAATAAATACCACAATATTAATTTACCACTATAACATTTATAGTCTTGAGATAATACTTTTCTTATTTGGTTATCAACTATAACTGCATTTTAATCAGACTCGATGTTCTTATGTGTGTGACCCAGTAGGCTTCGGAATATGTTGACCGTAGACACAAAATGCAAATTACGAAAATGCCCTTCGTGCTTAAAGATCACGGGATAACTTCTAGCAACACACCGTGACCCCCAATCATCGGAAGAGTCAAAAGCAATGACTACTACCTTTCATGTGAAACAGTTACCGTGTAAATAGAATCATATCATTGTAATAATATCCATACGATCGTATCTCGAGTGTCGGTACATTAAAGATCGTATCTTATAATGTGGATATCATGCTCTCTCGGAATAACACATTTACTCCCACTTTGCAAAGATTCTCTAGAGCTAGACATTCCTTATAAGAAAGCCATTTCGGATATTCACTCCCAATCATAGGATACGCGATTCCCGGATGACCAAACATGTATACTTCGCATTCTTCAGTATCACACCCAATCACTACTGCATGATCGCCCCATGGCTAGGGGAAACCTCAATAGTGCCACACCGTGATGCCATTAAGACTCCGGTCTTAAGTATAATTACACAACTGCCACATAGTGCGATACTTAATGTAAGTGGGTCAGTCTAACGTACGCATTCTCTAATACACGTCCACGTACAGTCCAAGTGTCTCTACACTTCGATAGACGAGATCTATCCTTATCTTGAATAAGATAGAAGACATCCAATACGTGCTAGTCTAATCGTACTATCAAAGTCCCTTTTGACAATATATATATCTAGAGACATTTTAAGTATCAAATCATTAAAGCGATTAGAGATCTCATCAACCATAATCAATAGCATGGTTTCTCTATCACAGTTTGACATTAGGGACGTTATTATATATACAATCAATAACATGAAGATAAACAATATATAATAACAAAAGTGCTTTTATTAATCATAATAAAGTTATTACATGAACTAAAATAGACTGTAAATGACCCAACCCAGTCGGATCCGGTCCAACCCGATTGGGTTTAGGACACCATTTCAACACTTACCTCCACTGCATGTTTGTTTTGTATGTTTTGTGGGGTGAGAAGACGAATAAGTTGATCAGGAGTTCGACGATGACTTTGAGAATGATATATGATGTGCTATGCTACACTTGATGCTTTCATAATTCTTTTATTATTCATTATGTACTAGACTATGTTGTACTTCCTTTTGAAGATTATGTTGCACTTTTGTTTTCAAACTTCTTGTAATTTCATAAGACATCGTATTTTGTAAGTTTTATTTCGTTGATGTAAGATAACCTTTCTATCTTTAGTTTTGACGGTTTATATTCTAGTATCATTTATGGCTTTCACCCGAGTCTTTTAGATTCCGTTTTGCTTAACTTAATATGATTACGTAGAGGCTTACGTATAATATTGAATTATTTAATATTATACGTGACGAACTTTTTTTTCCGGATAAAGACTCTGTATCCGAAAACGGGGCGTTACAAGAACACTCTAATATGATGTAAACTCTAGGTCAATTTCTAGTGTGAACATAATAATAAGAGTTTTTTTTTACTGAATCTTTTTTCCAGAGAGAGAAAAAAAAAACAAATCCAATAAGAAAACAGATTCATATTTGTTTCTTTAACCAATAAATACATACACATGTGATAAATAAGTGAAAAAAATCTTTTCCTAAATTTAATACACGTGGTGCCATTTTATCTCACTGCAATTATTTTATATTATTTTAATCAATAAATAATATTGTGTATTCATTAAATATGTTATGAACTTCTCTTTCATATATTGAAGTCCCGAAAACCAAATTTCATGCATGTGGAGTCAATGTGAGAACCATTGACCTATAACCGCTAATAAATTGAATAAAATAATTATCCAATAATTTATTTCAATCCGAATTATTAATTCTGGAAGTACGCCACCATAAATTTGAAATCGAACTCTAACAATTATAGATATTTTTAATTCACAACATTATGGAATGTCCATTGATATAATTATTCCACATAGATTAATCCTCCGTAGATAGTTCGTAAATGAAGTAGGATAAGTTTCTGTAAAACTTGTTCATTACATCTTATCATAATTCCCATTAAACCAATAGAAATAAATTAGTTTATAATTATTACAAACACCGTGGATTCGATCAATTTTTAGGATTAACAAATAAAAAGATCGTCTTTTTACTCACTGAATGTGGTAATTATGTGTATGTGAAACACATTTCCAACTGCTCATTCCCGAATAGTGCAAACATGAAAGCGATTCGGACCGCGCCACTTAGCAATCCTTATCAAACACTATCTTGTACGAGAAACAGTCTGTAATCACCTTAGAATTACTGTTAATCTATATATGATCATATTATGATTTAATGAGATTTATCAATTACGAAATTAGATGAAAAAAGACTGTTAAATCCCTCGCAAACACATTACCTACTATCAAATAATGCAAAATAAATAAAATATAAAATAAAGTGTCATAGTCTAATCAAACCAAACCAGTAAGTCCCCGGCAACAGTGTCATGAAAGTTGACGAGTGATTTCAATAATATTACGGCTTAATTAGCTAGACAAATAAATTCTTGGAATTCTTAATTAATTAAAACCCAATTATTAAATAAAAATTAGGGGGAATGAGGGAGAAGGACAAAAATATTTCATCAATTGAGTAGAAGGACAATTTTGAAACTTTTGCATAAAGAAAAACTATTTATCCACTATCGAAATTCACTTGTGTTCAAAATTCACTCGTTTAAATTCACCGTCGAAATTCAATTGTCGAAATTCACTAATTTTCAAAATTCATTGTCGAGATTCACCGATTTTCGGGATTCATTTGTCAAAATTCACTATCGAAATTCACCGATTTCGGGATTCACTAGGGAGATTCACCGATTTTCGGGATTCACTGTTTGTCCTTCTCGCTATAAAAATTATGCGCAATTGTCCTTCTCCCTATAAAAAATATGTAGTTGTCCCCGTCGTTCTTAATAATATTCCAAATTGTGTCCTTATCCCTAATTTCCCATAAAAATTAATTAAGCTACCTACAAACCAAGAACTTCAAATTTTAATAGAAATTCAAATTTAAAGGCATTATATGATTTCGGATTCACCACGGGATGACATGTATAATTTAAAAGCAGTTTTCCCACAATATAAATTTTACAATTTTAAACGCAATTAACAATTTTTGTCACAAAAAATTTCTCACTAAGTATTTTGTGATCATACAAAAATTCACTAAACACCAGTTTCCTGTGATGAAAAATGAATTTATGTCCTTTAAGGAACCGTAATTATACGTCATCAGAAATTTGACTTAATTGTCATTTATGAAAAATTGAAGATTGAATCTTGTCTTCCAAATTATCAATTAAATAATACTTTTCCGGTCACCATTCAATTGAATAAAAATTTCATGTATTTCTACAGTTTCTTCACTCTTTCGTGATTTCACTTCAGATAAAAATACTTGAATATCCACACAAAATTCAATTTATAAGCATAAATTTCATAAAAAGGGAGAAAGATTGTATTTTTCACATCATATAATCATCATCGGGCTCCTTTCAAACCCATACATTAATATCTAGACATGTTCCATATCACATATCCATGAAATAATTATTATATTTATAATTTTATGAGCAGAATAAATAAAATAAGAAAATGGAAGAGAGGAAAATCAACAAGTCAAAAGATAGAATAAGATGATCAAAACCGGAAAAATCCTAGTTCTTGAATTTTTACACCTTGGATGGCGAGAGGAAAAAGCACAAATATGGGGCGAGTAGTGCTGAATGGCATGAATAAGGAGTATTTTGTGATGAAAATAACATCATAACGGGAATTTTTGTACTGAAAAAATCTAATCGATCAAAGAAAATTCATATTCCCAAAGAACTATTGACGCGATATTATGAGGAACGAATACCCGGAAATCGAAGTAATCTAACATGATTCTAAGAAGATCTCAGTTCACTTGTCATAGCCCTGTTTGTTTTTGAATATCCTAATCTTGTTAAGGATCTCTTGTAAATAAGAATATTGTTCCTAACATGCCTATTGGGGATGAGGTCACACTAGGTAGGATTAATCAGATCAAGCATATATGAGTAACCACAATGGGTTCCTTATTGGGTTTTCTAAATGGATTATAGGGAGTGGGTAGAGGCCTGAAGCCCACAATGGTTCCCACAGCAGCCCTCTATCTCCAATTCAAATTAGTTGGCTCCCCTATTATAGGGAACCAATTAGGATGAACAGTAATGCAAGAGTTCTACTATAGCAAATTTATTTTCTTCCTGAAATTATGTCATTCAATGTACCAATTTGTTCTCGTGTATTTTCCTACATATTTTTAGTAGCTTGATGTTCTACAGCTTGACATCGTGGATGATATCATCGGTGAAAGATGTTGGAGATTTTATATTTAATTTTTTGTTGTAATTATTATGATTTGATACCCGTTGTGGTTGATATCATCTTATATTCGTCGTGGCTCAACCATTGATAAAAATACAAGGAATTTTAAAATATACTATATTTTTTCAAAAATAACATACGGCATATTTTATAAACGCATACGGCATATTAAAATATCATTTTATAACTATAAAATAATTATAAAAACATATGTCATATGTTATTTTTGAAAAAATATAGTATCTTTTAAAATTCCTTGTATTTTTATCAATTGTTGAGCCACAACGAATATAAGATGATATCAACCACAACAGGTATCAAATCATAATAATTACAACAAAAAATTAAATACAAAATCTCCAACATCTTTGTTAGGCGGTCCGGGAATGTTCCGACGCATTTATTATCTAGGCATGGCCTTTCTAATTTTGGTGTAGTTTCTTGGGGCACTCAGCGTCCACACGATGTTCTCTCTGCGTGTTTTGCAGACTTGATTGATCAACAAACTTCTTTTACCCCTAAAAAAAACTATAAAATAATTCATTTTAATATTATGGGAAAATAAAAAGAAAAAAAGCGGGAAAATATGTTGGTAGTTAAATTTGTTAGTTGATGAGTGATTATTGGAGATGGTTATTTTATAGGGTTTTAAAAAGTGAACCTGAAATGGAAAATAAGATAAATAGGGAATGCTACCTATAAGGAGCTACTAATGTGGTTAGTGTAAGAGTGACCACAATGGACAATTTAATCTTCCCTAAGCCAGCAATAGGGTGGGCACCCAAAATTCAAGCCCACAGTGGCACCCAGCCCAATTCCCTATCCCTTAATAAAATTAACTCTCTCTCCTAAATTAAGGAGTCTGTTAATATGAACAGTGTCGCATTTTATCGCCAAAAGACTTCATTCCAGTGCCAAAAAACTTCACTTTAGCAATTCAGCGCCAAAAACTCCATAGAAATTCCTTCAATAGAAATTCCTTCAAAAAAAAAATACTCCATAGCAGTCTACTGAATATATCAACCATCCAAATTTGAAGCTTTACTGTAGAAAGTGAAATTGATTCTTCACATTTACGATCCAGGTAATTTTCCAGCCTTTGTTAATCTGTTTTCCAATGTCAATCATCCTTCTCTCCATGAATAGATTCATCTTGTTCCTCTTCTAAGCCATCATTATGACAAATAATGATATAAAGATTGATTTAATTGCTTGAAATTTTCAATCTTTGTGAAGAGTTTGTTATTTCTTTTTCCTCGGGTAATAATCAAACGTTTTTTTCTTCCACCTCTGTTACTTGTTTGTTTTTTTTGCAATTCGCAGATGTTTAAATGATCAAGTCTCATTCACCGAGCTAAGCATTATCATTTTGAATTTGATGAAGTTAATTAATAGCTAGCCCCATTCTTCAAAAATTTCTGCAAAAGATCCTTTCTTTTTCCAATAATTTTCCTTTTCATTCATTGTTTGATTTTGGGATGATAGATTATCTGAGCTATTTCTTGATAGTGGAGTTTGTGGGTTTAAATTAGCCGCTGTTTTTCTTGTTGTTCCGTTTTTACCTATTGGAAGAATAGTTGGTTCACTTTTAGGTGCAATGCTAATGGTCATAACTCTTGAACAAGCATACACTGCTATTGATTTACCGATTCTTGGTCTTTTGTTCTGTACAATGGTTGTTATTGTTGGTAGTTCATTATTATAATTGTCTTGGATTTTGCTGGTAGCTAGAATTATTAAATTTCAGAGTTTAACCTGTTCTTTTTTGTGTCAAGAAAAAAAATTTGTTCTTTTAAAGTCAGTTTGGTATCAGTCAGTTTTGTCTCTATAGCTGTGCCTCTGTTTCAATATATCCATATGGTTTGCTCGTTGTCACATATATTTGAGGAGTTTTTTCCCTATCAGTGAGGGTTAATTAAGGCATATTTTATTTTTTTTAATATGCACATAGTCATTTGAGGTGCAGTATATTAACAATCGGTATTATGTGTATAGGTTCAATGGATCCATTTCGGCCACCTTTCCAACCTAACTTGCCGCCGGTGCAGGGTGCTTACCATTGTTGGAAGTAGTGCCCGAAAGACAATTTATGTAATTGTTTTTATAATCAATAAATGACAGATTTATTCTCATCTTATTATTTGCTTCGTGCTTATATATTATACACTACTAAAAATCCCAAGTCGTATCATATGTAGCCATATAACTTAGTGTGTGTCACACATAAGGATTGACTTTATGGTGATACGCTTGAAATATTGATTAAACCACCATTAATGCGCCCAGAACACTTTATGGTATGACCGTCTTATCCGGACCGTCGACATTGGTTGTCTAAGTGGGGCATTTATATATGATGAGAGTCATATAGACTGGACCGATTTAATCTGTATTTCTCATATAATTCCGTAATTGAGAAATCTTATTAAATCACAAGATGATCATATATGGATTAACCTTAATCCTGAAGTGATTGCATACTCCTATTGGTTTCAGGATAGGGTTTGATGTGTTCGTTAAGGATCGCTAAGAGGCGCGGTCCGAATCACTTTCACGTTGGCACTATTCTGGAATGGGTGAGAAGTGTGTGTCTCACAGATATGGAATACATTCCTTCCTGCGGGAAGTAGAAAGACAATCCTCTTATTTGTTGATCCTAGAAACTGATCGATCCGCGGAGTTCGTATTGGTTATGAACTAATTGATCACTAGTGGGTTAATGGTAAATAAGGATAAGATGTATTGAAGAGGGTTTACGGAAATAATCCCGCTTCATTACGGATAGTCTATGGAGGGTTAGTTTATATGTAATGATTATATCAATGGACACTTATCGACTCGACTCGACGTTTTGAGAATAAGTTATATCTATAATCGATAGAGTTCAGTTTCTGATTTATGGTGGCGTAATTCCGGAATTAATAAATTGAGTAGAAATATTCTGTTTGATGAATATTTTATTCATTTTATTGTATCTACTGGTTATAGGTCCATGGTCCCCGGGTTGGCTCCTAACACGCGAGTGTTTTCTCGTTTTATGGAACCTCGAGAATAAATTAAATAGTTGGTCTATTTACTGAATATGCAATATCATTTATTTGGTAAATAATATATAAAATAGAAAATACATTTTCTATTAAAAAATGATTAAAAGTGGCGCCCTATGTGGATAATTTGGAAAAGAAATTTTTCTAGATTATGTCACATGTGTAATTAGTTAATTATTTATTTGTTAAATAATTAATGGATAAATTAAGATATTGATTTTTTGGGAATTATCTATTATCTTTTGGCAAATATCTTTTCCTTATGGGAACCGAATAGGTAATTATGGTGTGAAAATAATAACTCTCTCTTGACTAGTAATTTTTCTATATAAAGAGAGTTCCTCCTAACACAATTAGACATACAAATTGGCACCACAGTATAATAAAAAGAAGAGAAAAATTAGTTTCTCGTTCTAGTCATTAAGAGAAGAAAAACCTAGGGTTTTTCTTGTGCATATTCGAGGAGGTTCTATGACGAGGATCGACGTCCACCAGTTGTCGCTAGGAGATACAATCCGGAAGACTGCGGCTTCTTCTTTGGTCGATCATTTCTCATTTGTCTCCGGTTTGGGTAAATCTACTGACCTTCTTGTAGTTATTGATTATTTATACGAATCGAATCATGGTAAAATCGCATGCGAATTTATTTGTAGCTTCCGTTGTGCATGATCGAGCGTCTCGATCGGTGCTAAGAATCGGATCTGACGATCCAATCATGGATCGGATCAGGATTCAGGTTTCTGTATATCAAGCAACCATTTCATGATCAGAATATAATGGCTATGTATAAGAAGATTTATAAGGGTGACTTTAGGTGTCCGAAATGGTTCTCGAATGAATTAGTTCAGTTCTTGACTCGAATTCTTGATGTCAACCCCGAAACACGGATCAAGATTCGGCAGATCATGGAGAATAAATGGTTCAAGAAAGGGTTTAAGGATGGTAAGTTTTATGTTGAGAATGATAGGGTTGTGTAGTGTGAATGAGGATGTAAATGACGATAAAGTACTTGACTTTGATCATTCATTGTCTGAATCTGAATCTGAAATCGATAGAAGACGATGTTTCGCTACTTTGCCACGACCTGCTAGCTTGAATGCATTTGATATCATTTCATTCTCAAGTGGTTTCGATTTGTCTGGATTGTTTGAAGAAGGAGGTGATGGATCAAGGTTCATATCCGGTGCACCGGTACCTAAGATCATATCAAAGATGGAAGAAATCGCGAAAGTAGTCAAATTTATGGTCCGGAAAAATGATTGTGCAGTAAGTATAGAAGGATCGAAAGAAGGTGCTAAAGGTCCTTTAACAATTGCTGCTGAAGTATTCGAGTTGATGCCATCATTCAGTCTTGTTGAGGTAAAGAAAAAAGGAGGAGACGGAGGTGAGTATGAGCAGTTCTGTAATCAAGAATTGATGCCCGGATTGCGGAATTTAATGGCGGAAAATGACACTCTTGTTCAATTGCCTTCAGATACTATATAGGGTTGGGGAAAGAGGAGAGGATAAGAAAAGGTATTTTCTTTGTGGGATTTTCTTATTATTAATGTATAATATTTGTATTTATATGCATGTTAGTGTTGGTTGATCACTCAATTAGCCAGATAGGCTTAATGTATCTTGATTGGATAAGCAGAATGCTTCTATGGAATCATTTCTTTGGATTGTTTGATCATAGCTTCGATTATCGTGTTGAATTTTGTTGCGTTTAAATATGTAAATTATACTTGCCTAGTTGCCTCTTCAACATTTTTAGTTTGATAAGCCTTTTTGGAAGTGTTGAAGTTTGTTGTATTCCAGCTTCTGCTTTGTTTAAGACTAATAATTCATGTTAAGAATTTACATTTCTGTCAAATAAATGAAACAAACAGAAATGCTTTATTAGACTCGTTTGACTGTGAGGCTGGCGATGTCCTGGGGCTATCTGATGGAGATGTTCTTATTTTCCCTGACATGGTGAAGTACAGTGAGCTGAAGGAATTAAACGTGGATGAATTTGTGGACGATGTCCCGGTGAAGGGCAATCCCTGGTCAGGTGGTATGGTTATGTTGGGGTCTAAGTAAAAACAAAAAATGCCCTGGAACCTTTTTCTTAGCAACTATATGCTTGCCTTTTTGGAGCCTCTGCAAGCTTTTGGTGTTTATCTGTAGACCTAAATTTGCTATATGTTCTACATTTTTGTTCTAAATTTTGCGCTTAAAAAAAATTATAAAAAAACAAGAAGAAAGTTCACACTTAGTAAACAAGTAAAAAAAAGAGGAAAAATGTGTTGGTAGTTAAATTAGTTAGTTGAGATGTGAGAGAAAAATAATTTTGAGGAATGGTATAAGGAGTGTTATTGGAGTTGGTTGTTTTATAGGGTGTTCAAAAAGTGAATATGGAACGGAAAATAAAATAAATGGGGAGAGTAAAAGTAATCCATTGGGGTCACTCTAAGGTTCATCCTAAGGGCAAGGATTTTAGTAAAGATTATGTAGAACATATTGCACAAAGATATGGGCTTGAATTGGTGGATTTTAGAGGGAGACTCAACTTCATGTATGAGGGCGCGCCAAGTTTACAGTTAACATCCTTAGGCATGGTTTTTTTTTTTACTAAACCAGAACTTAAGGTCCCTGAACATCTTGTTACCAATGCAGTTCCAGAACTTTTGATAAAAGCAACCATTAAAACCATCAGAACCTAGGTTCTTCAAAGGTTTGAGAGATTTAACTATCACAGTAACTTCATCAAAAGTAACATCCTTAGAGTATTAGCATCAAGTTCCCTATCTATATCTCTACAAATACCAATAAAAAAATACATATCCCTACCTTACATAAACTAAAATCAGAATATTCTACATCAGTATCTCTATCTCTATCCCAACAACATTTAAATAGGAGTATTCATTTTTTAACAATAAACAATTTTATCAAGAACATCTTTTCAACTTTTAAACATTTGGCAGGAGAGAAGGGAGAGAAACAATAATAAAATAATTGTAAAGACTTCTAGAGTTGCACCATTCATTTGGAGTGACATTGTTCATATTCCCCAATATAGGGCGGGGATAGAGAGGTTGATGTAGCTCAACTTTTCCTCCATCCCTAATTTTCTGCTGTAATGTTAGGACAAATTATGATATAAAAAAGCTAATTCTAATGTCTTTAATCAAGTAATCTTTCTGACTATCATTAAGAGAGGGTCCCTCGGGAAGCTTAAAAGAATTCTCTCTAATAGAGACCCCCAACAAATAATCATAAAAGATCAAAATGGTACTCTTAAAAAAATGGTTAAACCCTAACCATGAGGGTCCCCACACGCCCTGTCCCACGGGATGAGTGGAGAATGTTAATCAGGATCCCTCAGTAGCTCAAAATCGTTGGGCTTGCCTTTATTACGCAAGAGGGAATAATCGCCCCTTGTGAGAATCGAACCTTTAACCTCCCCGTAGGCTGCACCACGCACCCAAGCCCTTTGCCAACTGGGTTATGTCCTGGGGACATCAAAATGGTACTCTTAATCTGAAGTTTGTCAGTAGTCCACAGCCCACAGAAGTATTGAATGGAGTTTATTTTTTATTTTTTTGAAAGAAGAGGGAGTTAATTATGGTTCACTTTCTTCTCACAACGGTGGATAGATGGAAAAGTTTAGTATACAAGTCTCCCAATATGAGCCAATTCATCCTAGACTTCTGAAACCAAAAGAACTTATCTTGTTTCAGAATGTCACCGAAGTTAACTCATTGACATTCTGTTGGAGAAAATAGAGAAAAAAATGATTTTATCGATTTTATCGATTTTTTTAATCATTTATGACAACTATTTTAAAAAGCGAGTTCGATAGGCTTTTATTAAAGTTATCTAGACTTTTATTAAATCATTGGAAACTACATGATAATTAGTTGACAATAGGATTTAAAATCATTCAATTCGGAGTACGGGTGAATGAGATATTAACGTTTTAAGTTGTTGTGAGATATGAGAAGTAAAGTAGTGTAAAACTTTAACCCACATTGGAACATGAGTGTTCCAATGTCAAGTATTTATATGATGATAGTTGATGATTGGTATAAGCTCCTAGAGAAAGGGAAAGAGTTCAGAATGGTTTTAGACAGACGATGTTCTGCTAAAATTGCCACACGCGCGCGCGCCGCCGCCCGCCCGTGCCCGTTGACCGTTGGGCTTGGGTTTGGGGAATTGGGCCTTCGTGGGCCTGAGGGCCTTGGGCTGGGCAAGTATTATCTTTTTGAACTCCAGAAATTTCGGCTGAGTGAAGCTGAAATTCGGCTAAGGGCCGCTCAAGAAATTTCGGCTGAGTGAAGCTGAAATTCGGCTAAGGCCGCTCCAGAAATTTCGGCTGACTGAAGCTGAAATTCAGCCAAGTGCCAGCGGAAGAGTGAAGTTGTAATTCAGCCGAATGAAATAAGTCACTAAATGCTGAAACTGTTCAGTTTCTTAAACTGATGGCTGGCTGAATAAATACGAAACTGTCATCATTAATATTGATATTAAAGTTGAAGTAGTGGGAGTTATGCAATAATGAAATTTATTGTTGAGACTCTTCCACTGCTTGTTTAGTCTCTATATAAACAAGCCACCACAAGTTGGAAAACACACAAGTGATACACTAGCAACAACACAAGATAGAATTCAAGCATACATTCCATTGCATAGACTTTTCTTGTGCATTCATAGTGAAGAGATTCTGGGCATTGTCAGAGTTCGACGTAGTTCAGAAATTGAAATACCTCCTTTCTAAACAGGTAACTAAGTTATCCTGTGAGACAATTGCAACAACCGTGGGTACAAGCCGGTGTAAATTTGTCTTAAGGACAGAGTGCAACTCGTCTCAGTTTTCATATCCTTTTATATTTTTATGTTACATATATGTAATTATATTTATATTTTGAATTGTAAATAAAATTGTTCTTTATTTTCTGAATATTTATTTTATTCATATACGGGCATAACACATTCAAACGAGATCGATGTCTGTTCATTTAATGTACACTACATATATAATGAACCTTTATATAACATATACCTACAAAAAGATGTAAAATGCTGCTAAATACATCTTTTCGTTGGATTGTCGAAAAATATATGTAGAAGTTTTATGTTTTATTTTTTCTACGAGGAGATATAGAAGTCCTTCAAATACTACCAAAAGCCACTAATGAAGCAAATGATACATGTACAAAAATTAATGGCATGTGGTGTGATGAGTTGGAAATCATCACGGTGGCCCAGCGGTGTATGTTTAGTGAATATCTGACTTATTTGTGGATGATTAACTGTAAGCTGGCCAGTGATGCACGGCGGCAATTGGAGGAGGGTGGGAGAGATGGTGTTTTTGCAGAACTTTGGCCTGCTTTTGTCCTAGAATGCTTATATCTTTCAGGTTACACAAGCTTTCCTTTTATAGGCAAAGGAGGCTTAGGAGCTAAATAAAGGACAGGTGTTACATGGCAAACTTAGTCACTAAGTTTGCTTGAAGGCTAAGTAATCCTAAATATCTAGACTGCAAGTGGACAAGATATCTTGGCGGGGACTTCTTGGGATCGCATGGATCGCCAGCTTTGTTGTCCGGCCTTCTGCTCCTTGCTGCCTCAAGTCTTGTGCGGCCTCTTAAGGATCTTTTGTCCAAGGTCACGATCCGGCCCCTTATTTCAGCAGTGCTCTGGGCGGGGCTTGAGAACAGCGACCTTGACTTGATTGGTTGGCGTCGCCGATGCCGTGGTCACAGGCCTTTACCTGGCTCGGTGGTTCAGATAGGCTATCTCCGGAACTCAAAGGTGGCGATTCCATTTGTATGTATCAATGGCCCCCTACTCCATGTCTTGATTATTTTTTCATGAAAATGTCGAGCGTGGAGTAAAGCGAGCTCAAGGATATATATCGTGTCATTGCGACCTCATCGTCTGATGCGACTTGTTCACTAAGGACCGTGCTTTTCAATGCAAGCGGCCTCGAAGCAACTTTGGGTCTGTTTTGCGACCTCGTCGTCTGATGCGACTTGTTCACTAAGGACCGTGCTTTTAAAGCAAGCGGCCTCGAAGCAACTTTGGGTCTGCTTTGCGACATCGTCGTCTGATGCGACTTGTTCACTAAGGACCGTGCTTTTAAAGAAAGCGGCCTCGAAGCAACTCTGGGTCTGTTTTGGCGACCTCGTCGTCTGATGCGACTTGTTCACTAAGGACCGTGCTTTTAAAGCAAGCGGCCTCGAAGCAACTTTGGGTCTGTTTTGGCGACCTTGTTACAGGTGGGTGATCCAATAGGTCGTGGGTTTTTGAGTAGTTGAACCGTCAGATTGTGGCTGTCATCAGCAACTTTGGGTCTGTTTTGGCGACCTTGTTCCAGGTGGGGTGATCCAATAGGTCATGGGTTTTTGAGTAGTTGAACCGTCAGCTTGTGGCTGTCGTCAGCCCTCTCGGTAACCGCAATTATGTGGGCATTGGCGCCTCTGGTAACCGCTGGAGTAGGCACATGGGCATTGATTGACCTCCATAATGATTATGGTTTTTGAATTTCGGAATCTGAATCGACCGCTCAAATCTCGACCGTTAGATGGATTGATTCCCGGCCGCACGATCGAACTTCCATTGTCTATATAAGGCTTGCACCCTTCAGACCTCAAACACTTTTCACTCTTTTATTTCCCCTCAACTTTTCTCTCTAAATTTTCTTTCTTTTCCTGGGAGTGCAAGGCTTTTCCGGTGAAGGTTTGGGTGTGGCTGAAGCAGGCTTGAGGCTTCCGGCTAGGATTTGGAGATTCCGGTCTAGAGTTTGAGGATTCCGACGTGTTCATCCGGCTGCCGGATGTAGCTCTTCTCAGAAACAGGTAAATCCTTCTTCCCTTAGCCTCTTTCTTTGTTTCTCCTCTCGTATTTCAATCTTTTTTGGCAAATTTGATCCATTTGTGTGGCAATGTGCTCTCATTTAAGATAATTTGGGATAAATGTCTGAGTCTTTTGAGTTTGTTTTTGTTTTGGGTATGATTTTCCCTGGAAAAGGGACCTTTACCTTTTTTGCTATGTTTGCTCTGTATGAGTACTAGACATTGCTTTCCATTTCTCCTGTGAAAACGGAAGGGGAGGCGTCGAGATGGGTGCGATCACCTTCCTGGCTTAATTCCCATTATACCAGGTCTGAAAGCTCCACCTTTTCCTCTTGTTTTTGCGGGATGTCCGACGGGGAATATTCTTTAGGGGGCTGCTCTGAAGGGGATCAAGAGGTGTATGACTATGCGCTGGATGTAGAGGATGACGACCCCTATAGCCCCGATGTGTCCGCCGGGGACGACCTACTTGGTGAGATAACCGGAGAGGGGGCCGCTGCACAAGCATGCGGTGATCCTTTTGGTTTAGATACTATGTTCCTCGATCCCATTCCGTGACGTAAGAAGAGTCGCAAAGAGACGGCCCGAGCACAAGAGTCAGGTACTAGTGAGGCCGGAGAAAGAGAGGTGTCTGATGCTGAAGATCAGGCCACTGCGCCCAGCACTAGTGGCGCTGCTGCGCATGACGAGGTATATGTTGAGGACCCCGCCCTTTACGAGCTCATGGGGTCGAGCGAGGATGAGAATGCGCCCTTGCCCCGTAAGAATGTCTGGGAGCTCCCTAAGAAACCAAAGAGGAAAAGGGATCCCAAAACAACTGTTGGAGAAGCGGCGGCCAAAGCGAAAAGCCCGAAACCCAGTAATCCAGAGGCGTTAAGAGAGTTTACTATTCTGACTGCGTACGAGAAGGCTCTGGAGGAAGAGTGGGCGATGCTCCGCGACGATGGCGACCTTAACAAGCTTCTTTGCCGCCGATATCAGATTGATACAAGTGTGTACAGATTCTCTTTTTTTGACTACTCGAATAAGGAGGATAAATTCAAGCCAGGAGATCGCGAGGATTATGTTTGCGCTCGTCGTCCGGATGATACCCTGATCCTTCACTTCGACCATTTTTATGCGGGGCTTAGACCTCTTTTTGATCCATTTTTTGTCAAGATTTGCGAGCTGATGAGGTCTCTACCTACTGATTTTGCCATTGGCGCCGTCATTCAGATTATGGCCTTCATTGTTATGTGTCGGACGATGAAGATAGAGCCTACCCTCACTTTGCTGGGTGTGTTCCACTTATTCTGCAGGAGGGGCCTTCCGGGACAGATATCTCTGAGGACCAAGACGCCCCGCTTACTGTTTTTATTACCAAATAAGGTCCATAGATGGCAAGAACGAGTGCTTAAAGTGGAATCCAAAGTTGGTTGGCCATTCCCTAAGGCAGCACAGCGCAAAGGAAAGTCCACCCTTTCTATCGGCGAGCCCTTAGTTACTGAGCGTCGTTTTGTCAAAGGGCTCATGGTGCTTATACAGTCTGATGGGGTCGAACCCTCTTTGAGAAACGTGGCTTGGGTCGATCTTCTTGACGTGGCTCTTCCCCTGGCGCTCATGGCTGGCATCGCGGGTCCGGGTAGAGCGGAGCCGTTAGTTGCCATGGCCCCGGAGGAGAGTGATCCTGATTGGATAGGAGATTGCCATTTAGGAAAATGTTTTCCCTCCGAGTGCCTTGTATGTGGAGGTGATCCTAGGAGAAGACCGCCTTGTAATTTTCTGCTTTTTATTTCTTTACTTTGTAAGTTGTATCAGTTTGTTCTTTATTTGTACCTGTTTCTAACGAACTCTTTTACAGGTATGGACGCTACAGAACGCCGGGCTCAAAGACAGAGGCTCACTGATGAGAGTGCAAAAACTCGGCAGGCGACCTTGAAACAGGCTCTGGGAAAGATACCACGCACTGTGGATGCCTCTGTTGTCGATAAGACATACGACCCTGCTCAACCAGCGCCGACGCCCATAAATGCGAGCTCAAGTCAGGCCGGTGGGGCCCAAAAAAGGTCACAGACTGATATGCCTGTTAAAGATCCTCAGGGCCAAAAGCAATCTAGATCTGAGAAGGCCAAGACTGCTGGCGGGGCTGACAAGGGCTCGGAACATCTAGATAAGCGACCTTCTGACAAAAGTTCTATGCAGCCATACGCTATTGCCGAAGAGGTCTCCGAGGAGATGAGGACGCTGCCTCCAGGGACGCTACCTCGGGGTTATAAAGGGAAAGAGGCCGTTTGGTTGGACGCTAACTTCGTCCAAGGCCTTGATATGTCGAAGGCGAGCCAGATTAGAGAGGCGATTGCCGACGTGATTCCCCTTGGGCGTCTTGCCTGGGATTCACCACCTGGAGTTCAGATGGAGATCGGAAGGGGGATTACCGCTCACGTCGTGGTTCAGGATGACGCTCCCACCGGCGATGAAGTCGCCGAACTCAAAGATCTCCCGGGTCAATTTGGAATCGCTGCTTCGATGGTGAGTTTTTATTTGTCTTGTATTTTTTCATTCTTTCTTTCAAACTTTATTTTTCTGGCGGGCTTATTTTTCTTCCCTTTTTCAGCTTGGAATTCGCATAAACAAGGCCATTGCGGGTGCTGAGAAACGCAAGGCTGAACTTAAGAAAGTGACAGCAGCTCTTGGGGCCTCGGATAAGGCCAGGGTCGCTTCTGAAAATAAGAGCGCGGAGTCTTTGATCGAGGTAGAGCGGATGAAGAAAGCCCTGCTTGAGAGCACCAAACTGGATGTGGAGCTGAAGCAGAAGGTGTTGGTTTTGAAAGATGAAGCCCGTAAATCTGCTGAGGGGTTGTCAGCCGTGCAGGAGGAGATTGCGAGTTTAAAAGAGCAGCTCGATGTTGCAAATAAGGCCATTGAGGAGGCGTGCCCGGCGGCCGTTGATGCCTTTAAGCGTTCTGATGAGTTTTTTGATTATCAGGAGGCGAGCTTCGACCAAGGCTTCAACCACCTCGCTCGCTGCCTTTGGGCTTATCATGGCAGAGAGAGCATTACCTTTGAGGAAATGCTCCGGTGGGTTAACATGTCCCAGCGAAGTCCCGACCTGCTGGCCCTTCACCCAGATATACCTTATGATGCGGACCACATCGTCACCATTCAAACTAATCAGATAGAGCATGACAAGCTAGTGTAGGATCCTCCTCCAGTTAATCCTGTCAATTTTGCTATTTTGAAGAATCCTCCTGCTGTTGCGGGCGATCAACCTGGCGACGAGTATATCGACACTCCTCCTGGATCTACTTAAATGATTTTATGCTCATTTCAAGACTTTTTCTGCGATCTTGTAATAATTCAACTTTGCTTCTATTTTTGAACTATTCCGACGCTTTCTTTTGATGATTGTAATAACTTTAGCTTTTATTTTCCGCATTGATCTTGTGGCCGCGTTTGGCTTGTTTAAACTTGATTTGTGGCTGCTTTTGGCCCCCAGATTTATGCATTGCACTTGTTTCCTTTGATTTATCTTGTGGATCTTGTATATGTGCGGCCCCCTTTATTTTGGGGAGGTTTCTCTTGCTCGCTAAAATAATTAAACCGGACAAGCTGAAAATTGATCAAAAATTCATGTTGCGGCCCGCTTTATTTGGAACAAGAATAACAGCGACCTAGTTTGTACTTGTTAAAATTTTCCTATCCCCCTTTGTTTCGGGCGAGGCCTTAAGGGATTTGAGCGAAACAAGTTTCCGTTGCTACTTGTACAATCCTTGGTCGCTGCGGACTTGTGGCAAATAATCTTATGGTGATTATGCTTTAAGAATTCCACCCTAGGCTCACTGGAGATCTCTGAGCGAGGTTTTGCAAGGCTTTATGAGGCCCCTTGCTGGAGACGGGCCTTGTTGCGTTCAGTTTGTTGATGTTTGAAATTTTCTGGATGCGGCCCCCTAAGTTTAAGGCGGAGTAGAAGTTCGCCAGAAACTTAAAAGCTGAATTGACTGGACTAGACTAACCTTTCTCGACTGCCATGTTGCCGAGAAACAAAGGCTCTGAATTGATTTGACAGCTCACTGGCCCTATCTTGACCAGCAGTGCACGCGTGGTCAACGTGGCCTAAAATCTCGCGCTAATAACTGTCGAGCACTAATAACTATCGAGCGCAAATATAGCCTGAAATCTCGCGCCCCTTGGATTTCAAATTCTTGGGTAAAACCGCGTGGGTGCTGGCCGTCCGATCTTGTCGATCGTGGCCGTTTATTTTGCTTGCTTCTGCTATAAAATGAGGGAGAAAACCTGGGTCTATTCCATTCCTCTTTTGCATAAATCTTTGTTGTGAGAGCCATGTCTTTTCAATCTTGAGAGGGTAGCGCAGTCCGGGTGTTTAAAGCCCGTCCCGTACGTGATGTTTCCCCTTTCTTTCTTACTGCCTCTCTTACTGCCAAAGATCATCTGGAGTTATTTTGATGTGGTTAAGCTTGCAAGGGAGAGGGGTTTGAATGAGAGCAAGGTTGAGGGTGATGGTTCCTTGCTTCGGGTACGGTTTTCGGGGTGGTCAGATTTTGTCTCGCCACCTTCGACGCCTTCCAACCTTACAATGGTAAGGGAATTCTACTCTGTCTTATCAGAGGTTCATCCCGAAGAAATTGCTAGCTATGTTACCCTTCGGGGTGTGTTGGTCACTTTTACCCCAGAAGCAATCAATGGGGACCTTCGCATACCTGCTATCGATCCCTTTGCTCATTATGAGGTTGCCTGGAACCTTGGTGATGAAGCCAGTAGACATGTTCTTTTACGTCGGTCAATCCGCAAGCTCTTCCCAGATTCTCAGCGGCCTCACACATTAGGACCTGCATCTGAGCTGTCTCGCAGCAACTGCGAATGGAAAAGGTTTATCAACTCGCGTGCTCTTCCGTCCGCGGGTTTCGAGGTTGTTAGCGAGGCTGAAGCTTTCCTTTTGCATGCTATTCATGACCCCCAGGTTGACATTGATTGGGGGGGTCCTGATTCACCGTGAGGCAGTTGACTTTGCAATCTCAATGAATCCTGACTGTCGCATCCCCTTTACCTCGCTTATAGATAGGTTGTGTAATTTAGCTAGGGTGTCGACGCACTCGTTGTACCGTTGTGGGTTCACCTAAAAAAAGAAATTCTTTTTTGCGGGCGGCCCCCTAGTTTTTTGTTAAATCGAAGGGCTTTGTAGGCCGCGGGTTTGCCAGAAACAATTGTACCCCGTTTCATTAATGAAGATGTTTCTTTATTTTGATTTCATTCTTCGCATGCTCTGCTCGTACGCAGTAGATGGACAGCTTACATATAATATTTTTTTCAACTTGTCTGCGTGCCAAGGCCAGTTGTATTCGTGACCTTGATTATCACTTAACACATAAGTCCCTTTCTTGACTACTCGAGCCATCCTTACTGGGCCCTCCCAGCTTTACGGTAGTTTTCTTTTCTTGGCCTCGTGGCCAGTGGCCTGTCTTTTTCGCAAAACATAATCTCCCACGGCGAAGTGATGATCGCGAATATGTTTGTCGTGGTGACGTTTGGCGGCCTGTTTACAATTGAGCAAACGTCCATATGATTCGATCCGCCGCTCCTCTTCTAAATCAAGGTCGAGTTTTCTAGTTAACGGGTTGTCGGCCTCGCTGAAATAGGCGACCCTTAGACTTGGCAGGGCCATTTCTACCGGGGCCATAGCCTCTGATCCATAGGTCAAAGCAAAAGGAGTTTCCCCCATAGTTGTTTTTCACGACGTTCTGAGCGCCCATAAGGCCGCGAGGAGGTGATATGGCCATTTACCCGCCTTTTTGCCCAAACTCTTTTTTAGCACCCTCAGTACCTGTTTGTTGGCGTTCTCGGCCTGTCCATTACCTTGCGGATAGCATACCGACGATTGCCAATGCTTTACGTTATTTTCTCGGCAGAACGTGTCGAACTCTTCCCTGAACTGCGGCCCGTGATCCGACACTATCACTCTGGGGACGCCGAATCTAGTCCACACTTGATCGAGCAAAAAATAGATTACGTATCTGGTGTTGATCTTTACCAAGACTTTGGCTTCGATCCATTTGGTGAAATAGTCAACAGTGACTACTACGTATTCACACCCGGAGCGACCCCTTTTTAATGGTCCAATGAGGTCGATGGCCCACATGTCAAATGGCCAGGCGGCGACGACAATGCTTTGTTCGACTGATGGTAGCCTGGGTATATCCACAAATTTCTGACATACAACACACGCCTTAGCTATGCCTTGGCATCCTCTGCCAGCTTCGGCCAGTAGTACCCAACCAATAAAACTTTCTGAGCGAGGGTGCGGTTAGCTGGATGGCCACCACACATCCCCTCGTGTAGTTCTACGAGGATCCTATCGACTTCTTCAGGTCATACACACCTTAGTAAAGGCTTAGAGAATGATCGCTGATACAAAATGTTGTCTAAAATAGTGTATCGGGCGGCTCTTCTAATCAAGGCCTTAGCCTACATCGGATCATTGGAGAGTTCTCCCGAGCCAATATAGGCCTTCATGATGTCGATCCAACAAGGGTTAGTGGGTCGTAAGTCCATTACCTCAACCCTGTCGATAGCGGGTCCTGACAGATGTTCCACCATGATTAACAGATTTCCAATTTCGTCGTCGATGGTTAGCTTAGATAAGTAATCTGCTATGTGATTGTCCTCTCGAGGGATGTTGGTGAATCTGCAGTATTTGAAGCTGCTCTCAAGTTTTTTGACTAGATTAATATATTTCTGCAAAATTTCGCAATGGATGTCGTACGATCCGGTTACTTGATTGACTACCAACTGCGAATCGCAAAAAACCTGCACATTTTCGACTTTCATGGCCCTGGCGAGCTCAAGTCCACCGATGACTGCCTCATACTCTGCTTGATTGTTTGAGGCTGTGAAGTCGAATCTCAGGGCCTTCTCAATTTCTTCCGAAGTGCCTGGCTCGAGTAAGATAATCCCGGCACCGCAACCTTTAAGGCTAGCGGCACCGTCGACATAGAGCTGCCAACAGCGACTTGGACTTTGAGGCTCGTCCGCTGCGGTCGTTGCTTCGTTATGGCCATGTTTAGTGTTGGTATCTTCCTTGGCTTCTTCGTTGAAGCTTGTTTCTGCGATAAAGTCGGGCAATGCCTGAGCTTTAATAGCGTTTCGAGGCTTATATCGGATGCCGAATTCAGTGAGCTCGATGGCCCACCGCAGCAAACGAACTGACAAGTCCGGCTTGTGAAGGACCTGCCGTAGTGGTGCGTCCAATAAGACTATGATGGTATGAGATGAAAAGTATGCCCTTAATTTTTGGGCGGCTATGACAACGCAGTAGGCTAACTTTTCGATATTAAAATAGCGACTTTCTACTGGGCTGAGGGCCTTAGAAACATAATAAACAGGTTTTTGCGAGGTGCCCTCGTCCTTGATAAGTGCTGCGGCGACAGCCCGATCCGAAGCCGCTAAGTATAGAAGCAAAACATCTCCGACCGTTGGGCTAGTGAGCAGCGGCGGGCTTGAGAGGTAGGCCTTGAGTTCTTTGAAAACTTGCGAGCATTCCCCAGTCCACGAGAATGTTTTATTTCTTTTCAGGATTTTGAAGAAATGTAGAATTTCTCGGCAGATTTTGAGATGAACCTTCCCT
Organism: Gentiana straminea; assembly: GCA_036785695.1. Lineage (NCBI taxonomy): Eukaryota > Viridiplantae > Streptophyta > Magnoliopsida > Gentianales > Gentianaceae > Gentiana > Gentiana straminea. The sequence goes on along the minus strand of JAVUPR010000500.1, from coordinate 333,799 downwards.
GGGCTATTATTCTCCCATTTAGCCTTTGTACCTCCTTGATGCTTGTCGGCTCGCTCATATTTATCAGAGCTTCAATTTTCTAGGGGTTCACCTCGATTCCTCTCTGACTTATCATGAAGCCCAAAAGTTTTCCTGCCTGGACCCCAAAAGTGCATTTCGCGGGGTTTAGCTTCATCGAGTGATTTCTTACATTTGTGAAGGTTTCGTGAAGGTCCATCAGGTGACCCTGGAAACTTGATTTCACGACCATATCATCAATATAAGCCTCCAATTTCTTGCCTATTTATGTGCTAAAAACTCTGTTCACCATCTTTTGATACGTTGAACCCGCATTCTTTAGACCGAATGGCATCATTTCATAGTAATAGAGTCTGCCGGTGGCCCTGAAGGCCGTCAGCTCTTTATCCTCGTCTGCCATTTTAACCTGGTGATAGCCTGAGTAGGCGTCCAGGAAACTCAGCGTTTCAAAACCTGCATTCGTGGCAGCGCATAAGGATCTTTAGGGCAAGCCTTGTTTAAATCAGTGAAGTACTTCCGCCACTTGCCGTTGTGTTTCTTCACCATCACCACATTTGCCAACCAAGTAGGATACTGAAGTTCCTTGATTATGCCCGCTGCTAAAAGCTTTTTGACTTCGCTTTTTATCGCGACCTCCTTTTCTGTAGAGAATTGGCGCGCTCTTTGTTGGATGGGCCTGAAGTTGGGGTCGACGCTCAGATAGTGTAACGCGACCTCCGACTCCACACCTCTCATATCGGTTACCTCCCAGGCGAATGCGTCCAAGTTTTCTTTTAGAAGCTCGATCAGTCCTTCCCTTTCTTTCTCGGTTTTTTGCGACCCTATCTTTATCCTCTGATCGGGGTACCTGCTATTTATGATGACCTCGACCAGCTCGTCCTCGGCGGTGAAGTCAGGCTCATCTCGGACTTGCAATGTTTCAACCTCGACGGCCCCCTTTCGGGACTTCTTTTATCGTGGCTATCTGGTCCGCAGCCATATTGAACCCATCTACTCTGGGTCGCTTGGAGTCGGCCCTGTTCTTGGTCATATATTCAAGGAAAGATCCGGGTCGACTAGTGGCGACCCCAACCTCATCTCCTACATGGAACTTGACCCTTTGGTGTGGAACAGATGCCACCAATTGAAACTTTCTCATGGCCGGAATCCTCAATATCATGTTGTAGTATGAGGGGAGATCGATGACTAAAAAGGTGACTACCTCAGTCCGGCAGGGCTTATAGTCGCCCAAAGTGAACTTGAGGTCGATTGTGCCTTTGACCCGTACTGTATCGTTGGTAAAGCCCTCGAGCACTCCGAGGTAGGGTTTTAATTTGGCCTCTCCGAATCCGATCTATTTTAAACAGTCGAAATAAATGACGTCACGGCCAGCCCCGGTGTCGACCATCACTCTGTTGACCCTATGTTTCTCGTTTACCCCGACTTTTAGAATGAGGGGTATCTCCATGGGGCCGTCAACTGTGGTTAGCTCGCTTTTTGTAAACATGATTCATTTCTCATTCTCCCCCAACACTATTTGCTTTTCAAAGCCGCGCGTGTTGATCTGATGTATCTGGGATTTCAGCTGGCTGTTGCTGGGGATATTCCCGTGGATGACTTGAACCTCTTTTTGATAAACGCGGGGTTGGTGCCCCTGGTTGGGGCCGGCATTTCCCTCGCGCTTATACTTAGTCGCTGGTCCCTCACGGATTAACCTCTATATTTCCCTCCTTAGGGTGAAGCATTCATCAGTAATATGACTGTGATCCTTATGTTAATCACAGTATTTTGACTTATCACGACTGTCGGGATCGCCCCTCATGGGCTTGGGTTTATCGAAATGCTCGCAGATCTCGAACAGTATCTGGGATGCTTTCGTGTTGAGCGGGGTGAAGTTATCCTCGCTGAATTTATACGGTTTTTTGACCTCGCGATCGTGGTTCGCGTCCCGGCCTTTTTCTTTCTTGCGATCGTCCCCATGATCCTCTTTCTGAGAATGCTGCTCCGTTTTAGGTTTTTCTCTTCCAGATGACGGTGCTTCGCTAACTCCCATCATTCTGGCCCTTTCCAAAATTTCCCTAAGGCCCTCCTTGGGGAGTCGTAGGTTAAATTCTGTTTTCATCGGATCTTTGGCGATCCTAGTGAGAAAACACGTTATGACCGCATCGTCTGAGATGTTTCTAGTCTGATCATATACTCTGATGAACCGCTCATAATATTCCTTTCCGGACTCATGTCCTCTCATGCGTACCTCGTACAGATCCACGATGGTTTTCTTCGGCCTGCTAGCCGATTCAAATTCTTTGACGAACTTTTCCGATAGATCTTCCCAACTTTCCACTGAGCCACGAGGAAGCCCGCGTACCCAGGAAGCAGCCTTGTCCTGCATGCTACCGACTAAGGCGATGCACCAGGCGGACTTATTTTGAGTCGCTAAGTTGATGCGTCCTTTGAAGGCGGTGAGCCAGTCGTTCGGACAAGAGTTCCCATTGTAATAATTATAACTGGGGTAGCTAACATTTTCCTTGGTAGTGGGCAATGTTTCGGTGATTCTTTTGGCGAGCACGTCGATCCCTATGATTGGGGCGACTTTCTTGGCGGGCCTCGACTTTTTTAGTTTGGCGAGTTCTTTTTTCATTATCTCCATTTGCTCCGCTAAGTAGGGGTCGAACCTGGGTCGTGACAGGATTTGTGCGTCAGCCCGGTCCGACCTGCGATCTGATTCTGCATGATCCTACGATCCCTCTTGACGGGGTCTTTTTTCCCTTATATTCACGCGAGCTTCCTGCGCGTTTCTTTCTTGTTGAAGGGAATTTCTCCCCCTGGAAGGCTGAGACGACTTAGGGCCGGGGCCTTGTCCTTCTCACCTAACCTTTTAAAAGCTGATCCTCTTTCGACCGTCTTTCCTTTCTGATGATCACGATCTGGGGGGACCGAGGTTTGTGCGATTTCTTTCCTCTGTCCCTTGCTACCCGATGATCGTACACTCTCCTCTATCTCAATCCCCTGGATCTGACTCTAGCGGCCCTAATCTAGGGTCGCAGGGGCGATTTCATTTCTGGGAGGATTTGGGGGTCGGATCAGCATTGGGGCTTGACCCTTTGCCACCAGGTGAGAGTTAGTCAGGTACATGGTTTCAGCATACCTCGCGTACTCCCTCATTTCCGCGACCTTAGGGTCTTCCTGGAAACCCGGCCTCGCGTCGGGGTTGACCTTTGGCTTTGCTGCGACCTAACCGGCTCCTTGCGAGCCCCATCCAGCGCAGCGATAGCCTCATTTGATTTAGTTTTTTGATTGATGACATTCTGGGCGTCGCCGGGGGGTAGGGCCCCTCTCTGCGACCCTTCACCCCCGACGGGAAAGTTGTCGAGTGTCTCTCCTACTACCTCTTCGCGAGCCTGGTGCTGTGCGCCCCCCTTGGCAGGGGTTTGGGGCGTCAGCTGTCCCTTGCTTCCTGCCATTATTGAGGTGGCGAACTGATTTGGCTGGGAAATGAGATTCGCTCATGATTTAAATCAGAGATCTTTTTGATTACGACAGATCGGGTGACGTGTCGTCTGGAAATATGGTTTTCATGGAAAAATAGTAATGATTTATACGCAATAACCCCAGAAACGTGTATGGCCCTTCTTCAGCAGCGTTCTTTATATGGGTGAGGGTTTTTCTGGTAAGTCGGCTTGTATGTTTTTGAGGTAGAAAAGATCTCCTTTTGACAGTTCTCTTCACTATAGGAAGAAAACAAGGCGGTTTGGGGGTTTTCTGGGTAAGATTACCTCTTTCGAAGTGAACGTAAATGAGGGGACACAGCCGGATGCTTCCGACCGACGGAGGTGATATTCCTTCAATCTGTTGTACGCTTAGCACCCTTGGATGACTTTTACGCCTGAGGGTGTTGTCGCTGCGCGTACCCGGTAACGGAGCCAACTGATGAGGTGGAAATCATCACGGTGGCCCAGCGGTGTATGTTTAGTGGATATCTGGCTTATTTGTGGATGATTAACTATAAGCTGGCCGGTGATGCACGGCGGCGATTGGAGGAGGGTGGGAGAGATGGTGTTTTTGCAGAACTTTGGCTTGCTTTTGTCCTAGAATGCATATATCTTTCAGGTTACACAAGCTTTCCTTTTATATATAGGCAAAGGAGGCTTAAGAGCTAAGTAAAGGACAGGTGTTACATGGCAAACTTAGTCACTAAGTTTGCTTAAAGGCTAAGTAATCCTAAATATCTAGACTGCAAGTGGACAAGATATCTCGGCGGCGACTTCTTGGGATCACATGGATCGCCAGCTTTGTTGTCCTGCCTTCTGCTCCTTGCTGCCTCAAGTCTTGTGCGACCTCTTAAGGATCTTTTGTCCAAGGTCGCGATCCGGCCCCTTATTTCAGCAGTGCTCTGGGCTGGGCTTGAGAACAGCGACCTTGACTTGATTGGTTGGCGTCGCCGATGCCATGGTCACGGGCCTTTACCTGGATCGGTGGTTCAGATAGGCTATCTCCGGGACTCAAAGGCGATTCCATATGTACATATCATGATGTAACGGTTGTTGAAAAATTAAATTATATAAGATAATATATATTAGAGTATTTTTTTTATTCTATTCCACATAATGTATTTTTATCGATTATGAAATATTAGTAAAAAAAAATATAATGTAGATCACTATGTATATATAACTGATCTTATACAATAGTTATATCGTAAAATTCGTCTACTTAACTTAGAGTAATGCAATTAGTTATTTCTGTCATGACCTGCAAGTAGTTCAAAGTCTATTGTAAAAGACAAATTTGTATTCAATACAAAATGTTTTTCTCTCTCTTTGCCCAATAATCTATGTTTATATTTTATGTTAGATAGAATATATTTTCATAGAAATGGTTCTTTCATTCTTTCAACTTAACGTATCCGGTGCATTTTCCGCGTGGTTTCTTTCTCTATTTTGTTGACCAAAATGTTTTCGTTTTCACTCAATTAATTAAAAAAAAATGAGAAGATTTCTCACCAATTATTGTTGACCAAAATTCATTCTATTAAAAATAAGGGGATTGAATATTTACAAAATGAATAAACAGGACACACTCATTTTTTTAGTTACAAAAAGGATAAAAAAAATTGACACGGACAAAATTAACACTACACACAGCGCCGCGCGTCCTCAGGTAGGAGTGCATCAGGTCCGTTTGATCCAGGTCATCCAGCTTTGTTGTTGTTTTGTTTTGTTGTTTTTGTTTTCAAACGTCCGTAACTTTTGATTTACAACTCCGATCGTCAAAAAAATTTCACCAAAATTCATATTTTTTTTTCCACTTTAATTTAAGCCCAAGCATGATACCCTTCCGATGTATATTTTGAAAACCGAAAAAATATTTGTATTAACCGAAGCGTTTTTTTTTCTTATAAACGACCGTAACTTTTGATTTAGAACACCGATCATCAAATTGTTTCACCAAAGTTCTTTTTTTTAATTTTATCTTCATTTTGAGACCGCATTTGATACACTTTCGACGTAGTATTTGAAAGCCGAATTTTATCGCAAATACAAAGAACATAAAGAATACGTACAACAAGAATACGAACACATAATACAAAGAACGCAAAGAACGCAGTAACACAGTCACAGTAACACAGTAACATTAACATTAACATTAACACAGTAACGGTCCAGAACTTCAGATCATTCAATATGGTTTTTAGCATTCCAGATGGGTTTTCCTGAGTTTAATGATATATTGCAAATGCATCAAAGATATATATAATATTGTTCTTGGTTACAGGTATAGCCAAGAATCAATTTTGGCTTTCTTTTCTGCTTCTTCTTTTGCTAACAAAAGAAATTGGATTCTAAGTAATTTCAAAAACTAATTAATAAGGGGCCATTTGCCTACAAGACAAATCATGGGAATTATTAGGAAGAGATTTATTGTGGGCAAATTTCAAAGAAGAATGAGAGACCTGCATGAACAAATAGTTGCTAGCAAAACAGATCTCCAAAATGGCCTTTGAAAAACAAATACCATGACTTTGCATAACAAATTGTTTCAAGCTCTGTGCTAAAGAATATATCACTATTTCAAATCCCAAAGGAACAAAACTGAACCCAAAAAAAAAACACTCAAACCATACTGATTTATTATTCCCACTAGATTCAGTTGCAACACGGATGAACCTTGCAAGGTTGTAGAATACTTCAAACATCAAATTAAGCAATTTCCAGCAAAAAAAAAACAAAGATAAGGATATTTCCTTTTGATGTTGAAAATGCCCAGAAAACTCACATGATCGATATCTTGGTCCCACCCATTTTCGCCGGCAAGAAAAATCAGATCAATTTCTTAAGTAATCCGATCTCGACCCATTTTCCCCTTGCACAACATTGTTCTCAAAGAATGAAAAGGGCAAAATAGTTCATCCTGATCCAGCTCATCCAATCGGTCTAAATCATCGAAATGTCCAGCTTTCTTCTTCGACCAGATAGGCACATTCATCGAAGCCGATTGATGAAGCTCCAATTCCAGCATTGGAGGAGCTCATGCTTAAATTCTCCGATCGAAAGACCGGAGGAATGGCCATGGCAGCTGAGACAACATAAATGGATGGATTAAGAGCAGATTTCCGACAGACAAGTAAAAGGGCCAAACTTTGCAGAATTTTGGTTGAATTTTGGTTGTAGGAGCTGACGTGGCCTTTTCTAGTGCTAATACCAGTCTTTAACCGACAGTGTATCGGGTCAAACTGTAGTGCTAGTATGGTGAGTCAGAGTATCGTATCTTCGTGGGAACTTAGTAATTCTTCTAAGTGTGGTTAAACACCAAAGAGGCATTAACTCGATCTAAATCTCGCTTTATAACACGTATCACTATTATTCTAAATCACATAAAATAAATACGTAATTTAAAAGTTATTCTAATATAATATATATAGATATATAAATATATATAGATGTACATAAATTGCAAAGTATATATATAGATATAAATATATAGATGCCAAATATATTATTAGAGAACTAGCCAAAGTTTATATAATTGATTTATACGATCTTTTCAAATGAATGGAATGTGCTCGATCTTTCCTTTTATATTAGGTTCAATTGAGTAAATGAAACGGTGCACTCTGAGGTTAACAATTCCTCCTTACATAAGCGTACGAAATTGTCATATGTCCATTGTCATCGATCAAGATCCACAATCGTTACGGTTTTTCGAACGGTCCCGAGTACGATTCTACCTTTGAATAAAAAGGAGTCATTCCGTTCGTCAAACGGTCAATTTTATTTAAAGGCTCCGGTTGTCAAGGCCGGACGATTCAACTTTCCGGTTTAAGTTTCAATTAAACCGATGATTTAACCTTATTACGATCTCGAGTACAAATTTCAATAAGATTCATCTTTTTAGGACAAATCGCCCCCGGGTAGGAAACGGGTTCCGTTGTCACGTTATTCACTCGGCCAATTTTACCCTCCGGTTTTTCTATTAACGAGTTCATAACCTAACTATCGAGCGTCAATTCATAATTAGATTATGAATTCTTTCGAATCAAACTTTATCAATAGAAAAAGATTCAATTAACTCAATTTTAGTCAATTTTACTTAGACAACATTCCTCTACCGAAAAGATCGAAATAAAACGATTACATAACTTTGGCTAGTTATTAGATTTAGCCTACTAACATTATACGAAATTAAAAACAAACATAACAAACATAAATACTTTAGAAATTTTACCCGATTACAACAAATTGAATCGAAGTCGTATTCTTCCGGATGCTACAACGACTTCAACAACATTGATCTTCCGATAATTTCTCGAGCATTATACGATACTACTTTATTTATGGCATAAGGCCTATATACATACCTACTACTAATAAAAAGAGGTAAAGAAAATATATTTGGTACCCCCTACGCGCCTCGCAATGCTCTATTATTTATAGGCAGATTTTTCCAAGCCGATCGATCCGAGAAAGGGCCGGATCGATCCGGGAACAAAAAATCTTATCCCCTGGATTTTTCTCTGCAGGGCCACATGCTGGGTAATCATCATGTCTCTTCGGATCGATCCGAGGTAATTCCGGATCGATCCGGATAGATTTTTTCCAAACTTGATCTGAAACTTGATAAAATCATAACTTGAGCTATGGATCTCCAAATGACATAATTCAAGATGCGTTGGAAAGCTCTTGAGAAGATCTACAACTTCCCCGAAGGACTTTTCTTCAGAAAATGCCTTTTTGATGGGACATTTGTTCGTCGAAAATATAACTTGATACGGTGTCACGAACCATTGATCCACTTGAACTTTAAAACTCGTGGCACTTCCTTAATTCCTTCAAAAGATATGATTTTACTCCAAAAAGTGTCGTCACTCGGGGTCTTGGTTTACCTAAGATCTCGTAAATAAAATACCAAAAATACCCACGTGAATCGACACGACACTCCGGTTATTAACCCGATACAAAATTTATAACTTTTTATCATTTTTACTTGATTTTTATAGTATTTAGATTTATTCATAACTATTAATATTTTATAAGATTATCGTTATAATTACTTATATTTTATATAAAAAGAGTCGATAATGTATATAAAACATCGTAATTTTTATCATATAAATGTTATACATCAACTACTCCCCACTTAGCTCTTTGATCGTCCTCGAGCAAAATAAGCGGTAATATATATAAAAATGACGATAAAAATAATATACGTGGTAGATTATATTTCAAATTAGTAAAATATCATTTCAATATTATAACCATATTAATTATATCTTTCTTAGAAATTGACAAGATAAAAAGTGTAGATAACTTTGATAAATTATTTATCAACTATTATTCAAATGAAATTTCACAAAATCTACTCAATAAATATAATTAAAATTCTAGAATTATTTTCCTATCTCAACTTGTATGAAATATTTGGAATCAAAGACTAAGTCAAGTAATTGACAAAATGGCTTATACTCTTTAGGATGGGACATTGGTTAATCGAAAAGATAGAAAAGGAAATCAAAAAGAGAAAGAGGCAAGTCGTACGTACTTTACACCTTCACGTTTGATCAAAAACAATCTCGATTAATAACATCCTCTTATTCCAACTATTTTTCCGATTTTCTCTCTTCTTTTTCAATATTAAGAACTAAAAGCGTGAGTGTGTGTAGAAAAATCAAATTTACAAGCATTGCTTCATCAAGATTGATCGGAGTAATACTCTTTCGATCTAAAATTACGAGTCCGGTTTCCTTAAACTCGTAATCATTCTTGAGATCTTATGATTCGAATTTTTATCGGGAGCTTTATACCTCATAGTGATATAGGACGTTTCTAGATAACACCCTACCGCACTCAAATCATTGGAAGTCGCTACCGATTTTTTGTATTTGTCGATCAAAGATAAGGAAGATACCCGGTATTCGATTAATTCGTGTAAATATGGTGCTTCGTTCTTATATATATCTTTTTTTTTTTTTTTTTTTTTCTTACCTCAAAGATACACCATTCTTAGCTTCTGTTCCATCATCTCCTTTCATAAGTACGTACAAACTCGTGGGATTTTTAGGAAATGTAAACCAAAATAAACCAAGGGTCGGTTATAATCAAAAATGGCTATTTCGAGTGAGGTCTTAATCACTCTAATCAAGGCTGAAGTAATTTTTGTGGTGTCAAAAATCTCATCATTCCTAATCCGATTCCATATTCATATTTCGTTTTGCAAAGAAAATTATTCTAAAAAAATTCATTATAAATATAAGTATTTCGTTAAATTTCATATGAAATTTACTTGATAATATTTATGTATAGTTACATATACTTAAAATCTTATAAAAATCTAAAATTGACATATATAATATAATTATAATATATCAAATTTACTTTACTTAATTAAAATCTATTCTTACCAAATTATACTATTTTTATTCATATTAATTATATATTATCTAGTTATTTTGATCCAAGACAAATTAAAGCAATTAAGTATAACTTTATATAAGAAAATTTTAATTTGTATTTACTAACTTACCTCTACTCCCCACTTACGAAATGGCATCGTCCCGATGTTCAGTGAGTAAATAAAAGTTAGTTTGAAAATAAAATTAAAATTTTACACAATTTTGATTTTTTTATTATTTATTTTATTTTTATTATTATTATTTTTTTATTTTTTTATTTTAACAAACATATATTATTTTGATTAAAGTAAATGACATATATATTAAACATTAAGGAAACTATTACAAACTAAAAAAAACGATTAAACGATCAACTTAAACGACTATCACATAAAAACATAAACTTCTAACTGATTATCAAACCGTAGATGAACATCCGGGAGTATCCACCGGAAGTAATCCTAACTGAGAATCACGAGATGGAAAAATCTCGTCAGTCGTAAACTCGTGCACGTGATTCAGGTTGGACACAAAGATGAGAGATAACCCAGTGCAAACGGTAACGGTCTTCCCCTATTACGTCTCTCTACCGCAAAATTAATTGCGCTTTAAATATCAAAACTCCCCAATCAATGTATGCTCCGATGGTTAGTGCATACAACAAGAAAGATTTCATCATCCGTAACCCCATAAAAATCTCTAGTTGGATAGATCCGAGAATTAATGAAGCGTTTCCACGCCCTTAAATGAGGGGGTAAGGCCGTAGTTGAAGAATCATAGTTATGATCAAACAACGGAAATACGAACCGAAAGGCTTCGCAAGACGATTTACAACATTATACGCATCTCCAAGTTCCCAAAGAAACTCGAAGTGTGGGTTTCGATCAAAAGTACATAGTGGGATTTGATAGATTTGATTTATGATGACTGGTGAAAATGAAATAACGATTCCCCTAACTGTAATAAGTTGAGACGAGGCTACTGACGTTATCTCAGTGAGAGACGCATAAAAATCTCTGACAATCGAAATGTTTATTCTACTTCTGGGAGTCCTAATCAACTTTTTCCATCCGCAACCTCGGATTAGATTCCGTCCCCACCGATCAATTTTTTCGTGTTTAAGCCTTTCTCCATCGAATAGAGAACGGACGAAATTTAGATGTCTCGGGACGTCATTATGAAAACAAGAGGCATGCCCTTCAGAACCACACCATCGGCGTATGTGGTTCGTAACTATTAACCGAGGGAGAGGAGCGGTTAGACATTTCTTAACACAGAGATTTAAACTAAGCTAGATAGAGGGAAAGAAGAAATGAGCAAAGGTCAAGGCTGCTGCTCTTTCCTTTTATAGAAATAAATCTATCAAGCAAAAGTAGAAAAGATCTCTTGTTTTGGCGTTTTTGTACTTGCCGGATCGATCCGAGAAAGGGCCGGATCGATCCGGCCTCTGAACCAGTAATCCTGTCAGGTCGGTACACTCAGGTCGGATCGATCCGGTTAAAAGGCCGGATCGATCCGGAACACTACTGTTCACGGACAGAGTTGATTTTTGCTTGTAAAATGCCTAGATTTTTCTAGATGACACGTTTTCTCCCTATCTTTGGTTCATTTTCATTGTGTTATAACCATAAATTTTACTACACAATGCGTAATACCAAAATATGTAACGAAAACATGAAGATCGTATTAAAATAAAATCCTACCAAAATCAAAATAACCTAAAATTTTACGAAAACGAAATTGTACGAAAAATAAAATGTTTCAATGTCAAAAATCATAGAATGTTTAAAATTACTCCTCTTCATCACTCATCTCGACGTGGCTTGAACTTGGCATAGCTTGATAACGGGTCGATTCTTGGGATGGATCTTGAAAATAAGTTGACATCCGTACCGAGCTATCTAGTCCCATCGAGCTCATCTCTCTCGTAATATCGTAAAAAGTGCTTCCCCATCCCGTCGTGGTATGGCCAAATGATCCGCATCCAGCCCATTCGGATGTCGCACCGCCGTAGTACTGTCGAAAAATCCCCTACACCACTAGTCCGAAATCCAAAAGAATGTGGCATTTGTTGGAAGTCCGAGCGAGGTGGCATCGGTGGAATGAAATCGGGCAAGGTATAAGGCCGGGTTTGGCATTGCGGAATATCCATCTCGGCATAGGTAGGGTTTTGCAAGATATTCATTTGATATAAACCTCGCATGCCTTGACGTAAATCTTCAGACCATAATTTATTCCTTTCCGCAAAAACAGCCATATTGGCATTAGCACGATGAACATCATAGGCCATGGATTGAAACATGTCGTAAGTGATGGTATTCGGCAGTTGAGTTTGAGTTTGACTGGATGAAGGAGGGACAGCAGTGGGTGGAGTAGGCTGAGGTCGTCTACGGTTAGGGTCCAAAAAATCTATTCTTCCTGCCGGACTAAGTGGTAAACTAGGACCTATAAGTGTGTCATCCACCATCATCAAATTATCACTTGGGAGCTCACGGACACCAATCTGGCGACACAAGGAAGAAATAAAACATGGAAAAGGCATGTGACTGCCGGGTCTAGCATTCAGGGCAAATTCCTTGGCCCTTCTACACATTACTTTGCCTACATCCACGGGTATATCATTGACCATAGCCCAAGCAATACACAAATCCTCTTTACCAAAAGATGTAAAATGTCGAGTAGGGTAAAGAGTGTGACTAATAAAACGTTTAATGGCTCTCATATCCCTTATACATTTTCCATAAGAAAACCTCGTTTTCATGCCGTACGGCAAAGGGATCTAACTCATTCGGGCTAGTGAAACAATATAATCAAAGTCTCGCAGTGCTCATCCAAATTCCAAACCGTATAATAGTCCTCATTCTCTGGTATATCAGGGATACCATAAATAGCATTTATAATGTGAGGAGTAAACGGCACTGTCCTAGTTCTTAGGTTGACAAAAGTTAACTCACCATCTTCTGTAGCATTATGAGTTGCTACCAGAGAATAAAATTCAGCTACTAAGGTTGTGTTAATTTCTCCCGACCTTAAACTGGCTAACTCCAACCACTGTCGCCTTTCAAAAATCTCTTTTACCTCCCTTCCCAAATCCTTAAAATCCAAACCCCTCTCGACTGCAACTAAACACTTTCCAAATTTATTTTTCAATGCTTTCTTAGCTGCAGCAGACGCGGTTCTATCAAAACAAACAGTCAATTCTTCTTCTGTTAAAGGCCTAGTTTCGATGACTGGAATTTGGGTTGGGATATTAGGTTTACGTTTTTTACTAGCTTTTGATGATTCGGCCATTCTACGATAGTGACACAATAACAAAACAACAACAAAACAACAAAAAACAACACAAATGAGTTACACAAAATAGTGAAATAAAAACGAAGTTAACAAAATAAGTGACTACAATGTTACCTTCCAAAGCTTAAAAGGTTGATAAGTTGGCCGGAAAAGATGAAAATTCGCCGGAATAAAAGTTGAAGCTTCCTTGAAAATTCTTCAATTTAAAATTGAAAATTTGAAGAGAAGAGAGGAAAATGAGAAGAGTGTAAGGATTGGGGTGATGTGAGAGTGAATTTTAGTGATGATTTTGAAGAAAAAAAATCGAGGGGGAAATGGGGAGGGGCGGCTGTTTTCTCAGAAAAATGGAAGAGGAAGAAGAAGGGAAGATCCCGTTCTTTTTTTAGGTTTTTTAGCTTCCGGATCGATCCGGGGTTAGGTCGGATCGATCCGACCACTTTTTTTTTTTTTTTTTTTTTTTTTATTTTAAAACCTTAATAAAACTTCTACAAAATTTAAATAAAAACTTTTTATAAAAACTTTATAAAACTTTTAAATAATTCCATAAAGATCCTATTTATAAAATTTTCAAAAGTTATATAAAAATTTTATAAATATTATAAAATTCATAAGGGTCCTAATTCCATCACTTCTAAATCTTCCAGAGTTCTGACGTAACGTTCTATCAACCTAACCTTAAGAAATGAGGCGTTCGAATTTTCCCTTTGATCTCCATCGGGATTTTCGGATAACCACCTAATCGTTCCCTTCTTAACAACATTCAAACACTCATCCCGGGATTTGGTTGTGCTTTCCCTACATTTCCCTTCATGCTCACTTTTTCCACAGATTCTGCATCTCCTTAAAAACTTTGCCCTTCTCTTTATCGAACTTCTCGACTTTCCATTACATACTTCTCTCAATCTGATCTCTCTCAACAATTGCTTGTTTTTCTCAAAAACCGAAGCTTCTATTTTAAACGCGACATCTTTATCCAAGCCTAATTTCAAAATCAATATAAAAATTCCTATTCTATCTAAAAAAGGCATCCAGTTCTTTTACGTCTATCCGGTAAAAGACGAAACTAATTTAAACACAGAAAAGTAGAGTAAAGATAGATAGTACCTGGTATTCGGCTGAATTTAGTTCCTCTACTTTTCAGTTTCTTGATTTCTCTCGCTTTTTACTTTGTCGGAGGATCGCTAGTAGCATTATTTCTTCTTTTAGTGCGGTTCCTTCTCCTTCCACAAATAACTTTACTCTATGGCCATTGGCTATAAAAGTTGTATTTCCATCGCTAGTTCAACAAATCCGCATTTGTAAACCCTTGTTACTTTAAATGGACCCGTCCATCTTGATTTAAGCTTTCCCGGAAATAACTTTAAACGTGAATTGTACAAGAGTACTCGATCACCTACATGGAACTCACGCCTATAGATTCTCTTATCGTGAAAAGATTTCGTGCGTTCCTTGTAGATTCGAGCGTTTTCATAAGAATCGAGACGGAATTCTTCTAGTTCTCGTCAATTGAAGCAATCTATGATCACCGACAAATTTTAGGATCGAAATTCGAAATTTAATAGCCCGTAAGGCTCGGTGTTCTAACTCAACCGGGAGATGACAGACTTACCAAAAACTAACTTATAGGGAGAACAACCAATTGGTGTTTTAAAAGTCGTTCTATATGCCCATAATGCATCGTCTAGCTTAACCGACCAGCTTTTTTCGGTTTGAATCCACCGTCTTTTCTACAATTCTTTTGATCTCTCTATTAGACACCTCTACCCGACCACCGGGTTTGCGGATGATAGGGCGTTCCTAACTTATGCGTTACACCATATTTTTCAATTATCTTGGTAAATGGTTTATTACAAAAGTGTGAACCTCTATCACTAATGATAGCCCTCGGAATGCCATAACGTGTAAATATATTCTTTTTAAGGAATCGTATGACAACTTTGGTATCATTAGTGGGAAGAGCTTCAAATTCTACCCATTTCGAAACATAATCTACCATTACTAGAATAAATCTTTTTCCAAAAGATATAGGGAATGGTCCCATGAAATCTATACCCCAAACATCAAATAACTCACATTCTAAAATAGGTTGCATAGGCATTTCATGTTTTTTAGATACATTTCCCCATTTTTGACAAGACTCACAAGATTTAACATACTTATAAGCATCTCTATATAGTGTAGGCCAATAAAAACCACATTGTAAAACTTTAAAAGCGCTTTTCCAACCTCCATGATGACCTCCCGCCTCACGATCATGACAAAATGATAAAATACTTAAAATTTCATTATCGTGCACACACTTTCTCGATTATCCCATCCGAACATTTACGGAAAAGGTCCGGTTCCTCCCGAATAGAATTTTAAGTCATAAAAGAATTTCTTCTTCTCGTCGCCAAGTCCAATGAGACGGAATATAATCACAAAGTTAAGTAATTAATGATATCTCCAAACCAGGGTGACATTTCCTTAGAAGGAATTCTATTCTTTAATAACCGCATGGTCGAAGGAGTATCTATTCTAAACAGCTTGTTCATCGTGAAATGAATCTTTAATTTCTATTCCTTTCTCAACATCATTTTCCATTCTACTTAGATGATCTCGCTACTACATTCTCACTTCCCTTTTTATCTTTAATTTCAATATCAAATTCTTGAAGTAAGAGAATCCATCTAAGAAGACGTGGTTTCGCATCCTTCTTACTTAGTAAATACTTCAAAGCCGAATGGTCCGTATAAATTATTACCTTAGAACCAACAATATACGATCCGAACTTATCTAAGGCAAAAATTACAACCAACAGCTTCTTTTTCTCGTAGTTGTATAGTTCAAATTGAGTCATAGCTTAATGTATGAGATGCATAGTAAATAGCTTTGAGAATTTTGTTATATCTTTGACCTAAAACTCGCTCCTACAACCTAAATCACCGGCATCACACATAATCTCAAATGGCAAATTCCAATCTGGTGCTACTAGCACCGGTGCAAAGAGTCAATCTCGCTTTTAAGGTCCGAAAAGCTTCCTTACATTTACCATCAAAGTTAAAAGGTACTTCCTTTTCAAGCAAATGACTTAGAGGCTTTGCTATCTTTGAAAAATCGGCAATAAATCTCCTATAAAATCCTACATGTCCAAGAAATCCTCTTAGAGTCCTTAGATTAACCGGTGGTGGTAATTTTTCAATCACTTCCACCTTGGCTTTATCAACTTCAATTCCTATTTCGTAGATTCTATGGCCTAGGACAATTCCTTCGATACCATTAAATGACATTTTTCCCAATTTAAAACTAAATTGGTATCCTCACAAATAAGTTGTAACACTTTTTCTAAGTGCGACAAACATTTACCAAAAGAATCTCCGTAAACACTAAAGTCGTCCATAAAAATTTCTAAGAATTTCTCAACCATATCGGAAAATATAGCCATCATGCATCTTTGAAACGTAGCAGAGCATTACATAAACCAAACGGCATTCTTTTATACGCAAAAGTTCCATAAGACAAGTGAAAGTAGTCTTTTCCCTATCTCCCGCCGCAATGAAAATCAGTAAATAACCCGAATAACCATCTAAGAAACAAGAATATTTATGACCACTTAAACGTTCCAACATTTGAACTATGAATGGAAGTGGATGATGATCTTTCTTAGTATGATCATTCGCTTTCCTAAAATCAATGCACATTCGATAACCCGTAATTTCTCTTGTTGGAATCCATTCATTCCTATCATTCTCTTTCACCGTGAAACCTCCTTTCTTTGGTACAACTTGAGTTGGACTAACCCATTCACTATCCGATACGGGGAAAATTATTCCCATTTCTAATAGCTTAATGACCTCTTTCTTAACAATTAACCGCAAATTCGGGTTGAGGCGGCGTTGCGGTTGAATACAAGGCTTAGCATCTTCCTTCGAATTATCTTATGAACGCAAATCTCGTGGCTAATACCTCGAATATCGGCAATCGTCCATCCAAAAGCTTTCTTATGCTTTTTCAACATTCTAAGCGCTGATCTTCTTGTTGCTCGCTAAAGCCGATGAAATAATAATCGGTAATAGATTATCGCTTCAAGAAAAGCATATTTCGATTTAAAGGTAACGGTTTCAATTCCGCATTCTTCGGCGGATCTTCTATTGACGATTTAAGAATTGGTCCTTCTAGTTCTAATTCCAAATACTTATGCCATGGTGGCTTAAAGGTAAAACTTTCTGTATCTAAAGAAAGAATTATCTCTTTCATTTCAATGTCTTCCTCATCTTCTTTATAGATAGACAGAGTTAAGCATTCTTCTAATCTGTCTTCAAAAGTTGGTAATCGATTATCGTAGACATAATGAATATCTTCTATAAAAGAACACGATTCTGGTGATGGATGATTCATAGCTTTGAAAATATTGAAAGCAACTTCATCTTCATTGACTCTCAAAATTAATTCTCCTTTCTGAACATCGATTAAAGTTCTTCCTGTAGCTAGAAATGGACGACCTAGAATAAGAGGTGCTGAATAACCATCTTCCATTTCCATAACTACAAAGTCTACTGGAAAATAGAATTTGTCTACTTTAACCAATACGTCCTTAATAATTCCTTTAGTGGTACTTAATCGATCTATCCGCCATTTGCGTAGTCATTTCGCCGTAGTAAGCTTTCCTATGCCTAGCTTTTTATAATCCTCATAAGACATTAGATTTATACTTGCTCCTAGATCACATAAGACCTTCTTAAACAAATCCTCCAATTTCACACGGAATGGTAAAACTACCAGATCTTTCGCCAGGTGGTAACTTATGCCGCAAAATTGCGGAACATTCTTCATTTAGGCATATATTCTCATATTCCTCTAATTTTTTCTTGTTTGACGAATTTCTTTCGTAAATTTTCCATAGGCAGTATATTAATCGAGCTTCAATAACAGGGATATTAACTTGAATATGACGAAAAGTGTCAAGGAAACGAGCATACTTCTTATCGCTTTTTGCCTTTTTGATTTGATCTTGAGGGTAAGGTAAAGATTCTAAATCTATGACCTTTGGCTCCTTTGTCGCTTTCTCTTTTCCTTTTTCCTTAAACCTCCGATTATTACTCGCTTGCCATGTTTCGTGCTCTTGAATTTTTTCTTTTAAATTGTTCCCCGAATCAATCTCTACTTTAGATTCCTTCAGCTTCTTCCCGTTTTTCATCCTTGTTTTCATTATCTTCCATTCTAACATGTTCCTTAAATAAAGTCCTTAAATCTTTATCCATGGGATCTTTCGTAATCTTAGGGATTTTTACCCAATTTTCCCTTTCACTTTCGTGTTCCGAACTTTTATTTCTTTTCAAGAAATTTTCTATAATTTCTTCTTCCTCATCTCGTAAATTCAAGTTCATCTTTAGTTTTATCATTCTTACCATCTAAGTCATCTTCTACTTCATTATTCCCAAAGTTTTCAACTCCATTACTTCCACCGAGCTTCCTACTTCTCGTAACTACAACATTTACCTCTCTTGGGTTCCTTTCGTGTTACTTGGTAATCCTCCCGGGGTCCGTCGTTATTACGTTCACCTTCCCTACTCAAATGATCTTCCATATTCCTTAATGAGGCTTCTATCGTTCTCATCCCGGTATCATGTCCACTCATAGATGTTTTCATTGAACTCATGTCCTTAGTGATCGTACCAATAAAGTCATCATTGTTTCTATATTTTTAGCTTGAGTAGATACTACACCCATCATATTTTCCATTAGTTTTTCCCATTTTTCAACTCCTTTTGCAGGTTGAGTTGAACTCTGAGTTACTGGTATACTTTGAGTGGTATGTTGAGGATAGGATCTAGGTAATGATTGTAAATTCTGATTAGACGTGTTTTCTTGATAAACTTGATTATTATTCATGTTCTTATATGGAACTGGATACGGCGGTTGTCCTTGCTTACTAGGGTTTTCAGACCATCGATAAGTAGGGTGATCTCTTCTAATAGCATTAAACGAGTTTGAGTAAGCATTGTTTAAATTCCTATGCTGCTGAAGAAAACTCACCTCCTCTCTTGAGTATCCTGTTGGTTCTTCAATCCCTAATGGCATATTATCCTGATTCGAGTATTCAGTTGGTGTACTATTTTCTGAACTTTGGTTCTTATTCTATTGTAAACCATCAAATTTCCTACTCAAATTTTCTAAATGTGCTAGAACTTCCGTATTAGACGTACATTCTCCTGCAAAAGCTACTTTTCTGGTGCTAGAACCGGTTTCCCACATTCTGTTATTTTTGGAAATCTTTTCTATAGCATCGTAAACTCGTTTGAGCTTCACTCATCATTAACGAACCACCACATGCATGATCTACATCAAGACGTGAATCTTTTCTTAATTTACGACGTAAGAGTTGAATTTGCATATCTAAGGAATAACCATGGTCGGGACAAGCTCTTAACAGCTTTTTAAATCTTTCCCGTGCATTCCCGAGCGTTTCTTCGCATCCTTGTCTAAAGTTAGCAACCTCGACTTTTAATTCCAAATTCCGTCCAGAGTGAAATATTGTTTCGTAAATTCGGTTTGAATCTCCTCCCAACTTGTAAGTGAATGATGTGGAAGAGACATAAACCAATCTCGGGCTCGTCCTTTTAGAGAAAAAGGAAACATAGTCATCCTTGTTAATTCCTTGTGAGCACCTTGACTTTTGGCCGTATTGCACGCTTCTTCAAAAAGATAGAGATGATGATGCGGATCTTCATCATCTTCTCCTAGAATTGGGCTCTTGCGTCAATTAAACCAAAAAGATGAGATTTAATCTCGAAATTATTCGCTCCTTCATTAGGTAAAAGTATGGGATTATTAGTCTGATTTCTTCTTATGGTTTGGTCACAGATAGGCCTTGGGTTTACTGGGTTGTTACGATTATTCTGGTTCCGATTTTGATTATTTCTATTATTATTATTATTTTGATTATTAAGGTTAACAGGGTTTTGTCCATGCCCTGTAGCATGTTCCACCCTTGTTCGTGTGTTTCATCACTGATTTCAGCCATTCTCGTATTTCTGTTTGAAGATGATTCGTCAGGATTTCCCTGACTAGTATGACCACGTTTTCTCTCTACTCTTAATTGCCTTTCGTAAGTGTTTATGTCAGGCTTATAAGGAGTGAGTGGGGCCTTACCACTTCTGGTCATCAACTAACGAAAATAGAAAATAACATGAAATTAATAGTAGTAAAAAAAAATGGCAACTTACCTATAAGGTAAGTACCGACGGAAAAAAAAAAAAAAAATAGAAATGAGATAAGAAAAGTGTTGACTTATTCTCGAGAATTTTGAGCTAATACAAGTAGTAACCATAGACACAAAAAAGAAGTTAGCGTCGTTCCCCGGCAACGGCGCCAGAAAGCTGACGTGGCCTTTTCTAGTGCTAATACTACCCTTAACCGACAAAGTGTATCGGGTCAAACCGTAGTGCTAGTATGGTGAGTCGAGTATCGTATCCTCGTGGAACTTAGTAATTCTTCTAAGTGTGGTTAAACACCAAAGAGTCGTTATTAACTCGATCTAAATCTCGCTTTATAACACGATCACTATTATTCTAGTCAACATAAAATAAATACGTAATTTAAAAGTTATTCTAATATAATATATATAGATATATAAATATATATAGATGTACATAAATTGCAAAGTATATATATAGATATAAATATATAGATGCCAAATATATTATTAGAGAACTAGCCAAAGTTTATATAATTGATTTATACGATCTTTTCAGTGAATGGAATGTGCTCGATCTTTCCTTTTATATTAGGTTCAATTGAGTAAATGAAACGGTGCACTCTCGAGGTTAACAATTCCTCCTTACATAAGCGTACGAAATTGTCATATGTCCATTGTCATCGCTCCAAGATCCACAATCGTTACGGTTTTTCCGAATGTGTCCCGAGTACGATTCTACCTTTGAATAAAAAGAGTCATTCCGTTCGTCAAACGGTCAATTTTATTTAAAGGCTCCGGTTGTCAAGGCCGGACGATTCAACTTTCCGGTTTAAGTTTCAATTAAACTGATGATTTAACCTTATTACGATCTCGAGTACAAATTTCAATAAGATTCATCTTTTTAGGACAAATCTGCCCCCGGGTAGGAAACTTGGGTTCCGTTGTCACGTTATTCACTCGGCCAATTTTACCCTCCGGTTTTTCTATTAAGGAGTTCATAACCTAACTACTGAGCGTCAATTCATAATTAGATTATGAATTCTTTCGAATCAAACTTTATCAATAGAAAAAGACTCAATTAACTCAATTTTAGTCAATTTTACTTAGACAACATTCCTCTACCGAAAAGATCGAAATAAAACGATTACATAACTTTGGCTAGTTATTAGATTTAGCCTACTAACATTATACGAAATTAAAAACAAACATAACAAACATAAATACTTTAGAAATTTTACCCGATTACAACAAATGTTGAATCGTGTCGTATTCTTCCGGATGCTACAACGACTTCAACAACATTGATCTTCCGATAATTTCTCGAGCATTATACGATACTACTTTATTTATGGCATAAGGCCTATATACATACCTACTACTAATAAAAAGAGGTAAAGAAAATATATTTGGTACCCCCTACGTGCTCGCAATGTCGCTCTATTTATAGGCGATTTTTTCCAAGCCGGATCGATCCGAGAAAGGGCCGGATCGATCCGGGAACAAAAATCTTATCCCCCGGATTTTTCTCTCAGGGGCCACATGCTGGGTAATCATCATGTCTCTTCGGATCGATCCGAGGTAATTCCGGATCGATCCGGATAGATTTTTTCCAAACTTGATCCGAAACTTGATAAAATCATAACTTGAGCTATGGATCTCCAAATGACATAATTCAAGATGCGTTGGAAAGCTCTTGAGAAGATCTACAACTTCCCTGAAGGACTTTTCTTCAGAAAATGCCTTTTTGATGGGACATTTGTTCGTCGAAAATATAACTTGATACGGTGTCACGAACCAACCATTGATCCACTTGAACTTTAAAACTCGTGGCACTTCCTTAATTCCTTCAAAAGATATGATTTTACTCCAAAAAGTGTCGTCACTCGGGGTCTTGGTTTACCTAAGATCTGTAAATAAAATACCAAAAATACCCACGTGAATCTGACACGACACTCCGGTTATTAACCCGGTACAAAATTTATAACTTTTTATCATTTTTACTTGATTTTTATAGTATTTAGATTTATTCATAACTATATATTTTATAAGATTATCGTTATAATTACTTATATTTTATATAAAAAGAGTCGATAATGTATATAAAACATCGTAATTTTTATCATATAAATGTTATACATCAGGAGCGCATACCAATCCCAAAATTCTCAAGAATAATCGCAAATCAAGGTATGGGCAGCCCGCTTTCACCTTATGATTCCCAGGAAGATGTCGATGATGAAGATGACGACAACGACGATGATTGGTTTTCCGATGTGGGTTTTTCATCTTTCTGGGACGCGTTAGGATCCGGAAATGGTTTATTAAGCTAATATTAAAAAGAAAGGGCAAAATAGTCCGAAGGAAAATGTTTTGTCCTTAAATCGACAAAAAAATATAAACTGGATTAAAATTTATATACAGGGTGGAAAGTGGACTAAAACCTAATATTCCCTAAAAATAATAGGAAAAGGCTGAGCATGACTGCTTTTAATCTTATTTAGAGGAAAACGACAAGGTTAAAATATAGTGGTTTTAAAGAAGAAAAAAACAAATGAATATCCAATAATACCCTTAATTAATATTTTCCTAATTTCTTCATCCAATATTAAATATGAATTAGTGCTCCTGAATCTTTTTGAGAAGAAAAGTTACGATTCAATTGCCATGGTTTATATAACGTCCTGGGACGATTTCGTCGACAGATCCGTACAATTATTTCGTGCCCTGAAAAGGTACTTTAGTGGAGTTTTATATTACTAATTTCAGTGATTAATGTTCTTATGTTGTGTTTATTTTACTCCAAATGCGAACACAGACCCGTTATGTGATGAAATACACACATTGCGACGGCAATTTGGTTCTCAAAGTCACATATTTCAAAGAGTTATGTTTTTTTTTTTTTTTTTGCCTTTTGGTATTTGAACGGGGAAGTTGAGTAATTAGGGTGGACTTTGAATTTATGTTCTAGAGACTACATTATACCACTAGTCTTGCTTTTCGTTTTTACGATTTAATTTTGACAAAATTCCCGTTTTTATTTTTTTGTTTTGTTTTAAGAATCAACTGCTTATGGCTTTGTTGTCGTCTCTTTCAGTTCCACAAATTTCATACTTGCATTTGCTATTTGAGTAAAACCACTGGACTAGAAGTTTGATAGCATTTTATCGTCTGGAGGAACCACCTCTGCAGAGTACAGAAATTTACATGTTCTCTTACTGAAAGTGCGTGTGCATTTTAACTCTTGGACATTGGCCGATGTTTAATCTCGAGTGGGCTTGTTAAATCAGATATTTTTGGGTGTGATGGTGTTTCTTTAAGCCTCTTATCAAGGATATAATGATAGAATATTTTCATTGATTTTGATTGATCATTTTGGTACAAGAGAAGGAAATATAAATACTAGTGTACAACTTAGCGAACAAGTAATGTAAAACGAGCTGCACTAAACGAATCGAGTCACAACTATTTATGTGCTCTAACACCCCCCGGCAATCCCATGGGTACGGAGTAGACATGGAGATTGGTCTTCAAGTGCTGAAAGCGAGGCTGACGAAGAGGCTTTGTAAGGATGTCCGCGAGCTGATCAAGGGTGCTAATATAACCAACCCGGAGAACCTTGCGAGCAACTAATTCACGGACATGATGAACATCGATCTCGATATGTTTGGTGCGGGCATGGAAGACGGGATTGGCTGCAAGGTAAGTTGCGCCCACATTATCGCACCACGCGAATAGGCGGAGTAGTACAAGAATAAGGGAGCTCGCGAAGCAATGCCAGAAGCCACTGGACCTCAGTGGCAGCAGTAGAAACAGACTTGTATTCGGCCTCAGCGCTGCTTTTGGCGACCGTGAGTTGTTGTTTGCACGACCAGCTGATAAGATTTGAACCAAGGAAGATACAATAACCGCCCACAGAGCGGCGATCATCAGGGTCAGAAGCCCAATCAGAGTCGGAGAAGGCATGAAGTTGAGCCCCCGGGCGAGATGATAGCAAGAGGCCATCAGTACAAGTACCTTTAAGGTAGCGCAAAATGCGTTTAACAGCTTGCCAATGGTCAATTGTGGGAGAGTGCATATATTTACTCACTTTATGGAATGCAAAGGCAATATCAGGACGGGTGTATGACAAGTACTGGAGTCCTCCAACAATCATGCGATAAAGCTGTGGATTCTCAAAGGGTTGGCCTTGTGAGCGAGTAAGAGGAGGAGAGGCAGCCATGGGAGTGGTACACGGCTTGGAGTCTTGCATGCCGATTTCTGTAGCAGGTCAGAAGTGTACCTGGCTTGGGATAAGTAGAGACCATTCGATGTGCGAGTGACTTCAATACCCAGAAAATAAAATAGATCACCCAGATCCTTAACGGGAAAAGTGGCAGATAAAGAAGTAATAAGCCATTGCAGAGCTTGTGAAGTAGAACCTGTGATAATGATGTCATCAACATAGATCAGCATAAGGATGTAAGTGCCATGGCTATGGTAAATATATAAGGAAGAGTCCACAGAACAAGGTCGGAAACCCAAAGCAACCAAGAGTTGAGTGAGCCGAGAAAACCATGCCCGAGGGGCTTGTTTGAGCCCATATAAGCTGCGATTCAATTTGCACACATGATGAGGGAAGGCAGGGTGCACATAGCCCGGAGGCTGCTGCATATAAACAATGTCATCCAAGTAGCCGTGTAAGAAAGCATTTTGTACGTCAAGTTGCCGAATGGGCCACTGGAACTGCAAAGCAAGAGTGAGTACGGTACGAATCGTGACAGGTTTAACTATGGGACTGAATGTTTCATGATAGTCAACGCCGGAAGTTTGGTGAAAACCTTTGGCAACAAGGCGAGCTTTATACCGTTCAATGTGGCCCTGAGAGTTTCGTTTAATACGGTAAACCCATTTACATCCAATGATATTTGCAGAGGGAGGCGGGGGTACAAGTGTCCATGTGTGGTTGTTGATGAGGGCGGAAAATTCATCACGCATTGCTAGACGCCATTCGGGAAACCGGGAAGCTTCAGTGTAATTTTGGGGTTCAACGACGGAAGGGGAAGTTTCAGTGTTGTGGGCATGCGGGGGTGGGGAGGACACAAAGTCGTCGGGGAGAAATTTAGGCTTAAGAGTTTGGGTCCGGGAGCGGGTGGTCATTTTATGGATTGGTTGGGCCGGTTCAACAATGGGTGATGGGCTGTTAGGGGGTGATGGGCTGTTAGGGGTGAAGGGCCCGGAGACGGTGAAGGAGATGGAGAGTGGGCGGGGCTGGCTGGAGAAGTGGGAGTAGGGAGCTGGGTTGGGCTGGGTACAGGAGAGGTGATGTTGGGCTGGGCCATAGGAGATGCTGTTGGTGAGAGGGGAGGGAGTAGGACGCTTTCTGGGGTGTAGACGGGGTGGGAGGCAACAGGGGAGGCATAAGGAAAAATATTTTCATCGAATACGACATGTCGGGAAATAAAAATGCGACCCGAGGAGAGGTCAAGGCACTTATAACCACCGTGAGCATCATTATAGCCGAGAAAAATACATGACTTCGAACGAAACGCAGTCTTGGTATTATTATACGGGCGTAAATAAGGCCAACAGACACACCCAAATATTTTAAGAAAACCATAATCAGGACGTCGATGATACACAAGCTCATAAGGGCATTTATATTGGAGTACCTGCGAGGGCATACGATTTATAAGAAAAACAGCAGTAGTGAATGCATCCTCCCAATATTTGAGAGGTAAGTGGGAGTGAGCAAGTAATGTCAATCCAGTTTCGACAATGTGTCGATGCCGGCGTTCGACTGCACCAATTTGCTCATGAGTGTGAGCACAGGCAACCTGATGAGAAATGCCAATACGCGAGAAATAATCCGTTAATTTACTATATTCAGTACCACGATCAGTTTGAATAGCTTTAATTTTTGCATCAAATAGGCGTTCGACAAGTGCTAATTTATAAAAGACCTGTTCAACATCAGATTTCAAAATAATAGGATATAACCAAATAAACTTCATGCATTCATCCACAAAACAAACATAGTATCTCGAGCCATAAATTGATGTCTCGGCACAAGGGCCCCAAACATCCGAATAAATTAAATCTAAGGGTTTGGAAGAAGTAAAGGATGTAATAGACAAAGGTAAACGATGACTCTTAGCGAGTTGACAATCAGAACAAATAGTAGAATTGGAGACACGGGGAAGAGGAATATTTAATTGACGAAGAATAATGTTTGTAATTCGTGGTGAGCAGTGACCGAGACGACGATGCCAGGAAGAGTCAGGAGCGTGAGTGGCGGAGCAGGAGGGACCGATTGAAGAAGCAAGAGAGCGAGTGAAGTGATAGAGGCCATCTTTGACATAACCTCTAAGATGGACCTGGCCCGAGTAATCCTTCACAAGGAAATAAGAGGCATGAAATTCAAAGTAAACATTATTGTCACGAGCAAAATGTTGAACAGAGAGTAAATTTTGTTGAAGGGCAGGGGCAAGAAGGACATCACGAAGAATATATGTAGAGGAGGGGGTAGTAAAGGAAATAGTACCAACATGAGAAATAGCCATACCGTTACCGTTGCTTGGCACGAATTTGATCATCGCCGTTGTAAGGAGCAGGAGGAGAATTAAAATTTTGGGAGTGGGGCGTCATGTGGTGACTGGCACCGGTGTCCGGAAGCCAGGAGGAGGGGTCAAAGGACGTACTGCAAAATTAGAGGAGGGTGGACGGGGAGGTGGAGATGGGTTAAAATTCGAATCGAACCTGTACCAACATGTGTGAACGGTGTGGCCAAAGCGATTGCACAACTGACATTGAAGGGAGGAAGGATGCGGCTGAGACTGGTGCTGCGATGGGTTGAATTGGGGCGGCTGATGGAAGGATTGCTGCTGATTATTGTGTGGACGGGGTCCTTGGGAGCGACCTCGACCACGACCTCGACTTGGATTGTTGCCACGGCCACGGTTTGATGGAGGACGGGAATTGTAATTGCTGGAAGGTGCAGAAATTGGGGCGGGCAGCGAAGGAGGCGGTGGTGTTGCAGCGGCATGATGAGAAATGCGAGCCTCCATTGTCAGAAGCAAGGAGAAGAGTTCTTCCACAGTAAGGTCAGATCGATTGAACACCATAGCAACAAGGGCATCATAGTCAGGCCCTAAACCAGCAAGAACATAATTAATAACATCATCGGAGGAGAGTGGTTGACCGGCAAGAGCAAGTTCATCAGTGAGTCGTTTTATCGACATGAAATATTCTGTGGCAGTGGAATTGAGTTTTCGGGTGGTGGCGAGTTGAGACCGGAGATGCACGACCTTGGCTCTTGATTGAGACGCAAAACATCGTTCAAGGGCAGTCCAGATTTCTTTAGAAGTTTTGGCATGATAAACATGGATTAGAACATCTTCAGTGAGGGATGATGTAATAGCACTTAAAATCAAATTATCTTGCTTAGCCCATTTAGCATGATCTGGGTTTGGTTTTCCATCAATCATCAAGGGAGGGCGGGAATGCCGCCATCAACAAACCCGAAAACGTCTTGGCCTTTCGTATATGGGACAATTTGTGCTAACCAAATTGGGTAGTTTGATCCGGTAAGTTTGATGATATTGATCGAATTAGAAGCATTGAAGGAAGGATAAGGGGAGGTAGAAGCACCAGCGGGAGAGGTGGCCGTGGTGGAAGAGTCATCAGCAGACATGGTGGGCGTGAAGAATTCAGGAAAAGAACGAGAGGATTTTTTTTTTTTTATGATGAAACAAAGCAGGGAAGATGATTTGTTGCAGATTTCTTCCTTTTTTTTTTTTTTTTAACCGAAGGAGGAAATTAGGGAGGAGACGAGAGAGAAGGAGAGGGAGGATCGAGATGATTGGCGGCTTCAACCTATGGCTCTGATACCATATCAAGGATATAATGATAGAATATTTTCATTGATTTTGATTGATCATTTTGGTACAAGAGAAGGAAATATAAATACTAGTGTACAACTTAGCGAACAAGTAATGTAAAACGAGCTGCACTAAACGAATCGAGTCACAACTATTTATGTGCTCTAACACCTCTTTTGTGATAAGAACCATTTCGTGGCGGATCATTTATTCCCGGATTATAACCTCGTATTGTAATGCATGTAATGGACTTGCATGAACTCCTATGTTTACTCATATTACTTTCTTGTTAGTCACAATCTTCAATAGTGTATGAGAATATTAGGTGATCAAAATGGAGAAGTTTGTTACCGTAAAATGGAGTAATTTTTATGACTTAGTACATACGGAGTTTTCAAAGGAAGTTTGAGGGGAGGGGTGGGGTTCGTTTTCATTAATTTGGTAGTCAAAAGAAGCACAGTCTTTCCAAGAAACGGGTCACCCCAAGCCTCCCCTTTTGTGTCCTTCTCTGATCTATAGATACAATAGCATATTGATATTGTGGATGCAGTAACTGTTGGAAAATGATGGTTAAAATGGATGTGTTAAATGATATGTCATATTGGGCCTATTGGACCTAAGTGGTGAATAGAAAGTGTTAGTATTAAAGGAAAAATTGGAGAAACCAATTTCTCCCACATTGGAAGGAAGGAAGGAAGGAAAAGAGCATTTATATATATGATGTTGCTTTAGTGTAATGGTAAGAATTTACCAACTTTATACACCGTTCTCTACGCGCGGGCGCAGGGGGGGGGTGCAAATCCGGATGGATTTCAGCTTGAACTTGTGTGCGAGCGCACGTCCTGCGGACACGAATGCAACTCGATTCAAAGGCTCCCAGTGAAGGTTCGGGAGCTGTAATGACATTCATTTCGTGGTAATGAAGCTGAGGCTGTTCCACTTCATATTCCATCAGTTCCTAGCTCTCTTCTCTGATAAAGCCTATATAAACAGACTTCATGATCACTTCTTCATACAAGAAAACATAGCATTCTGCTTCCTCTTTTACTTATGAAAACTCAGAGTTCAAACTACAAGGTTCTTAAGCAATTGAAGGTGTTGTGCTTCCTGTCATTGCTATCCGTTCTATCCTGAGAGATTAACGTCCCGCTGAAGCTCACGGCACACGAAGGTGAGGGGGCGAATTAGTCTTAAGGAAACTGTGTGCAACACAGGGCTCGAATCATATATCATTTTCTGTTTTCTTGGCAATTGTAATTCGTTTTGGTGTTATTCTTTTCATTGTAATTTTTCTTTCGTTTATGAACAAGATTGTCCAACAATCTTAAGACTAATTCTGATAATTCTTGTTCATTGACGAGAGGAAATTAAGAACGAACAGTTTGTATAACTATGTCGGATCGAACAAGTTCTTCTTGTGAACAGTTTCGAGATTCATCAAACTGAATTCCTACATTCTGTGTTTGAAACGAGTTTGAAAAGATTCAGTTTTCTGTAATTGAAGAAAGCGAATCGATGTGTGTAAAAACGAGCTGGTTTTTATTTTAAAACGAGCTGACTGTTTAAAACGAGCTGATTTTAATCAAGCTGAATTTAAACGAGCTGTTTTAAACGAACTGCTTAAAAACGAGCTGTTTTATTATTAAACGAGCGGTTTCATTAAAACCGAGCTGTTTTGGGTTTAAAACGAACATTGGTTCAATAAAACGAGTTCTAAACGAATCTTTTGTTGAATTGAGTATAGATCAATTAAAAATTGTTCTATAAATTGTTGAAAGAAATTTAATCAATTTGTGTGTTAAATTTCAGAAATGTCAACCAGTGCGGCTTAGAATGGTGCTGATGGTCAGACTCAGGCTTTGGCTATGGTGCAACAAGTGCCAAATCGAGGTGCTGCTCCTATGAATCAGCATGAGAGGCCGGAAAAATTCAATGGCTTGAATTTTAAGAGATGGCAACAAAAGATGATGTTCTATCTCACAACTTTGCGTATGGCTAAATTCCTAACCGATGATCCACCAACACCGGAAGCGGAAGGAGAGCCGAATCAAGATTTTCTGTTTGCCATGGATGAATGGAAACAATCTGATTATCTTTGTAGACATTATGTAATGAATTGTTTATGTGACTCATTGTATGATGTTTATTGTGATAAAAAAAGAGTGCAAAAGAATTATGGGAGGCACTAGATAAAAAGTATAGAACCGAAGATGCAGGTACAAAGAAATTTGTCGTTGGCAGGTTCTTGGAGTACAAGATGGTGGACTCTAGACCACTCATGGAACAAGTGGAAGAATTTCAGTTGATTCTTCACGAGATTCAAGCTGAAAAGATGGAGCTTAGTGAAACTTTCCAAGTCGCTTGTGTTATTGAGAAATTACCAAATGCGTGGAAAGATTTCAAGAATTACCTTAAGCATAAGCGAAAGGAAATGAGCATGGAAGATCTTGTTGTTAGGCTTCGTATTGAAGATGACAATAAGAAGTCTGATAAAAGAGGAAATTACTCTCAGAATCTTGCAAGGGCCAACGTGGTAGAACATGGCCAAAGCTCGAAAAAGAACAAGTTTGTTAAGAAATCAAAAACGGGACCAAAAGCTAAATTGGGACCGAAGGATGGCATTGAAAAACCTAAGTTCCAAGGGAAATGTTTCAATTGTGACAAGATTGGTCACAAATCTGCTGATTGCAAGCTACCAAAGAAGAAGGTTTCTGAAGCAAATATTGTTCAAGGCATTGAAGATATTGATCTTTGTGCTGTTGTGTCAGAAGTGAACATGGTGGATTCAAATCCTAGAGAATGGTGGGTAGACACAGGAGCTACAAGGCACATATGCTCTGACAGGGAAGTGTTTACTAAGTTCGAGTCAGTTCAAGGTAATGAGACTTTGTTCATGGGAAACTCGGCTACTTCTGCTATAGCTGGAAAAGGAGAAGTGGTTCTGAAGATGACTTCTGGCAAGCATCTAACTCTAAAGAATGTGCTATATGTCCCGGATATGCGCAAGAATCTGGTGTCTGGAGTGCTGTTGAATAAGAATGGCTTCCGTCTTGTTTTAGAGTCCGACAAGTTTACTTTAACTAAGAGTGGTATGTATGTCGGTAAGGGGTATGCATGTAATGGCATGGTCAAGCTGAATGTAATGGCTGTTAGGCCAAACAATATCAATAATAATATTGTCGGTTCTCGCTTACTTGGTTGAGTCACCTTCCTTATGGCATGGTAGACTAGGACATGTTAATTACGATTCCCCGCGTAGATTAATAAGTCTAAAATATATCCCCAAATTCGAAATTGATAAAGAACATAAGTGTGAAACTTGTGTTGAAGCGAAATTAACAAGAGCGTCCTTTCAAAATGTTGAAAGAAATACGCAACCACTCGAACTAATACATAGCGACGTGTGTGATCTTAAAATTGTGCAATCGAGAGGCGGAAATAATTATTTTATTACCTTTATCGATGACTGCACTAAATATTGCTATGTATACTTGTTAAAAGGAGAATATGAAGCAATAGATAAATTTATTCTATTCGTAAAAGAAGTTGAGAATCAACATGGAAAAAAGATCAAAATACTCCGAAGCGATAGAGGTGGTGAATATTTGGCACCACTAAGTGATTTTTGTGCCGAACATGGAATTATTCATGAAATAACCGCACCATGGTCACCACAATCGAACGGAGTTGCTGAAAGGAAAAATCGAACATTGAAAGAAATGATGAATTCAATGTTGTTGAGTTCAGGAGTATCACAAAACTTGTGGGGGGAAGCTATCCTTTCTAGCAATTATCTTTTAAATAAGATACCCCGAAAGAAACAAGAGAAAACTCCTTATGAACTCGTGGAAAGGTAAACCACCTTCTTACAAATACTTGAAAGTGTGGGGGTGCCTTGCAAAGGTGCTCGTACCTACACCCAAAGTAGTAAAGATAGGATCAAAAACTATTGATTGTATATTCATTGGATATGCACACAACAGTAGTGCTTATCGATTTCTTGTGTATAAGTCAGATAATCCTGAAATACATAAAAATACGATAATGGAATCGAGAAATGCATCATTCTTTGAGAATGTATTTCCGGCTAAAACATATGAACCTAGTTCATTAAAGCATGTTCATGTTCAGGATCAACCTTCTGAACAAGTAAATGAAGAAGAGCCAACTGAGGTTGAGCCAAGAAGAAGCAAAAGGTCGAGGACTGAAAAATCTTTTGGTGAAGATTTTATCACTTATATGATAGAGACAGATCCTCAAAGCTTTAAAGAAGCGACAACTTCTTCTGAAGGTCCAATGTGGAAAGAAGCAATAAATAGTGAAATAGACTCTATATTGCAAAATCATACTTGGGAGTTAGTTGATCTACCTCCAGGATGTAAGCCACTAGGATCAAAATGGATCTTTAAGAGGAAAATGAAACCTGATGGATCTATTGATAAATATAAGGCCATACTAGTAATAAAAGGTTATAGTCAAAAAGAAGGTCTTGATTATTTTGACACATATTCTCTAGTGACGAGAATAACTTCCATTAGGATGGTACTCGCTATAGCCGCTTTGCGTAATTTAGAAGTACATCAAATGGATGTGAAAACCGCTTTCTTAAATGGAGATTTAGAAGAAGAAATTTACATGGAACAACCTGAGGGTTTTTCTAGTCCAGGACAAGATAAGAAAGTGTGTAAATTGGTTAAGTCATTATATGGCTTAAAACAAGCACCAAAACAATGGCATCAAAAGTTTGATCATGTTATGCTTGAAAAAGGGTTCAAAACCAATGAATGTGATAAATGTATTTACATGAAAGAAACAAAAGATGGCTATGTCATCTTATGTCTTTATGTGGATGACATGCTGATAGTTGGTAGTAATGATAAGATGATCAAATCTACCAAAGATATGTTAAACGCCAGATTTGAAATGAAAGATATGGGTTTAGCAGAGATGATATTGGGAATTAGAATTACAAGAAATTCTAATGGTCTCATTTTGAGTCAATCTAATTATATTGATAAAATCCTGGAAAAATTCAATAAAGATGATTCAAATGAAGCTAGAACCCCAATAGATCAAAGCCAACCTTTGTTCAAAAATAAAGGTGAGGGTGTATCTCAATTAGAGTACGCAAGGATCATTGGAAGTCTAATGTACTTAATGAGTTGTACTAGACCGGATATCGCTTACGCTGTTGGCAAGCTAAGTAGATATACTAGCAATCCGAGTCATGAACACTGGAAAGCTATAGTGAGGTTACTGAGATACTTAAGATATACTCGTAAGTATGGCCTTCACTATACAAGAGAACCAATTGTTATAGAAGGATATACCGATGCAAATTGGATTTCGATTCAAAGGATTCAAAATCCACAAGTGGCTTTGTATTCACGTTAGGCGGTGGAGCCGTGTCTTGGAAATCTTCCAAACAAACCGTGATAACCGCATCCACAATGGAATCCGAGTTTGTGGCATTGGATAAATGTGGGGAAGAGGCGGAATGGTTGCATCAATTCCTGAGGATATTCCTCAATGGCCGAAGCTGCCAGGAATATGTATTCATCGTGACACCCAATCGGCGATTGGAAGAGCACGAGAATATAATGTATA
This sequence comes from Gentiana straminea, assembly GCA_036785695.1. Lineage (NCBI taxonomy): Eukaryota > Viridiplantae > Streptophyta > Magnoliopsida > Gentianales > Gentianaceae > Gentiana > Gentiana straminea. The sequence continues at coordinate 299,982 of JAVUPR010000500.1, read as the reverse complement.
ATGGTAAGTCTAGTGCACATACGCCGAAGACATAATTCCATTAGACAACTACTCTCAACTGGTACGATTACCTTAGACTATGTTAAGTCAGAGGATAATCTTGCGGATCCGCTAACCAAAGGGTTAAATAGAGAGGTAGTTGCTAAATCATCAAGAGGAATGGGACTAAAGCCCATGGAATAAAACTTTTGCGAAGGAAAACCCAACCTTGTAGATTGGAGATCCCAAGATCGTGGTTCAATGGGACAACCTAATTGCCGAAGTAAAGTCACTGTGGGGGGTAACCCTCAAGCTCATTCCTAAGATGAAGAAACAAAGAGAGATTGAACGAGGATAAGCTCACGAAGAGCTTTTAATGATTTGTGTAAGAAGAATTTTTGAGAAAATTCGAATTACGAATCACCTATGTAAGAGAGAAGAGGGGCCGCTTCAAAGGGAATTGTGAGGGCGCAATTCTTAAAACTCTTCCGAACCGTGCGATGTCCACGGCCAAAATGGACATAACCGCAAGAACCTATGTTGATAGGTAGATGCGGTGTGGTTGATATGTCATCATTTATATCAACGGCGAAATAGTTCAAGGACATCGCGTCTACTAGTCACCAAGAAAGTAAACATATTTAATCAAGGGAAGGTTCAAAGGGTCACACCTACCTATCCTATGCATTCATCTACCGCCGAACTCTCAATTTCATTCTTAGAGCCTTTGCTAGGGTTTGAACACTATTCCATTCATGTGGGGGATTGTTGGAAAATGATGGTTAAAATGGATGTGTTAAATGATATGTCATATTGGGCCTATTGGGCCTAAGTGGTGAATGGAAAGTGTTAGTATTAAAGGGAAAATTGGAGAAACCAATTTCTCCCACATTGGAAGGAAGGAAGGAAAATAGCATGTATATATATGATGTTGCTTTAGTGTAATGGTAAGAATTTACCAACTTTATACACCGTTCTCTACGCGCGGGCGCAGGGGGGGTGCAAATCCGGATGGATTTCAGCTTGAACTTGTGTGCGAGCGCGCGTCCTGCGGACACGAATGCAACTCCATTCAAAGGCTCCCAGTGAAGGTTCGGTTTTGCAACCTAAACCTTTATTTTTCGAGCTGAAACTGATAATCTGATAATTAATTCAGAGACCTTCCATCTGCTACTGATACTGTGAAGACCTTCCATCTGCTGCTGATACTGTGCCTGTTCCAATTCTGAGCTGTAATGACATTCATTTCGTGGTAATGAAGCTGAGGCTGTTCCACTTCATATTCCATCGCTTCTTAGCTCTTCTCTCGCATGATAAAGCCTATATAAACAGACTTCATGATCAGTTCTTCATACAAGAAAACATAGCATTCTGGCTTCCTCTTTTACTTATGAAAACTCAGAGTTCAAACTACAAGGTTCTTAAGCAATTGAAGGTGTTGTGCTTCCTGTCATTGCTATCCGTTCTATCCTGGGAGATTAACGTCCCGCTGAAGCTCACGGCACACGAAGGTGAGGGGGCGAATTAGTCTTAAGGAAACTATGTGCAACACAGGGCTCGGATCATATATCTTTTCTGTTTTCTTGGCAATTGTAATTCGTTTTGGTGTTATTCTTTTCATTGTAATTTTTCTTTCGTTTATGAACAAGATTGTCCAACAGTAACAACTGTGAATAAAGTGTCGATGAAGATGTAGTGACTGCAATGAGAAATATGAGAAATGGAGATGTCATGACACAATAGATGTAGTGACACCATAGATACGGTAACAAACGATTCCGTATTGATAAAGTGTCGATAAAGATGTAGTGACACCTGATTTGTGTTTCATGAAGTGTTATTGAACTTGCAGTAACACCTAATATGGTCTTTATAAAGTGTGAATGAAGATGTAGTTATTCGTAAAGTGTCACCTTAAGATGAATTGACACATGTTTTGGTCTTGAAAAAATGTCAATGAAGATACGATGACGAACAATTATTGTCACTGCATCAAATGTTCAGATGTTTAGCACTTAAAGTGCATCTACACATGTTACTACATCTTCAACTTCATTGTTACTATATCTTCTGTTACTGCATCGTCAACTTCATTGTTACTGTATCTCATGTTACTACATCGTCAAACTCAGTGTTACTGCATATTCACTTCATTGTTACTATATCTCATATTACTACATATTCCATTTTAGTGTTACTGCATCTTCAATTTCACTTTTAGTGCATCAGATAAATCTATTAAAAGACGATAAATCTATGAAAAAATTTTTATTTTCAAAAACTATGCCAGAAAAGATAAAATGAGATATCAAAATAAAGAGGACGAAAAAATATAAATTATAGTGAAAGAACTACGATGACCCGAGTTTTATATAAAAAGATATAATCGTTTAAAATATTTCGTAAAAGAGGATAACATTTTTTTTGCATATATGAAAAGAGTAATTTAGTGTGCTTTTATTATTTTTGTCCTTATAAACCAAATAAAATTGAAGTTTTTTTTTAAGGGCAAATTGAAGTTTTCTTGTTTACCAATTTTTATTGTGTCATTTTGTCCCACTACCTCTAAAAATAAAAACAAAAATTCTTCCAATTAAAAACAAGAAAACAAAAATTCATCCTATTAGCTTCTAGAATACTGTTAGTTTTCTACCCAATAAATAACGGGAAACTTGAAAAAATATGCTTAAAAAATTAATTTAATTATTTGTGTGATATGTTTCAAAATAATAATATTTAAAAAATATGTCTGAAAAGTATTTCGTTGCGTATTCGCTACTGATTTGCTACGTAATATCTACGTAATCTTATTTGTCTTTTAAAATCACTCTAAAATTTGTCATATTTCAGAATTCAGAGTCATGTACAATTACTTTGTTTTTAGTAAATGTACGATGTTTGGTATAAATAAACGTAAAAAAAATTCTGATTTGCAGCTGAGAGATTTTACTTTTCTCAAGAAAATCTCCTCTAAATCCTGAAATCTTTAGTCATGGAAGCCACAGAAGGAAAATTGAAAGTTCTGCTACTCCCATGGTTGGCTCATGGTCACATATCTCCATTTTTAGAACTAGCCCAAAAGCTTTCAGACAGAAATTTTCATGTTTACTTCTGTTCTTCAGCCATCAATCTAGACTACACCAAGAAAAGATTGGACCAAAAATCATCCAATCTTTCAATTGAATTTGTAGAACTCCATTTACCAGATACCCCTGAGCTTCCTCCTCATCACCACACAACCAAAGGTTTACCACCTCATCTACTTAGAAAGCTCATCAATGCTTTTCAAAATGCAAAACCCAGTTTCTGCAAAATCATGAAAAGCTTGGATTTTGATTTGCTGATTTTTGATGGGTTTCAAACATGGGGTCCTACTTTAGCTTCTTCATATGGTATACCCTCTGTTTTGTTTTCAACTTCTGGATCTGCATCTATGTCTTTTTTCTACCATTTGGTTACCAGCTATGGTGAAAGCAAGAGGGGCAATTATCCCTTTTCAGAAATTTACCTTAGTCTAAATGAATTTAAGAAATTAAAGTCCTCAGCAGCATCCAAAATTGATGATTTTGAGGATATTCCTCTTGTCAAATTATTTGAAATGTCTTCTGAGATTGTTTTGATCAAAAGCTGTAAAGAGATTGAAGGGAAATATCTTGATTATCTATCTTTATTGTGTGGGAAAAAGGCTGTTCCTTTAGGTCCTTTGATTCAAGATTCTTCTAATACTGTAAAAGATGATAAGGAGGAGGAGGGGTGTTTGGATATAATCAAATGGCTTGAAAAAAAGGAAGAATCTTCTGTAATTTTTGTTTCTTTTGGCAGTGAATACTTCTTGACAAAAGAGGAAAGGGATGAAATAGCATATGGATTAGAGATTTCCAATGTGAATTTCATATGGGTTCTGAGATTTCCAGAAGGCGAATCCATTGACATTGAAGAAGCTTTGCCAGAGGGATTTCTTGAAAGGGTCAAAAACAGAGGATTCATGGTAGATGGATGGGCACCACAGGTGAAAGTATTGAATCATTCAAGTACAGGTGGATTTGTGAGTCATTGTGGATGGAGTTCAATAATGGAAAGCTTGTATTTTGGTGTTCCAATTATAGCTATGCCAATGGGACTTGATCAACTTACAAATGGAAGGTTTGTTGTGGCCATTAATTGCGGATTTGAGGTTTTGAAGGATGAGAAAGGAGATTTTAAACGAGAAGAGATTGCGAAAGCGATGAAACAACTTATGTTTGAAAAGGATGGTGAAATAGTGAGGAGAAAAACTAAAGAGGTTAGTGAGAAGATAAGAATGAAGGAGGTTGAAGAGATGGATGAAGCCATTGATGAGCTTCGACATCTTTGTTTCAAGAAGCAATAAGCTATAGGGGGGTCGGTAATGCTAAAGGTAAAAAAATTAGCTTTTGGGCAAATTTGGAATTTTTTTTCCATTATGTTTAGTGGGAAAAAGATCTTCTCCAATGTACTTGACGGTCAAGTGTAAAAAAACTTCTAAATCGACGTGGTTTTATATGTAAACTGTAAAAAAAGGCGACATCGTTTGATGTGTTTTTTTACAGTTGACCGTCAAGTGATTTGGTGATGATCAATGTCCTATGTTAGTGAATTACCCTTTTATTAGAGCATCTCTATGGAGAGGTTCGAAAAAGGAGATAAAGCTTTACGATTGGTTTATAACCATTGTAGAATGGATGACTAGGCAACCATTTATACAAAAGCTTTAATGACATGTTTGTTACGCATAAATAAAATGAAATTGAATGAAAACATTTAATAAATTTATTTAATTACTGCGTCTGAATGTGAATTATGAAATGAAACAAATTGCATAGTACATCACTCATCAAGTGATGAAGGTTAAGGTTGGGTTAGGGACTTGGATCCTCTATGGTAAAAGAAATGCTGTAATATTTACTGTGTTCAATTAGGTGTTGACACGTGGTAAATGAAACATCATTTACATCAATGGGTGAAACATATATAATCCCAATAGTCACAATAAGAGAAAATATAATTTAGGTCATTGTAACATCCCTTATTACATTTTAGGTCGTGTCAGACATGATATTTTTTTTTTAAATCTCCCGTGCAATTGTGTAGAAAGAGCCCGTGCAATTTTGCACGGGCCCGGAGAAAAATCCAACGGGGCGTGTGATATTTCCACCAGGCTTTGAAACAAAGTAAAAAAAAAAATATATATATATATATATATATATATATATATATATATATATATATATATATATATATATATATAAGGGAAAAGGATTGCACGTGCACGTGAAATTTTTCACCGGGCCCGTGTAAAATTGCTAGTAAAAATTGTTAGTAAAAATGCTACGATATTTCTTTATACATAAAGAGTGTGGGCAATCTCTCCTAACATCACTTAAAGTGTGGGCAATATCTCCAACACTTGTACAATTCTTTTTTAAATAATGTTCTAAAACCTCTGGCTCTGATAATATGTTAGGATCAAGCGCTTACCGTTCTACTAAAACCAATTGGTGTTAGTAAATGTGCTACTATATTTCTTTATACATTCAAGAGTGTGAGCAATCTCTCTCAAGACTTTATCGATTCGAGTAATTTTTTTTGGCCTTTATATTAGGTTGGATCGAATTGGATTTACACGATTTTTTTTTTTAACGAAACATGTAATGGTTGGCCGCCGGCACTGTTGCGCCTAACACCATTGCCTCCTCCGCCTCACAAGTAGGCCGTTCTCCGGTCATATTACTGTTTCTTGTCTCTAACTTGTAATCCACCTAACTCAGGGTGGGGTGGGTCATTGAGGAGAGGGGAATCGGATTATTAGAAACTAATTCAAGAATCGGCCGTATTTGATTTCCATATATAATAATATGGTTTGGTATGATGTATTATAAATGATCCAACGAATATATTTATTATTTACATACGTTTCCAACTATACCTTAGCCACTCACATAAACTTGATCTTTTATGAGAAGAAAGTTGTCTTTTGCTCAAAGTAGTGCACCAAACAACCAACAATACTCAACATGTTACGGTCATATTAATTACTTGATGTTCAAAAAAGAAGTACAGCAGAATCATGTCATTAGTCTTCCATTTATACCATTAATTAAAATTCCGATTTTTTTTTTTTTGAAGAACAGGCATTTTACCTACGAGAGAAGACGACTACTTAGGAAGACAACCGAAAAGTTAACAGAAAGGCTAAAAACGACATTGTGTTTATTTGACATGGGTGGGACAAAAAAATAAAATCAAAGGCTGTGATACATCATTTACCACGTGGCAACACCTAATTGAACACAGCAAAGATTACAGCATTTCCTGTACGGCAGAGGATCCAAGTTCGTTGGGTTAGTGGAGTAGGATAGGGGAGGCAAATCCCTTCTTGTACACATGCATGATCTGTGGTGTTCACACTTGGAGCTGCATACGCAAAAAAATTCTTTTTTTTTTTCCTTTTTCTTGTGGCTGAGAAAGCACATAAGAATTCAATGTACAATAGCAGATCCTGATTCGTAAGGTAGGATAGGGTGGAAGAGGTAGGGTTTGGTAGGATAGGGTGTGATAGCCATACCGCACCACCCTCACCACCCCACCACCCTAACCGTTCTACCATATACCACCTATCACCCGCCTTATCAATTACCTTATTGTACCTTACCTTTTTACCCACCCACTTTACCCTACCCAACCTTACTACCCCAACCTACTATACCACCCATCTACCCGACCATACATCACCATATTGTACTGCACGTTACCTACGCTACGCCACCCCACTACCACCATACTATCACACACATCACCATACCTTATACTACCACACCTTACATCATACCTTATCCCACCACACCATACATCATCTCCACCAACATTACCCTACCTGCCCTACCACCCCAACCTACCTCTTCACTCTCTACCAAGCTAACTTTAACCCATCGTACCCTACCCACCACCCACCCTACCCTAACTAACCTAACCCCACCTAATCTACTCCACCCACTCTACCATCACCCATGCATAATCATTGGAATGTATTGAAAAAATCATCCATTTCATTTCATTCTCGTGTAACAAACAAGCCGTAAGATCTTTCATCAATTCAAGATCTGAAATTAAAATATATTAATGTTTTATGTGTTGTAGAGAAAATATTATGTCTAGTTGAGAAATGTTTATATGTAGTCGGTTCATGTTGTATAACCTTTTAAAAGGTGTATGTGTTGTGGAATAAAATGTTTATAAGAAGAAGTTTATAACCAGATGATACAGCAAAGTAATAAACCTCTTAAAGGTTCATGACTGAAGATGCTTTGAGTAATTAGCTTGAATAAAAGTGAGAATTGAGCAGTTGACTAGCTGCACACGTGTTTGTACATTATACTCTCTCTATCAGTCCATCCCATAATATAGATTTTTTTAGCTTTTTCGTTTTGTACAATATAAGTTCTTTTAGAGTGGGATGAGGTCCCTTTAAAGAGACTGTACTTTTATCCATTGCAACTTTGATTTATTATAGAGATATTATAATCGTTAGATTTGTTTTCATGACCACCGCAGTTAATATGGAGTTTTACATCAAGTCAAATGGAAGACCATATAACTCCTCAAAAAATAGAGCTATCTTTAAACTAATTAAATACCAAACGCATCCAAATTATTATTCAATCCATATTATATTCAGTAATAATCTTGAATTATCATCAAGCAGGGACGGACCCAATTAACAAAGGGTGGGGGCACTTGCCCCCACTGAGATCCGAGAAATAATATATTTTTATTAGTAAAAAATGTAAAAATATTTATGTCCCCACTCGATCTTTATATTTGTTCTGATGCCCCAACTGAAAATTTTTTCTGGGTCCGTCACTATCATCAAGCCTTATCATTAAACATGCTGCCTGCTGACATGTGAATATTCTCGCAAAACAAAGCAGCAGAAGGAAGATTTTTCTACTAATCATGAGCTTCATGGCATAGCCGCACAAAAAAAGGAATGAAAATGTTGAAAAATTATGCATGAAACTCTTTGATATATATGTTGATGCATCTTGTAGATTGTATTCAAAATGATACAATGTATAATATCCCCTCCCCAAATAAATATGTGTCCAAAATATAAAAAAAATAAAAAAAAGTCCAAAATAGAAAATAAATAATATATATATACACACAGGACCGTCCCCAATATATTTATTAGGCCCTTAGAGCAACCCCAATGGACACTTAATTCACCCCCAAAAATATTTTTCCAGCCCCCCGATAGCCACAGTGATGCCTGTATTTCAACCCCAACTTGTAGAACCCCCAGTGCTGCCTTGATATTTCAGGGAACAATTGGAGACCTTTTAAAAGCACTTTATGGAATAACTTTCTCTCTCGCTTGAAATTATATGGTTAAAAATTAAAATGTAAGGGTAGATGTAAGAAAAAAAATGTTTTTGGGGTGTTGTTAAAAGGTTGTTTATTGGAGTGAAGTTTTTTTTAGGGTGTTGAAAAAGTGTAACTGAAACGGAAAACGATGTGTTTAGAGGGGTAATTGGGGAGATACCATTGGGGTTGCTCTTATAAGCCAAATATATCCAAGAAAAATTCTCTAGACAAAAATTCGTCTTTCAATCTTGATTTAATTTTTAAATGGTTTCAATTTACAATTTATGTTGGCTGTTGCACTACTACTGGAAGTTTGGACTGTAAATATAATCACACAGAAGAGAGTGAGCCGTGAGGGGTTGAGGGTAGGGCAAAAGTCTCTAGTAGTAAAGAAGAAGAGGTCGATCGTCATAGTCGGTTTACAAATATAAAATCCTTTTAGGCTTTTCCTAATTTTCTTTAAAAAAAATATTATAAAAAAAAACGTGTTATTTAACAACAAAGAAGTACTAAACGGGCTTTTGAAACATGGGCTGCCAGTTCGATAATACTATTGGCTTATTTTTTTCATGTAGACCCTTATAATAATAGATTTTCGGTAGGCTCTAAGCCATGGTCTGGTTGGCCTGACTCACGGAACGGGTTTGACACACACACACCATATAATATTAGTTATGTATATATGATTGATCATTCATGCTATACAATGTGTTATACGTGTGATGTACGGACACCCTGAGTCTTTTAAGACTTACTATATATATTGGGAAGCTTTTGTTCTTAATTTGCAGATAGAAACACCAAAAAATGATCAATGCATCAAAGGATAAAATTCCCAATCAAGCTCATAATTAATACCCATTTAACTTCACCTTTTGTTTGGTTTCCTGAATTAGGAGGATAACTACTCATGTTTTAAATGGGAGAAATACCAAAGGGAAAAGGTACCAACATACTTAAGTTTTAATAACTATTTCAAAAGAAGTATCTGCGAGTACGGTTTCTCAAACGAGTAATGAGCCGTACATCATAATCAATGGTGAAAAGTGCATGTGTTGTGTCGCTCGTCGTGTTTTAAAGGTTGTTTGTGTAGCATTATATTTCGCTATAGTAAAAATAAAAAAAAAACAAGTTATTAGCCGAAGTAAGTAAGCTGCGAATCGGCCCAACCTAAAAATTCATGTGGATGCAGGATGTACCCTAATATAAAAATAAATCAAATTTGTTGTTTTAATAACCTTTTTTTTTTGAACTTATGGTTATTTTAGAAACGTTGTTTAGTATACTTAATCATTTAATTTAATATGATATATATAACCACCAAAGCCACACAGAAAATGTATTAATCTCTTCTCTCACAAATTAAATCGACATGGTATTGTTGTCGTCTTCACAACTTTACCCTTATGCTTCGGGGACGCGATGACAATTTATAGTTTTTCCGAATTTTGAAAAATCTATACACTTCAATATAAAAAGACCCAACCCGAAGAACCGGCCCAGGGCCTCGTATCTGTCAGGGCCAGCTCTGCTCACATAATATGGTCATTAATTATACATCTAGTGAAAATTAATGGTTTGAGATAATGTTTAAACTTGAGAAAATACTACAGTCCGGTCACTATAACAAAACTTAACCGTTTAATTTATCGTTGGATCAATATTAAAATTTAGAGACCGTTAGATTGATGTGTTGCGTTATTAGTTATTTTGTACCACAAAAAAAATACTTTAACCTGTTAAACAAGTTACCGGTCATCACTTAAATCGCCCGGATGATTAAAAAAAACGTGCAGAATATTACAACGACTGTCCATTAAAAAAAAGGCATCGATTGAAGGTACTTACTTCTTCGTCTAAGACGTTGCTTACTATGCTTGTTTTTCTTCCCCTTTTGTCTTTCCCCTCATTCTCATATCTACGGTAATCAATTATTGATTGCATAAAAAAATATTGGTTAATTTCATAGAAATTGTGACCAATCATGAAGAGTCGATTTAAGGATTAAGGTTTGAGCAATCGCCACCATCATCGATTGGAGACAATCAAGTCAAAATTTACAGCGGATATACAATTATTTACAAATTTTCAACGACGAGGATTAAAAAACAAAACCATCCCCTTAAACTATCCAACTGGACCTTAGCCACTCACGTAAACATACTCATGTACGAGAAAGTTATCTTTTTTGCTTGAAGTATTGCACCCAACAACCAACAATACTCAATATGCTACAATCTTATTAAAACTACTCTAGGCAGTGTTATTGTCTCAATAGATGCACGACTTCTCATATATACGATTTCTTGTTTACTCTTGTAAGATCATAAAAACGTATTTTGTTTTCTGCAAATCAAACATCGTATTATTTAGGTAAAACTTAAATACCAACGAGATCGGAATGAGCGTGCCGTACAAAGCGCGGCACACATGTCCCCACAAGTTTTTTCTATAGGAAAAGGTTGTAAAGGACCATTTTACATCTTATTTATGTAAAAAGGACAACAAAAAAATGCAATAGTTGTAAAGGACAAAAAGTAATGTCAATCCAAAAATACCCTTTATAACTAGTCTCATTCCTCCATTATGTGCATCATTCCTCCGTTATCCTAAACTCTAGAAACCCTAGCCTCCTTCATTATGCGCCTCCTTCTTCTGCAACAAATTGAATCCTTCATTGTGCGCCTCCTTCATTTTCTTCTGCATTGAATCTTGAAAGCTGATGTCTTTCCAATCCTCTTCTAATTCGGCGGCGGCATCATCAGAGAAGTTAAGCGGCGGCACATTGCTGCATCATCAGCGGCGGTGGCGGAGAATCCATTGTGATAGGAAGAACATTGCAGCATCATCAGCGGCGGAGGAGAATCCATTGCAGCATCATCAGCGGCGGATTAGAGCTCGGATTAGAGCTCGGATTTTTGGGGACTGAAATCTGCTCGGATTAGAGCGGCGGATTTTTGGGGACTGAAATCAGGTTTTTTTAGGTTTTGCTGATGATGGGAAGGAGCAGGTGTAATGGAGCAGATTTCATAACTGCCATTACAGTTTCCCATTATGGAGCAGATTTCATAACTGATTCGAGCAGATTAGTAAGAAGGTAAACTCGATTTCCGGCGTCGATTCGAGCGATTTCCATTCGATTCGAGCGGCGGAGCGATTTTTGTTCCATTTTTTTAGGTTTTGTGCATTTCGGTTTTGATCAATTGTTGTTGTATGAATCCTCTTGTCTTTATTTTTGTTCTTGAAGAATTGTTGTTGAAGAATTATCAATTGTTTGTTTTTGAGGAATTATCAATGCATTTTTTGTAATGTTACTACATTTTTGTAATGTTACTACATTTTTTGTATGAATGTGCACGATCTTAAGCGTACACAAATCCCCTATTGGGGTTCCTTTCCAAGTAGGGTATAGAAAGAGTAACGTTTTGGCATTTTTTCTATGAATGTGCACGATCTTAAGCGTACACAAATCCCCTATCGGGTTCCCCTTCCCCAAGAGGGTATAGAAAGCAATGGAAACACCCTCAAACATAGTAACACATAATGTAGTAACTCGTAAGTAACACCAACACGTAAGTAACACCAAAGACGACTTTAATGTGAAAAGAAAAAAAAAAATATTATCATTAAGGGTATTTTTGTACATATGCTTTTTTTTTTTCATCCTTCTCAACCAAATATTATTTTTTTTGTCCTATTCTTCATTTAAGATGTAAAGTTGTCCTTTAGGACCACCACCCGTTTTTTCTAATAATAGCAAATAATATGTTTTTTATTTATCTACTAATAACGTGGTAAAAAAGAAAAGAAAAAACACTAAAAAAAAGAAAAGAAAAAACACTAGATAAGAGATAGTCGGCGCCAATGTCCCAAACACTTTGCCGACCAACATATTTCCTTTTTCTCGCTCAAAGCCATTGCCCATTGGCTTATCTCTATGCAAAAGTATCATCACAAAAAGAAAAAGGGAAAAAAAGAAAAAGGAAAAAAGGAAAAAAGGAAAAAAGTAAATAAATAAATAATTATAGTATATAAAAATATAAGAATATTGGTAGTATAAGCTACGTAGTCGAAGCATTAGCCCCGCAAAGTATATTTCATCTTTATATTTCTTGCTTTCTCTGTCCTATTTTTTCCGCAATCGGAGAAATCTTCCGTAAATTTTTTTGCAAATCGGGAGATTCCGGATGCTTTTAGCTTAGATTTAGGGTTTATATTTCTTCATACTCAGATTTTGTTTTCCGTTGTCGATTTTTTTTTTTCGATATAGAGATGATGAGGGTTGGTGTGGTTACTGAGTCTGCTGCTGCTGCTGCTGCTGCTGCTTCTGCTTCGATACAGACCGTTTCAGTTGTTGCCGATGCAAAAAATTGTAGTAGTGCTTTGCAAGATAAGAAGAAAAAACGTCGATCTAGAAGAAACAAGCAAAACTCTTCCGTTCAAGGTCTGTTTGAATATTTTGTCTGGATTTTTTCCGCCAAATTTGTTCATGGTTGGTTGTGTTTGTATGCTGAGCAGTTGGTAGATTCGTCGAGTGCTTTTTTAGCTGATTAGCTTATTGCGTTTTTTTTCCTCGTGGAATTCACGGAAGCATGATAGCGTATTTATTTCTTTTTCCAATGACATTTTTGTTGTATAGCTTATTGTGGGATTTGCTGACTGATCAATGATCTTGAATCAGTTTGTAAAAGACATTTGTGTTGTTGAATGTTTATTTAGTTCAGATTCATGATGTTCCTACATTTTGGTATGTAATGAAATGAATTATTGTGTAGAAATTGTTCTTAATCATCTTGGAAGCATTAAAGAGATGATAAAAGGTTTCTTGCTTTGTTGGCTAATTTTTCCAACTTTGTAAATCTCATACTAGTTGGTGGTCCAGGGACCGGTGTAAATGTGGAGAAAGCATGTTTCTCTGGAAGAGATGAAGAAACTGACGATTTTGGAGGATCGCAGGATAGCGTGTCATCGGAGTTTGATGGTATTAATGGAGCAAATGTGGAGAAGCCCGAGTCTTCGCATCAAGGGCATCGAGGTCGTAGAAACGTAGGAGGGAATGAAGTGTCTTTTAATTTGTTGCCAAGCATGAGCAGGAATGAAGTGTCTTTTAATTTGTTGCCAAGCATGAACATGAATGGCCAACGTGCAAATTATGAGCAGGGGAACCTTGAAAATCAGCAAATTTTTTTAGCTGATACAAACAGAAGAGGGTGTTTGAAAACATTTCCAGAACCTATGCTTTGTCATGGGTCGGCATATTCTCATGTGAATGGGAATGGATTTGTGCCCCAACCACCCAGTTGTTTTGCGTACAGAAAATATTTTGCCCCACATTGGACTGCTGATGCTATTAAAGAGGGATTAGAGGTGTGCATCTTTTTTTTTTTTTTTGATGATTATATGCTTTTCTTCAAGCATTAAATGTCAATGGATCTTATTAATGTCAACCTTGCAGAAGGGTGATGTCTTTAGAGCGGTTTTCCATGTCAATGCCCACAATAGACTTGAGGTTAGTTTATTTTTATTTATTATTTTATTTGTACTATGTATTTTTGTGTGTTGAATCTTATTCCCGTTCACTTGGTATTGGTATTGAACATATGAGACCTAGAAAATGGTATTGGTTCGTGGTTTATGGGAACTATTAACACTTTGTTTACCCCTAGGCGTATTGCAGAATTGATGGAGTGCAAACAGATGTCCTGGTCAATGGTCTGGCAGCACAAAATAGAGCTGTAAGCACTGGCTCATTCATGTTGATAGTTATTTATTTTTTGAAAGCAAATTATGTTTAATGTACTATCAGATTGTTAACGTTTTGTCTTGATATCTGGTAATGAAGGCTATACCTATGTTCGATAGATTTGACATAGATCTATGATAGTGCTATTTATGGGGCAAAGATCCCCTTCCCCATCCGAATAAAGTTACCCCTCATGCACGCAAAAAAATAAGCCCAAAAGAATGTGCAAGTATCTTTGCTTCTAACGTGTCAAAAGTTGGTAGTATACCAAATATGCATTTTGGATTATTAATTTTTGAACTCATTGCTGAAGATCGACAATACCATTCTCTCATTTGTAAATGAAAGTTTGCTTATGCTTTTTGCCCTTTCATGTTGGACGCTATCAGTGGAGAGACGGTCGTATAGTAGTTACGAAAATCTACTTGTGGATATACTTATTCTTTAGTACCACCGATTCAATTTTCCTTTATAGTGACGACTTTCTTCCTTTAGCACATTTTCACTGGCATGTACAATCAGTAACCTTCAAGGGACCACATATTCACAGTAAAAAAGAATAGTGCATATAATAATGTTGTGTCCTCTACATCCAAAACAGTCATCTATCTTCTAATGCATCAAAAGACCCCAGTGGATTGAAAATTTTACATGCTTCATTTGTGTGTAGAAAATAAACCTTAATTTGAATTTGTATCTTTTCTCACATACAATGAATGTATTGCATATCTTGAATCACCTTTGTGTTACAGATTTAGTCCTTATGACCATTGAAATACGAAGAAAGTTTTATTTATTTATTTTATTGTAGTTAATAGATCACTTGAAGTATGATTTTTATGTTTGCCTAGGTGTACGTTTTATTAGCATGGTGCTTGTTTTCGTTTGTGTATGTGTGTTTGTGTTTTGAACCATATGAAATCTAAATGATAACTAGAAACGATACAAAACCTTATGAGAATAGAAGCCTATCTAAATCGAATGGAAAGTGGAAACAATGATATCTTCTAGTGTATGCTATCAAAAAAATATGTGCAAAATCTACTATTGATCACCTGAAGCCAGTTATTCTTACTCTCTCTTCATGTAGCCTCAAGATAGTGTTCTCTCTCCTTTTCCTCTGAAATTTCCTCATATTTCTTTGTTGCCATATGAAGTACACAATCGTAGGAAGGCACTGGGAAATCACATCCTGATGAAATTTAGCAAGGAACTGAAAATCGATCAGCCTTAGAACACAGCTTCTCTTAAAAACTCTGCTAATTAGATCAACAACATCCTTTACGAATTTCTCCAAAACTCTGCTAATTAGATCAACAACATCCTTTAAGGGTACCAGAAAATCAGATGCTGATGGGTTTCCGTCATCCTCCTGCCATAGCACAGATTCTGCCCTGCAATATATCCAAAATATTCGACCTCTCCCTGCTTGCGAAATGGTCCTCCACCAATCCAGCTGGCCCAGCTTCCAGCTGAGAGTGCCAGAAACCATCCAAAACACGTTATGGTTGTTGCACGTTGAGCCAGGAATCCTTCCAATCAGCAATTGAACTTTCAACTTTTGTCCCACCTGTCCATTTTTACAAACTTTTCTGTATAAATTGATCTACCAGAACACCAGAATTAGCCCTGCAATTTCCCCTGATGGTATCGTGGGAAATTGGTCACAGTTGACCTCGAGGATGGCATTGAACCAAAAGGTCTTTGATTTCTCAGTTTTTGTTTTGCAATGGTGGTCTAAGACAAAATCTACACCATAGCCAAGAGTGTCTGAGTGGGTGCATCTGTCAGAAAAAAGCTTCCATTTTAAAGCACAGTAGGCAGCTATGCACCCATCTTACCTGTAGAGACTGTTAACAACAAGTGCTCCAGACTAGCTTCATAAAGAGAGCATTGCTTACTAGGCTCAATTTGGAACCCCAAGTCCAATGGGGAAACAATCTCTTAACAGTTCACCATGGCTTTTGTGAATGCAGTTGCCAGTTCTTAAAATAGTATAGGATGGGGGTAGAGTTGGATAAGGTTGGTCAATGGTTGATAGTGGGATCAACTTTTTTCTTTGAAGGCAAAAGGAGGGAAATAGGGATGGGCGGGGGTGGTTTACACGTAGAGTCTTTGGATCTGTTCTGCTATCAAAATAATGTGGAAAATTATTGCTGTTTGTCTATCTATCATTTGTAGGTGATGCATGATGCCCTCAAATTTGTGTAAATTTTTTAGAATTACACGCAAGCATAATTTTGCCTGCCAATTATCGAAAGAAAAAAATCTTTAAGCATTATTATTATTTGTACAGTTTATTATGTAATTAACGTTTTGTTAGTCGTCGTTAGGTTAGGATCATTATGCAGCCACCTAGATTTATAATCTAACCGTTATGGCTAATACCCTCCCTGTAAAAAAAATTTTACCATTCGAATCTTAGATGAATAAGAAGTTTTCTTCTATCCTATTTGCCTTCACCGATTTACTTTCTTGTTCCAAACACTTTACTGAGTTAGATACCACCAAACCCAAAGGCTTCGTTTGAGTTGCATAGTTAAATATAATTTTTGTTGTAACTTGTTGTAGTGTATTGTGTTTAAACAAGTGAATTAATTGTTTCCCATCTACATAAGCTTTTGGTAGGGACGAAATCTAACATGGTATCAAAACATGAGGTCATGAGTTCGAACCTCTCAGTCTCCGCTTCCACCCCATTTATGTTGTCAGAGTGTTAGGCCTCCTTATTTGTCCTTGTTGTACCTTTAAATGCCTTTGCATGCCATGTTGGCCCGGGCTCTTTGTTACAAGTCCACACTTTAGGCGGCCTGTTGAAGTGTATCTGTTAAAGTGTCCCACATTGGGAACTTGTGGTTGTTTCACCCACCATATTAAGATATGGACTTCCCTCACCTCACAACCTAGGTTTTGGGGATGAGGCCCCTCCTCTTATATGGGCTTGGGCCTATGTTTTGCACATGGTATCGGAGCCACCCTTTATTGTGCAAGTGTTGGGCTTCTTTGTTGGCCTTGAGAGTGCCCAGGCCCACACTTGAGGGAGCGTGTTAAAGTGTCCCACATTGGGAATTTGTGGTTGTTTCACCCACGATATTAAGAGATGGACTTCCCTCACCTCACAACCTAGGTTTTGGGTTTGGGGATGAGGCCCCTCCTCTTATATGGGCTTGGGCCTATGTTTTCCACGGTATCGTGTTTAATAATATAAATTACTTACCTCCCAGCAACTTAAGCTTTTCAAAGAGATGATAATTCAACATGACATATTCAAATTCAATTCTAATCCATTTAATAAAACACAAATTTTCCCCTCAACTTTCAAAACAAAAAGTTCTTATTTATATGCACCAAGAACAATTAAATAGGCGAAATTGTCAGAAGACGGTTTGACTGTGTTAAAGATTATGTTTTTTGTTTGTTAATTTATGTACCATACTACATTTTACATCGCTCATTTGCTACAAATCATGTTTTTTTGTTTGTTAATTTTTGTACCATACTACTACATCGCTCATTTGTTACATAAGATGTGATAAAAAAATTGAAATTACTGCAAGCCAGACGTTTTCTCTATGATACTTTTTGCAACAAGTGTTGTTTATTACCATGTTAACTACTCCCTCCATCCGTAATATACGTCTTCTTGATTCTTTGTTTTTGTTTCAAAGTATAAGTCTTTTAGAATGGCTTGTGTTAAAGACACCATACACGATCTACCGCGGTACTACACTTCGGGCTTAAGTATGACTTTGTAGAGGTCAAACATGGACATTTGACCTCTGCAAAGACGAATATTGACCATACATTCGACTTTTCTAAGGTTGAAAGTCATTGTGGTGCCCCAAAGTGATTCGGTGTGGTGCTTTTAACAATTCCCATTTAGAATACAAATAAAGGATTTGTTACTTTTTTTCTTCATCTTACCCTTAATGCATTACTTCACAACTATTGCATTAATGATAGTCAAAGGGTATTTTTGGTTTTTTATAATTTATGACATTCATTAACTTTCTTAATCTGTGTGAAAACCTTTAGAAGGACCTGTAATTTGTGATGAGTACTAAGTAATTTTAAAGGCTTTTATGTTGCAGACTTGTAGAGTGTGCCCCAAAAACCAACATCTTATGTTAACAGATCCTCGTCTCACAAACAATTCTTTGTATGTAGGTTGAAGGCGACATTGTAGCCGTAATAGTTGATCCTCCATCTCTCTGGACTAAAACGAAAGGAATCACAGAAAAGTGCGAGAATGCCACATCTTCGAATGATGGTCCTTCACATCCTGAAGCTCTGGATGCCACTAGCAAAAATTTGAAAGCCAAAATGGTGGTGGGTGGAGATTGTGATTATTCTGTTGCAAAGAATGGCTTGAATCATCAGAGGAATGGGTTTTCCAATAAGTACGATTATTGCAATGGCGGAGTTGTTTATGAAGAGCAAGCGAGATCATCAGACAGTTTTCATGTCAATGGACTATCTTCACTTCAGTCAGTGCCATCGGATCCTTCAAAAGTGGGTTTTTTTGCTACCAGGGGAAATGAAGTGGCTCGTACTGTTGAAGAGCTGTCTGCATTTGTGGGTGCCTTTCCATACAAGCGCCCGACCGGCAGAGTTGTAGGGGTTATTGAGGAATCACATCGTCGGGGCTCTGTGGTTGGATTTCTTGGTGTTAAGCAGTGGATTAATGATAGTAGTCCTGTTAGCCCAAAAGACTTAAAGAAAAACAAAGGTTCTAGTCAAGAGTTTGTAACGCTCACACCAACAGACCCAAAATTTTCAAATTTGATGGTTCCTTTTAAGAGTTTGCCTGAATGCATTAAAAAAAGGTTGGAAGCTGGTGATGCAACAGTTGGAACAGACCTTGTTGCTGCACAGATAGTTGAATGGGTAGAGGGAAGTAGTCACCCAGAAGCCCGTGTAATACAATGTTTTGGAAGAGGTGGAGAAATAGAATCACAAATTGCTGCTATTATATTCCAAAATGCAATTGATTCTTCTGAATTTTCTCAGGAAACCCTGTCCTGTCTTCCTCATATTCCCTGGGAAATACCACCAGAAGTGCGTGACAGTCGAAGGGATTTAAGAAATATATGTGTTTTCACTATTGATCCTGCAACTGCTTCTGATCTGGATGATGCAGTGTCAGTTGAAAGGTTGCCCAATAATATTTTGAGGGTAGGCATACATGTAGCTGATGTTTCATACTTTGTAAGGCCTGACACCGCCTTAGATGCAGATGCTCAACTTCGATCTACAAGTGTTTATATGATGCAAAGTAAATTTCCTATGCTGCCTCCATTGCTTTCAGAGAATTTGGGTTCCCTAAATCCTGGAGTGGAAAGACTTGCTTTTTCGATGTTTTGGGACATTAATCCAGCCGGGGAGGTTTTAAATCGCTGGATTGGTCGTACTATAATACAATCATGTTGCAAGCTTTCTTACGAACATGCTCAGAACATCATTGATGGCTTGGTTGATCCACAGAGTTGTACCGTCACTGTGAGTAATTGGCCAGTTCTATACGGCTGCTTTGCGTGGTCTGATGTATTTAATTCTGTTAAGATTCTTCATGATATCTCCAAAACCTTGAAAGAAAAGCGGTTTAATGGTGGGGCCTTGTCCCTTGAAAGCCCTAAGGTTGTCTTTTTATTTAATGAAGATGGTACTCCGTACAATTGTGAAATGTCTGAGCACAAGGAATCAAACTTTCTTATTGAGGAGCTTATGCTTTTGGCCAACAGGACTGCTGCAGAAGTAATTACTAGAGCCTATCCATCCAGTGCATTGCTTAGAAAGCACCCTGAACCTAATCTGCGTAAACTAAAGGAATTTGTAGCCTTTTGCGGAAAAAATGATCTGGAAATGGACATCTCTTCTTCCGGACAGCTTCATAACTCCTTGGAGCATATCAGGTCCAAATTGAAGAATGACATGGTTTTGTTTGATATTCTCATGTATTATGCAACGAAGTCGATGCAAGTGGCAGCTTACTTCTGTAGTGGGGAGTCAAAAGATATGGAGAGTGACTGGGGTCATTACGCTCTTGCAATTCCACTCTATACTCACTTCACTTCACCTCTCAGACGATACCCTGATATTGTTGTGCATCGCACTTTAGCTGCTGCAATCGAGGCTGAAGAAATCTATATAAAGTATAAAAGATCCACACAGCCGCCTGACGAGAAGGAAGCCATTAGATGCTTTACAGGCTTGTGCTATGCAAATAATTCAGTTAAATCACCAGAAGCTCAAGAGGCATTGGCTACTGCTGCAATGAAGTATAAAGTTCCACATGCAAGGATCCTTGGCAGTGTGGCTGCTCATTGCAATGAAAGAAAGATGGCTAGCAGGCATGTGAGAGATGCGATCAATAAAGTCTACCTGTGGGCTATGTTGAAAAAGAAAGAGGTACTAATTATATTATTCTTGAGAATCATGAAAGTACTCTTACATCGTTTGACATTCCCCCTTATTTTAAGACTTCATTTTTTGAAGAGCATCTTGGTCCTTGTTTGATTACTTTTGGGGGCGCTAATGTGGGAACACTAGTTTCTTGGTATTGCCTGGAGTCCTTCATTTAAGACTGAATATATTTAACAATATTCTCTGAGGCGTACACGTGCCCTTTTAAGTGGTAATTACTTTATGGATCGGAGTTTCATACAAACAAAGAGAAGGATGTGAAAATTTTGAGAATGCAACCGTTGTAGGAAGGTTGTAGTTGTGCCAAGTGGCATGCATCATGTCCTTCTATTTTTACTCTCTTTCACATAGTAGGTGTGTATTATGTGAAAGAGAGTACAAATGAAAGGGTATGATGTATGTCACTTGGTACAACTTTGCTACAACAGTTGTACCATATAATCTCTCGAAGGATTCCCCCCCTGCTTGTTGATTACAAAATACAAGCGCTGTTATGTTTACCTGTGTTAACGAGTGTCAGAATTTTACATCAATGATTGTTTTCATGGCTCGAATCCATGACCGATGGTCACACAGTAACAACTTTAATGGTGTCATTTGCATAAATATTAGTTTATTTAGTTTCTTTTAGCTTGCTTACTAGTCAGTTATTGCCCTAAGAAAGTATTTTGTGAAATCATTTTTTGTACTCAGCAAAGAAAAATTCATTCAGAATGCGATTATTTTGCTGACGTTTGAGTTGAAATTTGTCTGCTTTTTGTCTATGTTACGCTCTTTTATTTCCTGAGCGAGAAATTTTGGGGCTTTTGCAGATTCTTTGCATGGAAGCCCGAGTCTTAGGTTTGGGGCCAAGATTTATGTCGATATACATCCACAAACTAGCGGTAAGTTACACTATTCTTAACGGCTTTCACCACTAGCCTTTTATTAACTTATGATACTAATGTACCATGGTGTGCTCAGATTGAACGGCGCATATCTTATGATGAGGTTGAAAGCTTGAGAGTGGAATGGCTTGAAGCTACTTCAACGCTTATACTCAACCAATCCACAAAGAAACACATTAATAGACGAGGTAGCTCAGGCAAGAGTAGGACACTGGATGATGTGGCTCTTGTTGTCAGTCCTTGTGGAGAAAACGTATCCTTTGACGAGCATCCTGAAATACAAAGCGAACAAGAGCATCTAAATCTTGGTAGTTCACAAGGTACAAGTGTTGAACCTGCTGTTTTTCCCCTCACCTTACGTCTTCTTTCAAATGTACCGGTTGTTGTTCAAGCTTCTGGTGGGGATGACGGGCCAGTTGATATAGTTGCTAAACTATATCTTAGCTCATATTATAGCCTCAAGTAACTTAGCAAGTTGCGGGAACATGTATGGAGGATAGTAAACGTGAGAATCGCATCATTTCAGTTACATCAATCGTCTTGAGCTGATTGATAACAGCGGGCTCTGCTGATTGATAACAGCGGTTTCAGATCATAAAAGGGGGGTCTTTGATGTGGCTAATATGATATGCCATATAAAAGAAGTGCTCCAGGTAGATATGAAGGTCATGTATAGTTTTCTACAAAAATATTCATCCATTCCGTGGCGCGTATAGATGGTTTCTTCTGTGGATTCTATATGGGGGTAATCTGAGGCAGATGCTGTCACTGTCAGCAGGAACTTGTCCTTAGTTTTTGTGTGGGACATTTCCATGCCTTGGTTAGCCTTTTGCTATTTTTCATTTTCTCATATTATGGCCTAAAAGTTTTTTTTTTTTTTTTTCTTGATCAAATTTTTACATTGGTGTTGAGAAAAATATGGTGTTCCTCCTAAGTACTGTTGCAGGGTTTATGGATTGAACTATGGAATAATTTTCAGAATTTTGAGTTATGTTCAGATTCTATTTCAGTGCTTTATTGTTTCGATTGTGCTTTTCTAGGTATGATATCATTATTACATATGGCTTGCGTGTTCGGCCTGTGACGAGATTGGTATGAACCGAGTTGTCCGTGAGCCTTTTACCTCTCTGCACACAGATGAAACAAGAAAAACCCGTAAAGCCAAACCAACCTGAACCGAACCATTCCAAAAAAATCTTAAAACAATTGATGCCCAGAATTTTTGGGTTTGTTTTCACCCAAACCAAATATGATTGGTTTGGTTTCACCAACCCATCCTAGCTAAAGTAATCCTAAACAAACCAATGAGTTTTCTTGTCATTTGGTTTTATTTGTTTTTTGTTTTTTTTGAATCAACTAGACTACTTCATGGTATTAACCGAAATTCGAATGTGCATTCATTTTCATAACAAAATAAAAATATATTTCTCTTTCCAAAAAGTAAATGTAAATAAATTAATAAAACTAATAATAATAATAATAATAGAAAAAGAATAATCATATGCCAACAATAAAATGATTACAATAAAATTAACAAGGTATTTTACATCATTGATCTCCATTGATATTGATAATCAATTGAGTTAAAAATATTACTTTGAGCGGCTAAATCATTTTATTTTATGAAGAAAAAACACTCACATTCTGCCCACCACATAAAAGACTCATGGTCGACATTTATGATGTAGATGGGCCATACATACATGCTTACAACTCGAAAGCTAGATTTTTATGGTGTAGGTGCAGTAAAATATTGTATCAAGTGACATATATATATATATACGTCTATGATCAAATGTTATAGTATTCTTTAATCGTTGATCAAATGTTATAGTATGTCAGGTGTACTAAAACCACGTACCCATGACGGATCCAGAAATGTTTTTCAACGGGTCCGAAATATTTTTCTATATATTAAATGTTGAGTTTTATTAATTTTAACAGAGTCTGAAATATTTTTCTATAGGTTAAATGTAGAGTTTTATTATTTTTAATAGTATCCGCAGACGTTTACTGTACACCTATGCCCCACGTGGTTTCTTCATGTAATGCTGCTTGCATGACGGTCATTTTGTTTTAATTTCTTTTAAAAAAAACTCCATCCACTCCCTCCTTTTTTTTCTCACCTTTTTCTTGGTTTGTTACAAAACTTGCTTCCGTTTCCTGCGCCTTCCTATAATCAAGTATCTACCCAAACTAATTTCCTCACACCGTACCCCAATACCATCATCTCTTTGTTAATTTCTGCATTTATTGAGAAAAAAAAAATGGAGGAAAAGAGAGTACAAGAAATTGCATCCAATGTACTGGACACAATACCAGTTGAATACATTAGATCAGAGAAAGAACAGCCCGCCATTACAACGATCCACGGGGTGGTTCTCGAGGTGCCTGTGATTGATTTGAGCGATAACGATGAGGAAAAAATCGTGGGTTTGATCTCAGAAGCAAGTAAAGAATGGGGGATATTTCAAGTTGTGAATCATGGGATCCCAAATGAGGCTATTACCAAATTGCAAGAAGTTGGGAAGGAGTTTTTCGAATTACCGCAAGAGGAGAAAGAATTGATTGCGAAACCTGAAGGATCTCAAAGCATTGAAGGATATGGGACCAGATTGCAGAAAGAAATTGAAGGGAAAAAAGGATGGGTTGATCATTTGTTTCATAAAATCTGGCCTCCTTCTGCTATTAATTACCAATTTTGGCCTAAAAATCCACCTGCTTACAGGTATTTAATTATGTGTTGTTGTTATATCGGTGCACCACGGCAGAATCGACTATATGATAGTCGAATCTATAACCAACCTTCGAACTTCCTAGTTCGACACCGCACGAAGTTCGCATGTTGGTTATATATTCGACTCAATTCTGTGAAAATAATGTGGTACACCGATAGGTGGGAAAACAACGGGTAGATCGGTTGTGGTGTGAATAATATCTCCTACTGATTTCTTGGGGAAATTCTTTCCTAGTGACTCCATTTGTGGAATAAAAAATGTGGATGATTCTGGACCACACAGTTTTAACTTGAATTCAAACTGTGTGGGTCATATTCATTCACACGGTACAACTCCTCAAATTGAATAACCATGGAAGAATCACCCGGGCTCATAAATTCGAGAAGAGTTAATGTGTACGGTTAATTATTAGGGGTGATACCAAATGAATATGGAACCTTCCGTAAGAAACGATCGGCTCATGTTTGAGCACGATGAATCATTTCGTGATAATTGCATGCCATGAATTGCCCTCGATTTAGGCCATGTACAGGAAGGTTTTTGCCGATTCATATCAACACGGTGCATATACTCTTAATGGAAGGATGCATCACATCCATCCAAATTTTGGTATCACCGTTAGAATAATGTTTACACAATACTTTCGCTTAATAAATTGAGGCATAACATGTGTTATAATACGATTGAATGATACAGACACAATCGTTCAACTACAACGAATGACACAACATGTCTTTTTAACATTGATTGTTATGTAGGATTAATGAATCATGATGTAGGTCCATCACAATTAATGATACGAAAGCATATCGACTTACTGCCCGTATATGTGTTATAATACATGATTAATTAATATGTTAAAAGTCATATACTACCTCCGTCCCAAAATATAAATTCATTTAGTTTTTTTTTTTTTTTTTTTTCTTATAATATAAGTCAATTTAGATAACCAATGAAGCATTTATTACGTTTTTCTCATTTTACCCCTCATTTATTATTTACCCATCATTTTTTTTATTACTTTGCATTAATAACAGTCAAAGGTCATTTTAGACTTTTTCATCAAAATTAATGACAAATAACCAATATAGCAACTTTCTTAATAAATGTGAAAATCCCCAAATTAATTTACATTTTGGGACGGAGGTAGTATCATTTAGTTTTAAATCATGATGAATAATATAATAGTGGTTATAATAATTGTTATGAATTCACTTGTTATGATCAAATCGTGTCTATTATCAATAATAATTTGAATTTAATGCATCTTAAAAAAAAACATGTTTGATTGTGACCGTAGAGCACTTTTTGCCCAAACTATTTCATGAGTAGAAAATTTGTTGTTTCACTTTCCATTCAATGTGCCTTTCCAGATACATTTTGCCTAACAAAATGTTTAGTGTCGCCTGGTGGCGGATTCCGAAATATTATTCAACGGGGTTTGTAAATTTTTTCAGAGTAATTTTTTTTACGGAATTGGAAATATTTTTCTACAGGTAAATTGTAGAGTTTTATTATTTTAAAGGGTCAGCAGACCCCGTTTAGGGGGAAGTTATTGTGTGGTGAGGGAATTTGAGGTGAAGTGACGGGTGAAACGATAAGAAACACACAGTTTAAATACAGAATAAAACTGTGTGGTATGGGAAGTGCGACACGGTGTCTCCACACAATAACTTCCCCGTTTAGGGAAGGGTGGATCCGACTATGGTGCCACCCCTAATTCTAAGTTTATATAGTATTTTTTACTCGTATTTATTATTTGGTGATTTTTTAAAACTAGAATTTATTAAGTATATTTAAAAATGGTTTTTTTTTTGCCAACGTGACATCGGACTAACGGTAAATGCTGCACTCATTAACCCAGAGGTTCCAGGTTTGTCACTCATTTGAGAGTCTTTTAAAAAGAATGGTTTTTAGAGGTCAAACAATTTTTTTTGTTTGGTTGTTATTTTCATCATTACAATAGTAAAGACAAGTCATTAACTACATTGATTAATATGTGTGTTTTGAAAAAGAAATATATATATATATATATATATATATATATATATATATATATATATGTGTGTGTGTGTGTGTGTGTGTGTTTTTGAGAACTATATTTCTTTTTGAGACTATATTAAATCCCCTAAAAAAAAAAACCTATATTAAATAGTAAAAAGGAACTCAGAGAGTACTCATTAATATATTTTATTTGATTAAGACGGGGGAATTAATTTTTTAATTTTAGGTTTTTTTAGACGCTTATCAATTAATTCAATTTAAGGGCGATTAAAATAAAAGTAAGTTTAATATAGTGACGTTAATAATTTCTGTTGTCTTCACGTGAAGTACTTTCATACAAAGAGAAGACACGAATTTGTGGTCCACAGACCTAATTGAGTCCGCATAGGTAGGTTGGTACGTAGGTAGAAGATCGGTGATGGGAAACGGAAAAGCTATAGTCCCCGAAAATGTTCACAGAAAAAGCCCCGAAAAATGATCCTGTCCATCCAGTGTTTTATGTAAAAACAATAAAAAAAAAATAGAAAAGAACATCTGAGGGTGAATGATGTGTTTTCGGGAGTTTTTTGGGAGTTTAATTCGGGGACTGTAGCTCTGTCCGATGGGAAATTCCCTCTATAAGTGGAGGCGTTAAGATGTGTCATGATCTATACCATCTATTTTTAAACTGGTAAGCTATGTGGTCGAGATTAAACCGGGTTAAATAGAGTGACTACACAAAAACTTTCTTTCGGTGATTGTTAATTACAGATAAATCCGACATATCCAGTGTGGCGTTGGTGTTCAACGAGGAACATCAGTGGCACCGACGTTCCCTTTATAAAAGTGTTATAACTTAGAAAACGTCAGTCCACGACTTTCCACTGGTGTTCCTTGTTGAACACCACAGTAATGTTGGTGTTCAACAAGGAACACCAGTGGCACCGATTTTTCCATCCAAAAACCAACCCGCTATCTCTCCTTCTTCTAGAGCCTTATACTACATACAACATTCTTCCCACATATATACTAGGAATTGATTCTCTCAACTCCCAATGTGGTACATTAATTTTAGTTGAATACTCTTCAACTTTCACTTCCAACATTAGCTCTTTCAACCACCCGACTTTAAGCGTTAATTTCTCATTCACTCGTTATCCGAATTGAATGATTCCAAATCCTGAATTCATCTACGACTCACGTAGTTTTCGAATTATCAAAACATTACATATATTCTATACAAGAATATATCCGAAATACGCTTACAAAGTCACAGAATAAAATGATTATAAAATCATTTTTAATTCATTTTTAATTCAATTCCTCTATATCTCTAACAATCCCCCACATGAATGGAAATTAATGCAAATGCAGACTCTGAAGAGATTCTGACAGAAAAATATTGCATCAGGAGAGGTAGCTTCTGGCTTTGAACCTGCCTTAGTGAAATACTATCGGATCTACTCGGCTAATCAGTGAACTTAAGTCTTGAACTGTTCAGCCTTTAGTGTAGAACCAGACAATAATACTCACACAATATTTTCCTTAACACTGTACTTGGTTCTCATGACTGGATTCGTTTTGGCCCTGAATCACACCTGGTTTCAGAAAGTGCGTTAGAGAATTCTAGCCTCTAAACTCTCTTTGAAGCGGCCCCACTTCGCACTTACATAGGTGACCTCCTATCAAGAGTATACTGCCATACTCCACTCGAATTTAATCAAGTTATAGGAATCATTAAAAGTTTTCACTTATCTTTCACACTTCTGGCAGACAACACTTTTATTCACAGAATGGGTAAGTGTTCATCAACAGCTTCATAACTTAGTTTTCCCTTTGAACCATGATCTTGGGATCTCCAGTCAACATGGTAGGGTTACCATTACAAAGCTTATCTTTCAATAGGCTTAAGTCCCATTCTAAGTGTCAAAACTGACAATCGATCTCTAGTAAACATTTTTGAAAGCAGATCTGCAAGATTTTCCTTCGATCCAATATACTCTATGGAAATCATACCACTAGAGATCAATTATTTAACGGTATCATGTCGTTGACGTGTATGTCTAGACTTACCATTATACAAACTATTTTGTGCTCGGTGTAAAGCCGATTGGCTATCACTGTGGAAGCAATCGGTGTAGTCCAGCAAGAAATCTCCTCTAGGAAATTTAGAAGCCACTTAGCTTCTTCACCAGCTTTGTCAAGTGCAATGCACGTTTGCTTTGTGGACTTCCATAACACCGCAACATCACCAATCATGTGAATTGTAATTCTTTAGAATCAGAAATCCACTTGGCATCACTCTAGTCCCATATTCATTGAATATTTCAAGTACTCATGTACTGTAATATCGCTTTCCAATGATCCTCACTAGGATTACTTGTAAACCTGCACAGTTTATTCACAATATGTACATTAGACAATATGTGAATATTTTAACTGAGACACAGGCTCACCCTTGGTTTTGACTAAATGGATACTTAAGTCAATGTGTGCTTTAGGACTTTCATTAAACATATTGAATTCCTCAGGACGAATTCAATATAATGAGACTGTGATAACACTAGTCCCTCAGATATTCTAGAATTTTTTATTTTTTTTATTTTAATTCCCAGAATTACATCTATAAGTCCCATATCATGAGTACTCCTCATTATTAGCATATATTCTTCTAATTCACTATTTAAGACAACAGTCTTAATATCCATTTGATGGATTTCAAGCTTACATACCACAATATCTGCAATAAGTACTCATATCGACTAAAGTCGAGTTTCTAGTGAATTTGTATGAAGAAATCAAGACCCTCTTTTGGTGATAACCTCTGGCTACCATCCTGGCCTTACATTGTTTAGTTTTAGGTATTCCTACCTTTGCTAAACACCCCCCACATTTCCAAGTATTCGTAGATAAGCTCTCAGCTTTCCCTCAACTCATATGGGATCTTTATACATCTGTTCGATGTAAACCTATAAAGAATGAAATCGGTGGAAAATATCGCTTCCCCCACAAGTTCGGAGATTAACTCGAACTATTCACCATGCTTTAACCAACTCTTTAAGAGTTCGGTTGAAATTCAAAGCATTTCTCAAATAACATTTGAAAACAATCAACATCGGCTGTAAAACTAGCAGAAATAGCATTTTTCTAAAAATCAGCAGCTTTTGTTTAAAGACGGCGACCTTTTTGCCGAAACCAAATGCGGCTTTTGTTAAAAACAGTGGCTTTTGCCGAAAATCAGAGAACAAAAGAAAGAGTGTGGCCAGCACTATTTCCACTACGATTCTGCTAGGTTTATTCGCTTAATTGTTTTTCCAACTTCATTCTTATATGTGTATAACTCCTTTGTTGTCTTAGCTTTGCTATTTTAGCAAAATTAGACACAACTTTATTTTATACAATGATCGATAAATAATCTTTACCGACTCTCGATTAGCATAAATATTTAAATCACACAACTCGTATAATTTAACTTTTACATGTCTATGTTTCTTTCCACAGAAGGAAACCGTGCCTAAGTCATATTTGCTATGACACATCTATGGCATGTTTAACACTACATACAATAAATCATTCGACATAATGATTTATATTCATCCATTTTTGGATTAGGAAATAAATAATTTCAACTCCTAATCGTTATGCCATAGTCTTGTGACACCACATTGTATCACCAACCAATTCAATTTTAGTCATATTTCAACTCACGGTATAAAAAAGATTATTTATTGATTCAACAACTTGTACCACCACTGGTACACATTTCAAATCAAAACACCTCGGTGTTCATTTCATTTTTATTCAACGAATAAAAGTTCTACGAGTCGTCACCAAAATGAGAATTTTATCATGAAGATAATTTCTCCAACTTACACGGCACGACAAACTAATGTTTTCACTAAACATTTTGGCATATTTACCTTATGATTAATCTGCCAATTAAATAATTTCTAGGTACATTCGTCATACGAAATTATTTCTCGTTTGCAACGTATTAATCATATATGCCTCAACTGGCAACAACGGTTCAAAACACAACAAGAAATTATTTGAACCAATACACATTAAGAATATTTATTATTCCATACATTAAAATAGAAATTACATTTTCTACTTTACGTAACAACACGGAGATCCAAATACCAACACAGACCCTAGGTAGGTAAGCTGGCTTGCAGAAACCACATTCATCAGTAAGTCCGGCACATGCAGGACATCTCGAAGAATCAATGCTCTCCCAGACGTCAAATTCAACTGAACATGACCGCATCCAATGATATCGGGAGTAGTTGAATTTGACATTACTATTTTCTCATCTTTGAGATGTTGGTAATTAAAAAAAGATGATTTGTTCGCACACATATGTCGGGTAGCCCCAGTGTCTACAACCCAAGCATATTCCTCTTCCTCGAGGTCTCTGTCAGGCTCAATTTTGACCTGTTTTAAAACCACTTTACTTCCCGCAACCTGGGAGCTTTCTCCTCGAATTGGCGCACCAATAGGAGTCATCTGATTATAAAATTCCATTTCTGTTCACAAACAGAAGATAAACAATTTTAAGGCTCGTTTTTAAACGACCATTTTCTCAAAAGGATAAATTAAATACCAAAAAATGATATTTAACACATTTTATATCAACTCGATATCAAACCAAGTAAAGTTTGTTTTCAACTCGTAAAAAACAAACTCAAACTTGTTTCAGCTTGATAAAACAGACTGGGGCATGTTTTCAACTCGTAAAACAGATTTAAGATTGTTTTTAAATTCGTAAAACAAATTGAAGATTGTTTTGACTCGTCAAAACAAGCTCGAGTTTATTTCAACTCGATTCTCCAACCGTTTATCAAATCGTAACAATATCAACGAGTTTGAAACTGAACAATATTAATGATGACAGCTGAACAGTTTCAGCATTTAGTGACTTATTTCACTCGGTTGAATTTCACCTTTACTCAGCCGCCGGCACTTTGCCGAATTTCAGCTTTACTCAGCCGCCAGCACTTAGCCGAATTTCTGCTTCACTCAGCCGCTGGCACTTGGCCGAATTTTTAGCTTCACTCAGCCGTTGTCACTTGGCCGAATCTTAGCTTCACTCAGCCGTTGTCACTTGGCCGAATTTTTAGATTCACTCAGCCGTTGTCACTTGGCCGAATCTTAGCTTCACTCAGCCGCTAGCACTTGATCGAATTTCAGCTTCACTGAGCCGAAATTTCTGGAGCGGCCCTTAGCCGAATTTTCTGGAGTTCAGATTCGTTTTTTTTATTATTATTATTATTCATATACCTTTCAAACGAGGTTGAACTTGTTCGTCCAAATAAAATTGAAGAAATATTCGTCAAATATTTTGATTACTCACGGGTTCGAATCAGAACAACGGTTCTTAAAAATTGTCTTAAGCTGTTAGGCCCCGTGCGTAATTAAAATAAATAAACAAAAATTAAATCAACAATTTTATTTAATATATTTAAATGACTATATTACAATAGTATTTGAAATAAAATACAATGCAAAACAAAACCGAGACGAGTCGAAACTCTGTCCTTAAGACAATTTTGGCCCGGTATGTACCCCGGTTGTTACCAATTGTCTCCCAGGATAACTCGGTTATACCTGTTCAAGTAGAGGTACTTCAGACTTGAACCACAGCGAACTCTGACAATGCCCAGAATCTCTTCGACTCGAAAATGGACTCGAACTAAGCTGTATGAGTATGATACAATTTCTGAACACTCTCTGTGAACTCTATCATTCTCTATACTCTATGTATTTCCTCCATTCATTTGAGGATGTTTATATAGTGGACCTCTTGTGAGGCATTCATGGTTGAATATAAACTGAAAATGATTCAGCTTCTCCACTCATTAATTCTCAGCATTGAAGTATAGAATTCGAGCTGAGCTTGTATTGGACAACCGATCTGACTGAGCTTATTCGAATATAGCTCATTCTGAATGTGTATTGATATGGGCCAAGACCAATAGACTTTTGTATAAAATGTTTAATACTGTCCTGGGCCCCCGGGCCCATTCCCCATTCCCCAAAGCCAAAGCCCAAGGTCAACGGTCAACGGGCACGGGCGGCGGCGGCGCGCGCGCGTGTGGGCCATTTTAGCAGAACACCTGACCGCTAAAACCAACCCGCTATCTCTCCTTCTTCTTGGAGCTTATACTACATACAATATTCTTCCCACATATATACTAGGAATTGATTCTCTCAACTCCCAATGTGGTACACTGTTTAGTTGAATACTCTTCAACTTTCACTTCCAACATTAGCTCTTTCAACCACCCGACTTTAAGCGTTAATTTTTCATTCACTCGTTATCCGAATTGAATGATTCCAAATCCTGAATTCATCTACGACTCACGTAGTTTTCAGAATTATCAAAACATTATATATATTCTATACAAGAATATATCCGAAATACGCTTACAAAGTCACAGAATAAAATGATTATAAAATCATTTTTAATTCAATTCCTCTATATCTCTAACATAGAAATCACCTGCAAATAATATTTTTAATCCATAAAATATTTTTCCCTTTTTTTGTTTTATCAAGTTGACATGTAACTAAATAAACATTAATTGGCAGAGAGGCAAATGAAGAGTATGCAAAGAGGCTGCATCCAGTGGTGGACAAGATGTTCAAGTACTTATCACTAGGCCTTGATCTTGAACCCAATGACTTAAAGAATGGTGCTGGTGGTGATGACTTGGTTTATTTGTTGAAAATAAACTACTACCCGCCATGTCCCCGCCCCGATCTGGCCCTCGGGGTGGTGGCCCACACCGACATGTCCGCCATCACCATCTTGGTCCCTAATGATGTTCAAGGCCTTCAAGTCTTTAAAGATGATCATTGGTATGATGTCAAGTACATTCCAAATGCTCTCATTGTCCACATTGGTGATCAAGTTGAGGTAACTTTTCTTTTCTTTTTTCTCACCTTTCATACCTTTTATTTTCATTTAAAAATATAGCCTTTATTTGGGGCTATTGTAACCCACCGATTCTACCGGTGAAGCATGCCGATTTCACAGAATCGACGTTATGAATATCGGTTCTGGAACTAAAAACCGACTTTCTCAATATGGATTGTCACAATACACATAAAGAAGTCGGTTTTTAATTCCAGAACCGATTTTTATAAGGTGGATTCTATTGCGGTGCACATCTAGATGTTGTGTGGACCAAGGGCGGCTCCAAATGGGTCACTTGACCCGCTAAAATAAAAACTTACACTATTTGAAATTTTTATAGACTGACACCTACGAACTAGCCTGCTAATTTTTATAATATTGACCCTTTGACCCGTAATTATACTTGAGTTTGTAAAATTAATGCTTATAATCATCTCAAAAAAAAAACACTTATACGCTTGTAATACGATGTACCGGTATCGATCATCGACCCGTGTCCGAGAATTCCTGCAGCCGCCCCTGAGTGTGGTGATCTAATAAAGTCACTGTGGTGCAAATACTTTTTATTTACATCACACCTAACTTACCGATGCACCATACCACATGTGCATTACACCGAACCGGACCTTCTGAAAATCGATTCTTAAGTCAAGAATGGACTTTTGAAATGTCGATGGTGAGGATCGATCGAGTGTAAAATTAATTAATGATTCATTGAAATTGATAGATAATGAGCAATGGGAAATACAAAGCAGTGTTTCATAGAACGACGGTGACAAAGGAAAAGACAAGAATGTCATGGCCGGTGTTTCTGGAGCCAACACCGGAGCATGAGGTTGGCCCTATCCCAAAGCTTGTTACTGATGAAACTCCGGCCAAATTTAAGACCAAGAAGTACAAAGATTATGCCTATTGCAAGCTTAATAAGCTGCCTCAGTGATGACTTGTTTATTTATTTATTAATTAATTAATGCCTGCCCTGCCCCCCTTCTATCTACCTAGTACTACTAATTAATTTCATCTTGTGGCCTGCCTTGTCAATAAAGTGCATGTGTTAATTACATTATCTATAAC
This sequence comes from Gentiana straminea, assembly GCA_036785695.1. NCBI lineage: Eukaryota > Viridiplantae > Streptophyta > Magnoliopsida > Gentianales > Gentianaceae > Gentiana > Gentiana straminea. The sequence continues at coordinate 265,851 of JAVUPR010000500.1, read as the reverse complement.
TTAATTTTATTAGAATGGTATGACTGTATTTAACTTGGGATTAATTAGCTGACCCTTTTAATGATATGCCTTGCTTTCTAGAAAACTACTACCTCCGTCTCACAAAAAGTGTCCATAACGGAAAAATGAATTGTCCCATAAAAAGTGTCCATTTAAATTTCCAATACATCATTAAATACATTTTTTCCAATCATACGCCTATTTTAACATTTAATTTTCCATAATCCTTTCATATTCCAAAACAAGCATTTATGATTAGTTAATGGTATATTTGTCTATTCATTTTTAAAATACAACACATTAATTATTTTCTTAATCTCCGTGTCCAACAAAAAGTGGACACTTTTTATGGGACGGAGGTAGTATTAATGTTGTTAATCTATACTAATGCTTACTGTATACTCCCTCCGTCTCAATATATATATTTTAGTTGTTTTCATACAGAATAAGAACGTGGTTGAATGTTATAGCTACATGGGCGGCCCTTGGGGGGCCAAGGAGGCCATGGCCCAGAGCCCCCGAAAATCTATGAACTTAAAGGCCCCGCAAATATTTCGACTCAATAGTGTGTATATATATATATATATATATATTGTATTTTTAAAAAGTAAGAAGCTATTGCCATAATGATGAGCATTATGATATAATTTGACAAGGGATCAGGGTTTGAATCCTGCTAGGGAAAAAAAAACATTTTTTTCGTTTACCTTTTTTTAGAATGCCTTAAAACAATATTTGGACTGGGATGCCCCTGTTTTAATATACTAAAGGTAAAATATAGGGGAAAAAATAGTAACAAATATTTAATTGATAATTTAAAATGACTTATCTTTTGAAACATCATCAAAGTTGTAATGCTCGGAACAAGGTTTACAAAGCATTTTGAATCGCCAAAATCATAGTTGTAATAGTCAAGATATGGCCAAAACCTTGAATGGGCCTGCGGGCTCAGCACCAGAAAAGCCTGCCGGCTAACCGGCGGTTCGAAACCCTAATTTAGCATGTATTAAGCCCTTAATTCGGTTTTAAGACGGGTTTTCGCATTATATAAGGCATAATTACAAATTACAGCCACATAACTTGTAATATACCTTCATACCTATCATACAATACAATGTAGGCTCCGTCTGTTTTGGGTTGGAGTTTTTTTTGGAATTTTTTTTGGGTTGTTTTAGATAAAGTGATTGAAGTAATGATTAGAAAGTTAAGATGTTTTTTTGAAATTTGTGTAGATTATGATTTGATTGGTGAAATAAAGTAGTATAATAAATAAAATAATGGTAAAAAATGTTATAAAGTTGATAAAGTGAAATGATGAGAGGTAATTTAATATTTTTTATTTGTAGTTGAAAAAATGATTGGTAAGAGAATTGTAAGATATGATGGGTGAAGTAATATAAAAAAACTCCGAAAAAAACTCTAACGAAAACAAACGGAGCCGTAATTCTTTTAAGCAATAGAAGTTCTTGAGTTTATTTTATCGTGGGTCACATTACCGATGATGCCATATGATTTACATTCGACACAATACTGAACAAGTTGACGCCCATATCTTACAATTTTAAAGTTAAAAGGGTTTTGTGAAATAGGGAATGATCCAAGTTGGTGCGACCCTTGAGATGATCAGGAGATCGTGGTTTCTGTTTTGGTTTCCATTTATTTAGTTTCTTTCATTTTAAATGTCATTAGAGCACCCGCATCAGTGTCTCTTAACAGGTTCTCTATTTTACAGACTACAACACCATTTTTATATGCTTTACAGAATCTTGACATAGGGTGAACTGCATTATAATATCTATTGTACAATATTAAAATAACTACAAACCATAAAAAATAAGACATATTTTGAAACACACACACACACACACACACACACACACACACACATATATATATATATATATATATATATATATATATATATATATATATATATATATATATAATATTATATATATATATATTACTGTTTATTCTTACAGTGATAAATATATATTAGACAAATATTACTTTGTATGGATCTTCTAAATATTTATAGAATATCCATACAGTGAAATATTTGTCAAAAACCAATTTTTGTCACTCTAAGAAAGTATACATATATATTTAAAAATGTTTGAAAGTAGTAAGAACCTGAATCTGTAAATTCTTTCAGATTGCGATAGATATAAAGTATGGTGTCCAGAATCTGTTGAATACGGATCCTGTCAACAGATTCTGGTGCAGCTGTATTTTAGCTGGATCTGTAGAGTTTGAATAGTAAAATACAAATTTACTATCTCTTACAGATTATACTGCAAGTGCTCTTAGACTAGTTGTTAGTTTCATTTTCGAGAATAAAGTTGTAACCTTCATTGGATAAGCTTAGTGGAATAAAGTAGTTGATTTTCGTTTGATTTGTTATCTAGTTTTTCCGAGCTAAGTTGTTTTAATGTTTCCGCTTTTATCATTTTATGGATAAATTGAGTTAAGGTTGACGCGTCATATTGAATTTTAAATATGACGTGTGCTGAACGGTTCATTTTCCGAAGCTCGTATTTTGGGAACGGGTCGTTGCATGAGTAGCTATCAACATCTATGTGTCAATTCTCAATATTTCGGTCGATATTTTAAAAGGGTGTTGACTAACAATGCCCACAACAATGAGGCAAAAAGAAGACGGGAGACGCATTGAGTAAATACTCTTCATTCATAGGCGGTGCCACGGTGTGAATATTCTATCACACTAATTAGCAAAGAAATAAGTAAAGAGTTTGGTTTGGTTTTCCAACTGGTATAAGTCGGTTTGGTTTGAAAAAATGGTAACCCAAGACAAATCAAAATACTACGAAAACCAACGGTTTGGATCGGTTTGGGCTCAAATTGATTTCGGTTTGCAAGCAATTAAACTTCATTTTTTCAAAAAAATACACATACTGTTATGAAATAATATCATTGATGGATTATCTATTATTCTGATTGATTTAAGTAGATTTGTGATTAATTCAGATTATTGTGTTCACATTGTAATCTCTACTATAAATACCCCTTATATCATTGGAATAATACACAAGCAATTTTCCTTTCTTCTCTATAATTGTATTTCCTCTTGTTCTTCCTCCATTATCTTCTTAGTTTTATAACACGTTATCAGCACGAGTCTCTAACCACGTCTCAAATCATCAAAATTGTTTTGATGAAGTTTGGCAACCTTCGCAAAAACAAAAAAAAAAAAAAAAGACCTACAAGAATCACCATTCATAGATTGCCAGAAGGACTCAAGTCGATCAATTAATATATTTGTGATCAATTCTATTATTTTATAGATATATGTAATATTGATGCTAGTGGTATTGACATCATCAAATCATTATGGATCAAGTCAATACCACGTAAGCAAAAGATATGAGTAATACTCATCGGTGAAATGAAGCCTTGATGGCTATATTCCTTAGACAAAAGAGTTTGTCTTTTGTGCAAATTGAAAAATGAGGTATGATCACATGAAGTTGATCAATGTTTGAAACGAGCATATAATGGATCAGAAATCCATATGAAAATAGAAAGCTCGTAAAAGTGAATATAAAATTCACATAAATGGGCATGTCAAAAACCGATGAAAGTGAATATTAAATTCACATAGATGAATTTCGTACGTGCCAAAAAAAAAAAAAATAAATTGGTGAAGGTGAATTTGAAATTCACGAGAGAAAAAAAGTACAAACATGTCATTCATATAAATAAAAATTAGGACCCGATGTCCATAGAGAAAGACATGTTCCACGAGTGATCCGAAATTCGGAGATAAGAAATCTACCGAATATATCATGGGATTTCATGATCACGAGTTGAGAAAATAATTAAATCATTTTCATCATGATGATATGCTACTTTGAAGCGAAGCAATATATCAATCAAAGTAATTTATGATGTATATGAAATTGATTATGATTTCGTATCATGAATGAAAAATAATAATCCACCGGATGTGGAATTATCAAAATAAATAATGAGTTCCGACCAAATTATAAGAGTTAATACTTTATAAAGAACGTGACTCAATTTATAAATATTTGAAATATTTGGTTATGGTCGTGGAGGAGGACATTATTGATACAGATCCTAACAAAATTGTTTTATATGATTAAAACAATAATCATGACAAGAAACAAAGTAATCTTTTAGAAGATTACGCCACATGTCGGAGTTAGTGGCGATTTACGAAATTGTTTATACGATGCATTTAAACTTAAGCATCGTTTATTAATAAATAAATTGTTTCTTGTCTTGGGTTTATTTTGATACGGCTAAAGTATTTTGTGATATATATAGTAGCTTTGGATTTTTTTTTTATCGATTGTGTATAATTGATACGTGTGACTAGTTTTCTTCAAAAAAAAAAGGAAAAAGGAAAATAATTGTATCATCATGTATTTTTGGTAAGTAAATCTTGTTATTTGACCACAATAATAATATATGATTCTCAATCGCTGGATTAATCAACATGTATATTACTTTTGCAATCATATTCATATTAATTAAAGTCATTTTAAATAGTTAAAATTAAATAGATTATATTTTACATGATTGTGTACGTAGTTGTGTTAATCACTTACATGGTGCGCATATATGATCTTTATATTGATACGACGTGAGAATGTTTTATACGGCGCTTTATAATTTATCAATATATTTTTCACTATAAAGTTGATATGATATGAACACATGATATTTCCATATCATTTAGTTAATTGGATTGATATTAAACATAACTTTACAATATTTGCATGATCATTGCGGTAATTAATGCATTCGTTGTATTTTTGGCAACTACATTTGCAATAATTTCAATAAACAAAATCATATTTGTTAATTTAATGAAAAGATTTTATTGACAATAAAATAGTGATCATCATTAATGTGATTATCTATACACATGTTTATTACAACAGAAAAATATTCAACCTGCGGTTTTTTTTTTTAAAAATGAATACCATGTATATGGTCTTTGCTTGTAAGGCGCATTCGCTCTATATTGTTATTATATTCAAAATTTGTTGTCTAGTTGTGATAAGAATGAATATGACAACATATTATAGTGCTTTATTGGTGAGTGAAATTATTCATAATGATTGATTCATGAATTGTAATACTGGATAATTGTCACTCGGATCCACTAGCATTTACAATATCAATTTAATTTGCTTGAATTGATACATAATGTAATTTTCTATTTAAAATAATTAATCATTGTAATTCATTTATATTATGTGACAATTGTTATATTTTGAAAAATTAATTGCTCATTTCGTTCTAAGGAAGAAATGGAGTCGGAGCATGAGAGCAATTAAATTGCCTCATCGATAGTGCGACACGCACATTATATTGAGAAACAAGTTCTCAAAAGTATTAATGAGAGATGCATATGGTAATGCAACATGCAAGTGCTATATTGAAACAAAATTGTTTGAAATAAAGCACTATGCTCTCTCAAGTCTCGATTTTTTTGAGTAATATGGGTGTTATATCGAGATCGAAATATTTGCTTTATATACTATTTCCCGATGAAATGTGTATAAATAATGTGTTTGAAAATAATGAGATATGTCCATTCCACGAAGAGAATGTGATCGATACTACATGCATCATTTAAAACAATGATATATGTATCATATTACATGTGATGCATCACAATCATTCCGTGAAATGAATGCGACAAAATTAAGTATTTAAGATGCATATAGTGATTCGAATATTGTGGTTATAAACATTCTTTATGTGAGAATCCACTAGAATTGGGATGGTGATTCAAGAAAATTGGTATAACTCGATACATTGTATTCATAATTGTGAGAACGGATATAATATCTCTATATGAGACAAAATTTCTCCACAAATCGAAAAAGATAAAAGAAGTTTGTTGATACCCGCATAAGAGGATCTCACATTAAAATGTTGAATCCGTCACGGGTTATTTCAAATTTTTGACATATCAATTATGAGAAAATGTTGTCCGAGAATGAGGGAGGAAAACCCAATATGAATTATATCTCGTGACAAACTTCGACATAAATGAACTATGAGTTCACATATCATTCATTGATATCAAACCCATGAAGGGTAGATTTTATGCACATTTTGCATATATCAAATATTTTCCGAGAAAGAGGGAGAAACGAACCAAAAGTTTGTTGTCTCATTCTAGTGATTTCTCTAAATATAACGTGAATTTTTTCGAACGATTCTTGAAGAATCTAAAATCACATAGTGATATAGTAAATCGCATGAAGCGAATAAAAGAGCATCAATGTATAGCTCGGTGCTACATGTTCGATGAAGATCGATTCTCGGCATTAGGGGGAGATAAAGAAAATCTCATGTTAGAATAAAAGAATGCCGAGAAATTTTAACAAGATAAACGATCTTCCACGCATCAGTTTAACTGAACTGCGAAAATAATCTTACTTGTAGTATTTAACAAGTAATATGCCAGATGCCTATATTGAAATTAAATGAGTGATTATTTATAAATGCACCAACAGTATGATTAAAGATATTTCTCTACGCCAGAAGCGTAGAAGACCGATCGGTGTTAAAGATAAAAAATCCGCGGAAGAATGATCAATTTATTATTGATATTCAGTCACTCATGAAATCTCTTAAAGAGATTCGTCTTGTAGACGAAAACCCCAAAACAAAAAATTGCACGTGCGACAGATGATTAAATATTGGGGTTGCGGAACAACCAATCCATACATTGATAAGGAATTGGTTTATGCTAATATCAAATTAGCAATGAATTTTATGGGAGAAATTTATAATAAAATATAATAGTCGTCGACGACATATTTGCCTCTTTAATTGTTATTATTATATCTCGGATCCGATACCTAAGTCATCGGCGAGTGTCATAAACACTCGGACTAGGTAAAAATGAAATAAGCAATTGAGGTTGAGTTTGAATTGAAAATATTTGTTTGTTAATGATCAAATATATTCTCCCATTATAGATAATATAATGTTCCGCTAACTAATATATCCGCGGTAACTTTATGTCATGACGGTATATTTATGGGTCGTTGGACATTAATATTGATATGAAAATCCTTGGTGGATTTCAAAAATAAATTAATATGACAATCGCAACATGCAAATGGTTAAGGTCATTAACATTCATGTTGATGTAGTATGACCATTGAGAAGATTCCTATTGAGAAAGGAATATATGTAAGTAATGCATTGTTAATGTCATAAATTTAAAGGAATTACGATGCATGATAGTGAAAATATATGCATGCAAATTTCGATTATATTACTTCCCCCATTATTTAGCCGATTACGGTGTTAATTGTGTTGCATGTGTTGCACAAGTGAGTAGTGGGAATGACACTTATTAGCCCCTACATTTGACTATCCAATAAACTCTAAAAGAGAGTGATATGCAAAAGTACGCTCTAGTGACAATCTCATAGATTTGTTCACTAAGATTATTCCTACATTGGTTTTGGATAATAAGTGTTTATAATAATGGAATGCGTACATTTGAAAGATAGTTGTCGTCAGGAAGAGCGACAACTTCAAAACTTTTGTGTGGATTTGGTCTTAAAACCAATGATTGTACTCTTTTTCCCTTTAACCAAGTTTTCCCAAAGGGTTTTCTTAGTTAAAGGTTTTTAATGAGGCAGTCAGTGCAACACATAGAAACACATATGTCATGAACTATTTACCTTGTCTAGTTTTTTTCCCACTGGGTTTTTCTAACAAAGTTAATAGTACATGACATATACGTTATGCAACTACGATCGAGACAATCAATTCTACCATTTATTCATTGAGACATTGTCTAGATGAGAATGAAAATCATTTAACTGCACTATATGAAGACAATGCATCTTGCATATCTCAATTGAATTGGGCTATATTAATGGGGATAGAACAAAACATATTTCACCCAAGTTCTTCTTTACTCATGATTTGCAAAAGAATGAGGAGATTGATGTGCAATAGATCCGGTCAACCGATAATTATTTATCAAGACATTGTCGATCGCAACATTTGAAAGACCGAGTGAAGAGCATTGGGAAGCGAAAGAATTGAAATATCTAAATTGACGCTTGGTTTAGGGGGAGTAAATCAAACAGATAAATATGTACTCTTTTTCCTTAACTAAGATTTTTTTTCCCACTCGGGTTTTCTCTTAGTAAGGTTTTAATGAGGCATATCATATCGTTGTATGTTTAAATAATAGATATCCAAGGGGGAGTGTTATGAAATAATATCATTGATGGATTATCTATTATGATTGATTTAAGTAGATTTGTGATTAATTCGATTATTGTGTTCACATTGTAATCTCTACTATAAATACCCCTTATATCATTGGAATAATACACAAGCAATTTTCCTTTCTTCTATAATTGTATTTCCTCTTGTTCTTCCTCCATTATCTTCTTAGTTTTATAACACATACATATTTGGCTTAATTATTATGTTTCTTTTGTATATAGAAAACATATTAGCTCTATACCCGTGCGATGCACGGTGAAGTTTAAATTAAAAAATGCTTACAAATAATGCAAATGAAATTTACAACAAACTAAAAACCAAGTGATTTTATGTGTTCAAGGTTAAAGAGAACCGAACCACTTGATTACATTACTTAGATAAACAGTACAACCTATGACAAAAATAAAAATTCTTTAGTATTGATTACACGACTTTAACAAACTGTACAACCTATGGAAAAAAAACATTTTCTCAGTACTAATTACATGACTTAAATAAACATTTTCTCAGTACTAATTACAAAAAAATGTAATAATAATAATAATCAAATTACAAATATCACCTATGTCCTCATATTGCTTTAATTGGTTCAATAAGGGAAAAACATTTTTATGTATCAAATATCGGTACGCATTTGATCAAGTTCTCTTTCAACATTTATCTTTAGCCCTCTTGGCCTGACTTTCAAATTTGACCCTAAGAATGAAAGCCATGCAGTAAAAAAAATTGCATCCCTATAAAAAAATTATTACATCCAAATTGTGAACCAAGTTTAAAAAAAAAAAAAAAGGAATGGAAAAGGGGCAAAACGAATTAACATGAAAGTAGCCACATGGTAAAACCTAAAATAAATTACATGTCTCTGTGAAACATATGCATATTGTTTTTTCAGAAGTTAATGGAAGAAAAGAAATTAAAAAAGTATAAATAAAATAAGGGAAACAAAATCAAATTTACAAACCGGGAGAAAAGAAAGAGTTCAACACTCCTATTTCAAACAAAATTTGATCCATTAAAAACCTATAAAGTTTAACAAATTAAGTTTTATAACAACTACTATATTTGTTAACGAAAATAGACATACGGCTAGTATATTTTTTTGGATTTTCTAACATAAATAAACCATTACCAAGTCAAATCTTTTACAAATTGACCTGTTAAAATAACGAAAACGTCTAGCATAAGAAGGAAACACATGTGTAACACAACTGCATATCAAACTACAAAAAATGATGTTTGAAGATCAATAATTTGAAAGTGACAAAGGAGAAAATATGAAATTAAAATTAACAAAACACAGATTCAGCCATGGAAACTGAAATGTAAAAGATAAACAATTAGTGTAATCCAAAGCGGATTAAAAAATAGTGTTCAACGAAAATCTAATTAGCCCACCGATTATTTCAATTATCTTCATGGTCATGCAAAACCTCTGCAAAACCGAAGGTCAAATGAATCAAAATAATGTTGAATACCATTAGTGGAGAAGTGAAAATAAAATACATGAAATCAAAAGAAAAATCATAATTTTAGTGAAACAAATCGGAAAAAAGGCAAATTGAATCTGCAGTGGTGAATTAAAACAGAAATAAACAGCCCATCCTGGCAATTTCCCCTGGGGTTCGGAATTAAATTACGAACACATACTTCCACGATGACGGATTTTAAGCATCCTCCTTTGAAATGTATATGAAAAAGGATGTGAGGAGCTCTTGAATCTTTTACAAAGACATAGGATCTGCTTTTCAAGTGAGAATTCTTGTTTTTTCGTTATGTGTACTGCCATAAAAAAAGAGACGGGGAGAGACTAATACACAGAAAATATTCAAATAGTAGCTGATCAGGGATAATGGGGCTAAATTTAAGGGGAGTGGGGTGATTGAGGGAGTTTAACAAATCAATTTAATTCTTGCTTTCAAATATATCGATAGTATAGATATATATAGATTTTTTGGAAAAGGAAATAAGATTCTGAATTTTAAATTTGAATAATAACTATGATTTTTTTTATTACAATTGAAAGGAAGAAAGCCGTAATTTACTATTTACAACTTTTCTAAAGAGGAAAACTACACGCTGATTTTCACCTCCGTAGAGATTCGAACTATCTCATCCACAATAATAACTTTTCTAAAACGAGGAAAAAATAGTAATAATGTTAGAACACACCTTTATATTGATATCATTTTAATTTATGTAAGTATTAAAGCATGTAAGAAAATTTTCACCTCCGTTCGTTAGAGATTCGAACTTTTCACACAGACCTTACGGCCGATGGGCTTCGTTTGGATATTCTACACGCTCGCCATTCTGACCGTAAATGAGTCCGGAAAATATATAATCGGCCTCAATGGCAATAATTGTAACGCCCAATTTGAGTCGAATACGAATTTTATTTTATTCTAGACATAAAAAAGACAGAAGGGTATATTCATCAAATCAAATAGTAATAATGTTAGAACACACCTTTATATTGATATCATTTTAATTTATGTAAGTATTAAAGCATGTAAAAAGATTTATTAATGTTAGTCAATATGAGTTCGTTAATTTTGTTGAGCAGGGAAGATTAATTATTGTTTTTATTGTTGCATATTTTATTGTTATTTTATTCTAGAAAAATTTTGGTTGAAAATACATACCGATAATACTTATATATCTATCAGAACTAATAGCCCAAAACCAAAGTTTCATGGTACTTTTATGTTTAATAATAGAATAACCTTTAAGTCACTTAATTAGACTTGCCGTTTCTTCAGTTACCGATAATTCAATTAAAACTACTTAATTAAGCCAATAATTATGTGGAGAGGGGAAAATAAATATTGTAACGTGAAGAAATGGCTTCTTCCTCTCTGCATGATATCTCCATTGAAATCTCCAGAGTCCTCCCGACGTCCACCTATAAATATGTAAACAAATCTTTGTTTGTCTATAAAGCCGGCCATATAACGACAAACCACCAAGTTGTTGTCCAAAATCATTTACGGCATCGTCAAGATCCTCACTAAATCATTAACTCCGATCTACCATTTTTTCATTTTTCTTTTCCTTTTTGGAATCCATTTTCGACCATGCATCCTTGGCAAAACCTTCACTTCTTCACCATAGCAGCGCCAAAATCAGTATATTTAGTCACCACCAACGAATCATCTTTTAGAGATCGACTTGGTAGTACACATCCTTTTGGCTATTAACCAACCTTGGAAAAAAACAAATTTACAAAGAAACCATTCATTCAGCATATAGCTGATCAATTTTGCACCAAGGCAATCAACCTTTTCTGTTTGGGAATTTGCCCTTCTCACAACTCCGAGCCAAATAGAGAAAAAAAAAATAATGAAAATCTAGGGGTTCTTTTGTCCTCTTGAAACCATCTCAGTATAGACTCCTGCATTTTAATAGGCGCCATTAGTTGAAGCCCGCCGTCGGCACGGACGCTTTTCGTGAAGAGGCTAATTAATGTAGTGATAGGTTCGGGAAAGTAATCAAGTTGGAGGAATTGATGTATTGTTTGGCATTGGAAATTTCTTTTGGATAACAATAAAAAAAATAAGAGAAGTACTAAACAATAGGTGGAGGTGGGAGTAGGAAGACAACGTGGATGCATGGTTATATTTCAATTGAAAATAGACAACAAGGAGACCGTCAAAATTTAATTATACTACGAGGAGTCAAAAGAAAAAATAGGTGAGTATTTTATTTTGATATAAAGCCAAAATTGTGTTTGCTATTATTTTCAAATATTTTGTGTATACATATCGAATGAACTTTTAAACTCGGAAGTCATTTTTCAAATGATTTCTTTAAAATTAATTAAACGACCTGATTTGAGCTAGTGCACATTTTTTTTTAAATAAATAAAACTGATATTTGGAATTGACGGATAATACTTGCTCGCTCGTGGCACGAAAGTGTCAAAGTTCTGGTGGCTAGGGGGATTAGAGTTACTGCTCTAGGAGAACGGCTAGTCACCGGTTTCGGGGCCTCTTGACTCGAAGTCTTTCCGACAGTAGCTAGAGGTGCTCGCTCGTAAGAGTGGGGACGGTACCTTTTCCCCGAAGATTCATGCTACAGCCAGGAAAGCAAGGGCTGACGGTTGGTGCGTGGGACCTAGGGCATGGATACGGTTGGCTGGAACCGTGTAGGAGGTTTGCACGGCGAAGGTTGATTCCTTTTCCCTGACAATCGGCTGGAGTTGTTATGCATGGCTAGTTCTCATGGAGTGCGGTTGAAATCCATATGGTAAAACGGTGTTAGGGCGGTACTTGACTTATCGGCTCGGCCAAAGCTGGTGCTTGTCAATGAACCTGATATGTTTTCTTAATGCTCGTGCACTTCAATACTAAAAATTGATCTTTTCATTTGTTCAATCAATTAATAATTAAAAGACTTCCGCTGTTATTTTTAAAAGTTGATCAAGATTATATATATATATATATATATATATATATATATATATATATATATATATATATATATATATATATATATATATATATATATATATATATATATAGTAGTAGGAAACCCGTGCGATGCACGGAGAACGTTATATTTAAAAAGTCGATCTGAGTAAAATCCGAACCTTGATGCACCACTCCGTATGACGCGGGTATAACGCAAGAAGATGTGTGTATTGGAATGAGACGTTTATGTCAAACATTTTAATAAAGTATGAATAAGTTGAATTAAGTAGAATACAATATCCTCATACAAAAGTCAAATAATTAAGGGAAATTCATGTTTATAAACTACATATATAGGCACAAATAAGAATGTTTATTACAATCGATGGTTGAACTGTATAAATACATACTAAACAAAATATGTAATATAATGCGAGGGAATAGTATTTTTTACAATAGACTGTTTAAATGCTCTGCAATCTTTCAGAATAACATAATCCTATTTCCACTTATGTTTTCTGTCTTTCAATGGTTTCTACTGTCTAGAGGCTGACTCTGATTCCGCTATGATGCCGTTTCTTTAAAAATGATCCTTTTAAAGCTATGAACAATGACATTATATGGAGAAAGGCATCAAAACTCCAAAAACCAGTTTGGTGAAGAATAACTGTGAACATTCTTCACAACAAAAATAAATGTGAAAAATAAGTATCATTGTTCTAATAAATGAAGAAAGTTATTAAATTACTCACTGAAGCCATCTTCAACCAGATGTAGGTGGACCTAATAATTCGACCATGAATTCCAGCAAGCTAGATGACATGCCTTCTCCCATATTTGTATAAAACAAAATGCATTTAAATCTACCTGATCCTTCACTTTGTGCATATATGAATGGAAAAAATTATGGTGAATCAGCACGTACCAGTGGAAGCACCGCTAGGAACAGCGGCTCTGGCAAAAACACCATTCGACAGATGCACATCCACCTATGCTCAAACAGAAGAAACAAAAATCAGTCAGGCCGTCTAAATGTCTAATTTCCGAGAACAACGATGCATATACAGTAATACTAATACTACAGGAAAAAAATCCTCAAAAAGCGAAATTAATCAAGCACATTCAATAGCTACGCAGACGATAACTTCCACCAAATTACTCGCAGAAAAGGTTGTACATAAAATAAGCAGTAGCAACGCAGAGATATGAAAGGACAAACCACAAATCAACTGAAACAAAGAGCAAGAAAATGCCTAAGTCCAAGAACATTCAAAAGATTCAAACGTATTACAATTAGGGCAATTATTCAGAATAGCATATTCTAGTAGGAAATCAAAAGAAATTTTAACGATCGCAATTTAAACAATCGTCTACATCTGTATAACACATTAAAAGCCATGAAACATGTACACAACAAAATCAAAAACAAAAAACAGCAAGCGTTACGAAGCTACCTGCGTGAAACAAAAAATGAATCTCAGATTGAAACAAAAACAAATTAGCGAACCACTCTCTTTCTGTTCATAAAAGGGGGCAGACATAAGAATTCTACCAAACCTGGCCGTCGCTAGCTTCACCGGTTGAACGCGGGTTGTCTTCGGTGGGCAATTATTCAGAATAGCATATTGTAGTAGGAAATCAAAAGAAATTTTAACGATCGCAATTTGAACAATCGTCTACATCTGTATAACGCATTCAAAGCCCTAAAACATCTACACAACAAAATCAAAAACAAAAAACAACGAGCGTTACGAAGCTACCTGCGTGAAACAAAAAATGAATCTCAGATTGAAACAAAAACAAATTAACGAACCACTCTCTTTCTGTTCATAAAAGAGGGCAGACATAAGAATTCTACCATATCAGCTCATAAGTTTCTTCATTTGATTCTTCCTGTAACAAAATCCACACTAATTCAACAAAACAACGCAAATGGGATACCGAAAAATCAGAAAAGGTTAAATATTTACCTTCTTTTAGACCTGGAACACTTTTGAGTAATATATGAAGAGCCATTTGAAGGCGTAGTAGCAGTTCTACACGGTCCCATAACAGAGCATAACAAAATTTACTTACGGTTTGAACCAAACATTGTTGCTTGAAATGATCCTCAAATCAACTGAAACAAAGAGCAAGCAAATCCCTAAGTCCCAGAACCTTCAAAAGATTCAAACGTATTACAATTAGGGCAATTATTCAGAATAGCATATTCTAGTAGGAAATCAAAAGAAATTTTAACGATCGCAATTTAAACAATCTACATCTGTATAACACATTAAAAGCCCCGAAACATCTACACAACAAAATCAAAAAACAAAAAACAGCGCGCGTTACGAAGCTACCTACATGAAACAAAAAATGAATCTCAGATTGAAACAAAAACAAATTAGCGAACCACTCTCTTTCTGTTCATAAAAGAGGGCAGACATAAGAATTCTACCAAACCTGGTCGTCGCTAGCTTCACCGGTTGAACGCGGGTTGTCTTCGGTCCTCTTTTAGCAATAGAAAAAATTCTAAACTGTCATTGGAGAACCATTTATCCTCTAACGCGTCAAATCAATGAGACGTGGGGAGGGGGGATTTCATGACATGGGATTTTCTTTGTTTGAAAGTGTCAATTTCCTGAATGATTCCTTCCCGTATATTCATGGTACTCTTTTACCTCCTTGAAGTTTAAGTGCCACTCCAAGAAGGTTTGTGTATAGTGCTTAACCAACATACATCAGCAATGTGCAGTCACATTTATGCCTACTAAATATCACTTTCAAGAAACTAAAAGGCACTGTTTATCCTTAGTTGCAATAGATCCATGCGAATCATAGAAACCTTATTAGGAGTTGAGGGACCATAGAAACCTTCTACACCAATGTCCAGCAAATGCTTTGGATCAATGCTCTTCACATAAACTGCCATTTCCTCAAACCAAGCCTAGAGAAAAGTGGAAACTTGCTTAATAAAGGGCACCTTTAATATACTTATTCACTTATTCTTTTGTGCATCCTATGTTGATTGATAGAAATTATGTTACCTGCAGTTTGTTTCCTGACAGATCTGATTCACATCGTGGCTCGTTTATTAGTTCCCACGCGAATATGGTGGGACCATCCTTGTATGTTATGTTGTTTATAGTGTTGACCCTGTTAAGAATCGTGTACATGATACATTACAGGAAGAATCAGATGAGCATACAGGGAAAATTACAAGATGAATTCTCAGAAATCAGAATGCATACTATCTATCATAAAGCCATTTCACCTTAAACGACCTGTAAGAATAGGATGAGTACAGGGAAAATGCAAGATTAATTATCAGAAATCAGTAAACATACTATCTATCATAAAGCCATTTAACCTTAACGTGCGCCTTGTAGTAGTTTTTGAGGGTTGGATGAGAGAAGAAATCATCATTTGAAGTCAAGTTGAGGCCTACATCTTTACCCCATTTGACATACTGAGCTTTTCCACCATGAGTCTGATCTTGTATTTCCTAGCTTCATTTACGACAAAATCCAAAGACTGAAACTCAGACAATGAAACATTAATCTCTAAAACAGTTGATCTATATGCCATTTGACATCAAACATACACACATTCAAATTACCTGAAACACTTTTTCATCATAAAGAGAAGGTGAAATTTGAAGAGCTCTCCACAACACTTCAGTGACCCGTGTTGGATCGATTTGGGCCGATGAAAAACCCAGGCTCAAGCTTTGCCTGCCATTAACAAAAATCGAAATTAGAACATAGGTAAGAAAAGAAAAATAATGAAGAATTGATCAAAAGAAGACTAACCCTTTTTTATTGGAACGAATTCGATGAAATTGAATAGCAGAATTTGAGTGATGGGTATGAGCATGATGCCGGCTTCGATCAAAGGAGGAATTTGAAGTACGGCGGTTTGCTGGGACGTGGAAGAGTGGAGGTTTTTTTTTTCTTTTTTCTTTTTTATGAGCAGGTCTATGAAAATCCGGGTATGGAGCGGGTCAATTGGTCTAATTGGGTTAATTGGTAGTTTTTTCCTTGAAAATATATAATAAGATATATAGTATAACACTTGCACACGTGGCTCATACCAGCCCTTTGTTGACGCCTCGTTTTCCTTTGTTTCTTTGTCTTTTTTTTTCTTTTACAAATATATGTACAGGTTTTGATCAAGGAAAAAGAGAAATTGTAGGCGATGTTTTATCGAGATTCGAAGATAAAGGAAATTAATGTTTTGGATGGTACCACGATTTATTTTAAGAGCTATTGTAATTTATCTTGTGCTGTAATCTTTTAATGAAATTAGTTAGTGATTATGTAAAATTGATTTGTGGTAATATTGTAATGAAGTTCGTTATTGAAGTGTTAGTAAATCATTTTGTGGATTTATTTTGTTATATTGGAATTTTTAGTATTGTTATTGAAGTCGAGGCGAGAGCTTCGCAACCCCTCCTAGAATGACCCCAGTGGACCTAGGGGTCGGGAGTAGGGTATTACAATAATAACTATGAATTTAATGCAGTATTTTTGGAATTTCATGTAAAATGAAATAAGAATTTGAATTTGAATAATAATTTTGAATTTTGTGAGAAATATTATGAAGTATTTGAAATAGGAGTTACCGCTGGTTTTTAAAGATATATTTGTTCTTTTTTTTTGGAAAATGAAGCGGGTTTGAAGCGGGTCAATTGAGTCATTTCCGAGTTTGGGTCAAAATCAATTTTATTTCCCTTCGTAAATATGTATATAGTATAGATATTTTGTACATTTATATTTAGGTTGGTTCGGTTTGGTTTGGCTAAAAACTGATAAAACCAATCGAGTTTTGGTTTGATTAAAACCGACTCAAAAATTTTAGGTTTTTTATAAAAGCACTCAAAACTTTTATTTAGGGTTTCAGGTTGAATCGGTTCGGATTTCGGTTTGATTTTGGTTGTAAATTTTTTTATTTGAAAATAAAACACTTTGTCGTTTTGTTCGTTCATATGAAACACGGATTCGGACACGGACACGCTACGCGACACGACACAGATACGATGACACGACTAATTTCAAAATTTAAAGACACAACACGTCGGGGACACGTATTATAATATATATATATATATATATATATATATATATATATATATATATATATATATATATGTGTGTGTGTGTGTGTGTGTGTGTGTGTGTGTGTGTGTGTGTGATAATGTCGGAATTATCACAGTGGTTATTGCGGTGGTTTGAGATGGATATCTCGCTATTTAAGTGTGATTTTGCCGGTGGTGCATGGCGCTGATGATGAAATATGTGAAGACTATATGAAGAACAAGATAGTGGACTTAGCGTTCAACGAATTGGCAGAGTGGTTATGCTTTTAGTATATTCCAGATGTCCAAATGATTTACAAGGTGACACTATTTATATAGACAGATTGCTATTGATAATTAAGCTATGCATGACAAGAAATAATAAAGTATGATGTGATATAATTAATATTGACAGCTGTCGTGAAGGGCGGACCCGACACTCGACCACTTCATTGGATCTGCCTTGTATCTTTGTCAAGTAGAAATCATGTTTGCCTAGGTAAGCAGGCTCAGTCCGAGCTGACAGACTTGTGTGATGAGGGGCGGATTGGCCGTCCCCTATGGCTTAAGATCGCGTAGTGTATGGCGGGTTGAAGGCTTGGTGATCGTTGTCTGTTGCTTACCCAGTGATGCGGGTCACAAGGATCTTAGGCGGGCTTGATCATGCCCGGCCCGATCCAGCTTATGGTGATGCAGACTTATTGGGCCGATGACCGTATCTGTTATTCGGTCTACGTACAGGCCCAAAGTGGATCCGTGGCTCGTTTACGGGCTTGGCGTATCAATATGTATGTGTGTGAGAGATTCAATTTATTTAAAAAATCTGAATAACTAGACAAAGTAAAATATATTTAATATGTAAACTCTTTGAATATCTGAAATATATATTCGACTTTTATATGGTTTCAATAGAAAATACGAAAATGTGATTGGCTTTTTTTTTTCTTCTTCTGAGAAACGATCAATTTTATTGCTTTTACTTGGAACAGTTACAAACAGGATCAAAGCGTCCAAACCATAAACAACAAGCACTGAAACTACACTACCATGCACACTATATATCCCATGCAATTTTCAAGTTCGTGACGCGGCTTTCCACACGTGACACGAAAAGATGAAGTGGTGGCCTATCAGCTTTACGGTGATGGACCAACTAATTCCTCCAAAACCATAAACCATTGACATCTTCGCGGAAGTAATACGGCTAATCTCTCACAGTGTGGGCTCCCGTCAGGGACGGAACCAGGATTTTTTATTCGGGTGGGCTGCAGCGGCGGACGGAGGATCTTAGGTAACGAAGGCGATGATCCTAGTCCCTAAAAGTTTTTCGCAATCAAGAAAATGTTTATTAGTGTTTTTTCCCATTAATTCGAGAAAAAACATTACTATACATTCTGCGATATATATTGGGAAAAAAAAATACTACTATATATCGTATCGTTTTTGTAATAACTATGTATTTTTATTAAATGATAAAAAGAAATTATGTCAATTTATTAGATTATTAAAGATGATCAGGGCGAATATAAATTTTGAGAAAACAAAAAGAAAAACGTGTTTTTTTCCGGATCAAAGATGTGGATGACGGCCCCTCCCCATGGTAGATCCGTCCCGTGGGCTAGGCTAAAATTTTCCATATTGTTTTATATCGTTTATTTTCCTTCAAGTCTAGAATTGAGAAAGTAAAAACAACAACAACAACTTTGACTCTATAAAGCATTAACACCCGATAGATATTCATTTTACACAAGTTGTTTAAAAAAACTAAAAAATATAATTACGAGAAGCTAAAAGCTTAAAAAAAGAAAAGGTGTTTGTTTATTTAAGGGTTTATTTAAGTGTCTCGTTACTCCTGTGTAATAGAATTAAGAAAAGAAAATGGTCAATCTTAAAAAAAATAAAAAATGATAGAGCTAAATGCTAATATAGTTAAATGCTTGACAACTTGCCCTTTAAGTACCTGGGCTTGGATGGGCTGAACTTGATTTTGAGTGGGCTGGATTCAATCTTAATGCTATATACTAAAAAATAAATAAATAAATTGGGGTGGGCTAAGCCCACCCATTCTAACATACTAGTTCCGTCCTTGGCTTCCGTAATATTGGCTTTGATCCATTCTTGGATGCTTGGTCGAGCAAAGAACTCCTCATGAGCTGGGGCGGGTAGAAGATTTCTCCAAATGGATTTCGCCTAGGTGATCACGCAACACGTGAATGGGTGATTCATCTGAGAATTACATACAGTGCATATTGCAAAATTGCAAACATGCCTTCTCCAGAGCAAGCTGAAATTGGCAAGTGCATCATGGTAGTTTTGCCATATCATAAAGCCGAGTCTATAGGGGCCTTTCAGTCTCTAAATCTCCTCCCAAAGTCGGTCTAGCTGCCTAGTGTTTGTATTGTTGAGAAACTGGTAGCAATGAACAACTGTATACTTACTCGTCTTCTGTCCTTCCAAGCAATGTCTCATTTCGAAATGTGATTGACTTTCAAAATAATAATAAATGTTGAAAATGATGTCGGAGGTTTGTCGGATAATTAAATTTTAAATGACGTAATTTTAAGCTGCAGACACGCGTCAGAAATAAGTTCGACACTACAGCACGCATAATGAAGTTTCGGTGCTTCATCATCATAAGTATAAAATGCTTGTGTACGGCGGATCTAAGGTCGAGGTGTTTCAGAATTCAGACTTTCAGTTGAGTGTGTGGCGATGCTCTGACGAGTGTGGAAAGAAGAAAGTATGGAAGATGGGGCGACACTTAGTTCGCGCGCTAGATTATGGAGAACGGCATTTCTGACCTTAAGGGACGAGACTCAAGCCCTTTCTTCCCCGGCACTTCGCTCTGTCCCTGTTCTCCACTTGCTGAATCGTGTTATTTTATCCCAATCGAATAATCTTATTGAAGCGGTTCCAAATCTGCCTTCTTACGAGGTAGCTTAACCATGGTGGATTTTTTTTCCTTCCAGTTATGTTCTTTTCAACTTTCTGTGTGCTGTTACTGTTAGTGTGTCTTAATGGTTTCAACTTTTGCGTTGAACACAGGTTACATCTGACATTATACTTCTGATAGAATTAGCTCAGGGTGTTTCTGATACCGAAGGTTCTGATTCATTGATTCAAACATTTGTTCAGTTATCCCGTTTTGTAAGTTTCACGTTGGCTTTTCGTCTTTCTTTCTTATGAACTGTGGAAGTTTTCTTCAACATTTACATCCGAAGCATTTGCATTGGTGTATTTTATTTATTAGAAACGTATTTTCATTTTTGGATGCATAAGTATGATCAAAATGTCCAATGTATGTTCATCGTGTTTTATACTTTGATGCTTGGTTGTAGGGTGTTGGTTGCTTACTTGCTTCCTTTGTGAAGTTGACTGCATTTTATTTTTATTTTTATAATTGTTCATAAATATAGAAATGGGATAGCTTTAAGCCCCTGTTTGGATTGATAGAAAACGGAGGACAAGAAAAGTTGGGATTTTTGGCAAAAAATTTTAGAGGAAGGAAATGGACAATATGTCACCTGTATCGTTTTGACAATACGTCCATTCTCAACTTGTGTGGATTAGCGGATGGATTTTGGATTGCTTGGCTACAATACCTTACATTTAACCGGTGCAACCAGGGCAACGGGGAAGGAGATAGAACATTGTGATTGTTGGCGGAATATGTTTTATGAAGCAATTCTAATGGATATATTAAATCTCTCTCATTCATCTTGGACTTTTTGATATCATCAAAAAGCGAGGAATTGCTGAGTTTTATTTTCCACTGCACTTTTCGTTAAAGAAGTGTATTCTGGTTGGTCTGTGTCGAATATTCTGCGTTCAAGCAAAGGGAGTATGTGACATTATGTACTCTATTGTCTTTGGTGCTTAGATAAATAGCTATTCAACATCGATGATAGATTTTAGTGGAATTACATAGTCATGCATGCAGATGTGCTTGACTTGATTTTTCTGTTCTAGTTGTTTTAACACATTTGCTTTCATCTTTTCATTTATCCAGATCCAATTGGTCTGTTCCCGTGTTTCACTGGTATTGAATTCATCATCTTGGGCGTTATCACTTAAGTACTCCCAGAGGGTGGTGGATGTCTTTTTTGGCAAAGGTAACAGAAATGGCAATCCGGCTGGGGACGCGGATGTGGTCCAAGCAACACAACAATGTCTGGAAACTGTGGGGTATTCTTTGATCTTTCCTGTGTAATTGATTCCGCTTTGCAACTGAGCTGATATATATCAAACATGGTTCTTAAGTGAATGTTCATGCATATTCAAACAATAACCTCATGGTTTAGTTTAGTACATGCACATGATGTATTTTCCATGTCATTTTTTCAGAGTTGCCTATATTTCTGTTGTAGGTCACTTGTTGGGGTATATCAGAGAACTATGGGTTTGTCAGAAAACAAACAATTACTCGATTTCCTTCAAGGTGTGATTCTGTCGCTGCAAATTCAGTCAGTGCACCCATCTTCTTCCATCAGCAACCCAAAACGTTGCAAATATCTTGGTGTCTACGAAGTACAAAAACTTGCCCTTACCTTAATCAGTGATGTGTACTCTCGGGTTGGGACATCTTTACCGATTGATATTTGGCAATCAACCATTGAGGTTCGCATACTTGTTTATGTGTTTTACGTTCTAGTTCAAGGTTTAAATGAATTATCTGTAGTAGGATTGTAATGTAATGCAGAATTTCCTTTTGCAAACCAGGTTCTTAGAGAAGTATTGGATTCCTTAGCTTCTGAGGGTCCTCTTTCTGAAGGCAACGTGATGCCAATGTAATATGCCCTCTACTTGTTAATTTTAGGGCATCATTATTTCATGACCATGTTATGAATAATTTACTAATTCCTCAGCTCTACAGGTTCTATTACTCGGCTCTTCATTGTCTCCACTTGGTTGCAAAAGATCTAAAGGGTTCCTTGGCTGCTCATGTAAAGACTTGGTTTATGTCCAAAGCTTAGTCTTAAGTACTTTTAATAGTGGAAGGTTTCACGAATCTTTTGCTTATTCTGTGGTTCTTGGGGTTCGACAGATGTCAAGTTTTATTGTAGTGTTGAAGAGGTTCTTAGACTACGGGGTAACAAACCAAACCCGTTTTGTTATGCCAGAGACTTCTCCGATGAGCAATATTTCTCAGTCAAACACTGGCCGGTACAGACCTCCTCACTTGCGGAAGGATCGGATGCTTCGGCAAAGAGACGAGGGATCTTTTCCTTGCTTGGATCCTGGTTTATCTAGCTATCATACCTCGTCTGATTCAGATTACAGCAGTGATGGTGATGGATTCGGCCGGGATACCAGCAGCAGTCATTGTGACAAAGTTAGAGTCGTTGCAGTTTTATGTATTCAGGTTAGTACCCACGTGGTATATCTTTATCACCTTCTCTCTCAGACTAGAGTTGTTTTATGTTAAAGCATTTGATGTTTGATTTGGATTGGATGCGATTAGGAACATGGCTGAGAAAGGCTGGATGCTGGATGCATGTTTTTTAGGGGGGGTTTGAGGGGGGGAGGGGGCGTCAACTGATTATGGCTAGAGTTGGAAGTGAGGTTTTGAAGGATACTACAAAACTCTTGGCTGCTGTTGTTAACTTTCATGATAATTGACAATCCATGACTATTTACGTGGCATCGATTTTTTTTCTTCCTGCCGATAAGGTTTTGATCGAGGCATAGCACCATTAATTTGTATATGTCAAAACATTTAGTTGTGTAATGTGTGTGCGGTATCTTTTCTTACACCACCATCCACCCCACCACCACCGGCCACCATCACTCACCCCACCAACACCCACCGCCACCGCACACCTCACCACCAGCCCCACCCCCACCAGACATTACACCACCACCCATCTTGTCACTTTCACTTGTCACCTCATATTGAATCTTGTCAATTTCGTTCAATCGTGTACCAAACGTAGGAATGGAATTGAATTAATTCCATTTCGTTGCAATTCATTTCGTCAGTTAAGTTCCATTCCATTCCAGCAATCCAAATGGATCATAAAAGAATTGACACCGCATAAGATATCACTGAAGGTAGTTCTTCCCCGCGATTCTTCTTGACACCGGTAGTATAGACGATCCGGGTTGATTAGGATTTTCTTCGACGCCCAGATTTCCCTCCGTTCCTTAATTTTTTTGGTGTCGTTGGGCTGGTTTGGTTCCAGAGGAGGAAGAGACTGAGTTCATGCTGAGATTTTTAGGGTATAAGAGAGATAAAATATTAATTTTTATTCATATTCTTATTGACGCTGAGGCCATTATTTTATAGTTACAAGGAAGCCCTGATCTCCATAATTATAGGAACTTAGCCTAGAAGAAAAACACACTTAGCCGCCACACACATTATACGGCACCCTAAGACACTATTACCAATATTACCCTTATAATAAGAAGACAAAATAAAACAAATAAAAACAGAAAACTATGACATGACTCTCGACTCATACCTGTGTAGGCACTCTAGATAGGGAATCCAATGCAAATGGCCAGTGCAAACTGAAATCCTAAAGGGATGTGGTTAAAGGGTGTAAATAAATCCCATACAGAGACTTGGGGATTGGCAAAAAGCCTTAACCAATTTACCAAGATCGTGTTGCCTGTGGTAAAGTAATTCTAAGCTAGATTTTTTGATACTATGTTTGAGTATATTTGCTTAAACAGATACACCTGTTCTGGGAAATGATCACATGACCCCAAGAGCTTTACTGGGGGAGTCTTCTTAACAAAATGGTATTTCTGTGACAAAATCGAATACCTTCAACCAGATGACTTAAAATAGGATTCAACTCAAGCCGCTCAGAGGCTGTCAGAATATCTCAAACTTTCTTCAAATTTAAGCTTATTAGGATCTCTTGGAGGATAGAGTAGGGGGTATTGGTCTTTATCATCTTGTGTTCAGCTGGTCATAGTTGGTAAAACCTGTGGTGGATGGCTTCTTACTAGGTACTTTCAAAAGGGATGCCTTCAGGCCTTTAAAGATTTTAATTTTTTGTGTGTAATCTGGAACTTATTAACTAATTCCGTTTGGGCTTAAGCATTTATTTGTTTCAGGGTAAAGGTTTCTGATATGGTTTACTGAATGTGGTTAAAGGATCTTTGCAGAGCTGAGCCTAAATTGGTAAATACCCAGTTGACAACCTTGTTGCCTTGCATTGATGTTCTGCAACCAAGGTTTGGCCTGGCTTTTGGATCGGGTAAACAGTCCTCTTCCATATATAACATTTATGTTTTGATATACTTCCTTTCTGTTACTTGCCTGCAGGAAATATGAAGCAAATTTGATGAGTTGCTTGCTGTTTGATCCTTATTCAAAGGTATTGCTTGTGACTTTCTTTGGCAAGTAGTTGCTGGTGTTCTTAATTTGCTACACAATAGGTGCTATTTTCATCTCAGCCAACTCTTTTTTATGTTTTTTTCTTGAATATTCATGTCTTTTTGCTTCCAAGTATTTTTTTATTGCATTACTTTTGGTGACATATTCATCTGTCTTTCCTTCTCTTTCACCCCTTCTTGCACCCCTTGGCATTCAAATGATAGAGTTATTTGATAGTCTAATGTGTACTCTAGTCCTTTGATGGAGTTATACATTGTTTCGATGGCCAGGCACGGCTTACAGCTGCTTCTACTATTGCTACAATTTTGGATAAATCTACATCAGTTTTTCTTCAAGTGGCAGAGTTAAAAGATCCAAGCAAGTTTGAATCTTTTACATCACTTTCCAGTTCCCTTGGTCAGATTTTGGTTCAGCTACATTCAGGTTTGTGAAAACACATGTCCATGTCTCTTTATAGCGTTTGCTCACGTTTCTTTTTAAGAACTAATTTTTCAATTGAAGTTTTGTACATGCGAACCAATTATTATATCGACATCTATGATTCAGGTATATTATACTTGGTTAAACGTGAAATGCATAGAGGCTTGCTGGCGTCCCTTTTCAAAGTTTTGATTCCTTTGATATCATGCACACCGTAAGCTTCCTTGCTCCTATTTATTTATTCTGCAAGGTTTTTGCTTGATTCTTGGCGTTGGTTTGGGTTTAAAAATGCTGGTAGTGAATGCATGTTAGGAGTAATATGCCGGGGGAGAAAACTTTTGTGCAAGATTGCTCTTTACTTCTTTGTTTGGGTTTCTAATTGCTATCTATTGTGGAATTTAAGACTTAGAAGAATCAATAGAGAAAAGATGAGATTGGGAAAGAGAGAAGCTTTAGTCCACTTATTTTTAAACTACAATAAGTTAGGAATTTAAACTACCAACTAGCAACGGCTAGTTCACCTCCAACGACTAATACAAAAAGTAAGTCAAAGACCCGAAATAGAAACCACAAGGTCAACTTCAGCCATATTAACCAATAGTTAAATAAGGCCTGAAATTACAAGAATACCCTTCATATAACATCCAATATTTCTTCACTCCCCTTAAGATTGGTTGTAGATATTAGAGCAACCAAGCTTGCTTCAAAGATCGTGGAAAATTTTGTTTGGAACAACCTTGGTGAACCGTATTATCTCTTCCTTCTCCGAGCTCAGGTTATGTGAGATTGATGGTGGTGTTGTCAATCTTCTCCCTTATGAAGTGTAGATCCACATCAATATGTTTCATTTTTTCATGATGGATGTAGATCTACTCCGTTATTTTGTATCCACCGATATTCCCTTGGCGGAAAACATTCCTTATTATTCCACCCTATTATATGATACTGAGTTCCTTGAACCTATAAGTGATGCTACATCCCTCCTAGCATCTTATGGTGATCCATTCCCTACCCACCAGTCCCCACACCAGTCCCAACCACTGTCTATTGAACCAACCCTACGGCTCCCCATCAACAAATTTTACAGCCGCAAGAAGAAGACACCACAGTTGCCTTCAAATGACTCGGACCAACCTTCTTCACCACGGGAATCCGCTCAACCGTTGGATGAGTTACCTATTGCACATTGCAAAGGTATCCGCTCTTGAACTACCCGACATCCTATTGGTAATTATGTTTCCGCACAACATTTATCCTCTTGATATGCTTGTTTTATCTCCCCCCTTTCGAGTGTCTCGATCACCAAGTCTTTGCAAAAACTCTATCTCATGACGGTTGGAAACATGCTATGTTTAATGAGATGGCTGCGTTGGAACAATTGGCTACTGGGAAGGTGGATAGATGTCGTTGGGTTTACACTGTCAAATTTAATCCTGATGGCAGCGTGTCAGGAACCTAGAGTGTACGGAAAGAAGTTAGTTGTGACATCATTTTGAAATTAGTTCTGTTAGTTAGTAGTTGAGTCGGCTCCTATATAAGCCGAGCTCTTTGCTTGTAATCCTCACATTTGGACATTAATAGAATCTCTGTTTTCTCTCCTACTGTCTTCCTCTCCTCAATCCCCAATTTCCTCTCCTCAATCCCCTATTTCCCTGAATCAAACCCTAGTTAAGCTAAGTGCTTAACATCTGGTATCAGAGAACATATAATCCTGCTCGGTATCCATGGCTGCTAAATCCATCGAAGAATTGCGGACTGTCCAACAGAAGATGAGTGATGAGTTCCATCAGCGATTGGACGAATTCAGCGTGAATCTGAACCTTCGATTTGGGGAGATTCAAGTCTCATTTGATAAGAAGATTGAGAATCAGTATGAATCTCTCATGCAAGTGATGAAAGCAGTGTTGAAGAATGTTGATAAGAGGCACGATACATCTTTCGAAGCTCCTGTTGTTGTATTAGGTGCAGGACTGGTGCATACACCGCATAGATCGGAGGATATTAGTTGCTATGATGACATTGTACAGAGTAACGATGATGATGTAGCAGTGCAAATGGAGGCTGATCCTGGAAAAATTGTCTCACCAAATGCAGAGCGCAAGGTGTTTGACAAAATGACTGAGCCAATTTTGACAGATTCGAATTCATTTCCTGAAATTCAGTTGATGAAGAAGGTTGCCTACCAAGTGTTCGATGAGATGACCGGTCCAGTTCCGGCGGTTCTACACTTGTTTTCTACGGGTTCCTTGTTTGGAGATGAAGGGAAGGATGATTCATCTCCCATTAAGGCTGATAATCAGTTGGTTGTTGAATTGGAGCAGCTTCCTTCGTTGAAAATGACAAGTTTAAAAGCTGGCTACCTCCCGTTTGACAAAATGCCCGAACAAGCTTCGCTTGAGCGGAATAATGAGAAGCGTCGACGAATATTTCACATCTCATGCTAGTTCCCAGACTTGACACTGAACTCTGGTTGGGTGAGATTTTGAGGTTCATATTCGATCCAGGAGGTAGCTTTATGTACCATATGAGCTGCTATTCGATCCAGCAGCTGCCTTATGTTGCTTCTTCTATATTGGTGTAGGTTGCGCAATTTCACTAGAAATATTAAGCTGAATGGTGTGCTTGATTTTGTGGGGTATGTCCTTGTTGAAGTACTTGTCGTTTATGTGAAAATGGAAGGCCAAGACAAAGTCATGCATTATATATTTTATAGTTGCATCTATTGGGTCCAAGACAAGAACAGTGAGGCAATAGTGGTTTCCACTTATGTTGAACCAATTGATGCAGCAGCAGTTGTCATCCCTGTCATCCCTTTTGCTCGGCAAAATCAAATTTTTGCTTGGGATAGGACTACAACAGCTAGACTCACATACACTGATTGGATTAAGGGTAGTGTTGCTGCCGAGCCTATGGTTTTCGTTTTAGGCAAAGGGAAGGAAATCCGTGGGTGTAATTTTCATGAGCATATTTTGAGTCATGGTTATGAAAATCATCAAAAAGTGATTAAGAGAGGATCTATATTACCCAAATCAGCCATCACGGACGGTCTTGTTGAGCTATTGAACTTACGGCAATACTCTGTTGGTGATGAAAGTGGTAAAATGATTAACGTCAGAGTCTTTTCCTTTGCGGTTTTGAGTGGCAAAAGTAATACGAGGATAGGTGTTGTTTTGGCACATGCTGTTGCTGCTGTGGCCATTTTGGGGCTTATTGCATGTGTAATTCATAGGCATAAAATGAGGGTTGGTGGATATGGAAAGAAAATTGAGGGTTCTCTAGTGGCAATCGGATTCAAAGGGTTGCAGAGTGCAACTAAATTTTTTTTTCCGGACAAGTTGGGAGGAGGAGGTCCTGGATCAGTTTTCCAAGGGACTTGGCCAGATTCAAGTGTCGTAACTGCGAAGAAACTTGGGGGCATCAGTCCATAAGTTGCTAGCATATTTTCACAACTCAGTGCAAATGGTAAAAGTTGTATCCGGCCACAGTTTTATTACAGCAAAATATGGGTTCACATTTAATGACAGCTGGACCATTTCTAATGCCTATAAAGTCATAAAGATAATCTTGAACCCGTTTCGGTTATTGAAGAGAGCAGTTGTGAGTTCAAAGGGAATTTTAGTGTATGGATGCCTTACAGCTCATTTCATGTCCATGAAGAAATACTTTCAAGTGGTCACAAAATTGTTGTTTTAGTAGGGGTTACTATCCTAGAAAATTCTGTTTGGGATCTGGGTCTATGTGCCATTTTTTTTCTTTCTCGTTTACAGCCTTGGGGACAAGGATGGTTTTGAGAGGGTGGGATAGAGGATACTAGCAATAGTGATAATGAGAATGTTGATAATGGGAGACAATGGGATGTGGGATAATGGGATGTTTGATTTTGTATGTTTGGTTGTTGTGGGAAATAGTATATTTGCCTATGTGGGGTTTGGTTTAGAATTTTTTCTATATCCTTGAGGACAAGGATGTTTAAAAGGGGAGGGTGATGTCAGGAACCTAGAGTGTACGGAAAGAAGTTAGTTGATGACATCATTTTGAAATTAGTTCTGTTAGTTAGTAGTTGAGTCGGCTCCTATATAAGCCGAGCTCTTTGCTTGTAATCCTCACCTTTGGACATTAATAGAATCTCTGTTTTCTCTCCTACTGTCTTCCTCTCCTCAATCCCCAATTTCCTCTCCTCAATCCCCTATTTCCCTGAATCAAACCCTAGTTAAGCTAATTGCTTAACACAGCGTGGAGCGCCTCAATTCTTAGTTGGTCGGCGTCGCAAAGGGATTCACTCAGACGTATGATGTGGACTATGAGGAGACCTTTTCTCTTGTAGCCAAGATGCCATCCATTCGCATTCCAATCTTTATTGCCGCTAATAAAGGATGACCCTTGTATCAACTGGATGTCAAAAATGCCTTCCTAGTATGGATAGGCTACTGCCTATATAAACAGTGTTGGTGAAGTAATAGAACATAACTTTTCTGTCAACTTCTTTCTCTTATATAATGATTATCTCTAACAATAGTTATATTGGATCAATAGTGTGTGGTATTAGGGTATAAAGGTGGCGGCTCCTTGTTTATTTGTTTGAGTTTATCTTGGTCAATACTCTAGTTTATTTCTATTTAAAGGCTGAAGCCTCTTTGTAATGAGATTGAATTTATCTAATTAAAATTATTCCACTATCTCTCTTTTATTTCCACAATAATTAACATATTAAACACAATCGACTTAAACACGCCCTCAAGTGTTGGATTGTAACAAACATCCTGCGCCAACATGGGACACACAAAGGCATATAGATGACATAACAAGGCCAACAAAAAGGCCTAACACTTGAACAATATAAATGGGATGGCAGTTTGATCTCATGACCTCCTGCTCTGATACCATGTTGAATTACCATAACTCAAAAGCTTACGTTTTTGGGTAGGTAAATAATTAACATATTTAACACAATTGACTTCAGCACGTGTCAAACAGCAGTAGTAGTTTTTGTTGTAGCAGAGTAGCGACACACTAATAGTGTTTTTGAAAAAAAGGGACTGGAGTTAGGTTTGATCCTCTGCGCTTGCGTGCTGATAGCATTTACCAACCCATATAAAGGTTGAGCTATTAAGGAGAAGTATAGTCTATACATTTACAGGTAACATAATGCATAGTGGTAATCAAAGTATGAACTGTTCACTCATGTTGCATTGATACGGATACATTATCCAAGGTTACGAGATTTTGGAAAAATATATGATACAAAGATACATGTAAAAATTCAAAATATTAGGACCATAATGTGAATAGTATTAAATTATAAGGATCAAAATATGAATTACCAGTGTATTCCACTGAAACCAATTATATCCCATCAATTTTTTTATGACCTCAACTCCACAATATCTTTCTTCTTCTTTCTAAACATCCCAACCCAAAGAAATCTGTGCCCAAGTTTTGTTCCTTCCCCGCATCCGCATGACCCTAACACCACAATATCTCTCCTGTGAAGTCCAACACCAAAGTCGAACCCTCTCTTCCAATCCTACTTCACTCCACCATTTAATTTCTTTCTTCCAGCTCCCTCCAAGTATAGCAGGTCACCAGCATTGACCCCTGAACTGCAGGGGCACACATACCAGGTGGAGGTGATGGTGTGTGAGGGCGGCAGTTTAGCGGTGATGGAGCATAGGCTTTACCTGATGATTAAGAAGGTAGTGGCTCCATGAGTTTTGATGTGAACAAAAGGGAAGATGGTGTGGCTGTATGGCTAGATAGACTTGAAGGTGAGGATTGTTCTGGTAGCTAACAGGTGGTGGTTTTGTGTACGAGTACCCGGTCCCTGTGTCCAATTTTCTGAAAATTGCAGATTCGACCAATAAACGTATCTGGACATGTATTCCGCATATCCGATCCTTGTGCAAAACGAATCCGATCTGTGACATCCCCCTTACCTGCCTTGTCTTTGAATCAGAGCTTCACTCCATATTCTTGGTATCCTAGTTATCGACTACAAGTATGTGCAATGGAAAAATTTGAAACATTGCATTGGCGAAACTGGTAACAAGCTGAATTGTACTACAACTATTTGTCTGTGACTTGTGAGGAATTTGCAGATATTCAAGAATGCCTACGGATTTATTGCCAAGTGTTGTATGTACTGTTCTGGAGAGAATTCAAGAAAACATTTTGCTTCAGCATGAAGACGGAAGCCTACTGGTTAGTGTAATAAGTGCATTACTTTTTCCCCTCTTGTGGCCTGTCTCTTCTTTTCTGCTTTGTTGAAATCAATTGGAATAAGAGATAAACTGAGTATGTAACATAATCATCTTTCTTTTATTTCATTAATAGGCAAATGCGATCAATTGCTTGACTGTAGCTTTGTCCTTCCTGCCTCCCTCAGTTTGCATAACAAATATGCTTATGGAAGAAGTAAATGCAGGTATCTTTCTTTGTGTAGTAATGACTTGATCTTTTACTCTTTTGAGGTTAGTTACCTGCTGTTCTCAATTTGTATATATAGTGTTATATGTGCGGGTCAGGTGTGTTGGTTGTACTTGGCGAATGACAAAATAAAAATAAAAATAAAAATAAAATAGATAGATTCATCGTAACAAAGATTCGGTGTATCTTGGGCATCTCTAAACAGTGGCATTTTAAACCAACGCTTATGTGACCTAAATGGCCCGGTCCTTCCAAGAACACCACATGCGTAAGATACTTCCATACGTTGGACTGTCTTCATATATATGTATCTATTTGTTTATATACATATATGTGTGCCCATTTATAGGATGTATATAATTTCATTAATCTTAAATTTCTACATATATGAATCCAAAAAGTTCATTCAGTCGTTTATAAGATTATAAGGTTATAAACTAAAACAAGCCTTCAAGCAAGATGCTCACTATCTTGCCTATTCCTTTCTTTGTAAGTAGGATCAACCTCTCCTATAAACTAGGGTGAGGGGGGGGGGGGGTTATCATCCACATGCATATGCTATGCACGTGTCTTGCTTTCCTCTTGCCGTGTCAACTTTACACACATGTTTTATAACCTATTTGTTGAAGAATTT
This sequence comes from Gentiana straminea, assembly GCA_036785695.1. Taxonomy (NCBI): domain Eukaryota; kingdom Viridiplantae; phylum Streptophyta; class Magnoliopsida; order Gentianales; family Gentianaceae; genus Gentiana; species Gentiana straminea. The sequence continues at coordinate 233,290 of JAVUPR010000500.1, read as the reverse complement.
GTCGGAGGGGTATTTATGTCTTTGGTTGGTACTTCAGGGTTTCAAAGTTTCTAGCAGGTGTATTTGTGGAGGAATTTTTGTTACCGTGAAAATCTGGGATGCTGTGGTTGTCACATACTTTAACCGTGGCAACTCGGCTCAAGCTTTCTCTATTAACAACCTTGAAGGACATTCAACAATATTCCTGTAACACCGAGAACTCTGGGTCTGACAGCGATACTTGAGCCATAATGATCCAGTAACCACTTAGGCCTATCGTCCTTGCTGTTGCTTGGCTTAAAATGGTTAATCCAAGTTACTAAGCCGATTATGTTTCAACCTTATATCTTAGTACATTTTCTCCACTTCTCCAGACATTGATTCTAAAGACGTCACCCAACACTTCAACGAGCTAAAAACACTTTGACAAGAATTGGATCAACTTACCTTGGCTGATTGGGATACCCTAAGGATGCCCTTCTCTACCAAAAACTGGTTGAGTAGGACAAAATGCATGAATTTTTAGGTGGTCTTAGCCTTGTGTTTGAAGCTGCTCATGAAATGATCATGGGGATGGAACTTTTGCCACCCATGCTTGATGTTTTCTCCAAATAATTAAAGAAGAATGTAGGATGGAGGCTACGGGAGTACTTAAAAGGGATCCCTCTGTTGATCACTCAACACTGAAGGCCGAGACTGTAGAAGCTTACCTTGCTGAAAGGTCCTTGTTGGAACTAGTAGACAAAGCCATCAAGAAATTAATGAAAACTGCCTAAAATAAAGAACTGCTAAAAATGATGAAAAACAACTAAAAATTTCTTTATTTCACGCCTTTTATTTTATATAATTCGATCATCATAGATTTATTATGTACATTTCGGTCTGTTGAGAATTGCACATGGTTTATAATTTATTATCTATTAAGGGTAGTAATGGTAATCTACATGTTTTAGGGTGGCAATAATTATATGAAGCGGCTTGTTTTATTTTTTGTTGAATAAGTTGTCTTGGGGGTCAAGTCGCTTTGTACCTATATTAACCACGTTGTGGTGTCAGTAATAATATATCAAATTATTATTTCTCTTTACTCCAAAATTCCACATGGTATCATAGCCATGAGATCTTAAATATTAGGGCTCAGCCATGTTGGAGGCATGGGTGGTGAAGGCATGGGTGGTAATTCAGCCTGGAACTTAAGCTGGAGGTCAGCGGTTCAATTCCCGTAAGGGGTTGATTTCCGATTGATAACACCCTTCAGTGCATTGGTTTAATAGGCAGCCCATGTTGGAGCTACTAGGTTACCTGATTAACCTCTCCTCACATTCCTGTGGGATCGGGGGTGAGGGGACCCTCAATGGTAGGGTATACCATTTTTTTTTAAATATTAGGGTTCTGCCATGAATTATAGTGCTGCCATGACCGACGAGAGGACGCCGCCTTTCTATGGGTCCGACGTGAGTCAGTCGAACCTGGCGCCAGGGGGACTTGGCTAGGCTGGGACTCTGTCGCAGCAGTTCAGTGCCGATGACAGCCTACCCCGGGCTGGTCCGACGCTACTTGTCTCTAGGAAGCTCACCGGAAAAAGACTATCTTGAGTGGGCACAAACGGTGAAATTAGCAATTGATGTGGAAAGGTTAGTTGGGATATCTCACAGGCGAATCATCCCAGCCGGCCCCTGAAGATCCGAATTTTATGGTGTGGAAATCCGAAAACTCAGTGGTAATGGCATGGTTGATCAATGCTATGGAACCAGCCATTGCCAGACCACACATGTTTCTTTCCACCTCAAAGGATATATGGGAAGCTGTGAAGGAGATGTATTCCTACGTGGAGAATACGTCCCAAATTTACGAATTAAAAATCAAGTTGTGGAACATGAAGCAGGACTCAAGAGATGTGACTATGTAGTACAACGACATAATTGCACTATGATAGGAGTTGGACTTATGTCATGATTTATGGGATTGTCCGGGGGATAATGTGAAGTTTCGGAAAAGGGAAGAGAACGAGAGGGTTTACTCCTTCTTGGCAGGTATAAATCTTGATCTTGATGAGGTGAGGAGGATACTCGGAAGAAAACCCCGTTCGTTAGAAAGTCATTTCTGGTGGATATCGAGAATTTTGTGGATTGCCAAGAAGGTTGGAGGATGAGCTCCATTCCCTGTCATTGCGGTCTTGTAGTTCATTTGTTGACTCTTTGCGATTTTATGGTAACATGGCTCTGATACCGTGTAGGGATGGACTGACTTTAAGGGGGACTGCCTTCTTTAAAAGAAGACCTACGATGTTTACTCAGCTGACACGTTTCACATGTAAAGATTCTGTGTGAAATCATCAACTTGCTTTTTTAGGATTGGAAGAGATGGATGTCCCAATCGGCAATGCCTATTTCTTTGAGTTATCCTTGCTTGAAGAGCAACCGTGCACAAGCATGATTAAGAATCATAAAAAAGATACAATCCTTCATCCTCATGGCCCATACCAATCTTCTTCCTCGTCGATCCTGTAAAACACAAGAATTTCGGGAAAAATTGATGGAACAATTTCGATCCTTTATGAGTTTATTGACTGATAAGAAGACTAAAAAGGGAATTCAAGGACACGAATATGTGAGAAAAATATCAGAATTTAGGCAAATTTTAAGTGTTGCAGATTTAGATTCAGGGAAATATCTATAATTTGACAAAGATTTAGATGAAATTGTCATATTTGCCGTGGTTCCAGAATCTAAAGTCCACTTCTTTGGTTTCGAAGAGTACAGACATGTGAAAGCATCATGTGATTGTACAAACTTGGATGCTGTGGAGGGTGGAACTTCCACCATCTGTTCAATTAACCGTTTGTAATCCACAAAAGAGTTCACGGCTTTAGCCTCTGTTTCTCGAGTGTTGTTCACCTGATATGTCGTATTATTAGGTTTATTGTGGAGATCCCAACAATTATCAACTGTGTGATTTTGCATTCCGCAATGATCACACTTTATTTCTGTGTTACGGCCACCATGACCTCCATGTCCACCATGGCCATCTCTGTTTCTGCCACCACGTCCGCCACATTTATTGGTTGCAGCGGTGAAAAGGGCTGGCTTTTCATCATGATTTTCACATGATCCTCCTTCTATATAATTTCTGGAATCCATTGACACACAGTGTAGCAGGGAAAAGACTTCCGGTAGGCTAGGAAATTGTCTGCCTCCAAGAATTTGAGCATGTATTGGTTATATGCTTCAATCCAGGTAAGAATTGTATCACATCCATGTCGATTCGTTGACGCTCCATCATGGCTACATATTCTGTTAATGGTTGATATAAATTTCTTTCCTCACACATTCATGACTTGGGAATTATAATCCTCAAAATGAAAACTTCCTTGATCTAACTTGAAGTACCGTTTGCAGACTTCATAAACAAGAGTTAAGTTCTCAGAACCAGAGTACATGTGTTTTAAGCGATTCCACATGTCTTTGGCAGAATCTAAATACAATAAGGTAGAACAATATTCGGTTCAATGCTATTCAACATAAGGGTCATGATATGGGTGTCGTCTTGCTTCCATGATCTAGCTCATGGATCCTCTGTATTTGGTTTATCATGAACAAGGTGGTGATCCATACCTTTTTCAGTCATGAAGATCTCTATGGAGAGTGAACATAACGTATAGGTATTCCCATTCAGCTTCTCTGAACACATCAGCATATTGGTTGCTGTTGATGGGTTGAGCAGATTAGACGACGATTAGTCTGGCTTTTTGTCCATGTCGGAGTTTGACATTGTATATTATATGACTAGGGTTTATGCGATTAAAGGTTTATTTAGATGGGAGAAAGACAAGGCTCCGATACCATGTTAATGAATAATGATATAACATGATAAAATAAACTGGGACTGAATACTTGATCCCTTTCTCTTCCATTTACTGTATATAGAGAGTACAATTTATTGGATATACACACATGAACCAAACTCCTATAGGATAAAGACTCTCTAAACCAACTCAACACGGTCTCCCATACTAACTTGACGTGACCAGTATTTATTTCTATAGTACATACCATTCTTATCACCGACATACCAACTTGAGCAGAAGATTGTTTTAGTTAATGATGCAGCTACATTGGAAAAGTATGATGTCTAGGCTTCTACTCTGTCATATGATTTCTTTTACGCTTCAAGGAAGTGACATTGATTGGCATTGTCCAAGCTTTCAAAGATATCCCTCCGATATTGTTGTCTTCATCCCATTAATTCTAGATTATGTATGGAACCAAAACTGAATTTTCAGCACTGTAAAGAAGTCATTGATGGCTGTTGTTATCATGTTATGATTCCGAACCATAGTTTATGCATGTGGGCACATGTTTACTTATGAAATATTCAGTATGCTGAGGTCCCTAAAAAAGGATTTATGAAATGTAAGATATGGCTGTCATTTCCGATTAGATTAACTTCATTGTGATGCAACTATTCATATGCATATTTCTTGCGTCGTAGTTTTGGATCTCCTTTATATGAACTGTTTGCAAAAGAATTCTGACAGTTCTTTGGATACTCAGGTTTCGCTGCGGGGAAAAAGAGATCTGGAATTGTTTCTACCTTGTTCCGGTATTCCGACCCAGTAATCAGCCCATTGATAAGCATTGAAGCACTTCAGGTAATATTTTTCATTACTGAATTAGCTATGACTTCGTATACTATAAGAGAGCTATAATTGCTTACAAGTTTAGGTACCTAACCGCCCTACTCTATACACTCCTCAGTGAAAAGTACATCATGAAAGGCATAGTAAACCTATTACAATCTTTGTATTTTTCTATCAAAGTTGCAATTTATAACTATGTTTTCCTTTGATTTCCAAACAACTCTCCAACTGCTAATGAATAGTATAATTTTACCAAGAACTTTCACAACCTTTTGAATTTGTCTTTTTCAGATATGTGAATAATGCCTTTGGTTTCTCTCCTGCCAAATAGCATACAATGCTGCTGCCACAGCCATCCACAGTCCTTGATGTTGAAATTTGATTTATCTCGCATCTAAAGCACAGCTTATTACCTCCCTGCATATCCACTGCTTCTGATTGTATTTTAGCTTCTTCAGCATTACACTACATCTTCCTTGAATAAGGACAAGTAATGTAAAAGTGTTCTGTTTTTCCTTAAGTTCGTCACACAGGGTTCATTGTTTTCTATCACTCGCAACTCCATCAACTTATCTTGGGCATTGCCAGCACCCGTTGCTCAAAAAAAATATGTTTCTTTCACCATACCATCTTTTTCCATGTGACTCTGTGCAGCATTTGCCTCTGAACATGTACTTCACTTTTCACAGATAATACTTCAATTTAGTTGACAGCCGCACTCTATGATCATCACAATGCAATCCTAAAAGTTTGTCCTGATTGCAACTCTCGCTTCAGGATCCCAGCCCCTATTCGTATGCCAATTCCATCGTACCTATCTTTTTATTTTATTTTATACTACCTCCGGTCTAAAATATAAGTCATCCTAGGAGTTTTCACACAGATTAAGGAATTGGTTGAATGTCATTAATTTGAAGGTTAAAGTCTAAAATACCCCTTGACTATCATTAATGCAATAGTTGTTAAGTAATGAAAAGTTGTTGAATTCATAATAAATTAAGGTTAAGATAGAGAAAGAGCAATAAATGTTGCATTGGTAATGTAGAATGACTTATATTATGGGACAAGTAGAAAAGTGTAGGATGACTTATATTTTGGACCGGAGGTAGTATATTTTTAAATTTTAGTTTACCTCAGGAACTCTATCTACCATACACTGCATTTTTAGCCAATGGATCAAGGGGTACCATATATCTTACCAAAAGGAGGTTCTAGTCCCATAGTTAATTTAACCTTCATGTTCATCCACCAAATCTCTCTAGCCCTCATAAGGACATATTTTGCTCATCCCAACTTGTACTCTGCACGAGGTGCCATACTATAATTTAATTTTGCTCGAGAAGAAATTTCTGGGTATACGAGGCTAATTCTACAAAGATGCAGGCCATTTAAAACCTTTCATCTCTTTGAAAGATGCCCTTTTTTTCCCTAGCAATCCCTGTTTTTCATCTGAAAATAAGAAAATTAGCAGGGGAAAGCTTGATAGACTTACTAGGTGTGTTGATTTGCTTTATGTTTCTTTCCTGCCTAATGTAGACCACTACATACTAACGTATATTATCCTTATTACTATCTTCAATTAGTTGAAAATGGAATTAGTATTCTTTTCTTATGTCTCAAGAATCGGCATATTGCTTCTTGACTAGTAGATTGTGCATTTTACAAATAATTTATTTGATTCCGTACTTTAAACGAATGATGTAAGTGCTATCGTCAGGACTGACGTCATGGACATATAGTACTACGAAATTTCAGACGTAGAAAATAACTAGTCCAACTAAACCTAATCAAACATAACAGACATCCTGATCAAACTTTAACCATTTGAACTTAAAGGCAATAATGCCCTAGTTCTTTTCACTTCCCTCCGTGTCAGCATCCCATCTGGAGTCAGACTAGAGTTTTATGCTCATGGTTGTGCTTGCTAGATTCCGGTAAAATTGTAGGATTTGCGTAATTTTTAGAACTTTGTGCACCATGTCACTTTCGTTGTATGTTTATTTAGTTTGTAATGAGTAGGAGAGACTTGCATTCTATTTAGTGCACATTTTCATTGCCATAAACCATATGTTTAGTTAAAAAAAATGTGTTTCTTGATAATGCTCCAGAGACTAATCTAGCTTAGAGTTCGCCATTGCTTAGATGTTGATATGATCTTTATGGGGTCTTATATTTCTCTGTCAAAGATTGGAATAACTAGTCTAATTGGTTGTTCAGTAAATGTAGTTAGTTAGCAGATCTCGTGCCATATTGTAAAAAATCAAGCTTCTCTTCATGGAAAAGTAGGATAGTGTCTTATCTTGTTTTGCCATCTGCCAATATTTGACAAAGGTACTGATTTCAAAAAGTGTGTTGAGTTACAGTGTCTTATTATTTGTCATCCTTGAAATAGCGCCAACAAGTAGCTTGAGCAAGCTAGAAAGTCAAATCATGTTTTCATTTTCCTTTTTTAGTTTTTTGCAGGCCCTTAGAGCTGTGGCTCATACTTATCCAAGTACAATGTTTGTTTGTTGGAAACACGTTTCATCGATTGTATACAGAATATTTAGTCCGTCTCCTGATGCTCAAGCTAGATTGGTGAAGAATACTGTTAGAGACACAAGTGCTTCAAATTGGGAGAAAGTGCTTGCTGCTGCGATCAAGGTGAAAAGTCCCACCTTTTCTTTCCAGTAAACTTTCATTAACAATACACGGTACATCCAAGAATTACAAAACTTAAAGTATATCATTATGTCATCAATCAAATATACAAAAACCAAAACAAAATTGTAAGGCATTTTCCCAGCTCAGCTTGCTCTTGACTGCTCCTCCATTTAAAAACTGCTAATACGATAGTCTTGAATACTTAAGCTTAGGTGGAAACACCCTTGGATTCCTTTCCTTCCCCGTCGCACACGCTAACACAGATATTCCATGTACTAAATTCTCACGCTGCAACTTGTTATGAAACTTGTAAGACTCTAGCCATACCAAAATATCACTCCATTTGACAACACCTCATTGAATCTTCATGCCTTTCAACAGCTGTGAGAAGTTCGTCTCTATCAGTATCTTTCCAGGACAATTCCTTAGATTTTGCACAATTTTTTCAGCAGCCCTTTGGTGACACCTTTTGGGATTGTGCATATATCTACCGACAATGTTGACAGCAAAAGCAATGTCAGGTCTTGTATGGAAAAGGTATATTAACCTTCCCACCGATCTCTGGTATGAGTGTCCATCCATAGAAAAATCCTCAGGAGCAAGCTTTAGGCCATGATTGAGTTCAATTGGTGTCTCAATGGGTTTACACCATAATATCCCACAATCCTTGGTAGATCAAGAATGTATTTCTGCTGAGAAATGAAGATCCTCTGCTTGGAGTATAGGACTTCAATTCAAAGGAAATACTTCAATTTTCCTAACTCTTGTATGTCAAATTCTTGACATAGGAATTGTTTCAAACCTGTGATTTCCTATGTCATTTCCAGTGATGATATCATCCATATAGACCAAGAAAATAGTCATTCTTCCAAAGATGATGGTATCATCCACACAGACCACATGGGCCTTAAATCTTTCTAGGGTTCCATTACATCTGTATTTGATGGTAAATACCCATCTGCATCCTAGTCGTTGCATACTTAGGAAGATGAACCATCTCCTAGGTTTTGTTCTTTTCCAAGGCATCCATATCATCTTTCATGGCTCTAGTCCATTTTCATCAGACATAGCTTCTGATAGATTCCTTGGAGTAGAAATTTCCATGAGAGTTGGCTTGTGATAGGATAAGAAGTTTTTTATATGATGGAGAGTACAAGCTCTAGTACTCTTCCTTAATGCAATAGAGAGGTCCTTCTCTTGTATAGAAGCAACAGGGTTCTCAAGAATTTGAGCAGTAGGTTCAGCAGAGGATATCTCATCATCATTGGAGGATATTTCTGGATTATTTTTGTCCTAAAGAGGAACAATGTGTTTCAGACTAACCCAGTTTTTTTTGGTGTGGATAATCGGAGATTTCTCCTTAGATTTGTCTTTCTTAAGGTCATCTTCCTGTTGTTGAGAACCATCATAAGGTGTATCTTTCTCCTGTTGTTGAGGATCAACGTAAGGGTCAATACTTTGTGCATTCTCACCCTCACTTTGTGAGTCAAAGGTCAAATCCAGGAGATACTGTTCTTTTTCATTTTTAAAGGAGAAATTCTCTCCCTGAATTAAAGATGGACCTGTGAAATATGAGTTAATTTCATTGAAGGTCACATCTCTAGATATGAGAACTCTCTTAGTAGGAGGGTCGTTGCACTTATACCCCTTTTGAGTGTTAGAGTAGCTAATGAACACACACTTGATTGCTCTTGGGGTCCAATTTTCCCTTATTAAGGAAGTGACATGAGCAAAATCTTCACACCCAAACACTCTTGGAGGAACTCCTTCAGTTTTCAGGAATGAAGGGAAGAAACTTGTAGGAGTCTCAATTTGGCTCTTCTTTCCAAGGACCTTGGTAGGTAGTCTGTTAATAAGATAAGAAGAACTGCTTCTCAATAATTCTTGGGCATATTCATCTGAAATAAAAGTGCCCTAGCAGTTTCTAAGAGGAGTCCGTTCTTCCTCTCAGCCACCCCATTTTGTTGAGTTGTATCAACACAAGATGATTCATGTACGACCCCTTTCTCTTCAAGGAAGGGATTCAGGGTCTTATTAAAGTAATCCTCTGCATTGTCAGTTATGAGTTTCTTGATTTTAGCATCAAACCGAGTTAGAACTATAGAAAAGATAAAGAGAGAAGTAATAAAGAGAATAATGTTCTTCTTATTCAGCTGAGTGTAGATTACAAGTATATAAATAGTTACAATGTGGTAGTAAAGTAGAGTGGAGTAAATGCTAGTTGGCAGCTAAGTGTAGTAAATGCAGGACGGCTCATAAAAGGTAGTTGGGGGATTAAACGGTAGAAAGCTACTAGTTAATTATCTAACCACTTATATGCTTTATAGGATAGCATTAATAAGTGTTACAACTTAAATAGATTATTATGGTAATAACAAAGATATAGTTTAATATTAAGAAATATTAACTAATACTCCTCCTCAAGCTGGTTTATAGATGTCTAATAAACCAAGCTTGTCACAGAATTGTTGGAAAGGAACCCTAGGCAGGCCCTTGGTGAATACATCTGCAACCTGCATCTTGGTGTTGATGTAGGAGAGTTGGATGCTCCCATCTTCTTGCTTTTCTTTGATGAAGTGTCTGTCGATTTCGATATGCTTTGTCCGGTCATGTTGTACAGGGTTGTTAGAGATTTCAATAGCAGATTTGCTGTCACTGTATAGGGTAACAGGTCTTGCATAAGGTATTTTAAGTTCCCTCATCACCCTCGGGATCCATAATAGTTCACAAATTCTCAAGGCAATGGCTCTGAACTCTGCTTCAGCAGAACTCCTTGCCACAACAGACTGTTTTTTGCTCCTCCAGGATACTAGATTCCCAAACAGATATATGCACCATCCAGAGGTGGATCTTCTGTCTGTGACAGATCCTGCCCAATCTGCATCAACATATCCTTCATCTTTGGTTGTTCCTTGAGCTTTGAACAAGATACCATTCCCTGGACTTCCTTTGAGGTATTTTAGCAGTCTCATTGCAGCATCAAGATGAATCTGTCTTGGTGAGTGCCTGAATTGACTAAGTTGACTAACAGCAAAGCAGATGTTTGGTCTCGTGTGGGATAGGTAGATGAGTCTACCTACAAGTCTTTGGTACTTCTCTTGATTGACTGGTTCTCCAGCTTCATCCCTTCCAAATTGATAGTGTTGTCCACTGGTGTATCAACAGGTTTACACCTTAGTAGTCCACATTCTTTAAGCAGATCAAATATGTATTTCCTTTGGGTGAGCAGGATCGCTTCTTTAGATCTGGCCACTTCAATACCTAGAAAGTAGGTTAGTTGGCCAAGGTCTTTAATCTCAAATTCATGTTGCAATACGTTTTTCATATGAGTAATCTCATGACTGGAGTTTCCAGTGATAATATCATCTACATATACAATCAAGATTGTGACTCCTGTGTTAGTATGTTTGTAAAACTGAGTGTGGTCTCCATGACCTTGTGAGTAACCTCCATGTTTCATAACTTTAGAAAACCTATCAAACCATGCCCTTGGTGATTGCTTCAGTCCATATAAGGACTTATGCAATCTGCAGAGTTGGTTATGTTTGACAATAAATCCTGGGGGTGGATGCATATAGACTTTTTCTTTAAGGTTACCATTTAAGAAAGCATTTTTTACATCCATTTGATGCAAAGTCTAGTTATGGACATCAGCAATGGATATGATAATTCTTACTGTATTTAGTCTAGCAACTTGGGCAAAAGTTTCATTAAAGTCAACTCCATAAGTCTGTGTATCCTTGGCAACCAACCTGGCTTTGTGCCTATTGATGATTCCATCAGGATTGTGTTTCACAGTGAATAACCATCTACATCCTACAGGCTTAACACCTTTGGGCATGTTAACTAAGTGATTTGCCTTTAGGGCATGGAGTTCTTCCATGACAGCCTCTTTCCATTTACGACAAGATAGGGCTTGTTGAATGGTCTTTGGTATGGTCACTGTGTCAATGTTAGCAAGATATGATTTAAAGTGTGTGGACACCTTCCCATAAGACACAAATCTGTCAATAGGGTGTTTAGTGCAAGCTCTAGTGCTTTTCCTCAAAGCAATAGGTAAATCTTCAGGTGAAGAGATAGGAGAGATGTTACCAGTTTGCTCTAGATTAGTGGTCTCCACATTAGAGTGATCATTTCTCTGATCAGGCTGATCTTCTTCATGTGTAATATTCTGATTTTCCTGCAAGTGTACATCATTACCAGTATCTTGAGAGGGATTAGGAGTGCCAAGCTCTCTTGAAGACTTCTTTTGTCTAGTATACACAATAACCTCTTTCTCAGGCAAAGTAGCACCCTTGTCAGACTGCTGAGGTTGTGTTTCTAAGAACAGATTTGGTTCAACAACAGGCATAGTAATATCATTATTAAGAAATTCATATTGTTCAAGGTCTGTATTATGCTCCTTATTGTAAAAAGGTTGTTCTTCAAAAAAGGTTACATCACTGGATATGTAAAATCTATTGGTGTTAGGATCAAAACATTTGAAACCTTTTTGAGATGAAGAGTACCAACAAAAATAGTTTTGACTGCCCTTGGTCCAATTTTACTCCTGTTTTGAGAGTGAATATGTACAAAGGCAGTGCAACCAAAAATTTCCAGAGGGATGGAAGTTACCAGTTTGGTGTAGGGATAGAACTTAGTAAGGGTTTCAATAGGGGTCTTAAATCCCAGAATCCTGGAGGGCATTCTATTAATGAGAAAAGCTGTAGTAAGAACAACCTCCCCCCAGTAAGTTGATGGAACATAATAAGAAAACAGAAGAGTTCTGGTAACTTCCAACAGGTGCCTATTCTTCCTCTCTGCCACGCCATTCTGTTGAAGGGTGTTGGGACAGGAGGTATGATGAATAATGCCTCTTTCAGTAAGAAAAGGACCTAAACATGAATTCAGATATTCAGTTCCATTATCAGATCTGAGTATCTGAAATTTGGTTTGAAATTGTGTCTCAATCATTTTGTAAAAATTCTCAAAAATCTCACTTACATCTGATTTGTGCTTCAGAAGATAGACCCAACACAGTCTTGTGTGGTCATCCATGAATGTCACAAACCATTTCTTGTGAGTGAGATTAGGGTTTTTAGATGGTCCCCAAACATCAGAGTGTATAAGGTTGAAAGGGGCAGATTCTTTAGAAGGCACAAATTTGTAAAGGTTCCTAGTGTGCTTAGAAATTTCACAAAATTGACATTTTAGATTTTCAGTTTTAATGCCAAATAACATAGCAGGGTACAATCGTTTTAGGTACACAAAATTAGGATGACCTAAATGTAAATGAAGCATTTTAATCCTATTACACTTATCATCCTCGGAAACACCAACACCCCTAGCAATCTTCCTTGGTTTGCCTTCAAACAGGTAGAGCCCTTCAACCTTCTTAGCACTGCCAATCTTCTCCAAAGATTCCAGTTCCTGAAACTCACAGAGGTTTTTGGGAAAAATTAGCACTACATTTCCTTTCCTTGCAAAATTGACTAACAGAAAATAAGTTGCAAGACAGTTTTGGGACATATAACACAGAATTAAGGGTGAGATTTTTGTTCAATTTAATAGTCCCTGTTCCCTCTACTCTAGAACATGTGCCATCAGCAATAGTGACAAAGTGTGGTCTAGTAGTTTTAACATAAGTATCAAACAGAGAAACTTCACCTGTCATATGGCTAGATGCACCGGAGTCTATGATCCAAGTATTCTTACCATTGTGAGCAGCAGCACCAATAGAAGTATCAGTGTTCTGTTGCATCCTTCTGTCCAAGAGGTGGTTTAAGGCATCCATCTGTTCTTTGGTGAACAAACTTGGCTGATCAGAGGCACTATACCCTTGTTTTTGTTCTGTCCAGTTGCCACCCTTCCTGGAATTCTGATTCTTCTGTAGGTGTGGGGGTTTTCCATGAAGGTTCCAGCATGAATCTTTGGTGTGACCCTTCTTTTTGCAGTGGTCACATTGTAGGGTGCTTTTCTGGTCATATCTTTTGATTGAGCCCTTACTTATGAGGGCAGTGTCTTCAGTCACAGCATTCAGAGCAGAGTGCTCTCCTCCTGGAGTTGGCAGCAGTCCATTTGGTGTAGGTAGAAGGCCTCCCATAACCCCTTTTCTGCTTTCTTCCTTCCTGATGGTAGCAAATGCCTCTAGGATAGAAGGTAGAGGAACTTGTGCCAGGACTCTCTCTCTGGCTGCATCATAGATCGGGTTAAGACCACATAAAAAGTCAAACACCCTTTCTTTGTCAGTCAGTTCCTGGAACAGTAGAGCATCAGAGGTGCAGCCCCACTTAGTGATAGTGAGCTGGTCATATTCCTGCCACAGCTTTTTGAGAGAGTTATAGTACTTGGTGACATCCGGGGATCCTTGCTTGATCTCCTTTAAGTTGGTCCTAATGCCAAATGCTTGAGCAAAATTTCCTTTATTAGAGTAAGTCTCATGATGGTGTCCTAGATTTCCTTTGCATTTCGCAAAGAGGTGGACTTGGCCTATGTCATCTATCATGGAATTGACGAGCCAAGACATTATGGTAGCATTCTTGGTCTCCCAAGTATAGTAGGCTTCAGATTCCTCATCTTCTGGTTTTTTGACATAACCAGTAAGGTAGCCCAACTTTCCATGGCCAGTGATATACATACGGACTGATTGTGCCCATTGTATGTAATTTGCACCGCCACTTAGTTTCTTGGTGGTAATTTGGTGGGCAGGATTGTCAAATCCTCCCATAGAAAGAGATAAGGATTTATCAGAAGAGGTGGCAGTAGTGCCAGATTCAGACATATTCAGAAAGGAGGGATAGATTTGCAGAGATTTGCAGGGGAAGATGAAACGTCAGGCTTTTTTAGCTCTCTGATACCATGTAGAAAAGATAAAGAGAGAAGTAATGAAGAGAATAATATGTTCTTCTTATTCAGCTGAGTGTAGATTACAAGTAAATAAAGAGTTACAATGTGATAGTAAAGTAGAGTGGAGTAAATGCTAGTTGGCAGCTAAGTGTAGTAAATGCAGGACGGCTCATAAAAGGTAGTTGGGGGATTAAACGGTGGAAAGCTACTAGTTAATTATCTAACCACTAATATGCTTTATAGGATAGCATTAATAAGTGTTACAACTTAAATAGATTATTATGGTAATAACAGAGATACAGTTTAATATTAAGAAATATTAACTAATAAGAACCATGTTGTAGAAAACAGGGTAAACATAAGTCAGATCATACTTATGTTTTAACAAATATATCCGAGTGGTCCTGTTACCATCATCAATGAATGACACAAACCATTGAGCCCATTGATGTTAGGCATATTAGAGGGACCCCATATATCACTATGCACCAAGTCAAAGGGATTAGAAACAGTATTAGACTGAATAGTATAAGAAACTCTTTCATGTTTACCAAATTCACATTCCATGCATTTAAAATTTTCAAAATTTGAGCCCTTAAACAAGGTAGGAAACAAATGTTTCAAAACGTGAAAAGAGGGATGGCCTAGTCTCTTATGATACAAGAAGATCTTATCACTATCAGTCTTAGATAAAAAAAAAGGAGAATTTATTACAATCTTCTTGCTCAACCTTTTGAGTCTTCAAAAATATAGTCCATTTACTCTAGCAAGTCCAGTCTTCCTCATTGGTGTTAGTTCCTGAATCACTCAGAAATTAGTGGAGAACACATAGCAGTAGGAGTCCTTAGTCAATTCCTTGATAGGAACATGGTTAGCAGACAATTCTTGACATATAGGACATCTTTGAGAATCAAAGAATAATTTAATTCGACATTTCCTGTGCCAACAACCCTAATAGAAGAGCCATTAGCAACAATAATGCTTCTATTGGTGCTACAAGAAATGTAATAAGAAAATAAACTGCGGGAAGGGGACATGTGATGAGTGGCCCCATAATCAACTACCCAACCATGAGTGACTTTCTGATTCAAAAGATTAAGAGAAGCCATACCTGAGAAAACCATGGAAGTAGAGGGGTTTTCCAAGGTATCAAGGATTCCTTCAATTTTAAATTTCAGATTGTCCAAGACCAGGAATTTGATTCAGAGAAGTCTGATTTGACCTTTTGAGTATTGCCTTTAGTTTTGCTGGAATTCGCAACATGTGCCAAGGCCTCATTTTTGCCTGGTCTTCCATGTAACTTCCAAGAAAACTCTTTAGTATGTCTATTATTTTTGCAGTAAGTGCAAAACAAGTTTTTTTTATCACCAGGCTTGAGATTCTGCCTTTGATTAGGAATTTTTTTATCCAGAAATCCTTTAGGGTTATTGGTCTTAGGGTATCCAGACCTATTTTTTCCCACAATTAGGCTGAACTTTCAGTAGATATGGTGTCTAACATGACACCTCTTCTACCTTCTTCAACCCTCATAATAGAGATTGTTTCATTTAGAGTAGGAAGATCAACCTTCCCAGAATCTGGTCTCTGACAGGATCAAATTCCTGGTTCAGTCTAGTCAAGAAGGAGAAGATCCTTTCCTTTTCAATCATCCTTCTAAGGGTTGCATCATCATCTCTATCTTTCATCTGAATGCATTGATAGTGATCAAGTTCCTACGACACCCCTTGAAGAATTCCAGAGTACTCAGTGATAAATTGTTACCTTGTCTGGTGTTTAGAATTCTTGCCCTTATCTCAAAAAATCTGGGCTACATCATTGACCTTGGAATGGGTCTGTTTTTGACAGTGTCCCAGATTTCCTTAACAGATTCAAGGAACATACAAGTATCACTTATCTTTGGTACCATGAAGTTCCAGAGCCAAGCATCACCATTGAGTCATTCTCATCCTAATTAACATATTTAGGATCATTTGGAAAATGCTCAGTCCCCAGTAATTGTTGAGTTTGCCTCTACCTTTCAGGAAGCCTCTGACAAACTGAGACCACTTTAGGTAGTCCTTTCCATTTAGCTTGTAGGCAGCCTAATGTTTTAAAGTTCTCCTGAGATCATAGGGGTTTCAGAAGAGACACTTCCAGTGGCTGTACTTGTAGCAGTTGATTCAGCCATTGAAGAGAACAAGAAAGGAATTCAGGGAATTCAAATTTTTTTCCAGAAAAGTGCTCTGATACCATGTAAGAATGTGAAAAATATTCTTTGTAATTAAGAATAGAGAAATTTAAGCTCATTAGAAAGTTATTACAACTAAGCCTCTCCATTACAAAGGAGGAGACTCAGGAGAGGGATCCAACGGCTAGTTGGACGAACAAGAAACATTGTTCCAACGGCTAGTTGGACAGTGGGACAAGAGGGGAAAGGGGAAGACAGAGAGGGAAAGAAATCCCTCTAACAAGCTATTGCTAAGGACTAATACAGATGTAAAATACAAGATTAATAAACCATATTCTTACAGATAATGATAAGTTCATCGAAAAAAGAGTGTAAAAAAAGAGCTTGGTAAATGTATATTTTTTTTTCTTGGTACAGGTCTGGATGAATGTCTCCGTGCTTATTCGGGATTTAAAGGAACTGATGATCTTTCAGATGATTGCTTGGTAAATGTTTTTTTTTTCTTGGTACAGGTTCTGGATGAATGTCTTCGTGCTTGTTCGGGATTTAAAGGAACTGAAGATCTTTCAGATGATAGATATCTTCTTGGCCCGTTTACATCAGATTACATTAAAGCTAAAGTGGTTTCATCTGCTCCATTTCATGGATTAGAAGGGCCTTGTGTGTCAAAGGATGAAGTTGAATTATGTTCTCTGGGATGCGAGCTGTGGTCTGAAGCTTTGGTCAAGCATATGCCCCTCATCCTTCGGCATAATTCTGCAATGGTTTGACTTACTACTGTATTTTTCTATTGATATAATGCAGTGAAATCTATTTCAGTTTTTACTTTAAGATATTTTTCCTCATTTTCTTATTGCTTTCTTTATTTTCACCTTGCATGTCTACAGTTCTGCATTTTGTGTTCATTTGGGAACCTGGAATGGTCTGCCGTGCTTGTTCTTGCCCTCTGTATTTCTTGCTACTGTTGTAAAGTTAGTTGCCACATGTGTTATTGATACTGTGGACAGATGACAGTATTTACTGTTTATTCTAATGTTCCGTTTACTGTTCACATTGCCCTTATGTAGGTTTCTATCTAATGGGTTGTCCTTAGTCCTATTAGGTAGTGTTATGTTTTGTTTATAATGATTATGTACTTTAATCATTTTTTATTCTTTCTAGCCGTTTATAGCCGTTGCTTTCAAATGCACCATGGCTAGTTGTTTCTTATATATAGTTTTAATACTATCCTTATTGAAATAAGAAAGAAAACTCTTCTCCTTTAACTTTTTCTATAGATACAATACAAGATGTTTCATTTACAGAATAATTGAACATGTGCGATCTTTTGTTCTTTTGTGGTTTCATAAGTTCTAGTTTGAGGAATTAGAATGACAATACCAAGCTTCTCTTACCTCTCTCATTCTAAAGAACGTCATTCATGATAGCTCTGGAAAATGATGCACTGCTAAAGTTGGAAATTTGAGTCCTGGTGCTATATTTGGTTCTTCAACAAAGCATCATTGCACTTGACTTGAATCCATGACTGTCGAAGTATTTAACACCAGTCTTTTGTTCCCGTGCTGCTTTCCAATGGCCTAAAATGCGCTCACCCTCTAAACGGAGACGTGGACCGATAAATTTTGCTAACAAGGTGAGAAACCCTTTCCTCGCTTCACTAGAGTGAGCCGTTTCCTTTCTCCCTACCTTCCATTTAAGTACAAAGGAATGTCATCCAGAGGCTCCCTTCCTTGGTGTCTAGCGGCTCCTCCTTAAATGAGAGGTTGATTTGGACAGGTTCCCATTTGGAAGTTCTTTTATGTTAGATCATTTTAAGGCTTTTAGAAGGACGATCCAGTCATCTTTTACTTTGTGTGCTTTTGTCAATCTACAACAATCAAAAGTACATTGTGGTTGGGGTCGTAAAGTAGAGAAATGTGTCAGTTCCTATATGTTCTGTATTTGGCCTCAAGTGTTCACAATTCCTCTAAACATAGTGGTGAGTCTGCTAGTGGCTGCTTATTCTTTTAGACCTATTCTTAAGATTCCTTTGCTTCTCCCTTTCCTAAAGTTGCATACTGTTGTTGCCCAAGTTAGCTTTAAAACTGAATCTTCAATAGTGTACTTCCTGGCAACTAATTTACTTCCATTCAGCTAACTGATGTGCATTAAATTATCTTGAGAAACATATACACATGTGTTCTGGTCTTATCCAGCATTCCAACATTTCCCTTCCTTACCACCGCCATCGAATCCGTGTCATGTACTGTAGGGATCTATTCTCTTTGCCATTTCTCAGTTCTGAGTATTGTCTTGGATATAGATTATTGCCTTTAATCCTGTTAGAAGTCATGATAGGTCTATGTGTGTTATTGCTTTGTGTTTATCATGGTATTTACCGTGTGTGAAGTATCAAATAGGATAGGGTTGAGTCAAACTTCTTTATCCGTTTTGTGTAGTTATCCAAGGATAATGTGTGTCTATCTTATATTTATGGTCCTCTATATAAGGTAATAAAACGAAGGGAACGGATATTGAATTCGTATCCCATTTTTATTTTACCGTGTTTTTTACTAGCATGGTATCAAAGCCAAATCAACCATTCTATTCGACATTAAACCCTAAAACTTCCAAACCCTAACTTCCCCCTAAAAAATCCTAACCTAAACGATAATGTCAAGCTTCGACATGGACAAGAAACAAGAAAGTCCCATTCGCAACATCTTTGTTCCTACTCACTTCCTGCCATTACTTCAATCAATTTGAATGGTAAAAATTTCACCTTGCAGTTCAAATCAGGTGAAATATATCTGACTGGACGAGCCACATACCATCATCTTATACCGGATAAGGCCGAGAAGGATGATCGAAGAGTCACGTACTGACGGAAAGATGATACACAAATGATGTCACTCATGCTAAATATCATAGAGCCGGACAAAGTTCAACGTTGTTGTATCTGAACACAGCCAAAGACTTGTGGACTCGTCTCAAACACATGTATCCTGGTTCAGATAACGTTTCACTCGCCTATTACGTGTGTAAACAATATTTCCAATTGAAACAAGGATCCAAGAACTTGGAGAACTAATTTTCACAAGTGATGGACTGTTTGTGAAGAGAGAAACCTCTACCAATCGTTGTCAATAATGTCACTCCTATACCAACTGTGTTTTTTACTAACAGATCCAATTGCATTTGCAGTCAAATCCTCCCACCCAGAAGTAGATTTTCTGTCTGTAGTAGAGCCAGCCCAATCAGCATCTACATAGCCTTCAACTCTTGAGTTTCCTTGTGCCCTAAACATAACACTCTTTCCTGGACATCCTTTTAGGAATCTTAGTAACTGAAGAGAGTTTGAGGAAATGTCTGTCAATGCCACATGTTTTGTCTTATCATGATGAACATGATCCTCTGCCATGCATAATGCTGAATTATTGTCACAGCAGAGTATGATAGGTCATCATCTATTAGTAGAGGGAAAAGGATTGTAGTGAGATGTTGATAAGAGTAACCACATCAATAAAAACAGCACTAGTCATTTTCACGTCCTATTCAACTTGTCTTCAATTATTCCTTTCCATCTTTCTGGAATGGGTTGTTCTGTATTTTCCTCAGTGCCTGTGTATTTCACGTCTCTAAGAAATCCTTATCTCTGCAAACCAATTCCTTGATGCGGGGCCAGTGTGTTCCACAACTAATAGCATCTACGTTAGGCACTTACCTTTTTATTGTATGCTAAAGAATTCTTGCAGTTTTCTTTGAGGTGAGAATTATTAAGATCGAATGATGATGATGACTCCCACCCCTCGCTTTTTTTGTGCTTGTGAAGGTAAGGGCTGCAGCTGTAACTTGCTTTGCAGGCTTGACATCTCCTGTTTTCTGCTCATTGCAGAAGGATGAACAAGGCTTAATTCTTAGTTCCTCTGTAAGTTCCGCAATGGAGATATTATTGACTATACTGGCCTCTTGCCTGTACTTTGCGTCAGCTCTTAGCCATTTGTTTCTCTGCATTGTTTATGACACTTTGCAGTTATATGCTATTTCTGATGATGCTCCTTCCGTAAGGTCAGCTGCTTGTCGTGCCCTTGGTATCATTGCATGTTTTCCGCATGTAATCCAAAGGTAAACCAATTGCCACTGCTTTAAGTATCTTTTTGACTCGTAGGCATTTAGTACAAGTAAATTTAGAAACATTTTTAATTCGTACAGGATTGAGATTGTTGACAAGCTTGTGCGTGCTGTTGTACACAGTACTAATGATCCCCTTGTCTCTGTAAGTAATTTTCTGCTTGATAATGAAATTCTTCTTCTCTTCAAGATAGCATGTTGATGCTATGTTGTAAGAAAATAATATTTTGCTTAATGCATTTAGGTCCGGATTACAGCCTCATGGGCTTTAGCCAACATGTGTGATTCTCTTAGCCATTGTGTCGATATACTGGCTTTTAGCACAGGTACAATGGCTCATTTAGGCTCTAGGTGTTGGCATTGGTTCCTTGATAAATTTGTTCTAATCCTATTGTTCTTGTTATAGACTCAAAAGGGAGCACCCAAGTGATACCAGTGCTGATTGACATTGCTTTGAGGTTGTCAAAAGATAACGATAAGGTAAAACGGAACATGCCACAACTTTAAGCTGACCTTCTGTTTTACGCTTGTGCTTTGCATGCTGAATACGACTTGATCTTTGACATTATTGGTGTGATTAATAGATGACATGGATAATGCAGTAATATTAAGATTTCAGATTAGATTGTCTGTTTGTGTCAAGCCTGAAAACTGTTAGGTTTGGACATTATTGGTGTTTGATAGGTAACGCTTGAGACAAATTATCAATCTTGCTAACCCCGTCTAGTACCAGAAAATTATGAGTGGTGTTGCTTGCAATTAAAATTTAGAAATTCAGGTATACCACACACATCTTGACTACTCTGGAGAATTATCCATTTCCAATGCTAGATAATATAGCCAAAGGTTCATCTAGTTCCAAGTCCTTAATCATGCCAGAAGTATCTCCTACAATCAACGACACCTGCATGCGCAAAATTAGCAGCTCAGTCAATTCTTCTTTGGTTGTAACAGGCTTACAGCCTCCACAACCGCCAGCGAATCCATTTTATCAACTGCCACTGACAGAAAACATCATTTGGTTATAATATCATCTCATAATGTTGTATGTCATATTAAACAGTGAAAATTTATACATTATTGGTTTCTGTATATTCTTATAAATCTTGTGTTTTTTTAGCAATTTGGACGGTGTTTGTCTGCTATTAAAGCTAGGGACATATCCCAGTGGCTCTAAGGTCTTATAACCCGCAAAGACTGCCATTTCCGTTGCTACGTGTAGCTCGTCATGAAAAGGAATAGCAAAACCCTAACTTTTCTTTTGGGCATCCACCACGAACTTCCATTCAAGTACCTTGGAGTTCGTCTAGTTTCTTTGAAGACTTCCCTTTTCTGTTTGCCACACTTCCGATTCTTTGGAAGTTGTTTAAGTTTTCAAAGTTGTAGAAAAAAATTGCTGATAATTTTTATCGTTGACAATTATTATCTCTACTGAACTTGAGATCATCTATATTCACGTTAAGTGACTACTTTGCCGGGAGATGAATTTGAAGTTTTATTACCTCGAAATAGAACTTGCATAGTTTCAGAAAAAAATTCTCCATTAAAGCTTAAACTTGTACCATGAGTTTATTGATAGATACCAATTTCTTTGGACATGAGAAAATGTGTGTGCGTTAGACCCTTGTGTTTAATAAGCAAAAGATTCTTAGAAACAAAATCAATAAGGAAAAAAGAGATTAAGAAGATTTTCAGCATGTTTTATCTTAAAGAATATAGCAGTCACTGTTGTTTTGTTTTCTACTTTTATAATGTCAGATCAAAGCAAATGCTGTCAGAGCTCTTGGGAATCTCGCAAGATGTATTCGATTTGATATTAACTCAGGTGTTCATGCTGGAGTTGATCATACTCGCTTATCTCCTATAAGATGCACCATGAAAGATTTGCAGAAGCTTGACAGTCTTGGTGAATGTTCCAATATATGCCTACCAGCCTGCACAAAACCTTCTCATTGGCTGGAAAAGATGGTGCAAGCTCTTATTTCATGTGTTACCACTGGAAACGTTAAGGTAATTCAAATTTTTTACCTCTACTGCCAGCAACTCCCTCCTTGCTGCCCCACCCATGCAGAAAAAGAAAAAATTAATAGAGTTCTAGTGTATTTTTTTTCCATAATTTATATCATTTTGTTTAGTTTATTTTCCGAAGCTCTTAAAAGAGATTGGCACTATAAACCAGCTTTTCAACGAGACACTCTTCATGGACTATATGAATACACTAAACCGTCCAATACTACCTAAACTAAGTAACTTCAAAGATCTTTTGGGTGTTGATGTATAGAAGATAAAGAAAAGAATGATTTTTATTCATATTCAAACTGCTGAACAATCATTACAATTTACAGGGTTTAAGGGGAGCCTCCTAACCGCTAGAAATCTAAGCTAGGAAAGAAACTACTCTGCCTCAAAAAGGAAAGACAGCAAGGAGTAGCTGTCAGAATCAGCCTAATTAGCTCTAATTTCAAGTTCAAAAATATACATCTACACAATTGTAATTATTCCCCATAATTCAGCAAATAAATCACAATCAAATCTTAATAAAAAAAAGCAGCTAAAATAATTCAAACAATGCATTCTTCAACATGATGCATCTTGGTAGGATGGTCGAGTTGCCTTTATAACTCTCTATTTTTACTTCAAGTATCAAAAGCTCCTTGTTGGTCCCTTGAAAAGGCTTTGGTTAAGTTTAGAGGGGGGGGGGGGGGGGGGAATAAACTTAACACTTAAAATTTTTTGAAGTTAACAAACTCAAAGAACTTCGACGAAAAGGCTGCGACAACTCGCAGTCCGCGACTATTGACTTTACTGAATTTGTTGCAGCGGAATTTGTTGCAGCGGAATTTATACCAAGTATTAGATACTCAGTAGTGTATGTGTGTGATTCAGTTACTAGTTCAGTAGGTTAATGTGTTAAATATACTAAATGCAGAATATAAAAGCAGAAAGTAAGTAGGCAGATTTTATAGTGGTTCCGGGTGGTGTAATCCCGTCGGTCCACTCTTCTCCCGTGATGTTGGAGGTAATTCACTAGAGATTCTTGAGGTAGCGATTACAAAAATCCCTAAGTTGCTTGTCCTTCACCAATAACTATGGCTTCACAAACGAACACTTGGAACAGTAGGATTGTTTGCTCCAAAGTCTTCCACCGGTCCTTGAAGGGTAGGATTGCCTCTTCACCACTCCACCACAAGCAACGATCCTTGACACCCAAAGATGCTTCACCGTCTTCGATATATTTCTTATAAAAGAAAGTTTGAATCAAGTAAGTGATTCGGCTTTTCGACACTTGATCGGATGATATGATCGGCGAACTTGAGGTCTTCAAGTGTGTAAACTTGATGTAGCTTGAAAGCAGATTACACTTGAAGAAGTTTTACTGGATCAGTAGCTTTATGCTCAGTAGGGTCAGCAGGGTGTTTGATCGATTTAAATCTGATAACTCAAGATAGATCCTTAGTTTTCATCAATGTTCATCACTTTTCATCACTTGTATCTGAATTTGGAGTCTTCTATTTATAGGTAGGAATCCTTGTGACTTATGTTTGAAATTCAAACATAGCCGTTTCAGATTTTGTCCCATTTGACTTGCTTTCTGTCACTGTTCATAGTACTGACACTGTCAGAATGCTTTTTGACAGTTTTCAGTCTGTCCACCCTTTGACTTGTATCCATTGGATAAGGCTCTGTTTCTTTCCAACGTCCATTTAATCTTAACCATTGATTTGTTTGATAAAATCAGAGGTTGTTAGCTGACCCTTTCTTTGTAATCTTCCAATGTAACCTTTGAATAATCCGAGATATACATCGGCGGGTTCTGTGAATGTAAGTCTGTTTGAAATGTATATCGATCACTTTGTTCCAAGGTTGCTTGTGTTTATAAAAACACTTCAGCTGACTTCTCTTATATCTAACTTTTTATTGTGAAGTTAGATTACACCATTTTGAATATAACTAAGTTCCAATCACCACTTAACTTGTGGAACTTAGACCTTGTACATAAGGTATATGTAATCAGTTTAGGTCATCACAGACTTTCCTAAAATCTGATTCCATATCCTTGACTTTAAATACTAAGTTTGATCCCTTAGCCTTCAATAACTGAGTTTGAGCCCTCAGCCTTCAGTCTTCAGCAGGCTCCTAAACTAGTCTACTGACCTAGGTACCCTACTGATATAGACAAAGTCCGCGATGTAAGTCGGTGACCTTTTACAGTGCTTGTTTGATCAAACCTATACAAGATCAAACTCTAATAAGCCTATACATTTGATCTAGACATCTTTTTGCCTTTGCTCTATAACAGCTAGTCTGGCACTCATCACTAAAATTTAAAATAAGTCCAACACTCCTCTTTTACTCTGACATATATCCACCAAGAACTTTACATATGTTCTGTCTTTAAAAAGTTTAAGATATTTTCCTTCCAAAGGTTGTAGTCAGCCATCTAGTGTTGAGTGGCCAAGCTTTTTGTGGCTTAAAGGATCTTTTGGAGGAGTAGCTAGCCATTGAAAGCATCTCCTGGTTTACTGCAGGTGGTTGAATTTATGCCTAATACAATACTTGAGCCTTCTATGATTGAAAAACAGGGGCATCTTTAGTGCCACATGATAGAAAAAACAGAATGAATTGCATTAATAAATAAGGAAAGAAGATCACAATTTATAGAGAGCTATTGTTGATCGAGATGTATTCAAATCGATTCAATCTAAACTAACAACACTATCTTAACAACTCAATCATAAATCAAATTTAAACAACTTTATCCTAACAACTATTGCTCGTCATTATCTTAATAGCACCACATCAAATTTGCTGTTGTGGCACCACGGTGATAATCTACTTCTTCACAATTGATTCTAGAGCTGATAATCGACTTTCACCCGGTCGATTTAAATCTACCGATGTGGCACCACGGTGACAATCTACTTTTTCACGATTGATTCTAGAGCTAATAATCGATTTTCTGCACAATCGACCGGGTGAAAGTCAATTCTCAGCTCTATAATCAACTTTCAAAAAGTCGATTGTATCCGGTGTAGTGCCACGGTAAAAACACCGCGGTGCCTAAAAACAGATGGACATGGGTTTCTGTTCTTGTGCAAATCATGCAAGTATCATGTTCACTCTTGCAACTCTTCAAGCTTATCCAAGGTATTTTATCTTCAAGCAACCCATCCTTGAGATCATACTAAACATGTGTTCTTCCATTAGCTTTTGCACCCCATGCAGTGTTTGCCAGACTACTAGATTTATACTTCGTAGAAAATGAGCTGAAAATTGAACTGCTTTAGATAGCCTCTTTGAGAGCATATTGGTTTTCATTTTCTCGTGCCCATAACCTATTGGAGGGTATTATTGTATTGAGGATATACAAATTTTGAAAGGCGTAAAATTCTGCAGGAACGTGTTACATCCCTAGAAGAATAATGTCTACTTGAATTCTGCATTTTTCAGGGATTTATGGATATTCCCTTGTATTTATTCTCGATTAGGGTTTTTTCATAGAGGGGGAAGGGGTTGAAAATGATATACATAATAATTAGGGGATTTAACTTGTGCTCCCTCCGTCTCCAATTTAAGTCATTTCGGGAGTTTTCACACAAATTTAGAAAGTGATGAGTGTCATAAATTCTAAGGTGAAAGACTAAAATATTTGTTGACTATCATTGATGTTATAATTATAATGTAAGGATAAGTGGCTGGGAGGGGTAAGATAGAGAAAAGAGTAATAAATACTCCATCGGTAATCTAAATGGCTTATATTGTTGGGCAAATCCAAAATTCTAGAATGACTTGCTACCTCTATATCCCTAAAAAAAGTCACTTTTTTCTAAAATGATTTGTCCCAAAATAAGTGTCACTTTGCAAAACCAATGCATCATTTATTACTCGTTTTTCAAATATACCCCTACTCTTTCGCTTATTAATTGCCAATAATCCTTTTACCTTCCAAATGAAGCATTAAATAAAGGGCATATATGTCCATATAGTAGAAAAACAAAACACATTTATTAGGTTTCTTAATATGTGTGAAAAGCACTTTTTAAGGGACGGAGAGAGTATTGAATTATATATTTTAATGTTTGGTGGTGCTATGAGTAATTTTGTTGTGTTGTGTCGTAAAAAAATCAATAAATGTGGTGCTTGTAGTAGTTCGGTGGTGTAAATAGATGTGCCTTTCTTTATTATTATTATTATTATTATTATTATTATTATTATTATTATTATTATTATTATTATTTTATTTTATTATTGTTTTTTTTTTTATCCCCCGGTGGATATGACGGATTTATGTCACAGGTTCAATGGAACGTCTGCCATGCATTTAGCAACTTATTTCTGAATGAGAGTCTGAATCTGCAAGACATGAATTGGTAAATATATATATATATATGCAAGTATACACTTCAAGTTTGCACCATGTTAGACTGTTATTTCCGTCTGCTTGGTTGACTGTTAACTTAGCAAAATCTCAAATGCTTCCACTGTAATTACAAAATTCTTGCTGCTTGACCATAGATAGGGGGAATCTATTGATTAGAATTATTAAAAGTACTTGGCATATGTGCACTTCTATAATCTCATCTGGTAGATTATAGATTATAGATAGGGGGATTCTATTGATTAGAATTATTAAAAGCACTTCTTTCTGAACATCTGTTTAGGCATCTGTCTGAGGTTTGCCATCATTAAAACTTCCACAGTTCTTGATCAGTATGTACATTTTAGAAATCAAAGCTTACTTTTTGTGTTCCACATAGTTTCAGATTTTGGAAAAGTAATATAAATTTACTTTCATCGGTGACTATATTATGCAGGGCTCCATCTGTTTTTAGTACTCTTTTAAGGCTTCTACACAATTCCATAAATTATAAGATCAAGATACAAGCTGCTGCTGCTTTGGCTGCCCCAGCTACAGTAACAGGTAATGCTTCGTATGCAATTTCATTCCTTAGGTAGCTGCATAATGCTCATTAAATATACTCTTTATTCTGTAATTCACTTTAGTTAAGTTTTGTAATTCACATTTCGAAGATAATTTAGTGCCTGCGTCTATTTAGGGCAAGTTTTGGTTTAGAAGTTTCAGCATAATAGTGTGGTACATCTTATACTCCAGTTTGCCGCTTCAGCGATGTATGAAATCTAGCTTGGAAGTCTAAACATTTCTTGCATTGGAGACCTGAAAAAGAGATCTTATAGTTAAAAAGTATTGCATGTTCGGGGTGAATATCCATGCAACCCTGGTACAATCATCAATTGGTTTCAACCATGGAATAATAATTAGAGATGACTCGGATCACTCCATTTTATGCTTTATTAAGAATATCCATGCAACCCTGGTACAATCATCAATTATAGAATTAAAGCATAGAGAAAATGCATATACACACCCCCACAAATGGAACATGGAAATTTATGTTCTCTTTTAGGAAATTTGTCTACTGTCTCATCTAATCCCATAATCATAGGGATGGAATCATATCCCCAATTAAAGGATTAAGATTGTTCACTTTCCAATATAATAAATAGTATATATTGGTCATAAAAAGTGCAACTTTTACATATGTGGTTTAACATGGTTTAAATGTTTACAATGCTGGAAGTGTTTTCATTATTATTTGTTAGATGTAAGTGTTTAAGTTGTGTATTTGATGCAGATTATGGTACTTCTTTCTATGACGTCCTTGAAGGCATGATGCAACTACAAGAGAGTCTAGGATCCGACCAGATATCAACTCCGTCTAATTTCAGATACAAAGTTTCCCTTGAAAAGCAAGTAAGTATTTTGATTACCAAGATCTGGGTAGTCTGTGTAATCCAATCATAGCCTCCCTTGATAAATTATTACCTTTATAAGCTCATCAAAAGGAATTGCCTCCTTTAGCCTTGGGAATAAACCAACATTTGGAAGATTAAGGAGAAAAAACAATGTAGGTAAATGCTTAGTCAAAAATGGGACTAGTCTCTTCGTATTCATATCACCAAAACCCCCCCATCCCACATGCACACACACACAAAAGAAAAGGAAAATAACTCGAATGGGAGAAAAGGCCCCCACCGTGACAGACCAAGTTGTGTTGCAATCAAACGACATTTGTCTAATCGCCATTCATTCCTATTTCTCTTTACAGATTACTGCAACCTTGTTGCACTTGATTGGTCTTGCCTCTACAACTGGACATCAACCTATCCAAATGTTGCTTGCACAAGTAAGTAATAATGAACCTTACGTGTAATGTTGGTATTCTTTTTTCTCGTGGGATTATTAGTGGCACTACATTATTGTGAGCACTATACACATCCCAGACCCTTTAAAAGTAAGATTCTATACAAACCATATAAACAACTTTTGAACTATCGAATGTGTATGATGTATTGATGTCATTGTAAGTTTTACGGGATGCCATCATTAAAGGCTCTCTTTTCCTTGTGCCCTTGTACATCTTTCTCTTAGGTGGCGATTATTTAACATACCTCTTTTTTTCGGGTTTCTTTTGTATAGAAGTGGCCTTCTCTCGAGGTGTGGCTGAAATCACTCTGCTCATCTCTCGGGGAAGTAAGCGTCCATCGAAAAAATGAAGACATGTATGCAAATGAGAAAAAAGTACTCGTGGTCAAAGTCCTTAAATCTCTTATTAATGTGTTTGAAGATAGTCATTATCAGCACATTGCAGCAAAGTGTCATGAGTTTCTGAATAGTATGGGGTGAGCCAATAAATAAACTTCTCAAAACAATACAAAAATCGCTAACTCACTCAAAGGGCAACCCGATTATTTATTGCTCCTGTGGGTTGAGTTTTTAGTTTTATCCGAATCCTACCCGATTGAATACACAGTTAAATTTCTTCTTTTTCCTTTTTTTTTTTCCCTCATTGTAATCATGATTTAATTCCACCATTCTAACTGTTTCTAACATGATCTGGATAAATGCTGTATGAGGTTAGTCCAGAAGTAATAGGAGAAAGGAAGTTTTATGAAATATTTATAGGGGTCAAGAAGTTGTATGAAGTTCCTTGTTCCTTGTTACTGTCGGGTGTATTTAGCGGGATATTTATTTGATATCTTGGGAGAAATTTGAAAAATCAGGTCAATGTAAGACTCCGTATTTGTTTTCAGGTGTGGCAGACATTTTTATATAGGTTGCATTTGCAAAATTTGAAAATGGGCCCGTGCAAATTTACATTGGCTAGACACCAGCCACGTGGGAAATTGCACGGGGTTGCATGTGTGTTGCATGTGTAAGTTAAAAAGAAAAAGGTGATTATTTTAATATTCGAATTTGATTGTAAAAAAATTGTCGACCATTACATTAATCCACATTTTTTTTGAGACATTACATTACTCAACATTATTTAATTTCAAACATATATAGTTTCTTCATCATTAGGTAACATAATCTAAAATTATACTAAGATTAAAATATAATCTTTCATTCTCATGTAATGCGAATAATAAATTTTTTCAAAATACACTTGAATTCAAGATCCAAAATGGAACATAAGAAGCTCATCCTTCTCTCCATGTGTTGATTTCTTAAAATGTAGCCCGAGTTCGTAATCTTAGACTAGCTTGGAGGTTGGATTGCAGAGACGACGACACTGATACTCTAATACTGGATTAGGACACAAAACTAAAGCAGAAGAAAATGAAGTAGATTCATCTAGGTAATTTACCACTTGTAAACTTTTTGCCTCTTCTGCTTTAGCTCCGCATATTTCATGCAATGGATTTAGGATTTAGTGAAATAAAATGGCTCATCTTATATCCTTAAACACTTGCAAATAGACATACATTTACCAACCACTCTATATTGTGACAATCAAAGTGAAATGCACATAGACATAATATGTGTTTTATGAAAGAACAAAGAACATTGAGATAGATAGTCACGTTGTAATGGAGAAGGTAAAATCCAGACAAGTAAAGCTACTTCATGTCAAGACAAAGGACCAGTTGGTAGATATACTAACCAAGGATCTTGGATCAAATTGTAATGTGTTACGTTTTCTATGTTCAATATAAAGATCTTTTACTTTCAATTTTCGGTTCAACATGTATAATTTTTAACTCTTGAGATTAATTGAGATTGATCGTCCTTCTCAGTGAACTGGAGAGTTCACTCTTCTTTTTTTCATTTCTCATTGAATTAGATCAATTCCTTATCATTTCTGTTAAATTTCTACCGTCTCTGAATATGCGAATATAAAATCTTTTTGAGTCTTATGTTTTTTTTTTCATTTCTCGTTGTCGTTTTTTATATTTATTTAGGACATACATACGCAGAAATTAAGTGCAAATTTTCACGTGTCGGGTGTTTATTTCCGGATAATGACTCCATATGCAAGATCGGGGCGGCAAATTTTTTTATCCATTTTTTTAAAAGCCTAAGGTACATTGTGTTTAGAAATATTGTACTAACTCCGGTTTTTTTATCTGTCGCAGAGAGAAGAATAACACAGATTAATATGTCTAAAATATAGTATTGGAAATGTATTTTTTTATTGGAGATGTAAATACTTTGTT
Source organism: Gentiana straminea (assembly GCA_036785695.1). Taxonomy (NCBI): domain Eukaryota; kingdom Viridiplantae; phylum Streptophyta; class Magnoliopsida; order Gentianales; family Gentianaceae; genus Gentiana; species Gentiana straminea. Next base: position 202,406 of record JAVUPR010000500.1, on the reverse strand, counting down.
GGTAAAAGAGTTTTTAGTTTTGGAAATATTTTTTTTATTGAAGATGTAAATATATTATTGGTAAAGGAGGAAAAAAATAAAAATAAATGATGCATTGGAAATGTAAAATGACAGATAAAAAAACAGAGCAAATTCTGAAATGTGACAGATAAATAAAAACGGAGATAGTATTAGTTATTGACGGTCGGACCCAAGTGGGAATGTGTGGGGTCCAGTGCCTCTATTGAAATCCGAAAACCGATGTAACTTTATTGGTAAAAAATGTACATACATTATTAATGTCCCCCACTAATCTTTAAATTTGTTCCGGGAGTAATTCGCGCAAAACACTCCTATCTATGTGTCAACTTTGGGACTTGCCATGTATCTTTAAATTTAACACTTTTATCTTCTATCTTGTGTTATATTTTGCAACAAACACCCTTTTATTAGCTTAAAACACCCTTATCTATGGTCAACTTCGGGACTTGCCATTTATCTTTAAATTTAACACTTTTACCCTCTATTGTGTGTAATATTTTGCAACAAACACCCTTTTTCGAATTTGACGTTAAATGAAACGGAAAGTACGCATTTGTCATTCACTCGCCATCAACATTTCACGCGCTTTCATCTTTTTATTTTTTTAATTTCTTTTAATCAAATAAATCCCCCTAATTAAACCATTTTCTTCCATAACGTAAAATTAATCAGCTCTTTTTTTGCACAATTAAATCCCCCTCTCCTATTAAACCCTAATTTGTCGACCAACAATTGCCTCCACCATTTTATTTCCATCTCTCTCTCAGGTGAATAGTTGTTCGCCATTTTCTTCCTCAGCCTTCAAATGGTGTTTGAAGCAATGGTTCCAGAATAGGTTGCTCAACACCCATTCCTTGAAATGCCATCTTGAGCACAATTCTCGCCGGCACCGGTAGACACTCGGCTGTGTTGACAGAAAGTATTCAAGATTGATTAATCTTCTATTGATGGGAAGAGAATTAGAAGTTTTTGTAGATGGAGAAGGGAAATTAGAAATCGGGAATGGCAAGGGGTTGGTATTCGACAATTGGGTTGGGAATGAACAACGATTTTTCTGGAAATATTAAAAAATAAAGTTTATTTTTATTTTTATTGTTAAGCCGTGAAATTAATAGCATAAATGATGCCCATCCCATGAGAGTCGTGAAAAAAAAAACGAGTTTGATTATATCGTCTATTTTAACTAATCTGCAGGAAGAAAAGTTATTACGTGTTTTGAGGAGTCACATACGTGCTTTCGGGTGGAAGATGGCGGATATACGGGGAATAAGCCCGGAGCTTTGCAAACACAAAATCATTCTCGATGATGGAATGACACCGGTGAGACAACTGTTGAAATATGTCCTAAACCCAATCGGGTTGGACCAGATCCGACCGGGTCGGATCATTTCTACTATTTCTTTATGTTTGTACATATATTAAATGACTTTTCTGTTGTCATATATATGTTCTTTTAAGAAACCAATTATGAATTGTTATATGATAACGTCCTTAGTATTAAACTGTGGTAGAGAAACCATGATAGGTGATTATGGTTGATAAGATTTTTAATCACTTTAATAAATTTGATACTTAAATGTCTCTAGGCTGAAGTACTATTAAGCAGAGCATTGATAGTATAAACAGGCTAGCACGTATTAGATGTCTTCTGTCTTTAAGGGCGGGGATAGATCTCGTCTATCGATGTGTAGAGACACTTGGACTGTATGTGGACGTGTATTAGAGAATGCGTACGTTAGACTGACCCACTTACATTAAGTGTCGCGCTATGTGGCAGTTGTGTAATTATCCTTAGGACCGGAGTCTACATGTCATCACGGTGTGGATTGTCATGCTTTGACACTATTGAGATTTCCCCTATCCACGGGGCGATCATGCGGTAGTGATTGGGTATGATCCTGAAGCATGCGGAGTATACATGTTAGTTCATCCGGGAATCGCGTATCCTATGATTGAGATCGAATATCCGAAATGACCTTCTTATAAGGAATGTCTAGCTCTCGTGAATCTTTGCAAAGTGGGAGTAAATGTGTTGCTCCGAGAGAGCATGATATCCAGATTATAAGATACGATCGTTAATGTATTGACGTTGAGATACTATCGTATGGATATTATTACTGCGGTAGGATTGTAATTTACACGGTAACTGTTTCACATGAAAGGTAGTAGTCATTGCATTTGACTCTTCCGATGATTGGGGGTCACAGTGTGTTGCTAGACGCTATCCCGTGATCGTTAGGCATGAAAGGCATTTTCGTAATTTGCACTTTGGGTCTACGGCCAACATATTCGGAAGCCTATTGGGTCACACACATATGAACATCTAGCCGGATTAAAATGTGGTTATAGTTGATAACCAAATAAGGAAATAATTTATCTCGTACTATAAAGGTTATAGTGGTAAATTAATATAGTGGTATTTATTTATTATGAATAAATTAAATACAAGATATTAATTATGTTGATTAATTAAATATGTATATTGATACATATATATTTCGAAATATGTATATATATGATATACATGTCTTTTACAAATTAATTAATCATAGTATTATCTTAATTAAAGGATATTCCGGATGCCAAAATATTGGTAAAAGGGGCGCCACTTTCTAATGCATTGGATACATTTGAGTTGTGCAATTTAATTAATAAGATTACCATAATATTAATATTAGATATTAATTGAGTTTGGAAAAAAAAAGATTTATGGTAATAAGATAAAGATATATTCAATATAAGATATTGTCAATATATATCTTGGAATATATTTAATATAAGATATTGAATATTAATGAGATTAATCAATCAATTATATTTTTCTTATTTTATTAAGAAAAATGTTTTCTTTCTCCTCAATCTACGAGGAAGCTAATCCCAATCAGATTGGGAATTGAGAGGGGCGCACCACTCCCTATATAAACAAGGGGGTGCCAAGCTCTTTTGTACATCACAATTCCAAGAGCTAATAGTTCTTGTGAAAAATAGAGAGCTTCCTAGAGAGAGATTTATGAGAGAGAAAAGTTCGGTCTAGCAGCCGAGTTTTTCTAGTAGCAATCCATGATGGGATTGATGTAAGTCAATTTTATGATGCATTAACTATGTTTTTAGCCCCGTTTTCTCATGATTTTCGTAGTAATTTTGCACCTTTCGGGCATCGATTTGCATATTTTCATAAGGATACAATAAATAGTAAGTAGTAATAAATAAAGTAGTTTTTATAGTATTTTTGGGTCATTAGGACCAATCTTTTGTAGGCGGGTTTACGCTTGGTATTTTTGGCGTGTCATTGCAGGATCTTAGGTTGACCAAGCCTCGGGAGAGATGCTTTTGATGTTGATAAGACGCGTTTGAACGGTGCGAAGTGTGTACCCGAAGCCATGGAGTTGTTACGGGTCAATTGTCTCGAGCATACTTACTCACAGCCGACTTAAGTCTACTTTTGACCCATCTTAGAGACAGATTTCGGTTTTTGCATCTTCACAAGAGTTGTAGATCTTTGAACAAGCTTTCCAACGCATATTGAATTACTCAAATCGAAGGTCTACACGCAAAGTTATGAACAATTTACTGAAGACAATCTAGTATCGAACCATCTGTCGGGCCGAACTTCGCACAGCTCGGCTCGTTACGCGTTTTCACCGGGATTTTTCAGCTGCAAACTCATCTCCCCTTCCCCCAAACCCTTAGAGCCTAAATTCCTCCATTAGAGACCTTGGGGGAGGTCACTCTAACACAAAAATAATGTAATTAACGAATTGTGATATCTAGATAGTTGGAATCACATGGTGTTCTTCTTCAAGCTTCTTCTTTTCTTCATGAGTGTAAGATGATTGCTTGTACTTGGAGGAGATGGAGTCAATGAAGTTGGATTTTCATGGGTAATCTTTTATTTAGCTAATTGTTCTTTAATTTCATCTTGATTTGTTACAGTTTTAGTTAGATTTGTATCCGGATTCTTCATCTTCTTGGAATGGTGTAAAAGCCAATTTGGAGAAGATGAAGATGAAATGTAGAGATCTAACCCAAAAAATGTGAATTGTGATATTGTAGTTTCTTGTGATTTGTGAGAATGATTGTTTAGCTTTCAAGCACTTTGTGGAATTATTTCTCATTACTTGACCTTAATTCTTGTGTTAGATTAATCACCTAATACATGATTTAACACATTTTGTTGAGATAGAGAGAAGATACTTGGTATGGGAAAATGGGTAATGAGACCACTTAGTAAAATCGACTAGAGATAGATTTGGTTTCTAGAGTGGGGTTCACTAATCGTGGTTAGGCAACCCAATGAGTGTAATGCATATCGACTCTTCTAGACCTAATTTAGTCAATTAGGCCGTTGACGAGATATAGAGTGGTTGTATCACGCGAGAGTGGGCAATCATTACAACGGGGGTTCGCACCAATAATTTATCACAAAGTCACAAATGGATGGTGGGTAGGCCGAATCATTTCTCAATAAATCATAAGTGCTATTTTATCACTTTGACCATTATCTTGGCTAACCTTAGATTTTATTTCTTTTCTTTTCTCTTTTTGTGGCATTTAGGTGGTGAGTTGTGGAGTGACACCATGGCTCACCTTTGTTTTGAAACTCATCTTTTATGTTTTGCCTAAACCAAACGTGCTAGTGATTTTGGTACTTAACCGGCATCCTCGTGGGAAACGACCTTGCTCACCTCTCTAGACTACAATTGACCCGGTGCACTTGCCGGTAATATTGGACACTTAGAAAAGGTCGATCAAGTAACTGGCGCCGTTGCCGGGGATGTTTCGGTTAATATCATTGTAATTACTAGTAAGTTTGGGCTTAGGCACTTTTTTTCTTTTCTTTTGTTGAGAAATTTTTGTTATACATTATGATACTTACCATGTCTATGTGGTGTTTGTCAAAATGCTTGTAACAAAAGTTTTTCACTTTCATTTTTTTTTTCTTTTTCTCTCTTATTCTTTTGTTCTTTGTTGGAAGTTGTTGTTATCAACTTTGATGTTCACTCTAGGACCATCCTTTGCCACATAACTTGACAAACAATGCTTATTCTTTGTCATATGTCTGGAACATCCACTGTCAAAATACCAGACACCCTACAAAACAAAGTTAATGTATTTTAGGTACCCAAACCTGTTTGGGTCCATAATGGTCAGTGGTAAGCATGGTCCTTGGCAAGTTTCCATAAGGTCTTCTTTGAAAGGTATCATACTTTGGTTCATACATGTACTCTACACATCCAAAAGGTCTAACAATTGGTTGTGTAGGATTTACATATGTTTTCTGGCCTTTTGGAATATAATATTGTTTAAAGTGATTTCTTTTGTTAGAAGCACTAAGATAACCATAGGTTTGCTGTCTGTTAGGAATAGCCCTGTAATATGTAGTCTGCTGAGGTCCCTGCTGAGGCCTTGTATAGGTCCTTTGCTGAGCCCTCTGCTGATTCCATTGCTTAGGTCTTACCCTTGCAGCATGGTTATTTCTGTTGTTTCTAACAGTAGGTGCAGGAATATTCCAATCATCATCAGTAGGGAACAATCTACATTTCCCCCCTGAGATAAGTATCCCTTGAATGATTAGCATTTTTGGGTTTAGGATTCTTATCCTTGGAATATTTCTGGTTTTTCCCTTTTTGTGGTCCAGCAGACTTGGTAGCAGGTCTAGAAGGTCCAACAGTCCTACCTTTGGTTTTACCCTTTTTGTTAGGTACTGATGTCCCTTTTGACTTCTGATTTTGCCTCTTTGAAGTATTCTCAGTAGGCTTTACTGCCTCAGCAACCCTTTTGGGAGTTGGATCTTGTGCAGGCACAAACTTAGGACCAATTCTGGTACTAGGTTAAGTGACCTTACTGGATCCACTCTAATTGGATTGTTGAGTTCCAAATCCAAGCCCTGTTCTATCACCATAAGGCTTTCCAGATTTGAATGCAGTGGAGGAACAAGATGGTTCGACGGACTCGGCGGCTCGAATGTTCAGCAGGCTTATGCTGATTTTGTCTGACTTCTTTTTCTTTTCCTTTGAGAATTCTTAATTCAGCATTTAATCTTTCAACTTCTGATTGAAGTGCTTCTTTTTCAGCCTTCACAATCTCATAACCAGATTGTATTATCCTCAGTTGATTAAGGATGACATCCAAAGTTTCTTCATTGTCAGAATTTTTTGGATTTGAACCACAGGTTAATTCACAATCACTTCCAGCATGAGTATTTATAGATACATAATTGTATACCTCCTCTGTTTCAACCATAATTGCCATTAAAGCATAATCTTCCATCTCAGCCACAAGTGCAGTATCATCAGATTCATTTCCTTTTTCTGATTCTACTTCATATCCTGATTCATCTTCAGCAACCATAGCCTTCTTACCATGTCTTCTTTGTTGAATTTTTGTCTTTAGTAGGTCTGGACAGTCAGGTCTGAAATGTCCAGGTTTCTTGCAGTTAAAGCAAAGATAATCAGGTTCCTTTTTCTGTTTTAATTCAGGACAATCAGGTTTGAAGTGTCCTGGCTTCTTGCAATGATAGCACAAGTTATCATTATCTTTCTTTGATTCATCCTTCTTCTTTTCACTGAATTTCTTTGTGAAATTCCTTGGAGAACCCTTTCCAGTTTTCATCATTCTGATTTTCTTGCCCAGTAGGGCAATCTGCTCTTGCATCTCATCCAGTAGATCATCTTGAGCTCTTGATGTCTCTTCTTGATGTGAAACAGCTAGTGCAGTGGTCTTTGGCTCTTCTTTTTCAGTCTCAGGCACAAGCTTTTTGCTAAATTCATAGGCCTTAAGATCTGAAAATAGTTTGAAGGTGTCTTCTTCATGCAAACTCCTCATTTCTTCTATTGCAGTCACCTTCATCTCCCAAACTTCTTTTGCAGGTAATGCTTCCAAGATTTTTGAGTTGATTTCTTCATGTGAGTACTTCACACTCAGTAGGGTGAGTTCATCCATGATTGCATTGAATCTGGATTCCATTTGTTCAATGGTTTCATTTTGAATCTTGGAACTTCTTCTTTGCCACACTTATCTTGTTCTTTTTGATTGCATTAACTGTAACTTGTCCCATAGTTCCTTTGCAGTCTTGCAATCTTTCACCTTCATATACATATTGCTATCCAAAGTTCTATATATGATATCAATAGCAATATTGTTGAGATTTGCTCTTTTTCTATCTTCAGCAGTCCATTCCCTTTTTGGTTTTGGAATGTACTGTGTCTCATCTCCCACTATTACTGACTTGGTAATCTCCAGTGATCCATCTGTCAGCACATCCATCATTTCATCATGTGTTGCAGCTAGATAAGCCTGCATACGACGTTTATACTCATCAAAACGATCTAAAGAACACATCAACATTGTTCTAGCATACTGGTTGTTATCAATGATGCAAAGCTTTGAAAGTCAGTAACTTGAAAAAGATTTCAAAGTATTTTCACAAGCACAACAAGTAGAATTACTTGAAGCACTGCTCTGATACCAATTGTTGGTCCCATGAAAAGGCTTTGGTTAAGTTTAGGGGGGGTGGGGGGGTGAATAAACTTAACACTTAAAACTTTTGGAGTTAACAAACTCGGCAAACTTCACCGCCCGTCGATACTTCGCAGTCCGTCGACACTCGCAGTCTCGACCGTTGAGTTTACTGAATTTGTGCAGAGGAATTAAATAAAAAATTAAGCCTTATTACTTGTTGTTAAATATGATACCAAGTATTAGATACTCAGTAGTGTATGAGTGTGATTCAGTTGCTAGATTCAGTAGATTGATGTGTTAGATAAACTAAGTGCAGAATATAAATGCAGAAAGTAAGTAGGTGTTGTGTGATTTTCACTTTAATCACTAAATCCTACCGCAAGCGCACGGCTTATCGAGTAGTACTTAGGATGTCGATCCCACAGGGACTTGGGACAATCACCGAATAGTTATCAATTTATATTAGCTAAACTAATCAAATTTTGGTGTTTTAAGATATAAGATAACTAAAAACTAAGGTCCTATTTAAATCTCAACACAAGTCCAAGAAAATGCTAAATCAAGTTGGAAGAACTTCTAGGACGTCGGATTACCACGGTAACAAATATATGACTTTTACAACGACCTTTCCATTTACTATGAATTTTTACTTATGTTGACGAATAATCAAAAGTGACTAACAATATTCTTTCAAACTACTATTAATCGTGCCTAAATTAATATTAAATCCGATTTCTCGCTCATTAACTTAATCTAGACCCATTAAAACATCATTATTCATATTGCCACAAGAAATTTCAATTAACTTTCACTCTCGTGAATTTTCTTGATTGAAATTAGGGTTCTAACCTATCAACTAAACTTCACCTTTCAGTACATCACCTAATTGATAATAAATTCTTCATATAAACCTATGGAAATTCATCTTACGATCCATCAATTCATAAATTCATACGAAATAGCACACCAAAATCAATACAAAAGCATATCAATTCATAATAATAGGAAAGATCAAATCTTTAACTCATATATTCATTTACCGGGCTCTCCTAATCCTAGAAAATTAAATCTACTCGCGCATAATCAAAGAGATCACAAAAATCATGGATTTAGGCATTGTGAAACGTAAAGATAAAATAAAAGGAAGAAAATTAAGAGAAAGGAAATAGAATTGTCTCACAAATATCATAAAACCAAGAAATTCACGATCCGTTCTTCGTTTTTGAGCCCTAAGCAAAAATCTTGTTCTTCAAAAGTTGAGGGAAAATAATAGATGGGATTGGGAGTGCAAATCACGCCTCCAAGAATGAATATGGCGTCTATGATCATTTTTCCAATTTAAGGGAATTATTTTAGGATAAATAGGAATTTTCCTTAATTTAAATTGTGTAATTTATCTCCTAAAATAAAATTCCCTAAAAATATGCATGTAAATCCATCCAAATTTGCGCCATCAACATGAAAATCACGTTGGAAGTTGTGTCAACCAATCGAACATTTCGTTGGCCCGTAGAAAATCCGGATAGTTTCGCATTTTTTCACACCCCGTTCCATTCTTCCACACACCGGGTGTGATTCTTCTTGCCTTCATGATTTTGACTTCTTTTTAGCTCATTTTCATTGCCTTTTATGCTCGGATTCATCATATCTGCAAAATATCAAAGCCACAGCAGTAATTTAGTCCAAAAAGGCAATTTATCATACGAAAATAACAAAATAGGCATTAAAACAGGCCAAAATGATCCAAGAATAACCACATATGGTGGACTTATCAAACTCCCCCAAGCTTAAACCTTGCTTGTCCCCAAGCAAGTCAAAAGGACTCAAGACGAGATGGACTAAGAAGATCACACATGACATAGCATTAGACAAAGATGCACAACACACGAGCATTAATAAAATTCATCCCATCATTCAAAACACAAGATATAGACTAACTAATCCTTTTTATCATATCATGAGCAAAAGTGAACAAAAATTGTCAATGGTAAACAAGATAGACCAAGCAAATAGACCCTCACGGGATAAATCACTCAACGCTCAATATTTGTGAGGTGACTAAACTCTCAAGCTCATTCCATTGGAAATGCCCTACTATAAGCTTGTACATCATCTCATATCAATCACCAAGACATTGTGCAACACATAAATCATAAGGTCTTTGGAAAAAGAGAAAAAATAAATGGTAAGTGAGGATAGCCCAAATGAGAAAAAGAAAGTGATAGGTGTAGGAAAATGTATAAGAGATGGCAAAACCATTAGAACTAGCGAGACACATGACTATTAAACTTAACATCACACGAGTGCAAGGGGGTCATACACTTTATTCCAAACAAAAGAGAATACAATGGATAATTTCTCTACTTTGGGAGAATAATGATACAACTCCATCTTTATTATTAACAAATAAAACAAACTAGACTTAGGAGGTTATTTTTTTTGATTTCCTCCTTTATTGACTCTTTTCTTTTTTTTTTTCTTTTTTTTTTCCTTTCCTTTTTTCAGATTTTTTTTTCAAACTAAGAAACGAACTCGTAGTACCGGTATGGATTTCCCCCAAGCTTGACCATTACATACTAAGTACAAGAAATTTGATTGCCACATGTCCCAATTAGTTCTAAGGTTGGGTGAAAGGAATTGGGCTACCACTTTTAGGGATTGTTCAATATATGGTGAAGTGGAAGTGAGATAAAAAGGAAAATAAAAAAAAGGAGTATAATAAAGATCAAGGCTCAAAGGTATAAGGTATATAGTGTGGTGAAAGGTAGAAACGAATGCCTCAATCATTTCTACGTGTTTGCACATACCAAAGCAACATCAACAAGACTCAACACAAGTTCTAAAGGAACAAATCCAAGGAAGAGAAAATACGCACAAATTTAGGGTGAGACTGAAGTGGTCAGTCATATGGCCGGAACAATACCTCACCGGGTCAATTTGTCTATTCACTCAGACTCCATTGTTTCCAAAAGAAAATAATGGCACTTCTAAACATGATATTCCAAAAAGGATCTTTCACTCCATGTCATGCATTTATCTTGTCAAAACAAATGCCTCAATCATTTCTACGTGTTTGCACATACCAAAGCAATATCAACAAGACTCAACACAAGTTCTAAAGGAACAAATCCAAGGAAGAGAAAATACGCACAAATTTAGGGTGAGACTGAAGTGGTCAGTCATATGGCCGGAACAATACCTCACCGGGTCAATTTGTCTATTCACTCAGACTCCATTGTTTCTAAAAGAAAATAATGGCACTTCTAAACATGATATTCCAAAAAGGATCTTTCACTCCATGTCATGCATTTATCTTGTCAAAACAAACCATATCAATTTTCATGCATTGCAAATCTCATCTAAAGTAGATATGTGTGATCGCCAAAACCATCAAGACAAAATGACACAACTGACACTGACTAAGACTCTAAATTGCACAAAAGTGACTTTTATTGACCCCTAAATTTATTTATTTATTTTATTTTTTATATACCCTAAGATAAAAGACTCGAATAGCAGCCAAGGAAACTACACAAGTGACCCCCCCACACGTAAATATTACATTGTCCCCAATGTAATTAAATTAAAGCAAGTGAGGGTAAGAGTGAAACTCACCGAATTAGGATGCCAGAAGGTCAGACGGATTGAGGAGACAACACGAGCGATCAAGGTGGCATGCACAACGTTCAGCTCTCGAAGAATCTGTATGTGCATGGAGCACAGTGTGTGCAGTGTTCAGTTTGGCCGGAATCCGGCAAGCGGTGGTGGTCGGAAAGGTGGGGTGGTCGTTTTCCGGTGACCGGAATGGTGGTTGACCGGAGGTGGTGGGAAGAATTTGGGTGCATAGGGGAGGCTTGAAGAAGGTTGAGGAAAGAAAATAAATAATAATAAAATGGAAAAAAAAAATGGGAAGAAAAAAAAAAAAAAAAAAAAACTAGCAGTACGTTTTTGTTGTTGTTTTTTTTTTTTTTTTTTTTTTGAGATTTGAGGAAAATAAAATAAAAAATAATAAAAATAAAATAGTAATATACAAGAAAGAGATACGTACGCTTCTCCTTCTTTTTTTTTTTCGGCAACAGGTACGTCTCTTTTTTTTTTTTTTTTTTTTTTTTTTTTTTTTGAGACATGAGAACCATAGGGTGTGATAAAAATCACACCCTAATGTGTAACTCACGTTAATTGTGACCATTTTTTTTTTTTTTTTTTTTTTTAAAGCAAAGTTTCTGCAATTTTTTTTATTTTATTTTTAGTCTCCCCCGTTTCACCTTAAAGGTCTCAAATCACACCTCGAAATTTCCTTTCACCTCGATCGTGGCTTTCTCAATACTAATTATTCCACCCCATGGCCTCTGAATCCGCAAGTTCCTGTCGTGCATAGTAACCTGGCTGCAAAACCGACACCAAAAAACAAGATGCACAAAACAAAACAAATGAAGAAACCTAGAAAAGAGTAGAAAAACTTGGGTTGCCTCCCAAGAAGCGCTTATTTAAGGTCATAAGCTCGACCCCTGACTAATTCAATCCGGAGGTCGAGGTGGAGAAGAGGTAGATGAGACCTTCTTCTTCACTTGAACTCCCTCAGCATGCTTCGAGCCCCATATTCTCACACCATTGCCTTTAGGCATACTACCCCTACTTGGCTTAGGATTTGGAAGGATGGGTTTTGTCTTCTCTCGTATGACTTCTCCCTTTTTAATCATCGGAACATCAGGCCTACGACCATCCGCCTTAGCCTTCACTTGGTTGAATGAGGGATAGCAGTTAGCCTCGAGCAAGTGGATACTCGCAATGAATTCAGCGCTCCCATTGACGTTTGGTTCACCATAAAGCACGTAGCTCTCTAAAGGGTCACTCACAAAAGGATTCATAGTATCATCTTTCTCACACCCTTCCTTAGAATCAATTCTATAACAAGACTTCTTAACCAAAGAAAAATCAGGATGACTAGACAAATTGAACTGAGCTTTCTCTTCTCCAACATTCAAGGATAGACTTCCACTTTTCACATCAATAACCGCTCCCGCCGTAGCCAAGAAAGGTCTACCAAGAATGATTGGGATGTTGGTATCCTCATCCATATCAAGAACAACAAAATCGGTCGGGATGGAAAACTTACCCACTTTAATTGGAACATCCTCCAATATACCTTCCGGATGTTTGACGGATCGATCCGCCAATTGCAGTGATATCGTAGTGGGCTTCAAATCACCCAGTCCCAACTTTAGGAAAACAGATAGAGGCATCAAACTGACGCTATCACCCAAATCGCATAATGCCCGATCAATGCTCACATTGCCAACCACGCAAGGTATAGAGAAGCTACCAGGATCTTTAAGTTTTGGAGGCATTTTATTTTGAATTATTGCACTACACTCCTCCGTTAAAGCAATTGTTTCATAGTCCTATAGCTTTCTTTTATTAGACAGAATGTCTTTCAAAAACTTAGCATAGGTTGGCATTTGGGAAAGTGCCTCGGTGAAGGGTACATTGATGTAAAGCTTCCTTAGAACCTCTAAAAACTTTCCAAATTGCTTATCTAGATTCGCCTTAGCCAATCTTTGAGGGAAAGGCACAGGAGGCTGATAGGGTGGCGGTGGGACGTACTTAGGCTCTAGTTCCGGTTCTTTCTCTATAGGGATTTCAACCTCAAACTTAGGTTCCTCATTCTCATGCTTACCAACCTCAACATCCTTACTCTTACCAATCAAGGTCTCGGGCTCCACAAGTTGTTTTCCACTCCTTAAAGTCAGCGCATTACAATGCTCCCTAGGGTTCAATTCTGGTTTTCCTGGCAATATTCCGGGGGCACTAGAGGAAGCAACCGCTTGTTGGGCAATCTGGCTCTCTAATATCTTATTGTGGGCAGCTAGGTTGTCCACCTTAGACGCTAGAGTCTTAATCATAAACTGGTTCTCCTCATTTTGCTTTGCTTGGTTCGCCATAAAATTTTCTATTAAACTCTCAAGATTTGACTTTTGATGAGGTGGATTGGACGGCCTAGGTTGGAAACCAGGAGGGTAAAATGGGATAGGTTGTGAAGTATCATTCCTATATGGGAAGGTGTTGTAGGCATTAACTTGCTCATGGGGTTGGGTAAGCAGTTGACATCCTGGAGCAGTATGTCCAATCACTCCACAAACTTCACAAGGTATTTCTGCATAACTCAAAGCACTCACATTCATTTTATCAAATTTAGAGCTAAGAGCATCTACTTTAGCAGAAAGAAGGGTCAAAGCGTCTACCTCATACTTACCTGGCTCCTTCTTTGATGTGCTAGGGATTCTGTTTCCTAACCACATGGAACTGTTTGTTGCCATATCTTCAATAAGATTGTATGCATCATCAGGATATTTATTATGTAGTGCACCTCCCCGCCGCAAAGATCTATGTTCATCCCGTCTCTATAATCCACCCATTATAAAATGTCTACACTAATTGCCATTTTTCCAACCCATGGTGAGGACAGTTCCTCAACATTTCCTTAAACCGCTCCCAAGCTTCATAAAGAGATTCATTGGATTGTGTGAAGCTTGTAATCTGATTCCGCAACTGAACTGTCTTACCGGGAGGAAAATACTTGGCTAAAAATGCCTGAGAGAGTTGATCCCAAGTAGTCACAGTGCCTGGCGGTATGGAATGGTACCAGGCTCTTGCCTTATCTCTCAGGGAAAACTTGAACAACATAGTTCTAATCTGATCTGAAGTGATGTTGTTCACTTTGAGGGTATCACAGTATTCCAGGAATATCTTTAGATGCATATTAGGGTCTTCTGTAGGTGATCCCCCAAAGGAATTTTGTTGAACCATCTGAATAAGAGGAGGTTTCAGTTCAAAGTTGTTTGCTGCTATGGTAGGCTGCACAACCCCTGGCTGTAAACCCTGTGCAGTAGGCACTGAGTAATCCTTCAAGGTCTTATTATTGTTCTCGGCCATCTCTCGTTTCGATTTAATTTCCTCTCGTCTCGATTCCAAATTAAACAAATCTTCTCCTCCTGTGAAAAGTCCTCTCGATTTCTAGATCTAACTCAAAAAGATTGTCAAGATTTCGAGATTCTCGCATAAACAAGAAGAGAGAAACAAAAAAAAAAGGATAACGCTACCTACTAACACTTAAAATAAAATAAAAATGTCTAGTCTAACAAAATTAACAACCGGCTCGATGTTGGCACTCAAGTCCCCTGCAACGGCGCCAGAAAACTTGTTGTGTAATTTTCACTTTAATCACTAAATCCTACCGCAAGCGCACGGCTTATCGAGTAGTACTTAGGATGTCGATCCCACAGGGACTTGGGACAATCACCGAATAGTTATCAATTTATATTAGCTAAACTAATCAAATTTTGGTGTTTTAAGATATAAGATAACTAAAAACTAAGGTCCTATTTAAATCTCAACACAAGTCCAAGAAAATGCTAGAAATCAAGTTGGAAGAACTTCTAGGACGTCGGATTACCACGGTAACAAATATATGACTTTTACAACGACCTTTCCATTTACTATGAATTTTTACTTATGTTGACGAATAATCAAAAGTGACTAACAATATTCTTTCAAACTACTATTAATCGTGCCTAAATTAATATTAAATCCGATTTCTCGCTCATTAACTTAATCTAGACCCATTAAAACATCATTATTCATATTGCCACAAGAAATTTCAATTAACTTTCACTCTCATGAATTTTCTTGATTGAAATTAGGGTTCTAACCTATCAACTAAACTTCACCTTTCAGTACATCACCTAATTGATAATAAATTCTTCATATAAACCTATGGAAATTCATCTTACGATCCATCAATTCATAAATTCATACGAAATAGCACACCAAAATCAATACAAAAGCATATCAATTCATAATAATAGGAAAGATCAAATCTTTAACTCATATATTCATTTACCGGGCTCTCCTAATCCTAGAAAATTAAATCTACTCGCGCATAATCAAAGAGATCACAAAAATCATGGATTTAGGCATTGTGAAACGTAAAGATAAAATAAAAGGAAGAAAATTAAGAGAAAGGAAATAGAATTGTCTCACAAATATCATAAAACCAAGAAATTCACGATCCGTTCTTCGTTTTTGAGCCCTAAGCAAAAATCTTGTTCTTCAAAAGTTGAGGGAAAATAATAGATGGGATTGGGAGTGCAAATCACGCCTCCAAGAATGAATATGGCGTCTATGATCATTTTTCCAATTTAAGGGAATTATTTTAGGATAAATAGGAATTTTCCTTAATTTAAATTGTGTAATTTATCTCCTAAAATAAAATTCCCTAAAAATATGCATGTAAATCCATCCAAATTTGCGCCATCAACATGAAAATCACGTTGGAAGTTGTGTCAACCAATCAGAACATTTCGTTGGCCTGTAGAAAATCTGGATAGTTTCTGCATTTTTTCACACCCTGTTCCATTCTTCCACACCTGGGTGTGATTCTTCTTGCCTTCATGATTTTGACTTCTTTTTAGCTCGTTTTCATTGCCTTTTATGCTCGGATTCATCATATCTGAAAAATATCAAAGCCACAGCAGTAATCTAGTCCAAAAAGGCAATTTATCATACGAAAATCACAAAATAGGCATTAAAACAGGCCAAAATGATCCAAGAATAACCACATATGGTGGACTTATCGGTAGGCAGATTTTATAGTGGTTCCAGGTGGTGTAATCCTTTCAGTCCACTCTTCTCCGGTGATGTTGGAGGTAATTCACTAGAGATCTTTGATGTAGCTTTTACAAAAATCCCTAAGTTGCTTGTCCTTCACCAATAACTATGGCTTCACAAACTGAACACTTGGAAACAGGTAGGATTGCTGCTCCAAAGTCTTCCACTGGTCCTTGAAGGGTAGGATTGCCTCTTCACCAGCTCCACCACAAACAACAGTCTTTCAGACCCAAAGATGCTTCACTGTCTTCAGTAGATTTCTTGTAAAAGAAAGATTGAATCAAGTAAGTGATTCAGCTTTCAGCAGCTTGATCAGGATGATATGATCAGCAGCTTGAGATCTTCAAGTGTGTAAATTTGATGTAGCTTGAATGCAGATTACACTTGAAGAAGTTTCCTGGATCAGCAGCTTTATGCTCAGTGGTGTCAGCAGGGTGTTTTTCTTGATAAGAAATTGAAGCTCAGGATTATCTATATTTTTCTCTTGATGTTCATCATTTGTATCTGAAATAGGAGTACTCTATCTATAGGTAGGAGTCCTTGTGACTTATGTTTGAAATTCAAACATAGCCGTTTCAGATTTGTCCTATTTGACTTGCTTTCTGTCACTGTTCATAGGACTGACACTGTCAGAATGCTTTTTGACAGTTTACAGTTTGTCCACCCTTTGACTTGTATCCATTGGATAATCCTCTGAATCTTTCCAACGTCCCTTTGATCTTGATCATTGATTTTGTTTGATAAAATCAGAGGTTGTTCGCTGTCCCTTTCCTTGTAATCTTCCAATGTAGCCTTTGATTAAATCAAAATATGTGTCCAGCAGGTTCCTGAGAACATAAGTCTGCTGATATACACATCAGTAAGCTTATCCTTATTATGCTGTGTTTAAAAACACTTCAGCTTACTGTCTTTTATCTAACTTTTATTTATGAAGTTAGATTACACCTTTTTGCATATAACTAAGTTCCAATCACCACTTAACTTGTGGAACTTAGACCTTGTACACACGGAATATGTAATCAGTTTAGGTCATCACAGACTTTCCTAAATTCTGATTCCATATCCTTGACTTTAATTACTAAGTATGATCCCTTAGCCTTCAATAACTGAGTTTGACCCCTCAGCCTTCAGTCTTCAGCAGGTTCCTGACAAGTCTACTGACCCAACTACCCTACTGATCTAGACTAGTCTGCTGATGTAAGTCAGCTGACCTTTTACAGTGCTTGTTTGATCAAACCTATACAATATCAAACTCTAGTGTTGGGGAGATTTTGCATCATTAAAACAAAAGAAAATTTATAAAACCTATACTACCATGCAAAACTACCTCCTAACCGGCCGAATACCGGGTAGTTGCTAGTAAAGTTGGATAAGTACGGGTATCGATCCTCAGGGAAAAGGGATATTGAATCTAACGTCATTAATTCCTCTTTATTAAAACACATAACTAATCCTAATCTAAAACGAAAAATAAACTGACGAGGATTGTTAATCCAAAGCCAGGAAAGATAATTGCGAACAAACAAAAATAAAACTATATCTATGAAAGCAATAAAACTAACTAACATTGAACAAACATGAACAAACCATGATCAACCTATTCCCAACAACCATCACCCCACCGAAAGAAACAAGATTCACACACATTCATTCACAAGTTATCTTGGATTATTATCTTATCTAAAGAAGCGTTTCCTCTTCCGATTTAACACGCCATTAATTAGTTTACCTTCCGGTCTTAACTAATATCGATACAAATCAAAGATACGGATTAAATCCTAATCTAACAACATTATCCCTCAACTTCCGTTTGTTGGAATAATTATTGTCAATCTCCCTCACGATAATCTAATGAATCTATTAACTTCCGTTATCTAAATTCGATTAACATGCGGCATAAAAACATGAAAGAGAACAAGAACAACATAATGAATTAAACACATGAAAAATCCTATCTTTCCGGTAACGGTGATATCCCTCAATTCCAATCTAAGATAATCTTGCATCGAATTAATCAAATTGTGATCCTCTCGTAAATCTAGATATTTAACCTACGAACTTCCGTTATGTATAGATTAAAGATCTACTCTTTCCTATGGTGATCTAAACTACACCGACTTCCGTCATACGGCAGCATCAAATCATGCAATCATCTTCCGATTTATATTGCAAGATACAAATAAACATAGAAAAGAAACAATTCGAATTAAAACTTACAAAACATCCATCGAAAAAGAATTAAAGTTGCAGCTGGAAAGAGGGAGCTTCAAGGCTCATCCATGGCTGCTCAACTTCATCATCACTCGAACAAGAAGAAAGAAAAACGAACTAACTACCTAATCTAACTAACCTCCGGCCGACCAAGCATGGAGCTTGGCCGGCCGGGCTGCTCTCTCTCGCTCGAAATTTAGGGTTCAAGAGAAGCTGGGGCGTATTTGATAATGATTAGGGTCGAAGAGAGCTGCTGTATTTATAGAAAATCAGAGGCGGTTGCTACAGTAACGGTGCCGGACGCCCGTCCACTATTTTCAGCAACAGCATCCAAACTTGTAACTCTCATATCTCGGGCCTCGTAAGTCGGAATGGAGTGATTCAAAATCCTGTAGAATCCTCTCTTCAAGCCCTACAACTCTTCTCTTGAGGTCGAGAGTCAAATCAGTTTATATCATATCAAGAACTGCGTCGGAAGGTCGTCACTACCCGGAATCCTGATTTTCCGACATTTATCTTGCTTGATTTCTTTTCCACTCGAATTTATCTCTTTAAAATCATCCTTTCCATCAACAATGTGTATCTACAATGTAGGAAAAACATACCAAAGCATAACGTATTTCCAAAATAACATAAAATCACAATTTAAGCACATAAATCGTTACATTTTGCAATTAACCTATTAGAAACACCATTTACTCAATTAATCGATTATAAGCTCGATTTCTATGAAAAACCTAAGAATATGGGGAATATTGACATAAAATATATCCTTATAAAACGTATAAAATCACCCTTAACAACTCCCCCACACTTAAACCTTGCTCGTCCCGAGCAAGACAAAACAAAAAACATACTATCAAAAATCCACATAACCTGACACGAGATATAGTAAAAATCATGACAAGCTAGTATTCAGCAAATCGACCTCACTCGGTGATGTGTGTGCAGAACCTACTAAACTTCCACCGATCCTCTCTTGATATAATACATCAAGCACTAACGCTTATCCGGTCAACTAAACGAAAACTTCATTCTATCTACAGCACTTACCTAACAAAAACTAATTACCAAGAACATAGTAACTAACTCACAACTAAATTCCTTTACTTAGTACCAAGAAAATACCTTTCGGGTCTCTACTGGGTTTAGATCAACTTGACTTAGTATTCCAAAAAAAACGTATATTTTATATTTCCTATCGTCGCGTCTCAAAAGTATAACACACTCCCCTATGTTAGAGGCAGTCACCCTGAGATCACTCAATCCCTTACTGCCCAAGGTAAACCACACTCCCCAATTGGGGCAGTATCCAAATGGACTCGAGGTGATAGTTACAAACAAA
This sequence comes from Gentiana straminea, assembly GCA_036785695.1. Classification (NCBI taxonomy): domain Eukaryota; kingdom Viridiplantae; phylum Streptophyta; class Magnoliopsida; order Gentianales; family Gentianaceae; genus Gentiana; species Gentiana straminea. The sequence goes on along the minus strand of JAVUPR010000500.1, from coordinate 182,701 downwards.
ATTCCCGCAAAGAAATTCTATTCATTTATTATTTATAGATATATATATATTTTTATATTTTTCAAACTCTTTGGAAACTCTCGGTCAAATATATTTCTAACACATTCAAGACTCTTAAAGTTCTCAAGAACACTAAGGTACTGAGATTCTAACTGTGAGTATAGCACAAGTTCTTAACTTTCATCAATGCTAAGTAAGTGTTATCCGTATCAAGAATTAACTTTCTTTTAACTAACCGGAAACTATTCTATATTTGGCTCTTCATCTAATAGGTTCGTGAAATGAAGTTCAAGTGAGTATCGAATTACCAAACCTATTCTCAGAACATGATATGACTACTGATAACAACTAAAGGGTGCCAGATTATAAAACTAGCATGCCAGTGAAATGTTACTCAGGACGAAACAAAAATTTTGAAAAATTAAGCACTTTTTTCATAGAAATATAACAGATTAAGCAAATGACTGTAGATACACATAAACCATCCCCTCCCCCACACTTAAATTGCAACTTGTCCTCAAGTTGTGCAGAATGAAAAAGAAAAAGAAAACTTAGCTGATTGTATGCCGAAAGGGAGCTATTCTGGAAGTGGGTCGACCTCACCCAGAAATGCTTGAAGAAATCGGTAGATTGTGGACCATCCACCAGAAAACTGATATCGTCTAAAAGGTCACAAACGCTATCGAATCTATCCTGCACACTTGACAAACATGAAATACCTCGGGGATAGGGGGAAGATAACATATAAAGCACAGGAAAAGAAAGGTTATAGAGATTTTTCAAATTAAGCTCAAATAAAGATGGAAAATATACATGAAATATTACACAACAGTAGGCTAGGTGCAACTACATGAAAATATACTACAATGCAGCCTACATGATATGCAATCCTAAAAATAAAAAATAAATAAATAAAAATGAATTCGACAGCTCAGACGAGCAGGTTTTCGAGGACAACCCTACAGTGACTACGGCCTATGCAGAAACTAAATTAAAGAAAACGAGGTAGTATTACGGAAACCGACAGTTAACTACGCTCAAGAAAAAGAAAAATAGAAAAACAATGCAACTAGATGATATGCAACTAAATGATATGCAATTATATGATATGCAAAAAGAAAATAAAATAAAAGAAAGAAAACTAGCCCACTATATGCAACACGACATATATATAAACGTCTACCAAATAATGACAGGTTACGATAAACGACAGTGCTGTCCATTACATGCAGTGTAGACGCGCTTTAAGACTCATCAAAGGTGATAGCATTATGGAAACCAACAGTTAGCTATACTAAACGTATATAACTCATATGGAAAAGGACGTAGCATTACGGAAAACCGACGTAGCTACCCATATGAACTATAAAAATAAAGGAAGCGCGTAAGTCTCAAAGCTTAAAAGATTCATCACAAATGTGTGTAGCATACGGAAACCGACATTAGCTATAACATGCCTAGATGAATCATATATAAAGAATTGATCAATTATCTAACATGGATTCATAGATGGAAAGGTAAAAACATATAAGTTCGGGACATCTATGTAAACATCAATTAGCCACAGAAGCTCGAATGAAAAATCCACATCAAATAAAAGCATTGAAAATAAAATCAAGAAATTTAGAACCTGGACTGAACCCCGGACGAACGTTCACTTAGCGTTCAGAACTGGACGGGCGTTCCACCTTGCAGACGCTCGTTTACTCTTGAAAACCTCCAGACGGGCGTTCAGAATTCCAGACGCCCGTCTGATCCTTCAACTCAGAACAGCGTTGAAACCTTTCTGGACGGACGAGCGTTCATACACCCAACCGTTCTTTCACCCGCAAGTTAGGGGCCGGACGAGCGTTCACTTACTTGGACGCCCGTCCAAGCATCGAATTTTGCACGAAACGCAGAAAACACAAGCAAACCCTAATTTCTTAAAAGATCATACATCAAATATCACAGAGCGACCACATCAAATTAAAGCACGAGAGGGTTAGACTAGACACCAACAAACATATAGTTCACGTTTCACAAATCGAGTAAAAAACTTTTTGCACATTCTTAACCCAACGGTTATCGAAACACGGCAAAAATAAAAACTCTCGATTTGGTAAACGCTACTTTTATTAAAACGAAAAATAAACGTAAAAAAAATCGAGAAATAACAAGATCAGATTCAACATGACACCTATTCCCCGGCAACGGCGCCACTTTTGTTGGGGAGATTTTGCATCATTAAAACAAAAGAAAATTTATAAAACCTATACTACCATGCAAAACTACCTCCTAACCGGCCGAATACCGGGTAGTTGCTAGTAAAGTTGGATAAGTACGGGTATCGATCCTCAGGGAAAAGGGATATTGAATCTAACGTCATTAATTCCTCTTTATTAAAACACATAACTAATCCTAATCTAAAACGAAAAATAAATCGGACAGAGGATTGTTAATCCAAAGCCGGAAAGATAATTGCGAACAAACGAAAAATAAAACTATATCTATGAAAGCAATAAAACTAACTAACATTGAACAAACATGAACAAACCATGATCAACCTATTCCCAACAACCATCACCCCACCGAAAGAAACAAGATTCACACACATTCATTCACAAGTTATCTTGGATTATTATCTTATCTAAAGAAGCGTTTCCTCTTCCGATTTAACACGCCATTAATTAGTTTACCTTCCGGTCTTAACTAATATCGATACAAATCAAAGATACGGATTAAATCCTAATCTAACAACATTATCCCTCAACTTCCGTTTGTTGGAATAATTATTGTCAATCTCCCTCACGATAATCTAATGAATCTATTAACTTCCGTTATCTAAATTCGATTAACATGCGGCATAAAAACATGAAAGAGAACAAGAACAACATAATGAATTAAACACATGAAAAATCCTATCTTTCCGGTAACGGTGATATCCCTCAATTCCAATCTAAGATAATCTTGCATCGAATTAATCAAATTGTGATCCTCTCGTAAATCTAGATATTTAACCTACGAACTTCCGTTATGTATAGATTAAAGATCTACTCTTTCCTATGGTGATCTAAACTACACCGACTTCCGTCATACGGCAAAGCATCAAATCATGCAATCATCTTCCGATTTATATTGCAAGATACAAATAAACATAGAAAAGAAACAATTCGAATTAAAACTTACAAAACATCCATCGAAAAAGAATTAAAGTTGCAGCTGGAAAGAGGGAGCTTCAAGGCTCATCCATGGCTGCTCAACTTCATCATCACTCGAACAAGAAGAAAGAAAAACGAACTAACTACCTAATCTAACTAACCTCCGGCCGACCAAGCATGGAGCTTGGCCGGCCGGGCTGCTCTCTCGCTCGAAATTTAGGGTTCAAGAGAAGCTGGGGCGTATTTGATAATGATTAGGGTCGAAGAGAGCTGCTGTATTTATAGAAAATCGAGGCGGTTGCTACGGAACGGTGCCGGACGCCCGTCCACTATTTTCAGCAACAGCATCCAAACTTGTAACTCTCATATCTCGGGCCTCGTAAGTCGGAATGGAGTGATTCAAAATCCTGTAGAATCCTCTCTTCAAGCCCTACAACTCTTCTCTTGAGGTCGAGAGTCAAATCAGTTTATATCATATCAAGAACTGCGTCGGAAGGTCGTCACTACCCGGAATCCCGATTTTCCGACATTTATCTTGCTTGATTTCTTTTCCACTCGAATTTATCTCTTTAAAATCATCCTTTCCATCAACAATGTGTATCTACAATGTAGGAAAAACATACCAAAGCATAACGTATTTCCAAAATAACATAAAATCACAATTTAAGCACATAAATCGTTACATTTTGCAATTAACCTATTAGAAACACCATTTACTCAATTAATCGATTATAAGCTCGATTTCTATGAAAAACCTAAGAATATGGGGAATATTGACATAAAATATATCCTTATAAAACGTATAAAATCACCCTTAACATCTAGTAAACCTATATATTTGATCTAGACATCTTTTTGCCTTTGCTCTATAATAGCTAGTCTGGCACTCATCACTAAAACTTAAAAATAAGTCCAACATGACCTAAAGGCTCTGACATGATGAACTTGTCTCGTTTAGAGTAATTGCAGAGACGGCGACACTGATACTCTAATACTGGATTAGGACACAAAACTGAAGCAGAAGAAAATGAAGTAGATTCATCTAGGTTATTTACCACTTGTTGCCTCTTCTACTTTAGCTCTGCATATTTCATGCAATGGATTTAGGAGTTAGTGAAATAAAATGGCTCATCTATATCCTTAAACACTTCCAAATAGACATACATTTACCAACCACTCTATATTGTGACAATCAAAGTGTAATGCACATAGAACATAATCATGTGTTTTATGAAAGAACAAAGAACATTGAGATAGATAGTCACACTGTAATGGAGAAAGTAAAATCCAGACAAGTAAAGGTACTTCATGTCACGACAAAGGACCAGTTGGCGGATATACTAACCAAGGATCTTGGATCAAATTGTAATGTATTACGTTTTCTATGTTCAATAAAAAGATCTTTTACTTCCAATTTTTGGTTCAACATGTATAATTTTTAACTCTTGATATCAATTGAGATTGATCGTCCTTCTCAGTGAACTTGAGAGTTCACTCTTCTTTCTTTCATTTCTCATTGAATTAGATCAATTCCTTATCATTTCTGTTAAAATTTCTACCGTCTGTGAATATGCGGATATAAAATCTTTTTGAGTCTTATGTTTTTTTTTTTTTTCCGTTTCTCGTTTTCGTTTTTTTATATTTATTTAGGACATACATACGCAGAAATTAAGTGCTTATAAATTTTCACGTGTCAGGTGTTTATTTCCGGATAATGACTCCATATGCAAGATCGGGGCGGCAAATTTTTTTATCCATTTTTTTAAATGCCTAAGGTACATTGTGTTAAGAATTATTGTACTCCCTCCGTTTTTTTTATCTGTCGCAGAGAGAAGAATCACACAGATTAATATGTCTAAAATATAGTATTGGAAATGTATTTTTTTATTGGAGATGTAAATACTTTGTTGGTAAAAGAGTTTTTAGTATTGGAAATATTTTTTTTTATTGGAGATGTAAATATATTATTTGCAAAGGAGGAAAAAAATAAAATAAATGATGCTTTGAAAATGTAAAATGACAAATAAATAAACAGAGCAAATTTTGAAATGTGACGGATAAATAAAAACGGAGATAGTATTAATTATTGACGGTCGGATCCAAGTTGGAAAAGGTGGGGTCCAGTGCATCTATTGAAATCCGAAAACCGATGTAATTTTATTGGTAAAAAATGTAAAGACATTATTAATGTCCCCCACTAATCTTTAAATTTGTTCCGGGTATTACGTACCTATTTTCGTTTTTACTTTTTTTCGTAATGTTTCAGACACCACTAGGTTTTGAGGCAGGCATTACAATGACTATTCTGTCTGTTTTTTACTGGTTGTCATGAGTTATTAACTGTTGGTTGGTTTGGTGGTTTTTCAAGGTGTTGAATACCTGTCTACTTTATATTTATACGATCCACGGTCTATAAAACTTATCAAAACATATTTAAAATGCTCTAGTCTATTGTTCTTTAAAATTGCTATGCAAAATCAATGGGCAATTAATGCCCGTAGCACAGGCACCCTAGGCCCCCTACTACTTAATGCTACAACGGGGATTATACAACACAATAATCGTCCATTTGAATCACCCTTGCTTTTTGTGAAAAAGAAAAACGTAACCTGGAGATGTTGTGTGGATTACAGAAGGTTGAATGACTTGACAGTCAATGATAGCTACCATATTTCTCTAATTGATGAATTGTTGGATGAGTTAAGGACTGCTAGGGCATTTCCAGAAATAGACTTGAGGTCTGGATTCGAGTGACAATATTTAATTTACCGGCTGAGATATCTTAAGAAACAGGCAGATACCATTTGGCCTACAATGTGTTTTGGCGGAGATATCATAGGACACCGTCAAATTCCGGCAATATATTTTATTTATCTTTTGGCACTGGCCGATTCCGGCAATATATTTTTATTTATTTTTTGTCTCACACATGCAGGCGGAAAAAACAAGCACTTAATATTAATATAAAGCTACAAAGGAACCAAAGCCACAAAACTGTACAAGTTGCAGACAAATGGAGCTTCACAATAAAGCTCTGTTGCTTTGCTTGATGATTTCTTTCTTCATTTCCATGTTGAATGGAGTTCCTGATCAAGATCCTGAAGCTGTAGAACTTTGGTTCAAAAATCTCAGCAGCTCAACGGAAAAGATAACGAAGCTTCATTTTTACTGGCACGAAACATTCGTAGGCAAGGACCCAACTACAATCAACATTGGCACACCTTCCAATTCCGGCTCACTCTTCCCTTACGGATATACCGCAATCGCTGATGTCCCGTTAAGATATGGCCCTGAAGAAACATCACAATTGGTGGGTCGAGCTCAAGGATTGGGTTCTGTTACTGATCACAATGAGGTTAGTATCCTAATGGCCGTGAACTATGAGTTTACGGACGGGGAGTTCAATGGAAGCACCTTAACTATTCTCGGTAGAAACCCGATTGATCATAAGTTCAGAGAAATGCCTATTCTTGGTGGCACTGGTGCCTTTCGGTTGGCTCGTGGTATCGCCACCCTCAATACTTACTTTTTCAATTCAACAACTGGTCAAGTGATTGTGGAGTATAACCTTGTTGTCATTCACTATTAAATCGTTATGTGTCCGATTCTCTTTTTTACCTTTTCCATAATGCCTCAACTTAGACATACACCTTCTTGGGTACGTCTGAGGCATTACTGTCATGTTTTCCTTTTATGTTATTCGTAATGTCTCGAGCACCAGACATTACGTACCTATTTTCGTTTTTACTTTTTTTCGTAATGTTTCAGACACCACTAGGTTTTGAGGCGAGCATTACAATGACTATTCTCGTTTTTTTTACCGGTTGTCATGAGTTATTAACTATTGGTTGGTTTGGTGGTTTTTCAAGGTGTTGAATACCTGTCTACTTTATATTTATACGATCCGCGGTCTATAAAATTATCAAAACATATTTAACAGGCTCCGGTCTTTGTTCTTTAAAATTGCTATGCAAATCAATGGGCAATGCCCGTAGCATAGGCGCCCCTAGGCCCCTTACTACTTAATGCTCCAATGGGGATTATACAACACAATAATCGTCCATTTGAATCACCCTTGCTTTTTGAAGAGATGAAATAAAACAAGTAATAGAGAAAAACTCTTCTGATTGTTATTAACAGAAAGAGATAAGTATATATAGGATACAAGATTTACTTGGGAAGTCTATGGGTTTGGTTTAGCAGAGTAAATAATAGCGACGACCGTGCGTACATCGCAATAGATGCTGCGCCGCGCAAGATCACCGTAAAAAACATAAAGGGATTAAAGGCTAGTAGCTGGGTGAGAACTTAACTCAAACATATTAAGGGAATAATGTACCCCACTAATATGTTTGATACATAATAAGATATTATAAATTATAATAATGATATAATTTCTACACCCCCTATCAAGCTAGATTGTAGATGTTGATACAACCTAGCTTGATACATAGTTGACTGAAGGATTGAGGAGGTATAGCCTTGGTGAGAATGTCAGCATTCTAATTCTGGGAGGACACATGTTGTAGAGTGATAACCTTGTCTTCAATCTTTTCATTGATGAAGTGGCGGTCAATATCCACATGTTTGGTTTTGTCTTGGTGGATGGGGTTCTCAGCCATGCACAGTGCAGAACTGTTGTCTTAATAGAGAGTGATAGGGTGAGTGAGGGAGATCCTTAGTTCAATGAGAACCTTTTTAAGCCATAACCCTTCACAGACACCAAGTACAAGTGCCCTGAGTTCTGCCTCTGCACTGCTTCTAGAAACAGTATGTTGCTTCTTACTTCTCCATGTAACTAGGTTGCCCCAAATGTAGGAGCAATAGCCAGTGGTGGATCTTCTGTCAGTATGACTTGCTGCCCAGTCAGCATCATTATAAACATCCACAGCCTTGTTGTTTGATTTTGTAAAATGAAGGCCTTGACCTGGAGTCATCTTGAGGTATCTCAGAATCCTATAAACAGCTTCCCAATGTTCCTTGGTTGGTAGGTTCATGAACTGGCTAACAAGACTCACAACATAGGAGATGTCTGGTCTAGTGTGGGAAAGATGTATGAGTTTCCCAACCAACCTTTGATATCTGTCTCTGTGTACAGCTTCAGTACCATGAAGAAGCTTCAAGCTGGGGTCTACTGGTGAAATGGCAGGTTTGCAGCCAAGCATGCCTGTTTCTTGGAGAAGGTCAAGAATGTACTTTATTTGGGAGACTGATATGCCTGTGCTAGCCCTGGCAATCTCCATGCCCAAAAAATACTTCAAGTTTCCTAGGTCTTTAACTTCAAACACTTTAGCCTATAGGTCTTTCAATCTCTATATTTCAGGATGATCTTCACCTGTTAAGATAATGTCATCCACATAGACAATTAGAATAAACCTTTTACCATTGGTGGTTTTAATAAACATTGTATGGTCAGAATTGCATTGAGTATATCCAACAGTTTTAACAACACATGTAAGCTCCCAAACCAGGCCCTAGGGGGATTGTTTTAATCCATAAAGGGATTTCCTGAGATTGCAGACAAGCCCCTTATTACTTGGTTTCTCAAAACCATATGGGATGGTCGTGAAGACCTCCTCTTCTAAGTCTCCATTTAGAAAAGCATTTTTATGTCAAGTTGGAACAAGGGCCAATCATGTTGGTCCCAGAGAAGGGTAAAACTATAGTCAGGGGGGGTGAATGACTATAGTGGAGTTTCAAAAACTTTTCTTATATTTAAAAGCTTTTGGGCAAGCGGATAAGTCCCTTCTTACTAAGTTATTTCAAGGTAGTTTAAGCAATCACAAATATATGATATAATATAAGTAATTAAATGAATGCAGTAAGGTAAATTGCAGAAAGTAAATTGACACAAGGCTTATAGTGGTTCAGGGTGGTGTAATCCCTTAATCCACTATTCTCCTGTGATGATCGGAGGAATTCACTATTGTTTTCACAGATACAATAGTATGATTGTCCCTGACTTCACAAGCTTCACAATCTACAAGACTATCACTCCTTCACTGCAACAGCTTCAGTGACTCAGTCTATTTCACTGCCCCTTGGGATCAAATCCTTCAGCATCTATCACAAACACAACTCCCTCTCAGATGGCTCTGATTCAGTTGCTTGATTTATGTGAATTGAATTCACCAACTTGTTGATCAATCTCAATGCTTGATGTTTGATTTGTAGCTCTTAGATTTGAGTTGATCACTAGATATTTCTTTTTAGCACAGATAGAAGGCTTTTTACTTTGATAGAGTTTTTGCTCAGATTTATGATCGTGTATTCTCTCTCTTTTTTTTTCTTCTGTCAGTGCCTTCTATTTGTAGCCTTGATTATTCTTAATTTGAATTTCCGTTCGTTGGCTATATTAATGAGGGGAATAATCCTTGATTTTATTCTTGATTCCCCCTTAATTGTATTCTCCTTGATTTTAGCGATCGGATTTTTCTTCAAACGTTTACCATAAAATCTGTCCTTGATTGATCCTCTATTGATTGTGCATTTAATGCTTGATCTTCTGTATCTTCTTCATATTTCAATAATCTGACTAAGTAAGGTTTACTCAGCCGTTCTTTGATCGGTCAAGTGATCCATCTGACATTATGTTATTCGTAATGTCTCGAGCACCAGACATTACGTACCTATTTTCGTTTTTACTTTTTTTCGTAATGTTTCAGACACCACTAGGTTTTGAGGCGAGGCATTACAATGACTATTCTCGTCATTTTTTACCGGTTGTCATGAGTTATTAACTCGTTGGTTGGTTTGGTGGTTTTTCAAGGTGTTGAATACTGTCTACTTTATATTTATACGATCCACGGTCTATAAAACTTATCAAAACATATTTAAAATGCTCTAGTCTATTGTTCTTTAAAATTGCTATGCAAAATCAATGGGCAATTAATGCCCGTAGCACAGGCGCCCTAGGCCCCCTACTACTTAATGCTACAACGGGGATTATACCACACAATAATCGTCCATTTGAATCACCCTTGCTTTTTGTGAAAAAGAAAAACGTAACCTGGAGATGTTGTGTGGATTACAGAAGGTTGAATGACTTGACTGTCAATGATAGCTACCATATTTCTCTAATTGATGAATTGTTGGATGAGTTAAGGACTGCTAGGGCATTTCCAGAAATAGACTTGAGGTCTGGATTCGAGTGACAATATTTAATTTACCGGCTGAGATATCTTAAGAAACAGGCAGATACCATTTGGCCTACAATGTGTTTTGGCGGAGATATCATAGGACACCGTCAAATTCCGGCAATATATTTTATTTATCTTTTGGCACTGGCCGATTCCGGCAATATATTTTTATTTATTTTTTGTCTCACACATGCAGGCGGAAAAAACAAGCACTTAATATTAATATAAAGCTACAAGGAACCAAAGCCACAAAACTGTACAAGTTGCAGACAAATGGAGCTTCACAATAAAGCTCTGTTGCTTTGCTTGATGATTTCTTTCTTCATTTCCATGTTGAATGGAGTTCCTGATCAAGATCCTGAAGCTGTAGAACTTTGGTTCAAAAATCTCAGCAGCTCAACGGAAAAGATAACGAAGCTTCATTTTTACTGGCACGAAACATTCGTAGGCAAGGACCCAACTACAATCGACATTGGCACACCTTCAACCACTTCCGGCTCACTTTTTCCTTACGGATATACCGGAATCGTTGATGTCCCGTTAAGATATGGCCCTGAACAAACATCACAGTTGGTGGGTCGAGCTCAAGGATTGAGTTCTGTTACTGATCACAATGAGGTTAGTTTCTTAATGGCCATGAACTATGAATTTACGGACGGGGAGTTCAATGGAAGCGCCTTAACTATTCTCGGTAGAAACCCGATTGATCATAAGTTCAGAGAAATGCCTATTCTTGGTGGCAGTGGTGCATTTCGGTTGGCTCGTGGAATCGCCACCCTCAATACTTACTTTTTCAATTCAACAACTGGTCATGTGATTGTGGAGTATAACCTTGTTGTCATTCACTATTAAATCGTTACGTGTCCGTTCTCTTTTTTTACCTTTTCCATAATGCCTCAAACTTAGACGGATACCTCTTGGGTAAAGTCTCAGGCATTACTGACATAACGTACCTATTTTCTTTTTTACTTTTTTTCGTAATGTTTCAAACACCACTTGGTTTTGAGGCATTACGAATTTACGATGACTATTCTGTCTGTTTTTTACTGGTTGTCATGAGATATTAACTGTGGGTTGGTTTGGTGGTTTTGCAAGGTGTTGAATATCTGTCTACTTTATATTTATACGATCCACGGTCTATAAAACTTATCAAAACATATTTAAAATGCTCTAGTCTATTGTTCTTTAAAATTGCTATGCAAAATCAATGGGCAATTAATGCCCGTAGCACAGGCGCCCTAGGCCCCCTACTACTTAATGCTACAACGGGGATTATACAACACAATAATCGTCCATTTGAATCACCATTGCTTTTTGTGAAAAAGAAAAACGGAACCTGGAGATGTTGTGTGGATTACAGAAGGTTGAATGACTTGACTGTCAATGATAGCTACCATATTCCTCTAATTGATGAATTGTTGGATGAGTTAAGGACTGCTAGGGCATTTCCAGAAATAGACTTGAGGTCTGGATTCGATCAGATTTTGATGACTGAAGATGATGTCCAGAAGACTGCATTCATAACTCACCATGGCCGATTTGAATTCAAAGTGATTCCATTTTGGCTCACAAATGCCCCAACTACATTTTAGAGAAGTATGAATGAGATATTGACACCATACTTGAGGATGTCAGTGCTGGTATTTTTTATGACTTCATAATCTTCAACCCTGACATGGCTTCTCACATACAACATCTTAAAGTAGTTCTAGAAGTTTTGAATAAGAACCAATACAATGATAAATTTCCAAAAGCCTTTTTGGACAAACCAAGGTGGCATGCTTACACCATATCATACAGGAGGATGAAGTGCATGATGACCCAACCAATATGCCATGTTATATAGGCCCCAACCCCATAATGTGACTGAACCAAGAGGGTTTTTGGGCCACACAAGTTTCTATATGATATTTGTGAAGGATGCAGGTTCTTAGATCTAAACGAGCTAGATCTACGCGCAGCGGATGGATCACGACTTATATATCACAATACATAATTAAAGGACTTAAACTACTACAAGGGGGTTAAGATCATGTTACCAATAGTAGGAAGAGAAGCCAAGATCTTCCAATGTGTTCTCCAAACGGCGGTTGGTGGACACCCTTCTTGATACACGAACCTCCTTGATATGCAACACCAAGAAAAACTTGTAGTTTTTCTTCTTCTAAAACCCAAGACAAGAAAACTAACTTTTTTCTCTCCTTTTTTTATGTGTGTGGTCGAAATTTGCCAATTGATTAAGGCTTGGGAGAACTCTCTTTATATAGGAGAGTAATCCTTGTCCTCCAAGGATTTAATAATTAAGAGATAATTATTACATAAATCCTTTATTCCAAATAAAAGATAAATAAAATGATTATCCCAAACAAATTAGGATAAATCATATTATTATCTAATATTCCATGAATTATCAATTAACAAATAAAAGATAAATCACATGTCAAATAATTATCCAAGAAAACTAATTTCTCTCTAATTAAATGACTCACATTGGCGCCACAACACTAGGGTTACTAAGCCCACATAAAATGTCTTTTATGTGTATTATATTATTTAGCCCAACTAAATAATATCCATGCATATCAATTAATTAGCCCAGCCAATTAATTATCACTGAGGCCCAAATAACAAGATCATTAGTCCGAATTACAGAAGCCACATCGGGGACCATGGACCTATAACCAGTAGCTCCAATAATTAATTATTCATCGAACCGAATAAGTACAATAATTATTAATTCTGGGATTACGCCACCATAAACCCGAAACTGAACTGTACCGATTATAGATGTATACTTATACTCAACCCATAGAGTGAATAAGCGTCCATTGACATAATCACTACATACGGATTAACCCTCCATAGACTGTCCATTCTGAGTGGGATATCTCCGTAAACCCGACACATAATATCTTATCCTTATTTACCATTAACCCCCTGATGATCAATTAGTTCACATATCTGAGTAGTGATCAATTAGTCTAATATGAACTCCCGGGATCGATCACTTTCTTAAGGCTAACAAATAAGGGGATCGTCTCTCTACTTCCCGCAGGAAGGAATGGATTCCATGTCTGTGAAAATCAGAACTACTCACTCATCTGGAGATAGTGCCAATGAGAAGTGGCTTGGAACACATATCTAAGTGTACCGTAACTAACACATCAAACACTACCCCGGGACAAGAAGCACCCTGTGATCACCTCAGGATTAAGGTTGATCCATATATGATCATCTAATGATTTAACAAGATTCCTCGATTACGGAATTATATCGAGAAATTCAGATTAAATCGGTCCAATCCTATATGAATGCCATCATATATAAATGCCCCACGTAGGTACCCTCTACCGACAGTCTGGATAAGACTATCACACCCTAAGGTGTTCTGGGCGCATTATTGGTGTTTTAATCAAGAGACCCTAAACTCTGATTAAGTTCACCATGGACTAACAGTTTAAGCATATCTCCACTAACTCAATCCTCACTTGTAATCCATACACTGAGTTAAGTGGTTACATTCAGATATACTTAGGGTTTGCAGCAGTGTATTACTTTACAAGCACAAAGCAAGTAACTAAGGTGAGATAAATTCTGTCATCCAATATCAAAAACAATTACATAAATTGTCTTTCGGGCACTACACCTAACAATCTCCCACTTGCACGAAATGACAAGCAACGTTTGTTTTTAGAGCACACCCTTTCTCATCTTTTTCACAACACTCTCCCACTTGCTCTAAAAGCAGATGAGATATATCCATCAATGCCCTACCCTCCAAGCACTCGACTTGGTACACTGATTAGTTAGGTTGTCGACTCGAGACGATCTTTAGGATTGAAACGTTGCCGGTCCTTCCAATCAGGCGGTACTCTCTCTCAATATGCTTTTGACTTCTTGTGACTGAGAAGATACTTCTAAGCTATCTCTTCACTGTTTTCACAATGAAGTGATATTGGCTTATCAGACCTGGAATTACTCCCAGACCCAAAAGGAAATTCTAAGCACTATGAGTAAACACTGAGCCCGAGATCAACTTAATGATCATCCTTAATCTGACTACAAGTCAGAATCAGTGTAGTCAACCATATTCAAGTTTGCACCTGAATATACAAGCATATGATTCCTCGTTATCTAAAGATACTTGAGGACGTACTAAACCGCTACTTATTGCTCGAATCCAAGATTACTATTGACTTGTTATAACCTGACTTGCCGTTATCCAAGAGAGACTCTATCCCATTTTCTCTTTATCCGAAGATTTAGAGAATCATTCCTGAGAGGTAGGGTAGGACTACTCTCGATGAATGTTGCATACGTATATGCATAATCATCTTATTCAATAAGATAGGTGGGATAGCCAATGACTCATTCTCATGAATTTGACCGAATCAGATTCTTAGAATATAGTCCAATTCTCTCATCCAGAGAATCTTGGCCTGTCAGTTTCCAACTTCAGATAGCACACACATGTTGTTTCCAACCGTTTCAGTGTTATCATTCATGAACACTAATACTACTACTTGACCGATATTGATGTCCAGTCTACGAAAGACTTATCAATATTCTGGTCAAGTCCACATATTTTAAAACATGTGACTTTTAAATGACCGAGAGGTTCTCTTAAATCCACAAAGGATATAAGCCCCGGCAGTCATCCTGCCATTTGTTCTAACCATGACCCTTCTGTTCTGAATGAATCCAGAATCCGTTTTTTGGCAAGAAAGTCTCAGGGTATCACCCCTATTTTCCGCTTTCTAACGAAATCTAGCAAGACTGAGTGGTGAGAGAGTTCAAGGTTTGATTAACTCTCTACTTGTCAGGGAATCACCCCTATACCACTCAGATTTGCACTGAAAGTTTAAACTTTCCTATTCATTCGAATCTTTTCCGTGTAGATCCAATTTCTCCCACTGGGCCTGAGACACTCAGGTGGTTCTACAAGAGGCTGAACAGAACTGGAGTATCAAAACCCCATTTACAGGGTTAAGGCTTTCAAACAAACTTCTACGATCAGAATCCTATACAGCCCACCAAGAGCCATAGGTTATCAATCACCCCAGCAGACTGTAAAGTCCACAAAACCACAATGGGTCAACGGTTAAACCATACTCCCACTGCGCGTCTTGGGTGGATTGACATTCGATCTAGTAGTATTTATCGTTGTAATCACCAACAACCGATGTTGGACGTGGTCTGATAAAATCAGATAGTAACTACCTTTGGGTAACCGTACTCCAAGGTTTAAGGCTGCTACTTATAGATTCTATCAGAAGCCTTGTGACATTTCAACCGTCACTTTCTGATTTCAAGAATCTTATAACCAACCTTCACTCGTCACATTATGACATTTTACAAACATTCACAATCTGAACGTATGCGCAAAATCTCCAATCCTACCTTCAAGCATTAAGTGCTAAATGCCTACATTTACGGAAGTGGTGTGAACCAAATTCACTCCTTATCCACAAATTCACTAGCATCTTCTTGGTAGACTTCTCGGTTTACATAATAATGTTAACCGTTATTTTGCAACCAATTATCTTAATCGAGTTAAGCAGTGTATTGTAGCACATAAGTAACTATGCAAGGCGAGGCTACGGTTTCTTCCTCAGTGAAAAACACTCCACTTGAAGGCAGGCCGAGCATTAGTCTAAAGACTATACGATAGCCTTTTTCTGAGCATGGAATACTCTATTCTCTGCTAAAATCAGAGACTCCTCCTCGTATTCTTTTGATAAACTAAATCGTGTTTTGAGCAGTTATCAGACAAAATGTCACCACTCAAAAACTCCCACTCGCTTGTTTCTCTCACTAGACCCCAAAGGTCATTATGAACAAGCTATGTTACCTCTTCAAATCTATTACCCTCTCCCGATTGAAAGGAAACTTAGTCATTGTTCCTTTGAGATAGTGTTCCTAGACTGGGAGATAGGAATCACCCTTAGCCAGTCGTCAGGTCTTATCTCTAGGATATATGCACTAATTAATAGATCTTGAAGAATCGTTTATCTTAATACGGAAACCATTCGCCTATAATAGTTTAAGACGTGTTACATATACCTTTTCAGCATTTCTTAGTGGTCCTGACTTTATCAAACAAAAGTCCGAGTCTCGGATTCGTACTACAAATGTCATCTTCACTTTCTATGAGGCAACAATATATCGAGTTGAAAGTGAATCCATTTGTTTCAACGAATCTGTAAACAGAAAAATAAATTTTTCTGTGATATTCAAGGGTAGAATCCGAAATTCATTTCCTTATATCACTCCCACTATTGTAGTTGAAATTACTGCCCGTTGTTACTCTATTAATCGTTAATGCACAGCTTCCTTGTTCTTCCAAAGAACTAAGCTACCGAGTCAAGTTACTCGGTTAAGAAAGTCGCTAAGGATTCATTGGTTAGTGATCCGAAATCACTTTCCTTATCCTATACTTTCTTTATTTAATGTTTCGGTTTAGTCTCAAAACTTCAGTTAAGATGATTAACACTTATAGACATTCTTTCCCATTCTTAACTTTCCTTAAAAGGAAATAGTCTTGAACTAGCAGGTTCGTATGAGTAGACACTACTCGTGAACTGTGGGATGTCTAATGAAAGCGTTACCCAGTGGGACTAATTTTCTAAATTAGAAAAACATAAGACAAAAGCTCCCACTAGTTTATCGGTTCCAAATACCGTCTAACTAGCGACACTTTAATTTATGATTCTCCAATTTTTCTATTAGAAAATTTCTTGTGTAGACACTACACAATTAAAATTCACTAGAAGAATTTTATCGTCCCAATCATCTTTCAAATCGACTACGATCGTCTCTCGTTCAACACGATTGACAACAGTGACATCCTTATTTATGTCATATAAGTTACGAATGCTCAAAATATTTCTTCCGAAAAATTAACGAACGATTAATAATTACAACGTTCTAGTTACTTACCACTTTTCAACGAAGTCATTACTAGTCAATTTTACACTAGTAGTCTAGCACCCTAGAGAGATATATAAATAGTTGTAAATAAAATTGACAGAAAATAAATCCAAATCATACACTACTAATAAATTTTAGGAACATAAACTAAGTACTTGTAGTCTATCCTACCGTTCCAAGGATTTAATCTAACGCCTCAGTGCCGCCTTAGGGTAGGTCAAAGAGGTTTCGATTAATATTGAAGATCAGATTGAGAATCGAACATCTCATTTGTGATCGTCAATCACCTTTCCTTTTTCATCCAAGGTACTATCAAAAATACCCTTTATGAGTGTGACCTACTGTCTCAGATTTTTAGGTAGACCCCGAGTGTGCCGCCTTAGGGTCGGTCAGTGACCCGACGAGTACCCAAAATCCTATCCTTTCGGAGACCAAGCCTTGAATTTTGATAGCGGTGAAGGCCTTCCTTAGGGGGCCAAAACCAAAGCCGGCACGAGGCGTCACCATTCTCTCACATTGCTTGTGTCAACAGTAGAGGCCGTGGGGTCGGCTGTCGCCTCTCCCGCTCCCACTCAATATTTTGAAAAAGTGGTGGGTTTACTGATCACGTTTTTGGACTTGATGTTACATTAAGGAACAATAAATCATAGGCCCGAATGTTGTCGGTTATGTGGGCTAGCCCACCCGACCTATTCGTTGGAACATATGTGACCGTCGGACGGGTCAAGACCAGGGGAGCTCCGTTGAGCCGTAGTGGCTCTTCGGATGGCTCAGCCTTGCCGGACCCCCGTGCAAACGCCACACGTGGAGGGTGAAGTCGATCGAGCCGTAGCTACTGTTGACCACCCAACCGTGGTTAAACCACTTTCGAACCATGTTTGCCCGTGATTATCCAATCCTTAAACATCAAACTTTCACGTAGACACTACGGAACAAAAAACGTAATCTCGTCTAGGTAAGGTGGAATTCACCGAGAATCCAACACCTTAACCACGAGGTTTCGGGATTTTACTCCTTATGCTTTCGCAGAGTGGGATTCACCGAGAATCCATCACCCAACCTCAACGATTGAAAAAAAACCCATGTTCCTCGGTTTTTACCCTAATTAGTTTCTAATTAATATCAAACAATTAATTAAAACTAATTGCGTGTTTTATGCATGCCTAACTAATTCCTCGAATTAATTTCTACATGTATGCACATGGAGTGGAATTCATGATATGATGCATGTCATGGCAATTTTCCGGTTCTACACATACAATCTAAACATGTATACTAGTGCGGAAAATAAACACCGAGATGGACCGTTGGCACCCCCGTATCTAATCTATTAGAAAATAAATTAAAAATTAGAAACCCTAATCTGTAGCCGTTCAAAACTTCGACGATCGGAAAACCAAACGAACTCGGATCGCAACGAAAATCTCCAGATCTGTTCTTCATTCCTCGGGCTTCAATATGGACGGTTGGATCGGAGCTTTGACTTGTCAATTTTCGCCAGTGAGCCGTCCAACTTGCTGCTGAATCTGACTTTTACAGCAGCGCATCAATGACTTCCCGAGGCCAATTGGGAATCGAGATGAATCCCGATCGACCTGAAATTTTTATCACACGTCAAAAACTCCATATTTTACGATCTTACCGGTTGGATTTGCGTTTCAACGGTACAAAATCTCCCAGAAATTCGAGGAAGTCACAGGTAGGGTTTCTGTGAATCCTGCGTTTTTCTGTTACAGCAGCTTCTTTGCAGCAACGAACGGATATCAAAACGGACTCCGATCGATGCCAAATTTTGTGGAATTGTTCATCATCATCCAATCTTGATTCTGACTGGAGAGATCGTCGTTTCAACGGCTCGATCAACGGGAAAAACGAAATAACTAAACAGCTACTAAACAGATCTATTTTCTGGAAATTAAAATTGTAATAAAAATAAATTACATAATTTCCTATACTCATATGAACGAATTTTCATCGTTTATATGAGTTTACAATAGATCTAACGGGTAAACAGTGCCAACCCCCAATCCATCTCTTCAACCATCGCAATTAATCATAATCAATGCATAAAACAATAAATAAAATTTACCTACATGCAATTCCACTCCTTTAAATCGTTTAATTATGATTATGACTATATAAATCATGGAACCTGACTCTGCTACCACATGAAGAATGCAGGTTCTTAGATCTAAACGAGCTAGATCTACGCGCAGCGGATGGATCACGACTTATATATCACAATACATAATTAAAGGACTTAAACTACTACAAGGGGGTTAAGATCATGTTACCAATAATAGGAAGAGAAGCCAAGATCTTCCGATGTGTTCTCCAAACGGCGGTTGGTGGACACCCTTCTTGATACACGAACCTCCTTGATATGCAACACCAAGAAAAACTTGTAGTTTTTCTTCTTCTAAAACCCAAGACAAGAAAACTAACTTTTTTCTCTCTTTTTTTTATGTGTGGTCGAAATTTGCCAATTGATTAAGGCTTGGGATAACTCTCTTTATATAGGAGAGTAATCCTTGTCCTCCAAGGATTTAATAATTAAGAGATAATTATTACATAAATCCTTTATTCCAAATAAAAGATAAATAAAATGATTATCCCAAACAAATTAGGATAAATCATATTATTATCTAATATTCCATAAATTATCAATTAACAAATAAAAGATAAATCACATGTCAAATAATTATCCAAGAAAACTAATTTCTCTCTAATTAAATGACTCACATTGGCGCCACAACACTAGGGTTACTAAGCCCACATAAAATGTCTTTTATGTGTATTATATTATTTAGCCCAACTAAATAATATCCATGCATATCAATTAATTAGCCCAGCCAATTAATTATCACTGATGCCCAAATAACAAGATCATTAGTCCGAATTACAGAAGCCACATCGGGGACCATGGACCTATAACCAGTAGCTCCAATAATTAATTATTCATCGAACCGAATAAGTACATTAATTATTAATTACGGGATTACGCAACCATAAACCCAAAACTGAACTCTACCGATTATAGATGTATACTTATACTCAACCCATAGAGTGAATAAGCGTCCATTGATATAATCACTACATACGGATTAACCCTCCATAAACTGCCCATTCTGAGTGGGATATCTCCGTAAACCCGACACAGAATATCTTATCCTTATTTACCATTAACCCCCTGATGATCAATTAGTTCACATATCTGACTAGTGATCAATTAGTCTAATATGAACTCCCGGGATCGATCACTTTCTTAAGGCTAACAAATAAGGGGATCGTCTCTCTACTTCCCGCAGGAAGGAATGGATTCCATGTCTGTGAAAATCAGAACTACTCACTCATCTGGAGATAGTGCCAATGAGAAGTGGCTTGGAACACATATCTAAGTGAACCGTAACTAACACATCAAACACTACCCCGCGACAAGCAGCACCCTGTGATCACCTCAGGATTAAGGTTGATCCATATATGATCATCTAATGATTTAACAAGATTCCTCGATTACAGAATTATATCGAGAAATTCAGATTAAATCGGTCTAGTCCTATATGAATGCCATCATATATAACTGCCCCACGTAGGTACCCTCTACCGACAACCGGATAAGACTATAACACCCTAAGGCGTTCGGGCGCATTATTGGTGTTTTAATCAAGAGACCCTAAACTCGATTAAGTTCACCACGGACTAACGAGTTAAGCATATCTCCACTAACTCAATCCTCACGTGTAATCCATACACTGAGTTAAGTGGCTGGTTATATTCAGATATACTTAGGGTTTGCAGCAGTGTATTACTTTACAAGCACAAAGCAAGTAACTAAGGTGAGATAAATTCTATCATCCAATATCAAAAACAATTACACAAATTGTCTTTCGGGCACTACACCTAACAATTTGTGCCCCGTTATGGGATTATTGCTAAACCCATGAATGAGATACTCAAGTAATATGCGTTTTGCCAGATTTTGGAATTCCATTTTGCATTGAAACAGATGCATGTGACAAAGGCTTATGAGTTGTTAATAGAAAAACAAGAAACTTGTGGCTTATCTAAGAAAGGCCTTCAACTCAAAGCAGACAGGATTGTCTATCTACGAGAATAAACTCCTGACAGTAACCCAATGGAAGCCATATATTCAAGGCAAGCCCTTTGTCATCAAAACTGATCAAGAAATTCTGAAGTTCATTCAGATCAGAGGGTCGCTACAACACTACAAAAAAAAAGGTGACCTAGATACTTGGGTTGGATTTCACTATTGTGTACGAAAAGAGAAGTGAAAATATAGTGGTTGATGTATTGTCCAGGCAAATTCATGTTCAGTGACAAATATTTGTTGTGAGCATAATATCCCCTTCTTGAATGCAAGAAGTAACTTTTAGCTACAAGGGTGACCAAAATTTTAAGGAAACTTTTAGGGTACTGATGATTAGTATAGCCTCAAATCCCCACATCATTATGCACCAAGGGATTCTTAAGTACAAATGGAGGATATATGTTGGTCCCTTGGAAAGGCTAACACAAGTTTAGAGGGGGGGGGGTGAATAAACTTGTCACCAAAAACTTTTACCAAAACTGAAAAAGCCCCAGGAACTGAGTTTCTATCAAACTCAAACAGATACTCAGCTCATTTTTGTTCCTATCCTGAAACTTGTGCGGAGTTCAGCTAACTTAACTGAGTATAAGTCAATACTGACTTATATTTGGTCTTGTTAACTGGCAGCGGATAAAACTAGCCTTTAGTGCAAAAGATGTGTCAATAAGAATCTAGACCTCCTATAAATCAGTTTTGTGCTGACTCGGTGTCTGGTGTTTGCTGAGTGATAATGCAACAAATAAAACAAACAAAAGTGCATAAAGTAAATCAACACAAGATTTGTTTATGGAAGTTCCGGGTGGTGTAATCCCGTACGTCTCCCCTTCTCCTGTGGTGTAGGAGGTATCACTAGAATCTTGAGATAACTGTTACAAAATCCTAGCACTATGACAATCCTTCACGACACCCTAGTTTCACTGGTCTACACAAAATGAAGAAAGGTGAGATTGCTCCCTTCACTCGCACACTGATCTTTCGGAGGTGGAATTGCTCCTTCACCAGCTCACCACTAACACCAACACGATCCGCGAGGCCGAACCAACAAATTGTGGCAACCAAGTTGCAACCGTATGAAGAAAGGTGGAATTGCTCTCTTCAAACTATGCACAGCCAACCCTTTTTCACAAAGGTTAGGTTTAGAATTAATCAAGAGATTAATTCAATGAGCTGTTTGACTCTTCTGGATCTGGCTTTGTAGCTCCAAGATGCCTTCTTTCCCCCTTAATGGGTTACTGGATCTTTCTTTGAAATCTTCAAGGCAATTCTGTTGGCTTCCCCTTTTCTAGATATATATGATCTGGTTTTCTGGATCTGGATCTTTGAATATGTGCTTGTAAAGCTCTTTTACTGATCCTCTCTCTCTCTCTTCTTCAAGTGATTCTCTTGTGTATTTATAGGGGTGATGTAACGGTCACTAGCTCTTATAGCCGTTACATTTGTCGTTTAGCCAACGTTCATATGTACGATCTTTGTCGTATTGTCAGTTTAAATTCAGCAAGGCCTTAACTCAGTTTTCTACTCTTCTTTAAAACTGAGTGCATTGTATACTTGACATCTGACTTTAATTGACTAAGTCAGAGTACACCATTCAGTTTCTTCTTATCCTGGTAACTGATAATCTTTGTCCTTAAGATTATTCAGTTTTACATGATCTATAGTTCAGTTCCAGGTCACCACAGACTTGCCTGAATCCTGACCTATAGTCACGACTTAATCAGCTTCTTAACGAGTTTGCTACCTCAGTTCTTCAGTCTTCGGTAACTGAGTCTGTGTCCTTCAGTTCTTCAGTCTTCTAGATAAGCCAACTGAGTTTGTGACCCTCAGCGAACTTACCTTCTTCAGTTATTGCATTACTGAGTTTGAGCCCTCAGTTCTTCATGTGCATACTCAGTTTTCTTGTTGTGACTCAGCTGTTTGCCTAGTTCCTATTCTATTACAATGCTTGTCTGAAACAACCTATACAAGGTTCAGACTCTAGATAGAACTTATACATTTTATCTCTAGACCATTTCTTGCTTCTTCTTTCATTATGTACTATAACAGTTAGTTATGACTTCATCATCATGGGTTGTAAGTGATTTGTCTAATTACGTGACGAATCATCATCCAAACACAAATAATATTTCCAACAATTACCCCCTTTTTGATGATGTATCATAACCCTCCCTAAAAGCAGTAATAAAAGAAGAATGCAAGAAATCATAACAAATCAAATTAGGATAACAAACTAGAACAGCTGAGTTCATTATGTCACAATAAACTGAGTTACACAAAAGGATTACAGATTATCTTTTTCCAAATTCATCAGTTTTTCTCCAACAAAGATACTCCTTTTTGTCTCCAGGAGTCTTCTTGCCTTTCCTTCTTCTTCTGTTTCACCATCTCTAGGCTTGATCTCTAAATATTCATTTAGCAATTGATTTGCCTCTTCGTTGTTACCAGCTTTAAACTTTACCAAGATCTCTTTGATTTCTTCACTCATCACTTTCTCTTCTTCCTCTGAAATAAGACTAGATTCCTTCCCTTTAGTCTTTTCCCCCTCAGTTCTTGTCCATCCATCTTTTGCTGCTTTTAGAGAAGCTTTCAATCTGACACAGATTGCAAGCTTCTTCCTAATACTTTGCACAACTTTAACTGAGGTTTCTTCATCTTCTTCAGTTCTCGTTTCTGTGAAGGTCTCTTCTTTGATTAACTCCTCGATCAGACTGTCAATTGCTTCTTCATTCTTTTGAACAGACAGTAGATCAATAGTCTATAGATCAGTATCTATTTGTTCATCTTGTTCTTCAATCAGACGTTTGACATAGGCCTCTTCAGCATTCTCTTTGTCAGCTTTACCAGCATCACCTTCAATTTTCTCTTCCCCCTTAATTGAAGATATGCGAAAGCTTTCTTCAAATAATTTAAGTAAGGTGATGATGTTGGAATATTGGTATAGGCCTGAGTAATGTGTTCTTCCGATGAAATCATGTAAGTTAAAGAGCTACTGTTGTAGAGTTTGCATCACACTTTCAATGTTCTCTTCCCAACCTTTCAGTTTGTCTTCAGTTTGTTGATGCTGAGATCCTTCGGTTGCCGATCTGCTTGTAGATGCCTCATGAACTTGAGATGAGGAACTGGCCATAGGATAATAAAAATGAACATCATGACTTGTCAGTTCCTTTTCATACTCAGCTTCGCAAAATTCAGCGTCCTCCACAGCTTCTCTTATCTCTTCAGTGTACTCTTCAAACATCTCAGTTGGAGATTCACTCTCTTCAGTTTCTTTACGTTTACTTTCTTCAGATTCATCAGTCTCGCTTCCTTCGCTTTCTTCAGTTTCACTTTCCTCATTTTCATTCTGTTCACTCTCTTCAGTTTCATCCTCAATTTGAATTACATTCTCAGTTTCAGTTTTCTTTGCTTGAAGGTTGTTCCACATCTTTTTCTGCCTTCTCAGTGTTCTGTCATCCAATCTTTCAGTCTCACTTGAACTAGAATCTGAAATTTCACTTGATTCTTCTACAACAATCTTCCTTTTCTTCACTCCTGTGGACACTGGCTTGTTTTCCACTTCTGTTTGTGTGGATTTGAAATGGAGAAATGATCTAGTATCCTTTGAACTAGATAAGTGAACCCCTTTTTCAACAAAAGCTTTTATCTAGTAGCGTTTCTTTCCTTGGCTCTCTCCTTCTCGTCTGAGATTTGCTTTATCAATTGATTGAGAACAAACTTGTTCCAATCCAATCTCTCCTCAAACCAAATAGCATAGATCAGCTTTAGTTTATCTGATGAAATAGTGTAGAAATTCCGAGCATGACCAATGACATTTTTGGTCAGAAGGATCGTCAAAAATGCAAATTCTCGTTTCTGCTGATAGATCGATCCACTAAGGTTCTTCTCATTCTTGTTGATTGCAGTGACGTCCCAAAGTCTGTTCTTTTCTTTATTTCCAAAGGTGAGAGATGAAGAGCCTCCAGTTATGTCTAGACCAAACACCAGGGAAAGCAATTGTTCATCAACGGTGAAGCTTTTATCTTGAACAGTTGTCCTGAAGCTTTTTCCCTCATTGGTGATTACTGCATTCTTGTAGAAGTCTCTGATGGTTTCTGGGCATAAAGCATCGACCTTTGTATCAATCAGGTTTTCGAGTCCCCGAATCTTTTTGATTTTGCTAACAATTCGAGTTGAGAGAGTGGAGAGTGAAAATCTTTGACAGAAATTATCCAGGCTCGTGGTGATTCCTTCATCGATGTTGTATCATTCCATGATTTTTGAATTAGGGATTCTTTTTGAAGATCTTGAATGCTTTCAATTTGGATGAGCAGGATTTCGTCAAGATTTTGATTTGCAATCGTTTTCAAATAAGAGTCGTGTCACAATCAATGGGATTTTGTAGAGATGTACATCTACTTTTTCTCCCAGATTGACACGTGGCTTTGAGTGATTTGTCATGTCAGCCCAAGCGTCAGATGGTAGCTGGAAAGTCTTTAGTTTTTGACCGTTTTGTCCTTCATCAGCTTTTGCCTTCTCAGTTTTGTATTGAAGTCAGTTTTCTGAAGATTTTGCAATGTAAGCTGACTTTTCCTGCAAAACAGTTTAAGTTTTCTTCGGTACCCATATCTTCTTAGGTCCGGCTGGGTTAGTTACTGAAGTATTACTTTCAGTTTCTTGGTTGAGAGAATTAAGCCTTCTCAACTCCTTTCTAGATAAACCATTACGTTCAATCTTAGTTGATTTCACAAGGCTTCTTTTAGATTTATCATTCTTAGTTTCCTTGTGTGATCTACTAGATCTTCCAGTAATTTGATATCCAAGATTTTCATTCTTTGAAATCTCAATACTGGGTAGGGGTGGGGATTATCATTGCTTTTGTCAAATTTACTAGACAATAATCTTTCAGCGAGATTTGACATCTCAGTTTCAAGAAATTCATTCCACTCTTTTGCTTTGTCAAGTTCTCTGTCTTTTAATTTTAGTTTCAACGTAAGTTTTTCAGTTAACTTGACAAGATCAGAATTTCTCTGACTGAGTTCAGTAAATGATAACTGAGTTGAAGAATGTACCTTTTCATGATGGTTTGATACAGTTTCAAGATCTGAGTGTACATCCTTTTGTTGCTCTAATGAATCTTCTATATCAATGGTAACTTGCAACAACTTCTTTTCTTTTTCTTCTGAGAGATTTCTTAGTGATGGAACTTCTCTGGATTTGTTAATATAAACATTAAGGTTTGTATCCACATCATCACTAAGTTGAGGTTCTGGATTTGTATGCAGATTTGTCGCACTGAACCTTTCAACTATTTGATCCTGAAAATCAGATACATTTTGCAAACAATTAGTCAGGGGGTGAATAAGCCAACTCTTAATTCTAGATGTAGTCATTGAAATCAAATTAAGTGCTTTTGCAACCGATACAGTGAGGGGTCTTCAACAACTGGTTTGTAAGATATCCTTGGATCACTTCCAAATGGAAGAACTGCTCCGATACCAATAGTTGGTCTCTTGGAAAGGCTAACACAAGCTCAGGGGGGTGAATAAACTTGTCACCAAAAACTTTTACCAAAACTGAAAAAGCCCCAGGAACTGAGTTTCTATCAAACTCAAACTGATACTCAGCTCAGTTTTGTTCCTATCCTGAAACTTGTGCGGAGTTCAGATAACTTAACTGAGTATAAGTCAATACTAACTTATATTTGGTCTTGTTAACTGGCAGCGGATAAAACTAGCCTTTAGTGCAATAGATGTGTCAATAAGAATCTAGACCTTCTATGTATCAGTTTTGTGCTGACTCAGTGTCTGGTGTTTGCTGAGTGATAATGCAACAAATAAAACAAACAAAAGTGCATAAAGTAAATCAACACAAGATTTGTTTATGGAAGTTCCGGGTGGTGTAATCCCATACGTCTCCCCTTCTCCTGTGGTGTAGGAGGTATCACTAGAATCTTGAGATAACTGTTACAAAATCCTAGCACTATGACAGTCCTTCACGACACCCTAGTTTCACTGTTTACAAAAAATGAAAGAAAGGTGAGATTGCTCCCTTCACTCTGCACACTGATCTTTCGGAGGTGGAATTGCTCCTTCACCAGCTCACCACTAACACCAACACAGTCCGCAGACTAAACCAACAGCTGTGGCAACCAAGTTGCAACCGTACGAAGAAAGGTGGAATTGCTATCTTCAAACTATGCACAACCAACCCTTTTTCACAAAGGTTAGGTTTAGAATTAATCAAGAGATTAATTCAGTGAGCTGTCTGACTCTTCTGGATCTGGCTTTGTAGCTCCAAGATGCCTTCTTTCCCCCTTAATGGGTTACTGGATCTTTCTTTGAAATCTTCAAGGCAATTCTGTTGGCTTCCCCTTTTCTAGATATATATGATCTGATTTTCTGGATCTGGATCTTTGGATATGTGCTTGTAAAGCTCTTTTTCTAACCCTCTCTCTCTCTTTTCTTCAAGTGATTCCCTTGTGTATTTATAGGGGTGATGTAACGGTCACTAGCTCTTGTAGCCGTTACATTTGTCGTTTAGCCAACGTTCATATATACGATCTTTGTCGTATTGTCAGTTTAAATTCAGCAAGGCCTTAACTCAGTTTTCTACTCTTCTTCAAAACTGAGTGCCTTGTATACTTGACATCTGACTTTAATTGACTAAGTCAGAGTACACCATTCGGTTTCTTCTTATCCCGGTAACGATAATCTTTGTCCTTAAGATTATTCGGTTTTACATGATCTATAGTTCGGTTCCGGTCACCACGGACTTGCTGAATCCGACCTATAGTCACGACTTAATCAGCTTCTTAACTGAGTTTGCTACCTCAGTTCTTCAGTCTTCTGTAACAGAGTCTGTGTCCCTCAGTTCTTCAGACTTCTAGATAAGCCAACTGAGTTTGTGACCCTCAGCAAACTTACCTTCTTCAGTTCTTGCATTACTGAGTTTGAACCCTCAGTTCTTCATGTGCATACTCAGTTTTCTTGTTGTGAATCAGCTGTTTGCCTAGTTCCTATTCTATTCCAATGCTTGTCTAAAACAACCTATACAAGGTTCAGACTCTAGATAGAACTTATACATTTTATCTCTAGACCATTTCTTGCTTCTTCTTTCATTATGCACTATAACAGTTAGTTATGACTTCATCATCATGGGTTGTAAGTGATTTGTCTAATTACGTGACGAATCATCATCAAAACATAAATAATATTTCCAACAAAACACAAATAGTATATGTTGGCACCCATAGAGCTTTGAGATCGAAATTGATCGGGAAGTTGCATTCAAGTCCAATAGGAGGTCATTCAGGGACCAGGGCATAATATATCAAGATTAATAGACTATTTTGTTGGCCCCAATTTAAGAAGGATGTTCAAGAAATTATCAAAAAGTGTATTTCTTGTCAGTAGTTCAAGAGACTACATGATAAACCTCAAGGATTGCTCTACCCATTACCAATCCCTCACATGCATGGTTCTAACTTAACATGAATTTTATAGAAGGATTTCTAAATCTGAAAGAAAGGAAGTCGTCATGGTAGTAGTGGACGTGCCGACCAAGTTCAACCA
Source organism: Gentiana straminea (assembly GCA_036785695.1). NCBI lineage: Eukaryota > Viridiplantae > Streptophyta > Magnoliopsida > Gentianales > Gentianaceae > Gentiana > Gentiana straminea. The sequence continues at coordinate 153,837 of JAVUPR010000500.1, read as the reverse complement.
ATGTATTCTACTTGAGAAGAAAAGGCAAAAAACATCACCAAAGCGTGGAATAAAGCATGAATAATACTTAAACGAACAAAATAAATGTCATTCAAATTAATTCGTACGAATATTATTATTCGTATTTTCTTGTACGGTTAGTTTTATCTTAAAATAAATATAACTCATTAATACTCACGTGAAACAATTAATGATTCTATGTCTTTATGATTATTAAATTTGATTGATAGTAAATTATTGAACAAAGAGTATTTGCAGTTGTAATAGAATGTTTGTATAAATTATACGCAATTAAAACATTACACGATTTTTTCGACACATTATATTTTGATGATATTTATTAGGTTAGAAAGAACTTAGAGGGTTTCTAGAGATATACCATATACTTGAGACAAATCTTCTTTTGATACCAATAAAATACATGATTTTATAACTAAAAAAACTTATCATATTTAAAAGAATAAAAATGTACCATGATGAGTTTGATTCATCGCCTATGAGAACGAGAAGTAAAATAATCTACAATGTATAAAATCATTGTATAACAGTTGTCATTAATTAGCATATATTTATTTTATAAATTAAGAGCATAGTCAACAATATAGATTTGATATTAAAAAATATTTAAAATAATAATTTAGCCGAACATGTGCAAAGCACGTGCATTTTTCTAGTAAAATTAAAAAGCTATAACAACATGTTATAACATATCGTCAGGAATTGATGGTGATTGTTAGAAAAGAACATATAGTAAACAATCAATCAAGCATATAAACAAAGAAGAACATAAATTTAACGCGATTTCCGACAATGTGTCGACTACTCTACGAACCACAGAAAGTTACTTAGATGTTACAATTACATTGGTATTTATAGACCTTGGGAATCAAACTCTAACCACGTAATTGGTATTTATAAGCCTTGGAAATCAAACTCTAACCGCCAAACCAGGAAATGATTGAAATACTCCTAGATGTAACCCTAAATACCGAAGAAATCCATGCAGACGTGTTCCCCAAAAGTAATTCCGAGAACCAACTCAGCTCAGCAGACTCGGCAGACGATCAACTCTATGACCTCTCAGCTGAACACCAGACTTGGCAGCTAATCAACTCATTGCTCAGCTGACCAAATGGACTTCCAACACAGACTCAGTTGCATAGTTCATGTCACCGGTACACACCATCTATCATTTGTCAAACTTACAAAAGTCAAAAACCAAAACTAAGGCAATTTTCCAACTCAATCTACATCTTACCACCTTCCAGCATCTAGAAACAGTATGCCTTATTATCTTAAACACTTGAACTTCCAGTTCAAAGTTCCAACCACATACATTGAAGAGGGAGAGCATGATGGGAAGTTTAATCACTTGACACAAGCATCAGATCCATTATTCAACTTTAAAGCTTGACTGTGCCAAAAGGTCCTTTACTTCTCATATTAGCATGCATTATTTCATTTGTAAACACTTCTGCAACTTCCAAAAGGTGGCTGGAGCTGAGCATTTGATTTATTGCTGAATCTTCATGAAAATGCAACAAAAAATGCATACTACGCGAAGAAGGTGCTCGCCTTAAAGTTTAAAGAGCCAACTAATTCTTCTTCATCGCCTTAAAGTTTAAAGAGCCAGATTGGTACTACTCAAACGAAAAACAATCTGTGTTGCAAGGAGAAATTCACTAGTGCAACTGTTGTAGCAATGATCATACCAAGTGGATGGCTGTGAAAAAATTGCTGGTGCAACTTTTGTAGCAATGATCATACCAGATGGATGGATGTGATGCATACAACTCACCCCTACACAATTCTATTGTAAGAAAAGAGTAAAAATTGTTACATCATGTTCATCCACTTATAGTATAAAGGTTACATCATGTTTATATACAGGAAGTGTAAAACCCTTAACTATGTTTTAATGCCAACATAATTGAGTAAACTGAGAATGGGAAATTGCTCAGAACCAGAAAAGAAAATTGTTACCTTTATCAGAAAGAAGGTAAATATGAATCTGAAGGATGAACGAGTACATTCAATTTGTGATCTAAAGTTTCAAACTGTTCGTCTTGAATGTCTCTCACCGACTATACAGCAGTTTTACTGCATTTTTGCACCTGAATCATCTGTAAAGTTGGAATTTCCCCAAAAGCAAACGGTACCTCCTCAAGTTGCTTGCAACTTTGCGAAACTTTCTGCTGAAGACACGGAAATGGATCAGAGGAAGCAGTCCATCATACAAAGTCAAGAGAGTCCAGCTTCAAGTATTTGAGGTTCTGTAATTCCTCACTTCCCACCTCCCATTCTTCTCCCTCAAATGCTTTGAATAGCAGTTTTAGAATCTCAAGGCACCGTAAGCTCCCAATTGCTGAAATTTCCTTCCATAGCAGACGAAACTTTGACAAAGTCGGATTCTTGAGGTTTGCTGGATAACTGAACATAGAGGGATGCTGTACCCCGCCATGATAAAGTGCTTTTAATGATTCAAGTTGAATCAATGACTTCATAATGGGAAACTGATTGGCAATATTCCAAGTTTCAGAGAATATGCATTTTAGCTTCTTCAGTCTTGGCAACCTCTGCAATATATTACGCGATGATACTCCTTAAGGAAGAAACACAGAGGAAATGGTTTTCATGTTATCTAACTGAGATGAATGCTCAACCATTTCTTCACTGAAGCTGAAAGAAACTCGATCCTTAACGTGGAGATGCCTCAACGTTGTCATGTTCCAAACATTACGTGGCATTGAAATTTCTCCCCTTGACAAGAAAAGTCTCTATAAAACAGAGTTTAGCTATTAATTCTGGAATCACTTTCATATTACCTCGAACAACTAAGAATCTCAGGTGAACAATCAACTCAATTGCATGAGGAAGATTATCACCAATATTTAAGCACTCGAGATTCAATGTGCTTAGAAGCTTCAAATTGGATGAGATGAATGAAGTATAATGTTCTTTATATGTTGAAGAAGACTCATCTCTTGGAGCAAAGTATAAGCAAGAACGAACATGCTGACCTAAAGGCTCTGACATGATGAACTTGTCTCGTTTAGAGTAATTGCAGAGACGGAGACACTGATACTCTAATACTGGATTAGGACACAAAACTGAAGCAGAAGAAAATGAAGTATATTCATCTAGGTTATTTACCACTTGTAAAAAATTTGCCTCTTCTGCTTTAGCTCCGCATATTTCATGCAATGGATTTAGGAGTTAGTGAAATAAAATGGCTCATCTATATCCTTAAACACTTCCAAATAGACATACATTTACCAACCACTCTATATTGTGACAATCAAAGTGTAATGTACATAGAACATAATCATGTGTTTTATGAAAGAACAAAGAACATTGAGATAGACACTCACACTGTAATGGAGAAAGTAAAATCCAGACAAGTAAAGGTACTTCATGTCAAGACAAAGGACCAGTTGGCAGATATACTAACCAAGGATCTTGGATCAAATTGTAATGTATTACGTTTTCTCTGTTCAATAAAAAGATCTTTTACTTCCAATTTTCGATTCAACATGTATAATTTTTAACTCTTGATATCAATTGAGATTGATCGTCCTTCTCAGTGAACTTGAGAGTTCACTCTTCTTTCTTTCATTTCTCATTGAATTAGATCAATTCCTTATCATTTCTGTTAAAATTTCTATCGTCTCTGAATATGCGGATTTAAAATCTTTTTGAGTCTTATGTTCTTTTTTTTCGTTTCTCGTTGTCGTTTTTTAATATTTATTTAGGACATACATACGCAGAAATTAATTGCTAATAAATTTTCACGTGTCAGGTGTTTATTTCCGGATAATGACTCCATATGCAAGATCGGGGCGGCAAATTTTTTTATCCATTTTTTTAAATGCCTAAGGTACATTGTGTTTAGAATTATTGTACTCCCTCTGTTGAGAAGAATCACACAGATTAATATGTCTAAAATATAGTATTGGAAATGTATTTTTTTTATTGGAGATGTAAATACTTTGTTGGTAAAAGAGTTTTTAGTATTGGAAATATTTTTTTTTATTGGAGATGTAAATATATTATTGGCAAAGGAGGAAAAAAAAAATAATAAATGATGCTTTGGAAATGTAAAATGACAGATAAATAAACAGAACAAATTTTGAAATGTGACAGATAAATAAAAACGGAGATAGTATTAATTCGGATCCAAGTTGGAAAAGGTGGGGTCCAGTGCCTCTATAGAAATCCGAAAACCGATGTAATTTTATTGGTAAAAAATGTAAAGACATTATTAATGTCCCCCACTAATCTTTAAATTTGTTCCGTGTGTAATTAGCGCAAAACACTCCTATCTATGGGTCAACTTTGGGACTTGTCATGTATCTTTAAATTTAACACTGTTACCTTCTATCTTGTGTAATATTTAGCAACAAACACCATTTTATTAGCTTAAAACACCTCTATCTATAGGTCAACTTTGGGACTTGCCATGTATCTTTAAATTTAGCATTTTTACCCTCTATTGTGTGTAAAATTTTGCAACAAACACCCTTTTTTGAATTTGACGTTAAATGAAACGGAAAGTACGCATTTGTCATTCACTCGCCATCAACATTTCACGCGCTTTCACCTTTTTACTTTTTTATTTCTTTTAATCAAATAAATCCCCCTAATTAAACCATTTCTTCCTTAATGTAAAATTAATCAGATCTTTTTTTGCGCAATTAAATCCCCCTCTCCTATTAAACCCTAATTTGTCGACTAACAATTGCCTCCACCATTTTATTTCCCATCTCTCTCTTTCTGGTGAATAGTTGTTCTCCATTTTCTTCCTCAGCCTTCAAATGGTGTTTGAAGCAATGGTTTCAGAAATAGGTTGCTCAACACCCATTCTTTGAAATGCCATCTTGAGCACAATTCTCGCCGGCGCCGGTAGACACTCGGCGGTGTTGACAGAAAGTACTCAAGATTGATTAATCTTCTATTGATGGGAAGGGAATTAGAAGTTTTTGTAGATGGGGAAGGAAAATTATAAATCGGGAATGACAAGGGGTTGGTATTCGACAATTGGGTTAGAAATGCCACGATTTTTGGAAAATAATAAAAAATAAAGTTTATTTTCATTTTTATTGTTAAGCCGTGAAATTAATGTTGATAGCGAGTGAATGACAAAAGCGTATTTTCCGTTTCATTTAACGTCAAATTCAAAAAGGGGTGTTTATTGTAAAATATTACATAAGATATAGGGTAAAAGTGTTGAATTTGAAGATTGTGGGCAAGTCCCAAATTTGACTCAAAGATAGGGGGTGTTTTGCGCCAATTACGCTTTGTTCCGGCGTGAAATTACAACTTCTTCATACTCTAGTGACAATATTTAATTTACCGGCTGAGATATCTTAAGAAACAGGCAGATACCATTTGGCCTACAATGTGTTTTGGCGGAGATATCATAGGACACCGTCAAATTCCGGCAATATATTTTATTTATCTTTTGGCACTGGCCGATTCCGGCAATATATTTTTATTTATTTTTTGTCTCACACATGCAGGCGGAAAAAACAAGCACTTAATATTAATATAAAGCTACAAAGGAACCAAAGCCACAAAACTGTACAAGTTGCAGACAAATGGAGCTTCACAATAAAGCTCTGTTGCTTTGCTTGATGATTTCTTTCTTCATTTCCATGTTGAATGGAGTTCCTGATCAAGATCCTGAAGCTGTAGAACTTTGGTTCAAAAATCTCAGCAGCTCAACGGAAAAGATAACGAAGCTTCATTTTTACTGGCACGAAACATTCGTAGGCAAGGACCCAACTACAATCAACATTGGCACACCTTCCAATTCCGGCTCACTCTTCCCTTACGGATATACCGCAATCGCCGATGTCCCGTTAAGATATGGCCCCGAAGAAACATCACAATTGGTGGGTCGAGCTCAAGGATTGGGTTCTCATTCGATCACAATGAGGTTAGTATCCTAATGGCCGTGAACTATGAGTTTACGGACGGGGAGTTCAATGGAAGCACCTTAACTATTCTCGGTAGAAACCCGATTGATCATAAGTTCGAGAGAAATGCCTATTCTTGGTGGCACGGTGCCTTTCGGTTGGCTCGTGGTATCGCCACCCTCAATACTTACTTTTTCAATTCAACAACTCGGTCAAGTGATTGTGGAGTATAACCTTGTTGTCATTCACTATTAAATCGTTATGTGTCGATTCTCTTTTTTACCTTTTCCATAATGCCTCAACTTAGACATACACCTTCTTGGGTACGTCTGAGGCATTACTGTCATGTTTTCCTTTTATGTTATTCGTAATGTCTCGAGCACCAGACATTACGTACCTATTTTCGTTTTTACTTTTTTTCGTAATGTTTCAGACACCACTAGGTTTTGAGGCAGGCATTACAATGACTATTCTGTCTGTTTTTTACTGGTTGTCATGAGTTATTAACTCGTTGGTTGGTTTGGTGGTTTTTCAAGGTGTTGAATACCTGTCTACTTTATATTTATACGATCCGCGGTCTATAAAACTTATCAAAACATATTTAACAGGCTCCGGTCTTTTGTTCTTTAAAATTGCTATGCAAATCAATGGGCAATGCCCGTAGCATAGGCGCCCCTAGGCCCCTTACTACTTAATGCTACAATGGGGATTATACAACACAATAATCGTCCATTTGAATCACTCTTGCTTTTTGAAGAGATGAAATAAAACAAGTAATAGAGAAAAACTCTTCTGATTGTTATTAACAGAAAGAGATAAGTATATATAGGATACAAGATTTACTTGGTAAGTCTAGGGGTTTGGTTTAGTAGAGTAAATAATAGCAGCAGCCAGTCAGACATCATCAATAGATGCTCTGTCTGCCAGTAAGATCAGCCGTAAAAAACATAAAAGGATTAAAGGCTAGTAGCTGGGTGAGAACTTAACTCAAACATATTAAGGGAATAATGTACCCCACTAATATGTTTGATACATAATAAGATATTATAAATTATAATAATGATATAATTTCTACACCCCCTATCAAGCTAGATTGTAGATGTTGATACAACCTAGCTTGGTACATAGTTGACTGAAGGATTGAGGAGGTATAGCCTTGGTGAGAATGTCAGCATTCTAATTCTGGGAGGACACATGTTGTAGAGTGATAACCTTGTCTTTAATCTTTTCGTTGATGAAGTGGCGGTCAATATCCACATGTTTGGTTTTGTCTTGGTGGATGGGGTTCTCAGCCATGCACAGTGCAGAACTGTTGTCTTAATAGAGAGTGATAGGGTGAGTGAGGGAGATCCTTAGTTCAATGAGAACCTTTTTAAGCCATAACCCTTCACAGACACCAAGTACAAGTGCCCTGAGTTCTGCCTCTGCACTGCTTCTAGAAACAGTATGTTGCTTCTTACTTCTCCATGTAACTAGGTTGCCCCAAATGTAGGAGCAATAGCCAGTGGTGGATCTTCTGTCAGTATGACTTCCTGCCCAGTCAGCATCATTATAAACATCCACAGCCTTGTTGTTTGATTTTGTAAAATGAAGGCCTTGACCTGGATTCATCTTGAGGTATCTCAGAATCCTATAAACAGCTTCCCAATGTTCCTTGGTTGGTAGGTTCATGAACTGGATAACAAGACTCACAACATAGGAGATGTCTGGTCTAGTGTGGGAAAGATATATGAGTTTCCCAACCAACCTTTGATATCTGTCTCTGTGTACAGCTTCAGTACCATGAAGAAGCTTCAAACTGGGGTCTACTGGTGAAATGGCAGGTTTGCAGCCAAGCATGCCTGTTTCTTGGAGAAGGTCAAGAATGTAATTTCTTTGGGAGACTGATATGCCTGTGCTAGCCCTGGCAATCTCCATGCCCAAAAAATACTTCAAGTTTCCTAGGTCTTTAACTTCAAACACTTTAGCCTATAGGTCTTTCAATCTCTATATTTCAGGATGATCTTCACCTGTTAAGATAATGTCATCCACATAGACAATTAGAATAAACCTTTTACCATTGGTGGTTTTAATAAACATTGTATGGTCAGAATTGCATTGAGTATATCCAACAGTTTTAACAACACATGTAAGCTCCCAAACCAGGCCCTAGGGGGATTGTTTTAATCCATAAAGGGATTTCCTGAGATTGCAGACAAGCCCCTTATTACTTGGTTTCTCAAAACCATATGGGATGGTCAGGAAGACCTCCTCTTCTAAGTCTCCATTTAGAAAAGCATTTTTATGTCAAGTTGGAACAAGGGCCAATCATGTTGGTCCCAGAGAAGGGTAAAACTATAGTCAGGGGGGGTGAATGACTATAGTGGAGTTTCAAAAAAATTTCTTATATTTAAAAGCTTTTGGGCAGCGGATAAGTCCCTTCTTACTAAGTTATTTCAAGGTAGTTTAAGCAATCACAAATATATGATATAATATAAGTAATTGAATGAATGCAGTAAGGTAAATTGCAGAAAGTAAATTGACACAAGGCTTATAGTGGTTCAGGGTGGTGTCATCCCTTAATCCACTATTCTCCTGTGATGATCGGAGGAATTAACTATTGTTTTCACAGATACAATGGTACGATTGTCCTTGACTTCACAAGCTTCACAATCTACAAGACTATCACTCCTTCACTGCAACAGCTTCAGTGACTCAGTCTATTTCACTGCTTCTTGGGATCAAATCCTTCAGCAGCTATCACAAACACAACTCCCTCTCAGATGGCTCTGATTCAGTTGCTTGATTTATGTGAATTGAATTCACCAACTTGTTGATCAATCTCAATGCTTGATGTTTGATTTGTAGCTCTTAGATTTGAGTTGATCACTAGATATTTCTTTTTAGCACAGATAGAAGGCTTTTTACTTTGACAAAGTTTTTGCTCAGATTTATGATCGTGTATTCTATCTCTCTTTTTTTTCTTCTGTCAGTGCCTTCTATTTATAGCCTTGATTATTCTTGATTTGAATTTCCGTTCGTTGGCTATATTAATGAGGGGAATAATCCTTGATTTCATTCTTGATTCCCCCTTAATTGTATTCTCCTTGATTTTAGCGATCGGATTTTTCTTCAAACGTTTACCATAAAATCTGTCCTTGATTGATCCTCTATTGATTGTGCATTTAATGCTTGATCTTCTGTATCTTCTTCATATTTCAATAATCTGACTAAGTAAGGTTTACTCAGCCGTTCTTTGATCGGTCAAGTGATCCATCTGACTTTGCCGCTTAGATCTTCCTTCACTGCTTTGTCTTCACTCAGCCGAAAGTCAGTTTACTTTGCCGAATCACTGTTTCCTTCATCCTTTCAGTTTAAGGAGAATCCTTGTACTTCACTGATCCTTGATTTGGGTGAGATCAGTGTACACCATATTTAAACATTAAGTTTCACCACTCAAAACATAATTTAGACTTATCCAAGGTCATCACAGACTTCCTTGGTTATAAGTCAGACCATAATGACTTCATTGCTTCTCTGCTGGTGCTTGGTTGGCTTCACTCTGCTGAAAGTCTGTTCTTGCTTTGCCGTCCTACCAACTAGTACAATACTTGTCTGACTCAACTTATACAACATGTCAGACTCTAAGTAAAGACTTATACAAGATAATTCTAACTTATTTCGGGTTTGCTATAACAGCTAGTATGGCCATCATCAAAACATAATAAAATGTTCCTAACAATTTCCCCATTTTTGATGATGCCAAAACCCTCATAAGCCTGAACATAAGTATGTCAAATTTTTTCATAATAATTATTAACAGAACAGAACTTAAAAACTTTATTCATCCATTTAAGGGCATCCAGTTCAAAATTGTTCAAGTGTTACAACTACATTTTGCTTAGTTCAGCCTTGTACCTTTTGAACTTTGTGGTTTGGACCTCTTCCACATCTTTCCAATCAATCTCAGGAAACTTTCACTTCCAGTATGCCATAGCAGTGTATTCAGATACTCCTTGAAATACTCTCTTGGCAAAAAGTCTGTTAAAGTCAGGCATAGTTTCATTTGCCCTGGGCTCCCCAAAGTAATTCTCAAGTCTGTCCATGGCCTCTACAATGTGTGAGTCAGCAAATTTGAGATTTTTGTACAGACCCTATTGGTCTTGTTTATTCATTCTCCCCATAGGGCTGAAGAACTTTGCCATATAATTAAAGTCTTCTTGTTGGTCAGTTGGCAAGTCTTCTGGTCCTTTTGCAGAGAGTGGTATGGCTGAACTTAGTCTGTTGGTTCCACCACTTTGCTGGAGAGAGGCATGTTGTCTTTTCATTTCATTGTATATTTTGGCCATGTCAACTCTCCTCTGTTCATCCTGGTAGCTTAGCTAGTCTCCCCAAGCTTCATCTTGTGTTTGATTTGGGTATAGTCCTTCATGGACTCTGAAAAATTCTCTCACATGATCTAAAATTTCAGCTTTATACTCTTGTCTGTTTCTGTGAGTTGGCAAGCTTCTTTTCTCTCTGCTAGTATTAGTTCTGTGATCTTTTGCTGACCTCCTTTGTTGATTTGATCCAGGTCTTTGCTGTCCAGGTCTTTGCTGTCCACCTGATCTATCTCTATCATCATCCCTTCTATGAACAGGGTGGGGAAATCCTATGCAGGGTTCATTTGAGGCCTTTTCTCTTTCTTCCCTAGCCTTGCTTTGCTGTTCTTCAGCTTCATTTCTGATTCTTATTTCTCTGTCTCTTGCTCTCACCTGTTCCTCTGTAAAATGTAGGGGCCTTACTGTTGATCCTTCAGGCTTACTTGTTTCCCCCTTTTTGGCAGCATCATCCTTTGGTGGAGTAAGATGCTATTTGTAGCCTCTGCTGTTCCAATCAGAGAGTCCAATTTTGACTCAATGGATGTGAATCTGTTGTCATGATCAGTCAGTTTCTCAGTGACACTGCGAAATCTGGTGCCGAATGCCAATGCCATTGAATCATTTTCTTGGGAAATATGTTGTGTGAGACCTGTAAGGTTGTTAGTAATATTGATGTTGAGCTGTCTCATCAGATTTCCTTGTTGTTGGACAACAATATTCTGCGCATCAATGTACTCTGCAATGGCCTGGAATTTTTGCTCAATGGAGTAACTTTTATCATTAAATGATGAAGTCATGGATCTGAGGTACATGGCTTGTTGCTCCAATTCTTCAGCCAGCAGATCTGCGGCTTTTTCAAAAGTTTCATTGGAGATGCCAGGGGCCAGCTGAGAGAGTTTGTGTCGGGTGTCAGCTGGTTCTGGTTCTGTTTGCTGTCCTCTGTCTTGATGTTGGGTAACATCTGCATCTACTTCCAAATCTTCAAGTATTTGGGTGGATGTGTATGCTGGTGTGGTTTTGGCTGCTATTCCCCCTTGCTCTGTGTTGGGGATTTCCTTGACTGGAGTTGCAGTAGCTGAGCCAGTGTCCACTACGTTTGTGGGGTCAGCCGGAGTTTCAGCAGATAATGGTTGAGGTGTTGTCTTAGCTGGTGTGGTTGACTTGTTTGATGCATGTGGCTGTAGAAAAGAGCTTAAGAGAGTGTTGTCATCAATTGCATCAGCTATTTGTTCAGTCTATTTGCCTTGGCCATCATCATTGTTATCAGCAACATTATCATCATTGTGATCATCACCATCATCATCATCATCGGTATTGCTGCCATCAGTTGATTTATCACTGTCATTGTCAGAGTGTAGATGTATCTTGGCTTTAGCTGCATCAACCATATCCTAGAGTGGTGATTCATCAAGTACAACAACCAGGGTTGTGATCCCAAGAAACTTGAAAAACCAGGCCTCCTCAGCAAGCATGTGTTCTGAGTCTTGAAGCTGATCTCTGGAATCACCTTCCTTCCATTCAAGATATGTTGCAATGCGATCATCAATATCATTTGCAGACATTTGTGCCGGTTTTTCGGGGGTTTCTTCATCACCATCTCCTGTTACTTTTGCAGCCTCCTCATTTTGAGGTTGTTCATCTTCACTGCCACTTTCCTCTTCTGGTTGTTCTGCCTCACTTTCAGGTTCCTCTTCTTCTTCTTCTTCATCTTCATCAATTAACTTTCCAAAGTCTATCTTGTCCAAATTTCATGGGACTTTTTGTTTCTTTCTTTGGCTGGTAGTGTGTTTTGTAGGTTTCTTTCTCTTCCCTTCTCCTGCTTTCTTCTGATGTTTAACATAGGTAAACATGACCTTGGATTCATGCAGTTTGTAGAGTTGTACAGCAGGAACTTGGAGACATTGCATCAAGTAGTGTAACTGAATCCCATATGACTTTTTCACCCAAAATTGATCTTTCTTCTTCTTCCCCTCTGCTATCCCCTTTTTGGCCGCATTAGCTTCACCTTGGATTTGCTCTTTGATTCTCAAGAAGAAGTAGGTTGCCTAATTGAATTCCAGATTATTGTAGATGATTCCCATAAGTCGCATTCTGGCTTCTGTCATGGCATTATTTGCCCCGAGCTTTCCTTCAATGCTCTTTCCAATTAGGGCACTGAACTCACTGAATGGTTTCTTTAATGCAGATCTAAGGCAATTGACCTTCTTAGATCCTGGATTTGCAGTTTTGGCGATTGTTGTCCAGAAATCATCCAAGTTTTGTGGTACCAATGTCACTTTTGCTTGACCCTTATTTGAAAGTTTAAGATGAGTACGAATTACCTTTGCTGTGACGACCACTTCTGTGTTGTTGACAGATGCAACAATCTTGTCTTCCTCCCATTCATCACCTTCTTCTGCAAGGAGCCCATAAACATATTTTGCAGTTTTCCAGAAGGAGATTAGACTTTCATAACAGATTTCGGTTATTGGAGGATTTAGAAACGTTGATAATCTTAGGCTTTTGCATCCAGCTGCCAAGCATTTCGCTTCCTCATCATTTCCGCATAGTTTTAAGTAGTGTTCATCCTGAAAGAACGATCCAGTAGCAATCGAATTTTCATACCCAGCTTGGGTGTTTGAGGAGGATGATGCCATTGTTTGAGTAGAAATTTTAGGTTTTGGAAAAGCTTTGAATTTGCAGTGAGAAATAGGGTTTATAACTTGCAATGAAGTGTAAAGGTTTCTGAAAAACCTCTAAGTGTCGTTTATATAGGATGATTTGGGTAGTGTGAACGTGGTTGAATATGGAAGGATGTAATGGCGTGATTTTATGTATATAAATCCCGATATTTGAGTGTAGTGGGGGGAGTGGATTGAGGTAAGTAATGATAGATCCCGGGAATCGAGGCGTTGTAATTCAAAAAATAATATGGTTACCTCCATGATTGTTAATTGATCTCCACGTGTGTAATCATCCACAGATTAATCCTCCATAACTTCCTTATTCTCCACGTGTATACAAGTTGATTTTGTTCACAGTATAATTTGCCCATGACTCCAATCTTTATTTCGGTGGAGTGCCTTGGCCGGTCACTTAGACGATGTAGTGAATTTTTCACTGAGCTGCTTTATTCTACCATTACTAACAATCAGTGAAGTTAACTTCGCCGAGTACCAGTGCCTTACCTGCTACATCTCCCGTAATGGCAAAGGTTTAAACAAATTCGATGAAGTCACTTGGTGATTACTCCGCTTAGCCGCTCTTTGGTACTTAGTCAATTTCAATCATTCCCAACTCGCTTCTTAACATGCTAAATCTTTCATGACTGAGTGGTTTAGTGAAGATGTCAGCCAATTGATCTTCAGTGGGTATGTATTTTAGGATGACATCTCCTTTTTCAACATGATCTCTGATAAAATGATGTCTCACATCAATGTGTTTTGTTCTTGAATGCAACACTGGATTTTCAGTGATAGATATGGCACTTGTGTTATCACACATGATTGGGATAGTCTTTTCCTACACTCCATAATCCCTTAGTTGTTGTCTAATCCAAAGTACTTGTGCACAACAACTGCCTGCTGCTATATATTCTGCTTTAGCTGTTGATGTAGATATGGAGTTTTGCTTTTTACTGAACCAAGAGACTAGCCTGGTGCCTAGCATCTGGCATGTTCCAGAGGTGCTTTTTCTATCTATCTTGCATCCAGCATAGTCAGAGTCTGAATATGATATCAACTTGAATCCTCCATCTTTTGGATACCAAATTCCAACACTAATAGTGTTTTTCAGGTATTTGATTATTCTTTTGGCTGCTAGAAGATGTGATTCTTTTGGTTGAGCTTGAAACCTTACACACACTCCTACTGCAAATGCTATATCAGGTCTGCTTGTAGTTAGATGAAGTAGGGATCCAATGATTCCTCTATACATTTTCTGATTAAAATCTTTTCCAGCTTCATCTTTTCCAAGAATGACTCTTGCACACATTGGTGTATCAGCTGTGCCACTTGTATCCATACCATATTTGTGTATTAAGTCTTTTGTATACTTGGCTTGACTAATGAAAATACCATCCTTCATTTGCTTTACTTGAAGACCAAGAAAGTAATTTAGTCTCCCATCATGCTCATCTGAAATTTGCTCTTCATCAGGTTTGCAAATTTCTCACACAGCTTTTCATCCTCTGATCCAAAGATGATGTCATCAACATATATTTGTGCTAGCAATGTGCTTGTTCCTTCCTCTAACTTGAATAGAGTCTTATCTATAGTTCCCTTGTTGAATCCATTCTTGATCAAAAATTGTGATAGTGTTTCATACCAAGCTCTGGGTGCCTGTTTGAGTCCATAAAGAGCTTTCTTGAGTTTGTATACTTTGTCTTCTTTTCCTATGAGTTGGAAATTGTTCCACATATACTTCTTCTTCCAAAAGTCCATTCAGAAATGCACTCTTGACATCCATTTGATAGACTTTGAAGTCTTTGTGTGCAGCAAAAGCTAGAAAGAGTCTGATTGCCTCCAGTCTTGCCACTGGTGCAAATGTTTCATCATAATCTATTCCTTATTCTTGAGAATAGCCTTTTGCAACTAGCCTTGCTTTGTTTCTGACCACTGTTCCTTGTTCATCCATCTTGTTTCTGAATACCCATTTTGTTCCAATGATGTTGGCTGTGTCTGGTCTTTCAACAAGTTCCCAGACTTCATTTATTTCAAATTCATTTAGTTCTTCTTGCATGGCTGTAATCCAATATGCATCTTGGATTGCATCATCTATAGTCTTGGGTTCCACTTGTGATAGAAAACATGTTAGCATATGCTCTAGTTGTCTTATGGTTCTAACTCCTGTGTAAATGTTTCCAATGACTTGTTCTTCTGGATGATCTCTTAGCCAATTTAGGTCAGGTTGAAGTTGTTCTTCACTTGGTACTTCTACAACTTCAGGTTCTGTATGAGCTTCAGGTTCTGGTGCTTCTTATGTTGTAATGAATTGTGGCTCATCTTGATTTCCAAGATTGTGACTCAGAATAGTGGCTGGTATAGTTGCATTCATATACACTTGCCTTTGTGCTGCTTTTTCTTCCTGTTCTTGAAGACTTTCACCATTTGTGTTTGGTTCATCAAAGACTACATGTATTGATTCTTCAATCACCAATGTTCTTTGGTTGAGTACTCTGAATGCCTTGCTGGTGTCTGAGTATCCCATAAAGATTGCTTCATCAGCTTTTTCATCAAAAGTATATAACTGATTCATGTTCAAAACAAAACATTTAGATCCAAACATGTGTAAGTGTGAAATGTTAGGTTTTCTTCCGCTCCATATCTCATATGGAGTCATTCCATGATGTTTGTTAATGATTGATCTGTTTTGTGTATAGCATGCTGTGTTTGCTGCGTCAGCCCAAAACCTCTTTGGTAGGCATGCTTCTGCAATCATTGTTCTGACTGCTTCTTTGAGAGTTCTGTTTCTTCTTTCTGCTACACCATTTTTTTGTGGAGTTCCTGCTTTAGATAATTGATGTAATACTCCATTTTCTTCACAATAAGTTCTGATCACTTCATTTAGAAACTCTGTGCCTCTATCTGATCTGATCTTGATAATCTTTAGTTCTTTCTCATTTTGAATTCTTCTTAGTAGATCTGGCATCTTCTTGAGTGTCTCTTTCTTCTTGTTCATGAATATGGTCCACGTGAATTTGGAGAAATCATCAACCACTACTAGAGTGTATTTCTTACCGCTTACACTTACTGGTGTGACTGGTCCAAACAGGTCCATATGTAACATGTGCAGCATTATTGTTGTTGATTGGTAGGGCTTTGATTTGAAGGAGCTTTTGATTTGCTTCCCTTTTTGCCATGAATCACAGAGACTTTCTTTCTTGAATGTGATCTCTGGCAGGCCTTCAACTAACTTGTTCTTTGATAATGTGTTGATGGTCTTGAAATTCAGATGATTTAATCTTCTATGCCAAATCCAGCTGGTTGATTGTTTATTTTTGATAAGCAAACATGTTTCTGCTTTAGCTGTTTTCCAATCCACCACATACATGTTATATTTTCTTCTTCCTGCAAGAACTACTGTGTTGGTTTGGCTGTGAATTACTTTGCATCATTTCTTGTTGAAGTGTATATTGTAGCCTTTGTCACAGAATTGACTGATGCTCAGCAGATTGAAGTTTAGTCCCTTAACATATGCCACATTTTGAATCTTCAAGTTGTTCTTGAGCATTGTGCCTTCCCCCTTAATCTTTCCAGGGTTTTCTTTGCCTCCAAATGTGACTTTGGGTCCATCAAAAGCTTTGAAATCAGTGAGCCATCCTTTGTTCCCTGTAATGTGTCTGGAACATCCACTGTCTATGTACCATACACCCTACAAAACAAATTAATTATGTTTAGGTACTGTTGGAAATATTATTTGTGTTTTGATGATGATTCGTCACGTAATTAGACAAATCACTTACAACCCAAGATGATGAAGTCATAACTAACTGTTATAGTGCATAATGAAAGAAGAATCAAGAAATGGTCTAGAGATAAAATGTATAAGTTCTGTCTAGAGTCTGAACCTTGTATAGGTTGTTTCAGACAAGCATTGTAATAGAATAGGAACTAGGCAAACAGCTGAGTTACAACAAGAAAACTGAGTATGCACATGAAGAACTGAGGGTTCAAACTCAGTAATGCAAGAACTGAAGAAGGTAAGTTCGCTGAGGGTCACAAACTCAGTTGGCTTATCTAGAAGACTGAAGAACCGAAGGACACGACTCGGCTACGAAAATCGAAGAACGAGGTAGCAAACTCAGTTAGAAGCTGATTAAGTCGTGACTATAAGTCAGGATTCAGGCAAGTCTGTGGTGACCTGGAACTGAACTATAGATCATGTAAAACTGAATAATCTTAAGGACAAAGATTATCAGTTACCAGGATAAGAAGAAACTGAATGGTGTACTCTGACTTAGTCAATTAAAGTCATATGTCAAGTATACAAGGCACTCAGCTTTGAAGAAGAGTAGAAAACTGAGTTAAGTCCTTGCTGAATTTAAACTGACTATACGACAAAGATCGTACACATGAAAATTGGCTAAACGACAAATGTAATGGCTACAAGAGCTAGTGACCGTTAAATCACCCCTATAAATACACAAGAGAATCACTTGAAGAAACAAGAGAGAGAGAGAGGATCAGAAAAAGAGCTTTACAAGCACATATCCAAAGATCCAGATCCAGAAAATCAGATCATATATATCTAGAAAAGGGGAAGTCAGCAGAATTGCCTTGAAGATTTCAAAGAAAGATCCAGTAACCCATTAAGGGGGAAAGAAGGCATCTTGGAGCTACAAAGCCAGATCCAGAGGAGTCAGACAGCTCACTGAATTAATCTCTTGATTAATTCTAAACTTAACCTTTGTGAAAAAGGGTTGGTTGTGCATAGTTTGAAGAGAGCAATTCCACCTTTCTTCATACGGTTGCAACTTGGTTGCCACAGCTATTGGTTCAGTCTGCGGACTGTGTTGGTGTTAGTGGTGAGCTGGTGAAGGAGCAATTCCACCTCCGAAAGATCAGTGTGCAGAGTGAATGGAGCAATTTCACCTTTCTTCATTTTGTGTAGACAGTGAAACCAGGGTGTCGTGAAGGACTGTCATAGTGCTAGGATTTTGTAACAGTTATCTCAAATTCTAGTGATACCTCCTACACCACAGGAGAAGGGGAGACGTACGGGATTACACCACCCGGAACTTCCATAAACAAATATTGTGTTGATTTACTTTATGCACTCATGTTTGTTTTATTTTTTGCATTATCACTCAACAAACACCAGACACTGAGTAAGCACAAAACTGATACATAGAAGGTCTAGATTCTTATTGGCACATCTATTGCACTAAAGGCTAGTTTTATCCGCTGCCAGTTAACAAGACTAAATATAAGTCAGTATTGACTTATACTCAGTTAAGTTAGCTGAACTCCGCACAAGTTTCAGGACAGGAACAAAACTGAGCTAAGTATCAGTTTGAGTTTGATAAGAAACTCAGTTCCTGGGGCTTTTTCAGTTTTGGGAAAGTTTTTTGTGACAAGTTTATTCACCCCCCCCCCCCCCCTAAACTTGTGTTAGCCTTTCTAAGGGACCAACAGGTATCCAACACTGCTTGGGTCCATACATGTTAGCAGTCATGCCTTCTACTCCAAGTGTATATCCAAATTATCTTCTTTTTGGATAATTGAAATCATCAACTTCATATGTATAAGGCATGGCAGAATAGCTTCTGATATTTCTACTGAAGGTATTCTGATACTTTTCTCTACTTTTTGGTGCATTTGCATCCTTCTTCACCTTCCAATATGCATGGGAAACCTGTGCTGCTTCATGTGTCTAGGAACATACCTAGATTGACTTTTCTTAAACATATGATGCATATCATGGTATGGTTTCTTCTTGTATTTTGGAGGTGCAACATTCCAATCATCCTCTGAAGGATAAAGTCTTCCTTTACCTTTCAGTAGGTCTTTGTTTTTGGTTGACTGGAATGATGGTTTAGTCTGCTGATTCACAATATTAGGTTTTGACTTCACTGGTACATGATGAGTGGTTGAAATTATGGCATGTCCTTTTCTGAACTTTGGTCCATTATTGGTCCTAGATTCCGAATTGTGTTGTCCAATGTTTCTATTCTCATCCTGACTATTGTAGCCAAGACCAGATCTGGATCCAAACCTTCTTAGGGGTTTCTAAGCTGGTGCATTTAGTGGTGCAGTGGTGTTTTTAGCTGCTAGGTGGATTTTCTCAACTGATCTGTTAGCAGTGGACGAGTTATCATTTGCTGCTTTTTGATTAGGTGAGTATGTCTCCTTAGTAGCTAGTTGAGCTTTCAATTTGTCCAGTTGTTCCTTCAATCTTTTATTTTCTTTTCTTAGATCCTTACATTCCTTTTCCAGAATTTCATGATTCCTCTCAATTTCTTCAAATTTATTCATGAGATTTTGGACTAGGGCTGTTGGATCTAATGGGAGAATAGAAGATTGTGCAGTGTTAGATGTGGATGCATTTGATGAAGAGTAAGAACTAGATGTTACCTCAGTTTCATCAGATTCTTTGGCCATAAGACATAGACTTTCTTTATTATCTGAGCTGTCACCTTCATCTTCATCTAATTCTTTGGTCATGAGACATAGACATGCTTTTTCATTATCTGAGCTGTCTTCTTCATCACTATTATCTGAATCATTGTCAGATGATTCTTCATTCTTTTCACTGCTGGATTCAGCCTTGAGTGCTTTCTTTCCTTTCTTCTTTGCAGATGCTTTATACTTCTTCCTTTCCTCATCTTTATTGTTTTCTTCAGGTCAGTCAGCCTTGAAGTGACCTTTCTTGTTGCAGTTGAAGCATCTGTATTCATCATCTCTTTTCTTCATGTCTTTGTTTGAGCTTGATATCTTGTTTGATGATGAGTTTCCTTTGAATGGCTTCTTTTTGCTAAACCTGTCAAAACGTTTAACTAATAAAGCTACCTGTTCTTTGAGTTCTAGTTTCTCTTTGCTGATACAATCATCAAAGTTACTTTGCTGTGGTGCTATCAGTGCACTGACTCTTTGTGTCTCTGCCGGAGCACCATCTTCACTGTTCAATTCGAATTCATAGGCTTTTAGTTGGGACATCAGAGTCAGGGTGTCAGTGTTTGCAAGATTTGTTGTTCCTCTGATTACTGATGTTATGATCTTCCATCTTTCAGGCAAGCCTCTCAAGATCTTTAAACACATTTCTTTATGGGGGTATGTGTGTCCAAGCTGTTGCAGTTCACTGATGATGCTTGAGAATCTGTTGTCCATTTGATCAATGGATTCACCAGCCTTCATCTTGAAATTCTCAAATTTCTGTTTTGCAACAGATAGTTTGTTTTCTTTAACTGCCTCAGATCCTTCATTTATCAGTGCCAGCTTGTCCCACATCTCTTTTGCTATTTTGCAATCTTTAATTCTCATGAACATGTTTCTATCTAGGGTCTTCAAGATCATATCTTTTGCAACAAAGTCTAGATTTTCTCTTCTCCTGTCATCCTTGGTCCAATCTTTCTTGGGTTTATCCACTTCTTTTCCTTGGTCTGCTCATGTGGTTATCACAGTCGTGATCATGATTGGGCCATCATTAATTACATCCAGCATCTCCTCATGAGTTGCTGCAAGATGAGATAACATTCTTATTTTATATTCATCAAAATGATTAACATTAAAAACTGGTACCTTAGACGTAAAGTTTGAGGAATCCATAAGTACATATTTGATATATTTATGTATATAAGTAGAAAGCATAGAATTGAAAACTACGTTGAAAATATGTGATCTCCTTGTTACCAGAAATTAGATCTGAATAGGTTCTGATACTAGGATCACTGCTCTGCTACCAATTGTTGGTACCAGAGAAGGGTAAAACTATAGTCAGAGGGGGGGTGAATGACTATAGTGGAGTTTCAAAAAAAATTCTTATATTTAAAAGCTTTTGGGCAGTGGATAAGTCCCTTCTTACTAAGTTATTTCAAGGTAGTTTAAGCAATCACAAATATATGATATAATATAAGTAATTAAATGAATGCAGTAAGGTAAATTGCAGAAAGTAAATTGACACAAGACTTATAGTGGTTCAGGGTGGGGTAATCCCTTAATCCACTCTTCTCCTGTGATGATCGGAGGAATTCACTATTGTTTTCACAGATACAATAGTACGATTGTCCTTGACTTCACAAGCTTCACAATCTACAAGACAATCACTCCTTCACTGCAACAGCTTCGGTGACTCGGTCCTTTCATCGCTCCTTGGGATCAAATCCTTCAGCAGCTATCACAAACACAACTCCCTCTCAGATGGCTCTGATTCAGTTGCTTGATTTATGTGAATTGAATTCACCAACTTGTTGATCAAACTCAATGCTTGATGTTTGATTTGTAGCTCTTAGATTTGAGTTGATCACTAGATATTTCTTTTTAGCACAGATAGAAGGTTTTTTACTTTGACAGAGTTTTTGCTCAGATTTATGATCGTGTATTCTTTTTTTTCTTTTGTCAGTGCCTTCTATTTATAGCCTTGATTATTCTTGATTTGAATTTCCGTCCGTTGGCTATATTAATGAGGGGAATAATCCTTGATTTTATTCTTGATTCCCCCTTAATTGTATTCTCCTTGATTTTAGCGATCGGATTTTTCTTCAAACGTTTACCGTAAAATCTGTCCTTGATTGATCCTCTATTGATTGTGCATTTAATGCTTGATCTTCTGTATCTTCTTCATATTTCAATAATCTGACTAAGTAAGGTTTACTCAGCCGTTCTTTGATCGGTCAAGTGATCCATCTGACTTTTCCGCTTAGATCTTCCTTCACTGCTTTGTCTTCACTCAGCCGAAAGTCAGTTTACTTTGCCGATTCACTGTTTACTTCATCCTTTCAGTTTAAGGAGAATCCTTGTACTTCACTGATCCTTGATTTGGGTGAGATCAGTGTACACCATATTTAAACATTAAGTTTCATCACTCAAAACATAATTTGGACTTATCCAAGGTCATCACAGACTTTCTTGGTTATAAGTCAGACCATAATGTCTTTATTGCTTCTCTGCTAGTGCTTGGCTGGCTTCACTCTGCTGAAAGTCTGTTCATGCTTTTCCGTCCTACCAACTAGTATAATACTTGTCTGACTCAACTTATACAACATGTCAGACTCTAAGTAAAGACTTACACAGAGAATTCTAACTTATTTCAGGCTTGCTATAATAGCTAGTATGGCCATCATCAAAACATAATAAAATGTTCCTAACAAATCAAGATTGACAGCTAGAGATAACAGGATTCTCACAGAGTTTAGTTTAGCTATAGGAGCAAAGGTCTCCCTATAGTCTAACCACAGGTCTGTGTGAACCCTCTAGCAACCAGTCTTGCTTTGTACTTGTCCAGACTGCCATCAGCATTATACTTTATGTTAAATAGTGATTTACAACTGACAGGCCTGTTTCCTGGTGGAAGAGTGGTCAAATCCCATGTATGGTTATTGAGAAGAGCAGACATCTCAGTTTGAATGGCACTCTTCCAGTTAGGGTCATTGAGGGCCTCATGAATGTTTCTGGGTATGCACTCTTTGTCTAAGCTTTTGGTAAACAAGCAAAATGCAGGAGACGACTTATTATAAGACATGAAAGTATAAATGGGGTGTTTCGTGCACAACCTTTTACCTTTCCTGAGAACAATATTCCTATCATCAACTTTAGGTGGAGAGATAATACCTGATTGTTGGGGCAAGGTGTGTGTAGTATCATCCTGGAAGTGGTACATTGTTGTCTTGAGTGGTAGTAGTTGTGATACTAGTACCTGGAGCATCATTATGTATGACTCTGGACTGTCTTCTTTGGTATACATTTGTAACAGGGAGTTTGTCCATCTGTTGAGAGTTTGCAGGTTCATCCTGCTGTGAGGTTGAGGGTTGTCTAGCATATTCTTCTTGATTATCCTGTACAGGGGGTTAGTGTAGGAGGAATAATAGACACAGGAATATAAAAAATGTCCCAATTATCAGCACTTTCAGAAAAGGTGTCAGTTTGATCATTATAGAAATGTGTTTCTTCAAAGAACTTGACATCCATAGTGTTGTAAAACGTCCTAGTGCTAGGGGAGTAACACTTATATCCTTTTTGGTTGACATAGTATCCCAAAAAATGCATTTGTGAGCTCTAGGGTCAAGTTTACTTCTGTGCTGAGCATGGATATAAACAAAGACAGTGCATCCAAAAAAATTCAAAGGTAGGTGAGTGGTGAGATGAGTGCAATGGTGAACTAACAGAAGGGTTTGCAGGGAATTTTTAAAGTTTAACACTCTGCTAGGTAATCTATTGATCAAATAAGTGGCAGTGAGTATAACTTCACCCCTGAGATACTTAGGCACATTAATGGAAAAACATTAGGGATCTTGCCATTTCAAGTAGGTGTCTGATTTTCCTTTCAGCAATTCCATTCTGCTGAGGTATTTCAACACAACTACTAATATGGACAATACCCTTTTCTTTTAAGAAAGTGCTTAAGTTAGATTCAAAATATTCCTTAGCATTATCAGTTTTTAGTACTTTAACTTTGGTATCAAACTGAGTGGTGACCATAGTATAAAAGGTTTGAAAATTAGTACCAACTTTAGATTTGTCTTTCATAAGATATAGCCAAGTAACCCTAGAGTGGTCATCTATAAAGGTGTCAAACCATCTACTACCAGTTACATTCTTAACCCTTGAAGGGCCCTGTTGGTCTCTTGAAAAGGCTTTGGTTAATTTTAGAGGGGGGGTGAATAAACTTAACACTTAAAACTTTTGGAGTTAACAAACTCAGCAACTTCGACACCTGGCGATAGCTCGATAGTCCGTCGACACTCGCAGTCCGCCGACTATTGACTTTACTGAATTTGTTGCAGCGGAATATATTTAAATTAAGCCTTATTACTTGTTGTTAAAATATGATACCAAGTATTAGATACTCAGTAGTGTATGTGTGTGATTCAGTTGCTAGTTCAGTAAGTTGATGTGCTTAATGTACTGAATGCAGAATTTAAATGCAGAAAGTAAGTAGGCAATTTTTATAGTGGTTCCAGGTGGTGTAATCTTGTCAGTCCACTCTTCTCCTGTGATGTTGGAGGTAATTCACTAGAGATCCTTGAGGTAGCAGTTACAAAAATCCCTAAGTTGCTGGTCCTTCACCAATAACTATGGCTTCACAACCGAACACTTGGAATAGGTAGGATTGTCTTTCCAAAGTCTTCCACCGGTCCTTGAAGGGTAGGATTGCCTCTTCACTAGATCCACCACAAACAACGATCCTTGACACCCAAAGATGCTTCACTGGTCTTCGGAGATTTCTTATAAAAGAAAGTTTGAATCAAGTAAGTGATTCAGCTTTCAGTAGCTTGATCAGGATGATATGATCAGCAGCTTGAGGTCTTCAAGTGTGTAAACTTGATGTAGCTTGATAGCAGATTACACTTGAAGAAGTTTACTGGATCAGTAGCTTTATGCTCAGTAGGGTCAGTAGGGTGTTTAATCAATTTAAATCTGATAGCTCAAGATAGATCCTCAATTTTCATCACTTGTATCTGAATTAGGAGTCCTCTATTTATAGGTGAGAATCCTTGTGACTTATGTTTGAAATTCAAACATAGCCATTTCAGATTTGTCCCATCTTGACTTGCTTTCTGTCACTGTTCATAGTACTGACACTGTCAGAATGCTTTTTGACAGTTTTCAGTCTGTTCACCCTTTGACTTATGACCATTGGATAAAGCTATGTTTCTTTCCAACGTCCATTTAATCTTAAGTATTGATTTGTTTGATAAAATCAGAAGTTTTTATCTGTCCTTATCCTTATATTTATCCAATGTAACCCTTGAATAATCCGAAATATATGACAGTAGGTTCCTGTGATTGTAAGTCTGCTGAAATGCATATCAGTCAGCTGTTCCAAGGTTGCTGTGTTTATAAAAACACTTCAGCTGACTTCTCTTATATCTAACTTTTTATTATTAAGTTAGAGTACACCATTTTAAATATAGCTAAGTTCCAATTACCACTTAACTTGTGGAATTTAGACCTTGTACACAAGGTATATGTAATCAGTTTAGGTCATCACAGACTTCCCTAAATTCTGATTCCATATCCTTGACTTTAAATACTAAGTTTGATCCCTTAGCCTTCAATAACTGAGTTTGGAACCTCAGCCTTCGGTCTTCGACGGGTTCCTAAACTAGTCTACCGACTCGGTACCCTGCGATCTAGACAAAAGTCCGTCGATGAAAGTCACCGACCTTTTACGATGCTTGTTTGATCAAACATATACAAGATCAAACTCTAATAAACCTATACATTTGATCTAGACATGTTTTTGCCTTTGCTCTATAACATCTAGTCACTCATCACTATGGATTCACTATGGATTAGGGAAAAAGGTTTAGATTGCACATAGAGGAGTTTGGCATATAAAGATTTAGTCATTTTGGCAAACTGACAGATTTCACATTGCAAATGATTAAGATTATAGCCTTTAAATTTATCAGGAAACAAAGCTTTTAAATAGGCAAAACTTGGGTGACCTAGCCTATAGTGCAACACCATTACATCATCAGAATTACAACTACTGATACTAGAAGCAAAATGCAACTTGTGCTTTCCAGATTTTGCACCATCATTAATGATAAATAGCCCAGAACATGCCTTAGCATTGCCAATTATCCTCTATAAGAAATGATCCTGGAAAATGCATTGGTTAGCAGAAAACACAACATCCCAATTTAGATCTTGAGTTAGTTGGCCAACGGAAATCAAGTTATAGTCAAGATTAGGAAAATATAGGACATTTTTTAGGCTGACAGTGTCAGAGATGGTTACATCTCTAGTTCCTTGAGCGTAGAAGATGGAACCATTAGCAATTTTAACTTTGTGAATGTGGTTACAAGGTTTGAAATTGGTTAGAAGGCTCTTAGTAACAGTCATATGAGAAGAGGCCCCTGAGTCAATAATCCAAAGTTTCTTCTCAATCTTAGAGGTACTAAGAGCAGAAAGAGACATGCCTGTTTTGGCATGAGTGGCAGATTCGTTCAGAGTAGAATCAGACATTTGCTGACTTAGGTAAGCTTTGAGGGCTTCAAGTTGATCCTTGCTAAAGGATGGGCTTTCTTTCCTTTCTTCAGAAACCATTCTCCCATGGTTCTCCTTGATGTTCTGTTTTGAGGACTTCCATTTTTCAGGCTTACCATGGATTTTCCAACAGGCTTCCTTAGTGTGGTTGGTTCTCCTACAATGTTCACACCATAGTTTGTCCTTTTTGTTCTTGCCATAAGAGGTAGAATTCTTATTGTTTTCCATTTGGTCATGAGTTTTCCATTGGGATAAGAGAGCTGAGCCTTCAACAGTGGTTTCAGAGGTGTTTCCTTTGAGCATAAGAGTTCTCCTACTCTCTTCATGCTTGATTTCAGAGAAAAAAACTTTGAGAGATGGGAGAGGTTTAGTGGCCAGTACTCTACCTATTACATCATCGAGGGAAGGATTTAATCCCATAAGGAATTTGAATATCCTTTTTTGTTCCACCACATGTTTGTAGATAGTGGCATCATTAGCATTCTTCCAACATATCTAATTGTTGCCATGCTCTGGTGAGTTGATTGAAGTACTGGGTGACAGTAAGGTTTCCTTGCTTGTATCCTTGAATCTGAGCCTCTATCCCATAGATCTTAGATGTGTTATCTTTCTTTGAGTAGAGATCACGAGCAGCAGCCTAGATTTCTTGGGCTGTATCATAGAACATGAAGTTTTCACTAGTATCCTTGTTCATAGACCTGAGAAGGATAGTCATGACTTGGTTATTTCCGTATCCCAAGCATCAAACTTTTCATCTTCTGCATTCGGTGCAACTTTGGATCCAGTGAGGTATCCTATTTTGCTTTGGTCAGTGATGAACATCTTCATGGATTTGGACCATAGATAGTTGTTGCCATCTAATTTGTGGCTTGTGACAGGAGTTGATGAATCAGACAGCCCAGAATTTTGGTTATTCTGTGGTTCTGCTGTTGTTACATAAGAAAGAGAAGACTTGATGAAGAAGAAATTTGAAGATTGAGCTAAACAAGGCTCCGTACCATGAAAAGATGAAATAAAACAAGTAATAGAGAAAAAATCTTCTTATTATTATTAACAGAAAGAGATAAGTATATATAGGATACAAGATTTACTTGGGGAGTCTAGGGGTTTGGTTTAGCAGAGTAAGTAATAGTAGCAGACAGGCAGACAACATCAATAAATGTTGTCTGCCAGTAAGATCAGCCGTCAAAAACATAAATGGATTAACGGCAAGTAGTTGGGTGATAACTTAACTCAAACATATTAAAGGAATAATGTACCCCACTAATATGTTTGATACATAATAAGATAATATAAATTATAATAATGATATAATTTCTACACTTTTTGTGAAAAAGAAAAACGGAACCTGGAGATACTGTGTGGATTACAGAAGATTGAATGACTTGATTGTCAATGATAGCTACCATATTCCTCTAATTGATGAATTGTTGGATGAGTTAAGGAGAGCCAGGGAATTTTCAAAAATAGACTTGAGGTCTGGATTCGATCAGATTTTGATGACTGAAGATGATGTCCAGAAGACTGCATTCGTAACTCACCATGGCCGATTTGAATTCAAAGTGATTCCATTTTGGCTCACAAATGCCCCAGCTACATTTTAGAGAAGTATAAATGAGATATTGACACCATACTTGAGGATGTTTGTGCTGGTATTTGTTTTATGACAACATAATCTTAAACCCTGACATGGCTTCTCACATACATCTTAAAGTGTATCTAGAAGTTTTGAAGAAGAGCCAATACTATGCTAAATTTCCAAATGCCTTTTTGGACAAACCAAGGTGGAATGCTTACGCCATATCATACAGGAGGATGAAGTGCATGACGACCCAACCAAGATATATGCCATGTTAGATAGGCCTCAACCCCATAATGTGACTGAACCAAGAGGGTTTTTGGGCCACACAGGTTACTATATGATATTTGTGCCCCATTATGGGATTATTGCTAAACCCATGAATGACATACTCAAGTAATATGGGTTTGGCCTGATTTTGGAATTCCATTTTGCATTGAAACAGATGCATGTGACAAAGGCTTATGAGTTGTTAATAGAAAAACAAGAAACTTGTGGCTTATCTAAGAAAGGCCTTCAACTCAAAGAAGACGGGATTGTCCATCTACGAGAATAAACTCTTGGCAGTAACCCAATGGAAGCCATATATTCAAGGCAAGCCCTTTGTCATCAAAACTGATCAAGAAATTCTGAAGCTCATTCAGATCAGAGGGTCGCTACAACACTACAACAAAAAAAGGGTGACCAAGTTACTTGGGTTGGATTTCACTATTGTGTATGAAAAGAGAAGTGAAAATGTAGTGGTTGATGTATTGTCTAGGCAAATTCATGTTCAGTGACAACTATTTGTTGTGAGCATAATATCCCCTTCTTGAATGCAAGAAGTAACTTTTAGCTACAAAGGTGACCTGACTTTTAAGGAAAATGTTAGGGCATTGATGATTAGTATAGCCTCAAATCCTCACTATATTATGCACCAGAGGATTCTTAAGTACAAATGGAGCATATATGTAGGAACCTATAGAGGTTTGAGATCCAAATTGATAGGGAAGTTGCATTCAAGTCTAATAGGAGGTCATTCAGGGATCAGGGCATGCTATATCAAGATTAAGAGACCATTTTATTGGCCCCAATTTAAGAAGGATGTTCAAGAAATTATCCAAAAGTGTATTACTTGTCAGCAGTTCAAGAGTCTACATGATAAACCTTAAGGATTGCTCTACCCATTACCAATCCCTCACATGTGTGGTCCTTACCTAGCATGGATTTTATAGAAGGATTGCTAAAGTCCGAAAGAAAGCAAGTCGTCATGGTAGTAGTGGACGTGCTGATCGACCAAGTTCAACCATTGTATTCTACTTGAGAAGAAGAGGCAAATAACATCACCAAAGCGTGAAATAAAGCATGAATAATAGTTAAACGAATAAAATAAATATCATTCAAATTAATTCGTACGAATATTATTATTTGTATTTTCTTGTACGTTAGTTTTATCTTAAGATAAATATAACTCATTAATCATCACATGACACAATTAATGATTCAATGTATTTATGATTATTAAATTTGATTGATAGTAAATTATTTAACAAAGAGTATTTGCAATTGTAATAGAATGTTTGTATAAATTATACGCAATTAAAACATTACACGATTTTTTCGACACATTATATTTTGTTGATGTTTATTAGGTTAGAAAGAATTTAGAGGGTTTCTAGAGATATACCATATATTTGAGACAAATCTTCATTTGATACCAATAAAAGAATAAAAATGTACCATGATTAGTTTGATTCATTGCCTATGAGTAAGAGAAGTAAAATAATTCTATAAAGTATAAAATCATTGTATAACAATTGTCATTAATTAGCATATTTATTTTATAAATTAAGAGCATAGTCAACAATATAGATTTGATATTAAAAAATATTTTTAAAATAATAATTTAACCAAACACATGCAAAGCACGTGCATTTTGCTAGTAAAATTAAAAGGCTATAACATGTTATATGAGATCGTTAGGAATTGATGGTGATTGTTAGAAAATAACATATAGTAAACAATCAATCAAGAACATAAACAAAGAAGAACAAAAATTTAACGTGATTTCCGACAATGTGTTGACTACTCTACGGACAAACGAAGATATTTTATTATTCACAAAAATTTACTCAGATGTTACAATTACATTGGTCTTTATAGGCCTTGGGAATCAAACTCTAACCGCCTTAACAGCCAAACCAGGCGATGACTGGAATGCCCTTAGAAGTAACCCTAAATACAGACGAAATCCATGTAGACGTGTTCCCCAAAAGTAAAGCCGAGAACCAACTCAGCTCAGCAGACTCGGCAGACGATCAACTGTATGACCTCTCAGCTGAACACCCGACTCGATAGACGACCAACTCATTGCTCAGCTGACCAAATGGGCTTCCAGTACAGACTCAGTTGCATAGTTCATGTCATCGGTACACACCATATGTCATATGTCAAACTTACAAAAGTCAAAAACTAAAGCTAAGGCAATTTTCCAACTCAATCTACATCTTACCTTGGGGAGAGTAGGTTGTGATGACTTCCAAATGTTGAGATAATACGCTCGAACATTAAACTTTTCAATCAAATCAGATATCAATTAAATGACTTTTGTTTCCAAACAAATTACATACTAGAGGAACTGCAATACTAGCCAAAACTTCACTCTGTGAATAAAGTAATTTATCATCCTCTGTGCATGGCTCTATTGAATCTAGAGACATGATCCTTAGGAGTTAGGAGCCTCAAACCATCCCTTAGGTTTCTAATTTTGTCAGAAGGCACAATTAAATCAACTTGATCGGTTAGCAAGGTATTAAGCATCAGCTCTGCCACAAGTAGCTCAAACGTAGCAGTTAACTTAACGAAATTTCAGCCAAAACAGTAGATAAATTTCTACTTGAATGAGATTCAAAAAGGAAAGATCCATTTCCATTGATAACTCTTCTTCCATTTTATGCTCATCAAGACATTGAGAAAAAGATAATACACCAGATGCTGCAGCTTCACAGTGTGACAAAAGTAGTAAATAACGTTCTGCAAATTTCAAAGCAATGATATATTCTCTCAGGAATCTCAGATTATTCTCGAGTTCTTCTTGATTATCAATGCATTAATGGCAACTCTGCATTGAGTAAGACCAATAATGTAACAAATACAGAAGTATCAAAGTTTTGACAGATCACCAAGTTGGACATCAACAAGTCCAAGGCAAGCTGCTGCCTGCACAATCATTAGTTTCATATCTATTGATAAATCCTCTAAAAATGAAGATGAATACCTTAAGCACTCATGAAGGCTATTCAAATGGGCTTTCAATCTAGAATTACAATCCAACAGCTGAATGTTATGATGATCATCTAAAAGAGTGATCCACTCTGCAATATATTTCCAAATGAAATTCTTGGTTTTACTACCTACTTTTTGTCAGCTCAGATTCTTCCGAGTGAAAGCAGGGAATGATTTACTACTTTCTTTGCTTCCCTTCACTCAATCACTTGTTTCTTCAAGCACAATGTCTATAAAATTAAGTCAAACACCTGAGAATGCTGTTATGCCTGTTTGTAGGAAGGAAGCAACAACGATTCGCTTCCCTTCAATATAAACATGGTACAAATCCGAGCACATGTACAAATTCGCTTCCTTTTCACAACGCCATTTTAGCTCAAAAGAAGTAAAATTAGTTTTGTTGCAACATTATCTCATTCTACCTCACGTTGTTGAGAACAATAGCAAAAAGCATGAGTTCACTTACTTTAAGTGCTAAATAAATAAAATACTACCGCCGTCACAAATTATAAGTCGTTTTGGTTTTGGACACACAGATTAAGGAACACAATAAATGATCCAATTTTTTATACTTTTAGACTAAAATACATTTTCTGGTGGATTATAAAGTAAAATTGAAATGAATACTAACAGCCACTATATCATTTATTGTTATATCAAAATGACAACTTTTTGGTCTCTTCCATTTAATTTTTTTTTTTTCCGAGGCCACGAATTTTTCACAATTCTCTTCCCATTCCTACTTGTCTTCATTTATTGATGTTTTATTTTTTCCAAAAATATAAAATACTAGTATAAAAAATGTGAAGTTTAGGAGGAGGGATAGATTAGGAAAAATAGCAGTAATGATTACATTGGAAGGTGAAACGACTTATATTATGGGACGATAAAAAAGAGGCAAAACGACTTATAATTTGAGACGGAGGTAGTATAAGAAAAGAAGAAAAAAGAGATATATAGAGTAAACGAGAGGAGGGAGAAAATGATCACCACCGCCACCACCACCACCACAAGAAAGGTTTAGATCACAAAAACCACCGTCTCCTACTCCACCTCCACCGCTGCTGCATGATGAAGAAGTTGTAGGAGCCATGGTTAAGACAAGAGGCGACATGGGCCGTTGTCTTTTAGTCCGCTTCCCTTTTGATACAAGTGTTTGTTGATCATAAAACTGATCCTCCATCATGTTTTCTTTACAAACGACGATGAAGAAGAAATCAAAGCAACTGTATGTATACTTGGCAACCGATCGATCAACTCTCAAGTGCCCAACTTTTTAATTAGTGGGTAAAGAGAGATAGATCAATATATACAAGGGATCAGCTGAGAGAGAGCGATGGTTTGGGAATAGTAGTGATATTAAAAAGTGGTGCAGTTGTGTATATATATAGAGGGAGATAGAGATAATGGAAGCATGAGACTATGAGAGATGGTTTCAAGCAAAAACATCTAACTCTTTTCTTTCTCTGTCTTTTTTATATACATAGAGCACCTATATATATTTACATGGAAGCATGAGACTATGAGAGATGGTTTCAACCTCCTTATGACCTTATCACCCATGTGATACGTAGTAGGCACACAAAAGGTCATCACGTGAAAGATGACAGCCGGGTAATTATTCCGGATAATTACCTAACGTGGTACAGTTTAATAAAGACACGACATATTACACGTGGCTTTATGATGTAAGAACATCCGTCGATTACTTCGTGTATTTACGTCGATGCTTATCTACTTTGGAACAAAAGGTGGGTAGTTCCACTTTCACATCCACAATGTAATATTTTGCATTGTGTTTTTTAGAGCTATTGTAAAGTTCACATCCCCATTGTGAAAAGAGGGCTTATTGTACGAGCTCTAATGAGAAGAATTGTGGTGGAAAGTGATTTTAGAGGTATACCAAGTGGAGAGACGTGATTAATTCACACACACTCTCTTATACATAGTAGAGCTGTGTAGGTGTGAGATGATCACACCCCTCACTCGGTATACCTCTAAAATCACTCCCCCACCATAACTATTCTCGTAATAGAGACTCCCAATTTTCCCAATTCGACTGTTGTTGGTCGTTTCCAACATTTTCTCAATATTATTTAAAAATATTACTATCAGGGATACATTCGACCAAGGCGGAGGCATATTATGTAGGGTGGGGTCATGTGACTCCATTGCGATCCAAGAATTTTTTTTAGTATTAAAACGATGTAGTTTTGTTGTTAGAAAGTGTCGTTTTGTCGATAAAAAATGATGTTTGAGGCTCCGGTGACCTCACTGGAATTTTTTTTGGATAAAATATGTAGTTTTAGACTGCAGTGACACCACTGGAATAAATTTATGTATCCGCCACTGCATTAGACATGCTGTCAACTTCTAATTTAAAAAATAATATGTCATATTTTTTTTATATTTTTTTTATTGAAAAACATTCATCTACTTTTTTTTTTTTTTTGAGGAAAAAAATAACATTCATCTATTGTATTTTGAAGATCAGTCATATTTTTGTATTTTCTTTAGAAACCATATATAAGTCAAATATTTATTTTAAATATTCAAAAAATTTACGTATTACATATCTTACTTTAAAATATCAAAATTTTTGATTATAAATGTTATTCGGAAACATGTGAACATAATAATATTTAAAGGGACGACGCCGGCGTCCCAAATAATGATAATGTACACGTGGATTCCACGTTGACACAATGTCGTCCCAAAAGATACTTAAGTCGTCCCTTAAAATCCAATTATTTTTCCGCCAAAAATTTCCCACCAAAAAAAAATCCCTCCTTTCCAATATAGCGTCCCAAAAAATTAATTGCCGTCCCAAAAAATCGTTCCCGCCAATTTTTTCCTACCAAAAAAATCACTTGAATTTGACTTTTCTAGGATTTTTTTTAAGGGACGCCGTGTCGTCCCAAAAAAACGTTACTTTTGGGACGATTTGGTGTCGTCCCAAAAAAGGTTGTCACAAAAAATGTTATTTCTTGTAGTGGTGCCGTGCGGCATATCCGTGTCAATGTCTGTGCTTCATAGAATGACACTAATATGTGTTGGAATATTTGATCTTCCGGTGACGCCACGAACACGTAATTGTCTTCAAACCGATTCACGAACAAGTAACGATCTTGATAGTATACACTCGAACAGGTAACGGTCTTCATAATCGAGCATCGAACATATAGCAATCTTCGTTGTGGACCATTAATAATAACTAATCAACCATATACTCTGAGTCGTGTCGAAATAACACCGTCCTAAAGGACTTATTTCGGGTGAATCGAAATGTCCCACTAGGATAAAACAGAATCTTCCTCTAATAGAGGGCATCAGAATCAGTAATATTATTTTGACATGTTCATGCCCAGCAAAGTATAATCAAAACAAGACTGGTTAACAAGAAAAAATATTCTTTTTTTTTCCCTTCCATAGAATCGTTTTATGTCTACTCTCAATACCTCTATTATATATATTTATATATACAACACAAAGATGGAGCAACAAATAACTCCACGTTCAGTTTGTTAGCAAAACGTCCGCCGACTTTTCTGTAGGAAAAGATAATGCAGGATAACCTGCTAAATAAGTGGGAAAGAGACTACAAACTCTTTTAATAAATAAATACTTAATAACAAAATAATTTAAGACATTTGGTAAATCAATAATTAAATCCACAATTTTATAGATTAAAATAAAATACAATGATATAAGTTGATGTATTTTAACTTATCTCAAATATGTAATATAAAATAAATCTTTTGAAATATTTTATCATATAAAAATACCAACAATCCCCCACATATTTCAAAAGATTATTGTAAAACAAATATACTTTGCTGGAAATTTCACATGGTGGCATAAACGCATCAACCTGGTGCTTTTTGAGCTATGAACCAGATTTAGAAAGATAAAACTTTATCTCATAGAGTTAAAGGTGAAGCAAGCTTCTATGAACCAATCAACTCTTTTGTAAGACAGAGGTTTTACAATCACATTTATACCTTTTCATATTACTGATCAACGCGTTTTTGTGCCTTAGGCCATGCGCGTGCCTAGTTATTCATGAATGCTCTAGAGACTTAGCCAAAATCATCTCATAGGAGCGGCCTCACTCCACACTCATATAGGTGAATTCATCAAGTGTATCCTTCCTTCAATACACCACCCTTAAGGGTTATGAATTCATTAAGAGCTTTTACTCATCCCTCAAATTTAAATGCATATACGAACACTATGCCCACACCGTAGGAGAGACATACTTTACTTTAGTGCTCTCAGGTCTAATGGATGATTTCGTTATTACCCGTATGAACCTAATTCATGGGATCTCCAGTCACATAAGTCGGGTTTCCATCTTCATCGACATACAATTGGCATTGTGGTCTCATCCCCTCGATGTTTAGAAGATACACATTTAGTCAACTTTATACATTAAATGAAGATTTTCATTCTTCACTGTGGCCACTTTAATCATTCAATATTAGTATCACTCAGGTCTAGAGTTAAAACTCTGACATCAACCGTACAACCCCCACAGTTGGACGACATGTATAAAACTCGTGGATTTTGTCTCAATTGAATTTGTGATTCATCATCGCTGTACATTTCTTGCACAGTGAAAATCCACTACATCCTATAGGATTATAGTATATTAATAATTACAACATCATACGCAATATATTCACCATATCATAATTTAATGTTGACATATTACATTGCCATAATTCACATGTCAATTTCTTCTGTGAAATTCTAATATGAAAATGACAAGAAAATAAATTCTCTTCACCGCATAGATTATTAAAAAACACATGAAGATACTGACAAGTATTTTTACATTTCTAAAAGAGTTATATTTACACATTCAGCTTCTTCAAAGGAAAAGTAGAACCACTTGTGTAAAACACCTTATTAGGTTTTGTA
Organism: Gentiana straminea; assembly: GCA_036785695.1. NCBI lineage: Eukaryota > Viridiplantae > Streptophyta > Magnoliopsida > Gentianales > Gentianaceae > Gentiana > Gentiana straminea. The sequence continues at coordinate 118,184 of JAVUPR010000500.1, read as the reverse complement.
GGCATACATAAAAAACATACGCATACAACCCTTTGCCCAAAACATGAGCAGCAATTAAATGAGATGAAGCAACTGCAACCAGCGGAAATGTTATTCCTACATTTCGCATAAATATCAGTCTCATTTAATTTTATATTCGAAAAAATAACTCTTTACGCCATCTTAGGTTGCTATTTCATTGTGTAAAGATGTTGATGTTGCAGGAGTAGTATGTAGGGATGGTGATAGATGTTCTTTTAATTGGGCTTGGAGAAGAAGGTTGAGGGGGTTTGAGGAGGAGGAAATAAAGGAGATGGAGATTTTAATTAACTCTGTTTGTGGCAATGCAGGTTCATTAGATAAATTGAAATGGAAACTTAGTTCGACTGGCAACTTCTCGGTGGCTCTTTTGAGAAAAAAGCTGGAATTGGAATTTTTTAAAAACTCATTTTTGAATAGTGAGCAGACAGTCAAATGGAATAAATTTCTACCATCGAAGGTGAATTTGTTCATGTGGAAAGCATGTCTCAAAAGGTTACCTACAAAACCGAACCTTATACGACGTGGCGTCTTGGTTCAAGACTCTTATTGTCCACTTTGTTATAAATTTGATGAAACGGTCAATCATCTTTTTTATGCTTGCGATGTGGCTCTGTTGATTTGGTCTCATATCTTTAATTGGTGTAAGATCACAGGTCTAAATGCTTTTTCGTTTACGGATTTATGTCACGAAAGAGCTAGGATGACTTCATCAAGTTTATCCTCACACCTTTGGTCGGCAATTGTCGGAATAACAGCTTGGGTTATTTGGAATACTAGAAACAAAGTTATATTTAACTTTCTTGTTTTAAACCCGGAGTCTATGTTTAGAGATGTGCAAAGAATCTCCTTCACCCGGCTCTCTAATGCTAATGGTCTTAAGAAATTGGATTGGGAAGAATGGCTAGCAACCCCGTTAAATGCAAATGGCCGAGTTGAGTTTTGAAGAAGGTACTTAAATAATGAAGACCGTCCTTTGTAGGTTGATTCTAAATGGTCTCAGCAATTAATGGGATTGGAATGCCAACCTTTTGGTTACTAAATTGTGGTCAAGGTTACGGGCGAAATTTGCAGCTGCTTGGGAGTATCATTATGCAAGATATGCAGTAGTAGTATTGTTAGTTTTGGCGATGCAAATCTGTTGTTATTTTCGAATTGAAACATTTTATGTAAACTGTTTTTAGCATCTTGCTGATAATATAATTAAATTGGCCGTTCAAAAAAAAACTAACTTTATTTTCGAAAGCTAAATAATAGAGCCTTCTCTCAATTAAGCACATAAAAGGAAGTGTTTTCCATATTCAGCTTCTCAATTGATAAAGATAATATACACACTAATCAAGCCAAGTACAATGTAGTAAATCAATCACCAACATGCGAATTCTAACAATATTGTTAGATGTCATTTATCTTAATCAATAAAAAAAACTAACGAGGGAGGTCTGACACATTAATATCAATATAAGGTCCGTAAATACAATAGCCTTCACCCACAATAATAATAATGCTTTGTAGCCCACAAGATAGACAGTCTCATTTTTTTTTTTTTCCTTTTCGATTAAATTATAGAAGGAAATAGCTTCTCGTTTTGCATAAAATTGCCGAGTAGCCGCATAGTCTATCATATAATTTCTGTCAAATGCTACAATGTACACTTGAGAAATAATCGCTACAAAAGTATAATCTTCTTCAACCAAATTATATTTTCAGAATCGAAGGATTATCATTTCTCACTAGTGTACTAACGTGTACTACCACAATCGTAATACACATTTTATCTTGTTAATATTGGGGTTAACATCATAAGACCTATTGTATTTACAAGACTCAAAACGTACATACCTCATCGTAGACCTCCTTTAGTGTCAAGTTTGTTTTCGATGCCGACACAGAATCCCCATGTCTTGATATTTTTGAACATCTCTTCTTCTGGAAGTTTGTAGCAAACTCCTCCTTTTAGCACAAGAGCTTACCACCACTTTTGTTGTCTTAGCCACTCTAATTTGTTCAATTTATTTCAGCAACAACCGACAAGCTTCTTGTCCTATATATTGCAAGCCAATGGATTTTCCCTTTGATGTTCCCTGCGTAGCATTTGCCATTGCTCTTTCACTCCACAAGAGAGAAATGAGCATATACATAAATGGACAGTATATCAGACGGGAGTTTTACAATTTTCTTCACTTTTATTCTTAGCTATAAAACATGAAGAGTGCACTAAATAACAAAAAAAAAAAATTTGTGTGCTAAGAATTAATGCAATATCGAGTGTTTCACGCTAGTAAGAAAAATAGAGGATAAAAACTTATCTGTCAAAATATATACGGCATCACTTGAAGATGATTAAGTCCTTTAGATTGTTGGAATATTTGATCTTCCGGTGACGCCACGAACACGTAATTGTCTTCAAACCGATTCACGAACAAGTAACGATCTTGATAGTATACACTCGAACAGGTAACGGTCTTCATAATCGAGCATCGAACATATAGCAATCTTCGTTGTGGACCATTAATAATAACTAATCAACCAATACTCTGAGTCGTGTCGAAATAACACCGTCCTAAAGGACTTATTTCGGGTGAATCGAAATGTCCCACTAGGATAAAACAGAGTCTTCCTCTAATAGAGGGCATCAGAATCATTAATATTATTTTGACATGTTCATGCCCAGCAAAGTATAATCAAAACAAGACTGGTTAACAAGAAAAAATATTCTTTCTTTTTTCCCTTCCATAGAATCGTTTTATGTCTACTCTCAAAACCTCTATTATAACTCCACGTTCAGTTTGTTAGCAAAACGTCCGCCGACTTTTCTGTAGGAAAAGATAATGCAGGATAACCTGCTAAATAAGTGGGAAAGAGACTACAAACTCTTTTAATAAATAAATACTTAATAATAAAATAATTTAAGACATTTGGTAAATCAATAATTAAATCCACAATTTTATAGATTAAAATAAAATACAATGATATAAGTTGATGTATTTTAACTAATCTCAAATATGTAATATAAAATAAATCTTTTGAAATATTTTATCATATAAAAATACCAACAATATGACGGTTCAGTCTAACGAGGACTTCCTATGATACAATCTCCCGTTAAACCCGGTCCGCCTGACAGTTTGACCGTCAAATTTGGTGACCCGGCTATCAAATTGAGTTGGTTGAAACATCATCCCAGTTCAAGAATTGAATCGCTCAAACACGTTTAATTCCATGACTCAACTAGTGATCTAATGAACCGAAGGATTATGGCCTAACCGATAGTCAAGTATATTAAATGAAAAAAATCTAAAAAGCATACATCAAATTCGTGTAAAATAGTGTACATTTTATTTATTTTACATTTAGAAAAAATAAAATCACAAAACTTTTTAAAATCATTTGACTTATATATTTTAAACGAAGTGTTTCTTTAGATGGAAAACTTATTATTAAACAATATCCGAAGTACAAGTAGAAATTATATCAGAGGGAGGACATTGTCTCCATTCAACAAATGTGTAGAAGGAGGATCAATTTCAACCATAAGAAACGGCCGGGAATTATCTTCATATGCTTAACGAAAGAAAAAGATAATGTTTCAAGAAAACCCGAAAGCTTCTTACAATCCTCGAGAATACCTCCCACCATAAAAAGGTCTTCTGAATCTTAGTTTAGTTTCTAGATAACCCTTAAAGCCATCAAATTGCGAATACCATATGATAAGCCAACTATGATGTTTTATATGACATCGTGACCATAGGTCATTAGACGTGAATAGTCATACGAAAAGCCATGATGGATTTAAAAAATGAAAGAAAGTGAATATTGCAACATGCAAATTATTTAGTTGTAAAGGTCTTTGCATGACCTATAACATTATTGATAAATGTAATCTATTGAATCTATTCCTCTTGAAGATGGAATATATATATGTGTGTGTGTGTGTGTGTGTGTAAGTAGCTCATGCATAATGATGAGTTGAAATCCCTTATTGTTACTTATGAGAACAATTCGGATTATGTTGCTAGTGTTGCACAAATGAGTAGTGGGTATAACAATTTTTAGCTCCTACATTTAAATTGAACTCTAGAAGAGACGTGATGTACAAAAAGTACGCTTTTGTGACAATCTAATAGATGTGCACTAAGTTAATTTCTACATCTATTTTGGAGAAAGAAGTTAATTGATAGTATTGTAATGCGTACATTTGAAGGAATATTGTTGTCAGGGGGAGCGACAACTTCAAAACAATTTTGATGTTTTGGTCTTGAAGACCAATAACTGTACTTTTTTTCCTTTTAACTAAGTTTTCCCACATGTTTTCTTAGTTAAATGTTTTTAACGAGGCAGTTAGTGCAACACATAAAAACGCATATGTCATAAACTATTTTCGTTATCTAGTTTTTGTCTCACTAGGTTTTTCTAACAGAGTTAATAGTATGTGACATATATGTTATGCAACTTAAATAGAGCATTCAAATCAGCTCTATATTCAATGAGCTTTATCTACTATTACATTTGCGAAGAAAATCATTCATCTCAAATTCATTAATATTTAAATAAGTGGGAGGGCACATGATCTTCAGAAGAATAGTGAAATTGATATGCGATGAATCAAGTCAAAGTGTTTATCCAACAGATTCATTTACTAAATGAGATGTTACAAAGAATATGCAATCGACATATTTTTATGGACAATGTACAACCAAAGGCGATACCCAACACTAATATCAAATAGCTCGGAAAATGTTTTCATCAGGGAGAGTAATACAAAAACAAATGAATGTGTACTATTTTTTTACTTCACTTGGTTTTCCCTCCTAGTGTTTTTCCTATTAAAGTTTTAACGAGACATATTATATTTGCGATTGACATCCAAAAAGGGGGAGTATTATGTAACAATGAACTTTGGATGTCAATTAATATAGAAAACTTCCACTACTTATCCCACTACCTATGTCAATTAATATAGAAAACTTCCACTACTTATCCCACTACCTTTCTTATTCATTGTTGTATAGTTGTGATGAGTTATAATTGATCCACTATTTTACTAATTGTAACTTCCCCTCACCATTTGGTATATATATAGGAGCTCTCCCCTTTTTGTACTATAGATATGAAAGAATTCCACTCATTTGAAAATATTTTGTGTATTGCTTCAAAGTTGTTTAGTTCCATTTGTTTACTTATTATATAAAACGTTATCAGCACGAGACTCTACCATTTTTTGTTAAGCTCATGGTTCTCCTGTAATATGTTGATATGAAGCCTTACCTCCCAAATTTTGACTACAACAACGAAGCAATTCTTCTTGATTATGTGAATGCATTCATTTTTTACGTTTTTGGATGATTGGAGAGACTGTGCTACTAGATAGCAAAAATTGTTGTAAGTTTTTATTTTCCATTGCAAGGACATTAGATAACTTTAAGATTATTTAGATGATTTTACATACTAGATTTTCAATGAGTGAAAGCTTGTTACATGACCATATGTAGTGTGCGGTACATAGATTTTGCCCAATGCATTAATTGGCTATATGAATTGATGCTTATATATGTTGATTGCTTTGATCACTCTTACGATATCTAAAGGTGTTCGTCCAATATTACTCTCTTGATTGGAAACAAAACAAAAGAAAATAATAGTTTTGTATGTATTGGGTGAAAGAGGAGAAAGGAATTAAAGTTGTGTTTATCTTGTCTTGACTTATACATTAGTTAGTAATAGTTGATCATCATATGGTAATAGCCTCTTATACGGTGATCAATCATTTAAGAATCACATTTTACATGTTCGTATATTATATTGATAAATCATCTACGACACTTGGACACTACAAATGAGGTAAGAAATCGAGGTAAAATGTTATTCATTATGATGATTGTACAATTGTTATTTTCCATATAATATGTATGTAATATTGATGTTAGTGGACTTTGTAACATCGACACAATGATGGCTTTTTTTTTTTTTTTTTTTTTTTTTTTTTTTTTTTTTTTTGTCCCGATCAATTGATAAAAATTCATTCCATGTGGTAATGGCCGTGGACTAGGCCGTGAATTTGAATCAGGCCATGAAAATGAAAGCCAAATTTCAGATCGACTAGTGGCAACGACAACATGTGTGTCATCGATTGTGTGACAACGGACATTAATGAGGATCTCTCAAAAATAAAAAATAAAAATGATATAAACAAATAACAATGTATGCAAGTGCTACATTAATATAAGGTTTCGAATGGATATTGAAACACAATCGTTTGAAATAAAGCACTATGCTCGTCTAAGTCTCGAAGATATATATATATATATATGTATATTTTTATTTTTATTTATTTATTTATTTATTGAAAGATATTCATAAAAGTTAATGAATATCGTATCGAGACTACGATAAATAAAGTGTATTTACTCGTTATGAATATTATTTGTCGATGCAATTTGTATAAACAATATGTTTGAAATGATGACGCGTGTTCATTGCTAGAAGAGAATGTGACAATAACTATATGCATCATTTATGCAATTAAATTATATAAGATGGATCATTCTATACGAGTACATTATGCCAAGTAAAATGTCATCAAATTAAAATTTTAAGATGTATCATTCCGTTCACCGAAGCGAACGTGGAAATATATTATTCTTTTAAAGATATCAATTGTTGTGGTCATGTCAAAATGAGACAACGGATGAAACAATAATGAAATTTGGTGACCCGACTAGAAAAACATGTAAAGTAAGCAGCTGCTGTCAATGTCTTTTTAGTATAGACTTGATGTTTGAAAAAGCTCATTGTGCACGGCACGGCACGGCACGACAGCCAGCTTTTCATAAACTACCGCAATACCGAAAAGAGAACAAAATCAGAATATTAATAAAAGAAAGAAGTCATGTGCCACCTTGACCAAAAAACAAAACAACTGCTTCAAAGTTTCATCACTACACACAAAAGAACCAAAGTGTACGGTACCAATACCAACAAGACTCAACCAGCCTGATCACATAACTAGGAACAGAACAGCTTAACACACTAATAATAATAATACTGCATATGACATCGCAAAACTTGCGTGAAATTCTATACAGACCCATAACACAAAAAGCACCGTCATTTCTCACACCGTCATGTCACACTAAAAAACACAATAGCTATATCTATATGATATTTTATATTCGATGATTTCACCAACTTTGCTGCAGAAGTTTTAATGGAGTCTCTTAAAACTTGTAGCTGCTGAAATGGCTGACTCTAAATTTCCATTCTCCTTTGATGGGATCGTAAGACACAAACTCAGCACCTTGATCCACTGCCTTTCTTTTAAGCATCTCTGTGTACTTGTCTACCCTGGGTCCCGTGGTGTACTGCTCTCCGGTTTTCTTATCAAAGCACCTTATGTTAAGAAGGGTCACCTCAGCAGCCTTGTTCAGTCCTTGTCCAACAGGAGGTTTCTTGCTCTCATCAGCATACACTATTACTTCTCGGTGATTGAATTGGATCAATGACTCCAGATCAAGTCTACGAACATCTGTCTCCCCCGGGAACTTGATGCTCCCATAATCATGTCTTCCCACCACGAAATCCCTCACGTGCTGACAGTACCCAGGTTCAGCCCTTTCTTTTGCAGCCAGCTCTTGGATACGAGGCTCTGTGTAGTGGTCAGAGTGGCGTAGCTTTGGCATCAGTGTTTCAATGTCAGCACCATGCTCAAAGGTAATTGCTGCTCTTTGGCTGGTTAGAGTAACATACGAATCTCCTTTCGCCTGACTCTGATTATTATTATTATTATTCTCAGACGTCCCATTGGCTGCTTTCTGGCTCTGTTTGGAAGGTTCCTTGATGATGTTGCCATTTGAGACCTCTGGGAGTCATACAAACACAATTATCAACTTGTAAGCAAATATATTGAACTAAAACCCACCGAGGCACCGACCCAACCTTCTAATCTACAAAAAGGTTGCAAACGTTCTAATATTTAGCTTTTAAGAATATGCAACTCCATATCTTAAGCCTAATACTTGAGTATAAATGTTACACGAGCAATAAATAAAATAATCCAAGGCTTGCACACACAACTGTCTCAACCACTTCTTAATTTGAGCACTTTGCTTTACTTCTTTCACATAGCGTGAATCATTTACTTCAGATTTTTCACCTCAGATACTTTACGTAGGCCTAAAATTTGACTTTGACAACTAACATTCAGTAAATGACCTATACAGAGTTGGGATGATCCAGTATTGATGCAGTCGGCAATAAAAGATAACAGCGTTGTATAGTTCTAATTTTAACCACTATTACCTTTATTCGCTGTCGTATAACCATTCTCAGGAGGGCGAGAGACTTTTTCCTCGGTGTTGCCTACACATAAAGGATAACTAAGCAAAGAATTTGGGGCAGTTAAATTAACAAAAAAGAACCAGAAAATTCTAGTATGCAACTTAAGAACAAGAGGAAGCACGCTCTTCCCCCATCCCACGGTAGAAATTTTGAAGCTAAAAAACCAATACGGCCTGTCAAAGACAAGCTTACCATTCTGAGCAGCATTGTGCTTAGATAAGATTGTTTTATCCTGGCTTATGCTGGGTAGCTGTTGCTTCAGTGGATGAATAACTAAAGCCCTTGGATTCTCACGAGGAATAAAAAAGGCATCTGCCTTTGGTGTTGCAGATGTCTCTTCATCATCCCTGAAGAATGGAACCTGCATTTTGCAGCACAATTACACATACCTAGGGATCAGTTTTCTGCTGTCAAAAAAAATATCATTTGCAACAGAAGTCAAAGTAGAGGATGTAAGCATTAGCAAAACCCGCGAAAAGAATTTTATCACCTTAGGATCATCAACATTAGGGTGATATTTCCTTGTGGGTAATCTGACCCGCCTTTGAGAAAGATGCCTAGCAGTCAAAAATGAAGAGACCCGCACAGGTACAGATTTGTCAACAACCTGCTCAAATTTTACTGTTAGATTCTGCATCCATTCAAAACTCTGAAACGCACTATGTTACATCAAACAGAGATCCAGTCAAACAGAACCAAGCCCCAAAATTGCAGTTAGCATTTACCCTGTTCACTATGTCATGTCTAAGCTGTAGAAAAGTATACTTACAGGCATGCTTGAAATTCCGTACTGGACAGGGGGAGAAGCGCCTGTGTGTGCAATTGACATCTGAGGTATCTGAGGCAGAGTTCCAAAAGGATTGCTAGGAGCTGGTTGAACAGCAACAGAGTTCTGAATAGCAGCCCTGGTAGAGAAAAAAAGAATTATCAAATGTACAAGACATAACCTCAGTGAGGAAATTGTCTGAGGGGATTTGTTGGGGGGGTTGGGGTTGGGGTTGGGGGGGGGGGGGGGAGAGATCATTTCCGTCCAAAATGAAGCAACATTTCCATGAGTAAACAATCCGAAAAGCAAAGCCGATAGGAAAAATTGAATGGAAAACTTCTGCAAAAAAGAACTCGAAAGAAAATGAAGTGTATTTATGGCCAGATCATAAGATATTGATAATCTCAAATAACCATCAGAAAGGCGGTGACAGTGGCATTATAACAACATGGATGTAATCAGCAGATTTCATCCATCAACCACAAAATTCTGCAAGATCCTTGACAAAGTGGTAAAAGTAGTTATAACTTACGATTGTCCGAAGGTACTTTGACCATATATATTTGAACCGCCGCCAAAGACACCTGTACCAACTGAGAAGACAAGTGATGTGATAAGGATGTTGAGCAAATTTAGAAGTATAAACGGCGACAACACAGATGTGTAAAAGTATTATTGCTAACCTGCAGGTGCCAGACCAAAGTTGCCAAAACCACCAGTAGTCATAGTTTGAGCAGGTTGTGTAGTTTGAAATGGTGTAGAAATGGAAGTCTTTAACAAGAAAACGGAAGCACAGATAAGCATTAGCAAAGCACGAAAATCCAGACAAACTTTAATGAAAAAGAACTAGTCATACTGAAAAGAGAACAAAAAATGGCATAAAAAAGATGTCAGGGATTTAGTCTATATAACCAGACGACATTTCAAAATAGGAAAAAACAAAGGTATGCCAGATTGTTCACGGTAATGATTCTACCATAGCGCACCAAGAAACAGTATCCTCCCTCTTTCAGTCTGTTCAAATATATGCTACTACCTTGGAGTTCAACAGTGATGTAGCCTGTCATACTATTCAAATGTGCAAGTAATGCTTCTCCCAATTACATTTTTCTAGGTGAGATGGTAACTCATCATGATGCGAGAAGAAAAGATCCTACCGCCCCTTTGCTAAAAACTACAAATGCTGTCATGTTCAGTGTCGGGTTTTTTTTCCTGCCTACCTTTTGGAAGAGAGAGAGAGAGGGGGGGGGTTCAAAGTTCACGTGTAGGGAATAGGGTAAGATATTTGTTGGATGTATCCACACGTAAGGTGGTGTGTTAAAGTGTAAGATTACACATCCACATCCATATATAACTGTAAAAACACGACGACTACTACTGAAAACTTCTTCCTACAAACTTGACCTTTCCTGCTGAGGTGGTAATTCATTTCAAACTACTCCCACTTAAAGCCTTAGTTGAACTATCCCACACGTGATTAGCCTGCTGATCAGATAATCTATAAATACTCAAGTTATTTTCGAGTGCATGTCTGTCTTTTTCCAAAAGACAGACGCTTGCTAGGGTGGAAATCATTTACCATCGTCAGGTGCTGTTTTTACTTCTCACCCCAAAGTTTGACACCTTTCATTGCATCAAAAAGGTGTTATTTCCAACGCTTTCATACAAACACACATCTCATCTCTTACAAACAGAGTCTTGATACCAAAAATCACATTAACGTTTCATTATAAGGGCGAATAAAAATGCCTGGCTAATGTCGGCAGAAATGGAGTGGTATATCAAGAATGGCAGGAGAGAAATCTGAGTATTCACTCAAAAAGACCGAAAGGACCTGACCAAGTGATCGTTATAGTCATGTTGATTAACTATTTGTTAGGAGGAAGGCCATCAAGGATACAATATTAACTTTCAATTGTGATACTTTTATCATTTTTTAGTCCAATACATGTCATGTGGGGCATTACCAATGAAACCAAATCTATATCATTGATAGCACTTCATATGTTCCTATTTAACTAAGGCAGTTGCCAAAAGCACACATATTAAGGATGTGATATAATGTTTTGACCCTAATAATGAAATGACTAAAAAATCCTTAGATAAAATCAATGCAATCTTATTCTTAACATCTCATATCATATAGTAATAAATAAGGGGGGAAAAAGGAAAAATGGCGATTAATGCTGCTTCAGAAATGTTCTAATTCAGTTAAATAGGTATTTGGCAACTGCTGGGGATTGAACTTGGCTGTGGTGAATGACATTACGCTTCCTGGTATCAATCAGAGTTTGAATACCCATCCCCTCCAATATATAATAAAAATCCCCTTCTGCAACTACTTCAGTTAAATAAGAAAAGAGGAAGTAGTTCATTGTATACTCTAAATAACATGAACCAGCAATGTATATTTTATACTTAGTAATGAAAAAATCAGCTTAGTGTGCAAAAAGAAATAATTTATCTACCTCACCACACAAAACAGAAGAAAAAGGGGAGGGAGCAGGATGGGAGAACAAACTAGGTACGGTCTCTAACATTTATTTTGGTGGAGGCAACCTTCTCTAGAAGGCTACATTATGGGGGTACTGGGTAGAAACCGTCAACTCTCATGTAGCCATTTATATATAATATTGGACCAGTAAATTTTCTTAGTGAAAGACAAAGTAATAAAAACCAGAGACAAAAGCAAATCCACAATCCATGTCAAAAAATAATTACAATAACGACTTCTCTTCAAGACTACAACAGCAGCTGCTACTTGCAATGAAGAAACCAGGACTACAAAGTGATGAAGCAAAAAAAATGCACATCATAAGAGTTTAAATTGACTTACATTTGTCTGTCCAAATGAGGGGGTGCTTGCAAACAAGTTTCCACCAAACCCACTAGATTGTGGGTTAAATGCATTCTGGCCAAAAGTAGACGTAGTCTGTCCAAAGGATGACATAGACTGTCCAAAGGGAGAACTTGAAGGTGGCATTGAAGGAGTAGATGACTGAAATAATGGTAATGACTGGCTGTTGCTGAAATTCGGGCTAGGACCAAATGCATTAGTTGTTCCTTGGGCCAATGAAGTGCCAAAAAGGGAGTTTGATGTTCCAAAAGTAGAAGAGCCTGTAGTGTTAAACATTGAAGGGGTCGTACTAGTAAATGCAGGACTCTGTGAACTAAACAAGGATGGGGTTGATGAAGTTGAGCCAAATGGGCTGGAGGAAGTCAAAGATGGTAAAGAAGTAAATGCAGGTGATGAAACTGAAGGTCCAAAACCTGAACTACTGAAAGGTGGGGGTTTCGAAGCAAAGGGGTTTGAAGTGGAGGGAGAAGAAAAAGGATTTGCAGATGATTGCCCAAATAAAGAGGTTGCACCACCAGCAGACTGATTGCCCTGTGCTGGTCCTCCTAAAAATTTAGAAAGAGAAAGATTCAACAAAATGCATCAAATTATGCATGTTACATATTTGGATAATAAAATACATGATACCTTTATCTCCTGACTGATAGTCCTCCCATCGAAGTTCTTCATGGCTCTTATCCTTATAAGCAAGCATGGCAGAAATAGATTCAAGCTTTCCAGGTGTCCCTGTACCAGCATCTGCATCCGGGGTCGGAGCATAAGGTGTCACTCTACTTCCCCCACGCTGAGCTCCAAATGGAGATTGCCCAAATCCTGGGCTTCCAAATGATGTTGTTGAAGATTGGGATCCTAAATAATTGCAAACGAAAATGAAGCTCAAAAAATGATATCATTGATAAGGCATCGGTGCATGGAAGCATACATCCTGTGTAGGGTCCAAAAAATCCAAGGCCACTTAGACCTATCTATAGATATACCTAATGTTTAAATAGGAGTGTGTCTAGGTGGCTCTAACATATGGCTACCAGTCACCCGGAAATAAATTTTACCGCTGTGTTGAGGCTCCCCTTCAAAACTTAAACAGATAATAGATCCCACAGAAGTTGATACATACCAGCATTAAGAAAAAATCCCACAGAAGTTGATACATACCAGCATTTAGAAAAATTCAGCCATATATAAGACACAAGTACTATCCTTATGTTGTAAATCTTACCAAATTGGTTGCCTTGGCCTCCAAAAGGTGAGGTTGTAGTTCCAAATGGACTACTACCAAAAGCAGGAGGCGATTGCCCAAAAGCAGAAGCAGGAGTTGACTGGCCAAAAGCAGTTGACTGACCAAAAGCAGGAGCAGAAGTGGATCCAAAGTTAAATGATGGAGCACTAGCACTTGAGGCACCAAACATGCCAGTGTTTGAAGAACCAAATACCGGGGTAGAAGAAGCACCAAATGCAGGGGTAGATGCAGCACCAAATGCAGGGGTAGATGCAGCACCAAATGCGGGGGAGCTAGAGCCAAAAACAGGGGAGCTTGAAACACCAAAGGCGCCAACTGAGCTAGTAAAAGGGGAGCTACCTGTACTTCCAAAAGGTGATGTGTTTGTAACCCCAAATGCAGGGGTGCTAGATGCACCAAATGCTGGACCAGTAGCAGTGCCAAAGGAAGGTTGACTTGATGAACCAAATAGAGAGCTACCAAAAGCTGGCTGTGATTGCTGAATAGAGCTTCCGAATGGACTTGTTTGACTGCTGCTAGATCCAAAGGCACCAAAAGCAGGCTTCTGACCAAAAGCAGATGTACCTGTTAGAGAAAATAGTAAGCGCATTTCAGATGAATGTATTCCTAATTATTGAAGCAGTGTGAGTCGAATTACTAAAGGCCCAAAAGGGAGTGTGCTTTAATCAAATGTTATCTTGATTCACCTATTCAAGAACACTTTAAGTTTCTGCTGCTTATATCACTGGATGTCAAAAAAGTAAAAAAAATCTTCCCACTGAAGTTTATAGGTTTGAAGCATGCTATTCAAAAACATACCACCAGGCACCAGGTAAACATACTAATCGAAAACTTTGAAGCATCTTACACAAATTTTCGGGCAATTGTCCAATATTCAATAAAGCCAAAGTCAAACAAGACGATATCATAAAAATAAACTGAAACACATAAGCACGGAGAGGGGAGTCATCGCTGTCGGTTCAAGTATCTTAAAGTGTTCCAACCTCCTAAAGTAATTGTTGTGCGGGAATAAAACAAACAAATATGTAACCAACGTTCAAATGTGGTTTTCAAATTTTTTAACAAACAAATATGAATGGGATCAAAACGAATATATTTGTGGACAAACAAGAATGCATAACACAACAAAAGTTCAAGAAAAGAAGTATCCAGGGCAAGTATCACCAAAAGTAACAGATCATAAGATTTAATACAAAACAAATAAATACCACCAAAGGGCGATGATGAGCTGCCAAAGGCAGTAGTTGATGAAGCTCCAAATGCCGGTGTTGAGCTTCCAAAGGCAGGAGACGAAGAAGCACCAAAGACGGATGTAGAGCCCAGAGGTGACGAATTTTGATTGCCAAATGCACCAGCGGCAGTGCTACCAAATAAAGAACTCCCAGTCTGTGATCCAAAAGGAGCTGTATTCCCAAAAGTCTTGGGAGCGAAAGGGTTGTTGTTCGCATTAGTATTCTGCCCAAAAACTGGCTGTGAGCCAAAAGGGCTGCTTGATGATTGACCAAAAGCTGCTACATTAACAAGGCATAGTCAGTGCTTCCAAGGAAATGCAGAGTACTAGTTTCTGAGAGACAAATAATCGTTTGTTTTTTTTATAATTCATGCAGTTTCCTCGTTTATTCCATTACTTTAACTGTGATATGTCAGTATAAACATACATGGGCATAATGCATTTATAAGGAGTATTGAGTAAAAATCATCAAATCAGTTCCACCAAAAATATATAGTCCGTTTATAGTACTACATAAACACAAGGAATTTAAATACTAATTTCGAAGAAAATCTCATTGGCAACACCATACGAAAAGTCGACCCATAAACCATATACAAATGCTTCTGGTAAGAGAGCTAAAGAAGAATGTGGACACAGGTTATGCAAAGAACAAATTTACTTTGTGACGCAGAAAACCAGCCAATGGCTATTAGCAAATGATGCAATAATGCATGCGTGAACAGGACATGGTGAGAGGTTGTTAATTTAGAGAAGAGATGTAATAAATCCCCAATAACATAATATTATCTTAATTTTATCCTGAAAAAAAAAAAAGACCCTGATACTTTGGAATGGTCATTGCATCCTGAAAAAATTCTGCAGCTATCAATGCCCAAACAACTATATCATAACAAACAAAACAGAAAAGGACATAGGTGCATTGCCAGCAACTAAAATTTCTCAGCATACAAGAACTGGACCCTGTATGGTAATGACACGTTTGACATGTAAATTGAAATATCAAACTGGTAGGAAAAGAAATGCCTAGTACATAAAAATAATAAACAAAAAACTACTAATTTATATAATAATAACAGATAAAATAGAGCAAATTTACTTACGGTTTGAACCAAACATTGTTGCTTGAAATGATCCTCAAATCAACTGAAACAAAGAGTAAGCAAATCCGTAAGTCCAAGAACCATCAAAAGATTCAAACGTATTACAAATAGGGCATCCACAAAGATAAATTATACAGAATAGCATATACTCGAAGCAAATCAAAAGAAATTTTAACGATCGCAATTTCAACAATCGTCATAACACATTAAAAGCCCTAAAACATCTACAAAACAAAATCAAAAACAAAAAACAGCGGGCGTTACGAAGCTACCTGCGTGATATAAACGCTACAACGTAAGCGGATCGAGAAATTTCTTCGTTATTGTTCAAAATACAACAATGATGATGAGCAAATTCGATTGTTATGAAATTTATTATATATTGGAAGCCGTCTGCTCAGTTTCCGCCGCTATGTTGAAGGTTTAGAAAAAGTTGGATCGTTACTTACAGGGTAACCTGTTGATAGGGATGATGCCTGTTATCTCTCTGTATTATATATATATTAATGACTATTAATTATTAATGAAAATATAAAAAATTGCGTAGAAAGTACGAGTCAGTTACAAACTGGGCGTACGAATTACGCATCATCACCATTCACCGCTCTTACCAAAAAAAAAAAAAAAACCACTAAAAAAATCCACAAGAAAATTTAAAAATCAAGTAGCGAAAACTAAACACGGTGACATCTGTCATCACGTCGATTCTATAATTATGTTTCATAGTCATATCTTGCATTTCAGAGCTAAACACGTTGACATTAGTTATCGTTTCTTGAGATATCATGTTGCTTAGGGCAACATTTTCATTGAATCTATCCCAACCAAATTTTTTTTGCATATATCTTTACTAAACTTCTACCTCAGACTACTTTCGAGACTTTGATGAATGCATTGCCATGGTACCTCTTTGATACCTCGCACATTTTTTGATTGATTTTCATAATAAGAGGTAAATGTCTGAGTTATGTACATGATTTCAAATGCTTTAACGAGGGAGTGACATATTTTAAAATGAAATACTTAAGCTTTCAAATTGATAGTAAACAAGTGTGACAAGTACATTCCTGCAACACCTGTGTTGGCTATGAGTACTAATTTGATGCATTTCATTGAGAACTTAGGGGCTTGTCAAATTGACTAATTGTACAATTATACTTACCTATTTGTCTTAACTTCCAGTGTGTTATTTTTAATTGTATGTATGTGTTAATGGGAGCAGGTTATAATGAAGTAAATTGGTATTCTCCGTATGAAAACACATGATGGATGAGCTTATCCTTTGATCTGCAACATGTAAATAACTTTTCTCTAGACCTAGCTGCTATAGAAATTCAATCTATAAATGGAATGATTGTGAACTGTGGTAGAAATATGGTAAAAATGAGTATAAATGGGTCGAAATCGGGTAGAAATTAGTCCAAAATAGTAGAATATGGATTAAATAGGAACTTGGTATAATTTTACGTAAACATACTAGACATATCAACATTTCACAAAATAAATGTTATACATTCAAATCAGCGAGGCCGGTCATTAGAGCCAACTGCAGAGCTCCGCTTCTATGATTTTATGAGGCTCATCCGTAAAATGACTTATTTCATTAAATGCATATTCTATCATGATTTTTGCGATACTGGAAGGAAAGCCGGAATTGGGAGGTTCGGCAAGCAACACGTACGATAAGGAACCCCTGCGAGGTAAATGCGCTAACGATCGAGCATTTGGGGTTGATATATGATTTTAATTAAGATTTAAGTGATTGAATATCAAGATGTTTATTTAAAGTAATTATAGTATTCAAGGATGAATATTATAATTGAAAAACCGGATTAACTGACTAAACTGGATCAAACCGGATTGAAAAATGCAAAGTACAATTTTATAATAGGTCTTTTATTGTAAAAAAATTGAACGGTAAAATCCGTTTAGTTTTCGGTTATAATGAAGTAAATTGGTATTCTCCGTATGAAAAACGTCTGATGGTTGAGCTTATCCTTTGATCTGCGACTTGCAAATAACCTTTTTCTGGATCTAGCTGCAATAGAAATTCAATCTACAAATGGAATGATAGTAAACTGTGGTAGAAATGAGTAGAAATGGGTCGAAATCGGGTAGAAATGAGTCCAAAATAGTAGAATATAGATTAAATAGGAACTTGGTATAATTTTACGTAAACATACTAGACATATCAACATTTGACAAAATAAATGCTATCCATTCAAATCAGCAAGGTCGGTCATTAGAGCCAACAAAGCTCTCCTTCTATGCTTGTATGAGGCTCATGCTGACCGTATAATGACTATTTCATTAAATTCATATTCCATCATGAGTTTTACCATACTGGAAGGAAAGCCAGAATCGAGAGGTTTGGCAAGCAACACGTACGATAAGGAACCCCTACAAGGTAAATCCGTTAACGATCGAACATTTGGGGTGATAAATGATTTTAATTATTATTTTAAGTGATTGAATATCAATGATGTTTATTTAAAGTAATTATAGTGTTAAAGGATGGTTATTATAGGAATTTGAAAACCGGATTAACTGATTAAACTGGATCAAACCGGATTGAAAAATGACAATCAACTGTTTATAATAGGTTTTTTATTGTAAAAAAATCGAACCGTAAAATCCGTTTGGTTTCCAGATAAATAAATTGGTATTCCCAATGGAAAACGTATGATGGATGAGCTTATCATTCGATCTACAACATGCAAATAACTTTTCTCTAGACCTAGCTTCTATAGAAATTCAATCTATAAATGGAATGATAGTGAACTATGGTAGAAATCATGTAGAAATGGGTCGAAATCGGGTAGAAATTAGTCCAAAATAGTAGAATATGAATTAAGTAGGAACTTGGTATAATTTTACGTAAACATACTAGACATATCAACATTTCACAAAATAAATGCTATCCATTCAAATCAGCGAAGTCGGTCTTTAAAGCCAACTGCAGAGCTCCGATTCTACGCTTGTATGAGGTTCATGCTGACCGTATAATGACTTTTTCATTAAATACATATTTCATTATGAGTTTTACCATACTGGTAAAAAAGCCGGATCGGGAGGTTCAACAAGCAACACGTACGATAAGGAACCCCTGCTAGGTAAATGCGCTAACGATCGAGCATTTGGGGTTGATAAATGATTTTAATTACGATTTTAAATGATTGAATATTAATGATGTTTATTTAAAGTAATTATAGTGTTCAAGGATGATTATTAGAGAAATTGAAAAACCGGATTAACTGATTAAACTAGATCAACATGATTGAAAAATGACAAACTATAGTTTTATAATATGTTTTTTATTGTAAAAAAATCAAACTGCAAAATCCGTTTGGTTTCTAGTTATAATAAAGTAAATTGGTATTCCCCATTGAAAAAAAATGTCTGGTGGTTGAGCTTAGCCTTTGATCTGCGACATGCAAATAACTTTTCTCTAGATCTAGCTGCTATAGAAATTCAATCTATAAATGGAATGATAGTGAACTGTGGTAGAAATGTGTCGAAATAGGGTAGAAATGAGTCCAAATAGTAGAATATGGATTAAAAAAGAACTTGGTATAATTTTATGTAAACATACTAGACATATCAACATTTCACAAAATAAATGTTATCCATTCAAATCAGTGTGGTCGGTCATTAGAGCCAACAGCACAGCTCCGCTTCTACGCTTGTATGAGGCTCATGATGAACGAATAATGACTTATTTCATTAAATGAATATTTCATCATGAGTTTTACAATACTGGACGAAAAGCCGGAATTGAGAGGTTCGGCAAGCAACACGTACGATAAGGAACCCCTGCGAGGTAAATGCGCTAACGATCGAGCATTTGGTGTTGATAAGTGATTTTAATTACGATTTTAAGTGATTGAATATCAATGATGTTTATTTAACGTAATTATAGTGTTCAAGGATGATTATTATAGAAATTGAAAAACCGGATTAACTGACTAAACTAGATCAAACCGGATTGAAAAATGACAAACTACAGTTTTGTAATAGGTTTTTTAATGTAAAAAAATTCGATGTCGACGGCAACCAAATCAGGTATAATTTCCTCTTTTTTCTCATAGGTTTAGTTGTCTGTTAATATCATGGCTTCAATCTTCAAAAAATCTTGGTTAATTTCGCTCTTTAAACCTTAATGTCCGACAGTGCCAAGAATCCATCAGGAATTCTCATAGTTGAAGCCGCCACATAATTTTGGCAGCAGGGTGAATTGTTATTGACCTTGGCAGCCAGATTCCAGAAGTTAGTTCGGATGGCCGGGAGCTTTGTATTTTATTTCATTTTTTTGAGAAACGACTGAAACTTTGCTACTTTGGTAAGATGCAGCTTAATCGTTTTCTTCTATGTTAAACCGATCTTTGATCGTGATCTTTTTGTTCTCATAATAGGCTTGGCTTTGACTTATATATCATAGAAAACGACATGACAAATTAAAGCACTTGCGTGTTTGTGAAAAACCTTGCATTATTTAGGAAAAATTAGGATTTTAGTCATAACTACTTGCTTTATTTTGGATTTTAGTCATCAACTCATCAGGTGAGGAAAATGATCCTCTAAGATGGTTTTTTTTTGGATTTTAGTCTATCCGCCGGAAATAGGCGATTGGGCGCGGAATCTTTAAAAAGCGCTTACGTGGCAGCCTAGTTAGAGGACTATTTTTAAAAATTCCGGTGTCCAATCAATGAATTTCCGTGAGATAGACTAAAATCCAAAAAAAAAAAGCCAACTTAGAGGACCATTTTCCTCACCGGAGCAGGAGTAGGATTAAAATCCAAAATAGGCCAAGTTAGAAGACTAAAATCCTAATTTTGCCCATTATTTAAATGGCCATTAGGCAGAGGAATGGAAAAGGTGGACACACAGCAAGTAGTTTTGATGTATGATCAAAGCTTACACGCAGTACCTCTCATTATCAATACTGGATATCTTTTTCGTGTTCTTTCAGTCATTTTCCTGATTAGTCGGGCCAATTCGTCTCGGATACCGGGTGCTTTTAAGAAAAAAAAAATTTTATCTGTTATTAATTATAAGCGTTCTTCTTATCACAGAACTGTTGGATTAATTGCATCTTGGAGGACATTATATACTCCTCTTAATATTTTTTTCAGGAATATACTACTCTTTTTCAAGAATCATCTATTATGAATTTAGCATTTTTGTTTCACATGTCCTACCACATCAGACCTTTGCTACTGTGGACATCTATAGTGCTATATATATAGGTTATATGCTTATGCATGGAAGACAGGTTTGACAATTTTTACAATTACATGAATATGGATTTTATATTTAATATTTCTTTATGTAATGTTCTTCATGGTCCAAATGATATTTATGATGTGCTCAAAAGGTTTCTACTATGTACGTACGTTATATGTGATTTTTATTACCTCAGGAATTGTGGGCGGTCCGATGGACCAAAGCTTTGGACGAGTGTGAAGTGGAATTCTAGGCAGCTGATTGAAGAGAGTAGTTATAGGTTTCGGGTTATTACAATTTATTGCAATAAAAATAAAGTTGTAATGTATAGTTGTATAAAGCTTCATTTTTTAGAACTGAATGGTCGATATGTCATCGCTGAATGGTCGATTGTTTAATTTGATATTGCGTAGAGAGAATTTCCATAAGGCTATGACGACTCAATTGTTAGACATCTGAGAATCCAACCTAGATATGTCACTTTCTTTAAAATGTCTCCTTTCTTTATTATTTTCTTATTCACCTTTTCCTAATCCAAATTCTTACGTAAGACTACCTCTCCGAGTACATGAAGATAGATGTCTGGATCATGTATGTGTTTAAGGTAGTTAGGCATGGCAATTTTTTGGAACAAATTTTTTTATACTGCAAATATACTTACTATCCATCCTCAAGCAATTTGTAACCTACCTAATATGGTTAGGTGTTAATTTTTTATTTGGACTTCTTCAGTGGTAAAACGCTAATTACGGTTGCTCAAAGGGTACATTCCAGTGAACTATTTGTTTGCAAAACGGTTGGGGAAGGGGTGATGCCTTTAGACTTGAGGTTAGTTGAATTTTTCTTTTTCTTTTCCTATCGTCTATTTTGTGTTATTCGTGTTTACTTGGTATTGCTTGCTAATGAGCTTCTGAGACTTAGCAATATTGTAGTATGGATGGTTTGCAATCAGATGTCTTGGTCGATGGTTTGGAAGCACAAAATAGAGTTGTTAGGAAGAATAATTCTTAATCTAGATTACTTTCATTGATGAATTTTATATGTGATTTTTATTGAAATTTATGGATAGAAATAATTCGCAAATTTTACGGTGCACAATACTTTTTGGTTAACTTTTTTTTTTTATCTTTCTGTTGTAATAGGAGTATATGTTTGCATTTATGTTGTAACAATTGTGGACATGTGACTAAATATTAGGTTTCAATGAAAAAAATACGTGTAACAATTGCTTAGTCGCATGCTCAATGTGGCATTTTATGAGTAATTAGCACTATTTGCTTATTGAAACTAATTTTTTGTTGTTAAATATATCATGAGTTTTCATCTTCATGATTTTTTAGTTTCGAAACCCCGTGCATTATGCACGGGTTTGTGGCTAGTTCAATTATATAAAAGAACGTGTTGAGAAGAAAATTAGTGGTTGGAAAGGTAAATTTCTTTCTCCTGCTGGAAAAGTGGTGTTGATCAAATCTACCATCCAGGCTCTCCCCAATAGGTTATGCAATGCTTTTAGTTACCTAAGTCTCTCATTGCTGATTTAGAGAAAATAATACGATAGTTCTTTTGGGGATCTTCTAATGGAAAGAGGAAAATTCATTGGAAGTCTTGACATCACTGTTGTAAAAAAAAAGTTGATGGAGGTCTTGGATTTCGGGATCTTGAATACTTTAATCTCACCCTTCTAGCAAAACAAGCTTGGAAAATTCTAACTAAACCTGATTCCATCTCAGCTCGTGTTCTTAAAGCAAAATACTTTGATAATCGAGATTTTAAAGATGCTTCCATCACAAGAAATCCCTCAGCTATTTGGAGAAGCATTTTGAGTGGGAAGGTGCCTTTTTTTCGGGGACTAAGATGGAGTGTAGGGAGCGGTCTAAACATTGATATCTTTGATGACCCATGGCTGCCTAGTTCGGCTTCTTTTCATGCTCGCCCCGACGAAGACAATCTGCCGAATCGTAAAGTTAATTGTCTTATCAACCCATCTACTCGCCAACGGAGAAATGATTTAATCCGGGAGGCCTTCAATCCGTTTGAAGTAGAAAAAATTATGTCTATCCCGCTTTCTCTAGAATCTAAGGCAGATAAGTTGATATGGCACCACTCAAGTAATGGATTTATTCGGTTAAAATTGGATATCAGCTGGCTTATGAGCTCAAATTCCAAGAAGATACATCATTGGCTTCTTCATCATCCGCCTCGTGTTCTAAAATTTGGTCTAGCCTTTGGAAACTTAAAATAAAGCCTCGAATCATTCATTTCACTTGGAAGATTCTAAATAATGCGTTACCTACGGCATCCACCCTTCGATCTAACGGTATTGGCAACAAATTATGCCAGGTTTGTTTACAGGTTGAAGAAACTATTTGGCATTGCCTTTTTGAATGTCTTATTCCGCTATCGATCTGGGGCAGTCACCATCTAGGAGAGTTTTTCTCAAAATTGTGAATTCACTCCTTGCTTGATTGGTATGAGGAAATGCTAAATATGGGAGACGAGACCGGATTGATCCAAGTTATTCACCTTTTATGGAACATTTGGAAGGCCATAAATGAATATATTTTTCAAGGGGGCCAGGTGAGTATAAGCCCAAATTCTATTCGGTCGGCCATTGAAGCAGATGAGTACAAACAAGTCATATTGAATCAATCAGGAAGCAGCATGTACCCGAACTATGATGTTAAATGGAATCCTCCACTCCCAAGCTTTCTTGAGTTTAATGTTGATGCAACATTTAATGATTCTTCTACAGCGATATTCTTCATAATAGCCACGGGTAAATAATTCGAAGCTTCTCTAAGAAATTGCAAGGAAAATATGATGTTCTTGTTGGGGAGGCTTTAACTATCTTTCACGCTTTGTCTTTCGCACTCACATGGGGCTTCTTTAATGTTATCATTGAAAGCGACCCTCTTACTCTACATCAGGGACTTCAAAATTACGTAGAAGACATGTCTTCAGTTGGAAGTGTTTTAGATGATTGTAGAACACTTATGCCAGCTTTCATTTCTCTATCTTTATCTTTTGTTAGAAGGCAAAGCAATATACTTGCCCATTTTCTTGTTAGGGAAGACCTCAATCTTGTTGGATGTTTAGAATGAGGTTCTTCTCCGTCCGCTCATGTTATTTATGCTTGTATGTCATACTATGATTGAATTTTTTTTTTGTCGAAACCGGATATTTTATTGATATACACCAATAAAACTATACAATGAAATATTCAAAATCTATACAAAGAGCTAAATTAACAAGTTAATTTCATAATCAACTTCGGCTACCCTAAGTTCCCTCGCTTGTCGGATAGCTTCCGAGACGAAAATCATCTTTGAGGGGCGTGAGCGAACATGCTAATTACGCCAGTACCACAATCTTTGCACAATCTATAAAAACAAAAATCTCCACACACAAAAAAAAAAAAAAAAAAAAAAAAAAAGGAGGAGGTCCCGTGTTTATGTTTTTTATTTTTTTTAAAAGGGCGTACTCTGACCCACTTAAATCGAATTTATTACCCTTTCAAATAAAAAAAATCGAATTTTATTTTGTGAATATATAATTTTTGTCCACTCCTTATTTCCGATTGCCGCTTATTTATTTGGGTGGATTAGGGTTTTAGATAAACCTCGAACGCGTTGTACTCTGCTATTCAGAAAGCAAAGATGGATTCTTTCTCTTCGCCGTCAACTAGCCCGGGGTCGGAGCCGTCGGCGGAGCAAATAATGGACCAGCTAAAGCTTCAGCTTGCTCAGGCATATGCTGAGGAGCTCATCGAGGTAATATTTTTTCTTACGTTCTTGATAGATATCCGCCAACCCTACACCATTCGTGGTGGTACTGCAATTAGGGTTTCGATCTCTTATATATTCTGCTAAATGCTAATTTTATTTGAAAGCTGCCTGTCGCCGTTCTTTGAATTTGTGTATCGTTGCTTATTTCACTGTTATTGCTGTCTTGTTTGAGGAATGCGCCGGTGGTTTTTTTTGTGCGGGGAAGAGATGAATTTGGTGATTGTTACTGAAAATCGTCCTTTTCATTGAACTCTCTAAGATCTTGATTCTGTGTAAGCATTGTCTTCCTCAATTGGCATTTTTGATTGGAAAAACAAAGCGTTAAAAGAAAAGCTAAGGGAAGAGAATTCGTAACGAGTGAGAAGATCTTAGAATTTTAAAAGAAAACTCAAAATCCTTTATTTTTGGGTGCAAAATTGCTATGAAAACTGAAGAAAACATATAATAGTCCATTGAGCATGATGTGGTGTATTGTCTAAGATCATTAAGCTCAAGCATGGATGTGTTTTCCCATGTCTTCTAATACCTTTTTTCAAATTGGCTTAGCTTGAAGCTTTTATGACTTACACTCAGTGAAAACTGAGTGGTGATGCAAATATAAGACTCGACTACTATGTTGTATGCATATGAAATCTAAAGCAAGGAGCAAAGGTAAGCTCTATAAGTAGGATAGGTTACATTATACAAATTTCAGTAGTGCGATCCAGTTATTGAATTCCATTGAAGATTTCGTCTGTTGTAAGACTGCAAGTTTTACAAATTTCGCATTTCATGTTTTATTACCCGTTCATACTTGTTAGGTTGTACACTTACCGGAGCTTTTCATATTAATCTGTTGATGTAAGTACTTATATGAATTTGGTTCTCAGTAAAAGTTGAGAACTAAAGTTCAACTTCAACCACTAACTTTGTCTTGCATCCCTTATAGCTTTTTAACAATCACTTCATTCATTGTTTCAGTTATTGAGGGTAAACTTGAAAAATTATACAGTGAACTGAACACTAAGGAATGCATAGAAGGTGCAACTTGAAAACTGGCGTTTTGAATGCTATTTCTAGACTCATGTATTTGCAGTTTAATATTTGTTTTTTATAATAAGTATTTGGTAACGTAGAATAGACTTTATGGACGATAGAATCTGAGGTATACACAACATTTGAATAGGAAACTCACATCTGGGTACAAAGCTTATAAAATGAACGAGCATAATGAACACTCTTTGATCTGCAAGTTGTATAAATTTCCCTATTGAGCTTGGTCTTGTAGACTGTAGACACCTCTTCAGCTGTTCACTCACATCCTGATACAATAAATTATTTCCCTGTCCAGCTGCTGTGTCTAACATTGATTGTTGTAGATAATACACTGTAACTGAAATAAGAGCCATACTGTCTCTTTTGATCCAAGTGTGGCATCCTGTGCTTGAAAGTCATTTATTGACAGCTCCTGGCATATAATCTCTAAGAACACATTAGAATTCTCAGATTCTGAAACCAATCTTTCGGAAAAAGGACAAGTGGGAAACAGAAGTTAATGCGTCTCTTGGATGTTTAACAGAATTAACGCAGGAGGTTCAATCCTGCAATGCCCTACCATTTCAACCTCTCTTTTAGCAGGCTAATTACAGGATTATAGCAAACTGATGGGTATCTTTTTCTTGAACCAAACAAGACTTTACCATCTCATTACTTGTTCTTCTTGCCTCTCAGCTACCACTGCACTTTTGAACTTAAAATAAGGCTGACCGACCTGGTAGCCTTGCTAATTAATTATCCAGGTAGACTGGCTAGTAACTCATCAGCCTGTTGTATCCGTAAAATTCTGCTACTTTCCTTGTGCACGTGAGCCAGTGCCGTTTCTCTCCCTTAATGGCCTATTTAATTTCTTGGTGGACAGAGTAAATCACATCGTAGTTATCAGTCTGTTGCCTGAGAAAGGTCAACGATATGGGTAGATGGTTGATTTGTAACAGCTTAAGGTGGAAGGACATTTTGTTATCATTACAGTTTCGACGCTCCAGGTTTCTTACTCTCACTGGAGATGACAGAAGTTTTGAAATGAAACAGAAGGGGAGATAGTTTGAAACCATTTTGACCAAATGGATAGAACAAGGCAGTTGAATGTGTAGTTTGCTCTGGCATTATCGAGTCTTCCAACAAGTAGTTTGATTTGGACCACCTTACACTAAGTCTTAAGTGGTGCAGGACTTAGAGGCGAGCATGGCTCTCTCTCTTACAAAACTGATAGCACAGTTAATAAAGGGGAGGGGGAGTTGAATGCAGGACCTCGTGGTCCTGAAGCGCCTCCTCTTTAATCACTAGGCCAAGAGTCATTGACTCTCTCCTAGTGATCTCTGAATAGTATTGATCACTAGGCCAAGAGTCATTGACACCCTCTTCCCGTCCAATCCCTGAAATGGAGATAGCGTCTTCCATTCAACTCCCTGAGCTATAAAAAGTATCATTTGGATCTCTTTAGGAAATAACCTTCATCCAACCTAAATAAGGCACTGCATTTTCTTATCAACCTACTGCATCCCGTCTTAATATATCATTATTATTGTTTGTATAAAATGGTGTTTTGGATGCAACTTTTGGCTTTCTCTTTAAGTTTTCTTTTACAAACAGTTGCCTTCTTTGGAATATCATCTGACAGCTTGGAAATGCATTTATTTTTCTTTCATATGTTATCAGATCATTTCGGGTGTGAATTCGGAGTACCATTTTAGATGCATGCATCACTATTGAGCTGTCTTATCTCTGTTATGCAGACAGTTTCCAGGTTTTATATTATGGTAATGGTTGTTTATTTGTGTTTCTATAATATGGTGTATATAGAATGTCAGGGAGAAGTGCTTTGAGAAGTGTATCACCAAACCAGGGAGTTCACTTAGCGGGAGTGAGGGCAGTTGTGTCTCAAGGTGTGTGGATCGTTATATTGAAGCAACTGGCATAGTAGCTAAAGCTATTTTCCGTCCATCTGGTTGAGTACTTGCGACTAGTTCATTTTTAGTGGTACTAAATTTATTATTGGCAGCATTTGATTTTGATTAAGAAAGTTTATGGCATTTGCTAGATTTTGTACGCTCTTTTGGATCAGAGTTTAGAACATGATGTTCCCATATGATTTATCTTGTGCTGTCCATTTTATTTGCGTGCTTGGTGGTGTTTACACGGATAATAAGGAAAGAAAGTATCCCCAAATGAAAGTCTTTTTACATGGAGAGTTTTTGTGTGTATCGAATGGTTAGATGAATGAAATGCGTACAAGAAAAAGAAAATAAAATTGTATTTTGTTATATATCCGATATACTAGACTCATCACCAGAAAAGAGAGTATTTTATTTTATTAGATGCCCCAACCTAACACCCCCATAATAATATTCCATAAGATTCACTCAACAGAAATGTTAAACAACTGGTGACATAATATAATTGCTTAAAAGGGCAGGCGGGCGGGCTGTCTGCCTGCCCAATACATGAAATGAAAGAAACATCTTTGCTTGTGTCATATCTGGAGAACGGACCGACAAATCAAACACCTACGGCTTGCAGCTTTACCCAATATTTCTATAAGATACTACTATTTTTCACGATTCAAACTCGTGATCTCTGTAGTACTAGTTACTACAACTTTTCATTGACAACTGAAAATCAGCCATACATACTTAGGGGAATAAAAAAACTTGACTAGAATAGAATATTATTACCCTGGAGATCCCTTTCATCTCAAAGAGCAGTTTTCACCTTGTTTGCTAGAAAAAGAACTGAAACACTTTTAGCATATGCCTCACACCAAGGCCAAACCCACTTTCCAGTGTCTATCTAAATCTAGTCTCTTTCTATCTGAATGGTAACATGACTGATGTTATACTCCCTTCTAATGTAGTCAATGACTTTGTCCAGAACCGTGTCGGCATCCGCTTCGGGTCTAATTTTGACATGACAAGCCAACAGCACTTTCCCTACAGTGATTGCCCAGATATGCAACTCATGAACTGCAACCACTTCATCAATCTCACACATACCTTTCTCAAGCCTCGTAGGATCGATTTCCCTCGGTGTGCTCTCCATTAGAACCTCAAGAATATTCCTCAGCATTGTGATGGTTGTTCCTAACACAATCACGGAAAATATCAGCGTGCAGATTAAATCGATGATTTTCCACTCTGGTTTATACCAAATGATCGCTCCACCGATCATCACACCAATGCTCTGAACAGAATCTCCTAAAACATGAAGATAAGCACCCTGTACGTTTATGTTGCGTTGCTTCTTCTTCTCCTGCGGCTTTCCATCCTTTGATTCCTGCTCAACAACATCCTCAGGGCAACAGTCCTCCTTGAGTAGAGGTTCGTTTACATGGGAGTCGTCTTCATGAACGTGTTCATGTTCATCGTGTTTAGAATGCCCCTCATGATGATGGTGGTGCCTAGTAATGCTAATACCATGACTATGAATGTTTTCTTCCTCCCTATTACCATCTTTTCCTCCATGTCCCTCATGTCCGTGTTCGTGTCCATGCCCGTGCCCATGTCCATGCCCATGCCCGTGATCATGACCCAATAAGAAGGCCATGACTATGTTAACAGCCAACCCAAAAGCAGAAACAAGAAACATAAGAAATCCCTGAACTTCACCGGTGTTATGTAAGAGTCGAACAATGGCTTCATAAACAAGGATCCCAGCAAGAAGCCAAATCAGCTGGATAGAGACCAATGCCCCTAGTATTTCTATTCTGAAAAACCCATAAGACTGGCGCGAATTAGCTTCCCATCCAGACGCCCATAGAGAAAACAAAGATATCGCAAACGCCACAACATCAGATAACAAGTGAGCTGCATCAGTCAGTATAGCTAGACTGTTGGATTTAATCCCACCAGCAACCTCAACACTCATGAAGATAACACAAAGAGCAACTGCAATCAAAAGTTTCCTCATCGATGCCAGTCGTTCCTTCTCGTCCTTGCCACCGGTTTTGGCATCTGAAAATCCACAAGTTACTCCTTGGCAAACTTTACTTGCAACAGGCTGATTTGGTTGTATGTCCACAGCATGCTCATGTTGTTCAGAGATCTGCATATCCATCTGCAAAAAGAGATAAAATATCTTATTATCACTGATTCATGTACAATATCATTTCCTCTGAACTTCAATTATATCTTTAAAATTTCATACTCATAAATACATAGTATTCTCTATATTTCTCTGCAAGGCTGTACATAGAGCTATTTACCTTGATAATTTCAATATCACAAAAAAATACAAGTGCCAAACAAATGCACAGTATAGTTCATTCAGAGGAATCGAAACTCAAATTTTCGATATTGCAAAAGGTTTAGGGTGAATAATTTGGAGAAAAAAAAAAAGCAGTACGCTTTAAGATGCCTGAATCAAAGGATTCGATTGCCTTTTGAAAATTCAAAATTCCTAGGGTCTAAGAATTCGATTCCTCTTCCTCCAAAAAGCAAGTAGAGAATCCATTAAGAAAAAAGATCAAAAATATAAATTGAACAATACAAAGCAAAAAAAGAGCAGAGATGAGAAGAAGGATTACCTGAGAATCGGCTGTCGTCTGCTGCAGGAAGCTATGCGATTAGATGAATGATGAGAAACAAAAAAAATAAAACAAAAGGGATGCAAACTGTAGAAGAAGCCAATGTGATGTGATGGACCGACGGCATGAAAACACACGCCGTCCAGTCACGCAGAGAGGCAGAAAATTTGACTACAAAACACTCGGTGCCAAACATGCCATCAATCTGTCCAATCATCGACTGTTGACAAAAATTAAAAACAAAATAAAAATAAAAATTAATATACGAGCTGTAGCTTCGCGTTTGTCTCGTAAAATGCTTGTTTAAATATTATTCAATCTACCTCGAGCTCAACCAGAGCATTACATCAAAATTAACAAGTAAAAATTGAGCACTTAAAAGTTTAACTCGAAATATTCATGAGTTTATCGAAAATTATTACTATTATATAAAACGTATATATTATTGATGATGCTGGATTTTGTCATGTATAATTTCAGGTCAATTTAATCTAGGAATGATCGAATCAATGATGATTTTGGGGTGATTTTAGACTGAGCCTGAGAGTCTCTCTCAGGTTGCCTACGTATCATGTCATTGTCTAGGAATCAAGTCACACGTAGTTCCCGGAAGTGTATATTTATAGGGAGTTAATTACCCTAACCCTAAACCATGTCGGTTTGGGTAAATACAGTATTAGCCCTTTGGGCTTTTACCAGTTTATATGGGTTTTACCCACTTATGCAAGTAACCACATGGATAATGGGCCTGCGTGTTTAGAGTGGACTTTGTCCGCACCCCGAGCTTTCCGACTTGCGGTATCGAGATGGGCCCATCGTCTCGGTTCTCTGATCATGTCGGTTGTCAATTTCTCAACCCGTAATTCGACCCTTGGGCTATCACTTATTCTTGTTTAGGAGGACCATCTCGTGACGCCACGTGGAGGCGCGAGATTCGGTATCGTCATAAGCCCTCCAGATCTATCTGAGCTCTTGAGGTCAGGTCTGATATGTCAAAGGTGTATCTCGGCCACTGTCATTCAATGCTCTGAACTTAAATCTGCCCTGCAGACTTACTTCCCGTGGAGTCCGACATACGGACTTTCCATGTCTGCTTTGCAGACTTTTTTACCTTAGCATTATCTTTCCCTTGGACTTATAATGTGTGGCTAAATTGACATCGACTTCGATGCCGTAGCTGTCGAAGGAATGATGAGATGTCCAACTTGGGACTGTCTCGGTTGAAATTGACTTCGATGCCGTAGCTGTCGAAGGAATGTATGAGATGTCTGCAGTTGGGACTGTCTCTATTGAGGTCGACTTGAAGAATACAATTCGGAAGTTGCTCGATGACAGTGCCAAGAAAGGTGCTGTTATAGCCGGATTTGAGTCTCAATTAGAGACTCAGGCTAGAGAGGCGAGCGTCGAGGTGGGAAAGTTGAAGAAGGAGCCGTCTGCATCTGTCCGCGACCGTCATGCCTTGGATACCAATCTTGCAGACATTTCGGTGGATTTTGAGAAGATGCAGAAGGGGCACAATGCCGCTCTGGCCGAGGTTAAGCAAACACGGAAGGAGAGGGATGCGCTGCAGGCCGAACTGGAGAAAGTTCCAACCCAGGTCGAGTAAGCCAAGAGAAACGCCATCCTCGGGGATCGCCAGTCGAAGGAGCTCGACGAGGGTGTGACTGTGTTGATGCGTATGGCCATGATGGGCGGTTTTACTCTGGCGGTGGCAGGCTTCGGTAGCTTATCCGGGATTCAACGTATCGACTCTGGCAACGCCGCAGTTCTATAACGCCGAGTTGGAAGCCTTGTACGACCAGTACAATGAGGAATTCCAACAAGGGGAATCTCTGGCCCAAAAGTATGGTCGTCCGACTTCCGCTGCTACTGTCGAGTCGACTCCTGCTGACGTCGATCCAACCCCTGATGCTTCTTCTTGATAGTTGTAATAATTTTTGTTGAACTTGGCTTTTATCTGTGTAACTATACTTTGCCTTGTCACGGCTGGTCTTTTCGACCTGGCCTTATTTTATGCCGATTTTGCTTCAAGTTTTCCTCGATTTTATTTAGCATTTGGTTTTTCTTTCTTTGGTTGTTGTCTCTTTCACGTTTCGATGTCTTTTAGCTTTCGCTTTTCGGGCCTTTGGCTCTGTTTGCTCTTTTCTTATCGATGTCGCGTTGCCCCCCAAGTGTATTATGAACCTTTGGTTCTTATTGCACTTGTTAATCTAGTTTAATTTGAGATCGACTTGATCACCTTAGTGATGAATTAAAAGGCTATCGTTTGTACAATCCTATAACTAGCAAGCTTGTTATTTCAAGAGATGTTATATTTGATGAAATGACATCTTGGAGTTGGGATGGAAATTCATCCAATGTAATATCTCGAGATGAATTTTTTGAGGAATCAAAATCGGATGATGAATATGATCACACAAATCTTTCTCAAAGTCCAAATCCTAGTCCACCGAAATCTCCAAATCAAGATGAAGGCACAAGTTCAGATTCACCAGTAAGAAAAACTCGTTCGTTGAGAGAAATCTATGAAACTAGTGACTATTTTCATGTGAACCTCAAAATTTTGAAGATGCATCAAAGGATGAGAAATGGAAAAAAGCCATGAAATATGAAATTGGAATGATTGAAAAGAACAAAACTTGGGTATTGGTAGAAAGACCAAAGCACAAAGATGTTATTGGGCTAAAGTGGATTTTCAAAACAAAATTTAATGAAGATGGAATCATATTGAAGAACAAGGCGATACTTGTTGCAAAAGGATACTCTCAAAAACCAGAAATCGACTTTAATGAAACATTTGCACCAATTGTTAGAATGGAGACTATCCGAACTATTCTTGCTCTTCCAGCACATTTAGAACTTTCAGTATATCAACTTGATGTAAAATCGGCATTTCTCAATGGAGAACTTGAAGAGGAAGTATATGTTCAACAACCTCAAGGTTTTGAGGTCATTGGCAAAGAGGATAAATTTTACCGTCTCATGAAAACTCTTTATGGCTTAAAGCAAGCGCCAAGAGCTTGGAATAGTAAGATTGACAAGCATTTTCTCAAAAATGGATTTCATAGAATTCCTAATGAGCCCTCTCTTTATGTCAAAAAAAAATGGTAGTGATTTTATGATTGTGTGCATATATGTTGATGATCTCATCTATATAGGCACGAGTTTGAAATTGCTTGAAGAATTAAAACAAAAAATGATTAATGAATTTGAGATGACTGATTTAAGAGTCATGAAATATTTTCTTGAAATTCAAGTGAAACAATCCAAGGGAGATATTTTTATCTCTCAAGAAAAATATACCGAAGATATTTTGAAGAAATTCCGCAAGGGAAATTGCAACCCTATATCTACTTTTCTTATTATCATGTCTCTTCTCTTCAACTCCCCCTCTTTGGTAACTCTGTCCTTCGTCCTTTTGTTGTTTTCCATCATATTGTCTTTTGAATCACTTATTGTTATATCTATTTGATTTTCCTCTTGCTTGACTTGCATACAGCGCCTCTTCTTCTGACTTTATAACTACGCCTGCCATCTGCTTAGCCAGCGACTCCTGGTCGGCTAATAAATTTTCCAGCTCATCAATGGTTGGTTGTGTGGCCCAACCTTGTATTGCTGTTGTGAAACTCCGATACTCGGGTTTTAAACTATGTATCAATATTCTTCTCATCCGAGACTCACCAATTTTGGACTCCGGATCTAATTCGGAAATCTCATGACACAGAGATTTTACCTTGGTGAAATAATCTCTGATTGATAGATTTCCCTGGGTGAGCGACATCACCTCATTCTCCAGTATTTGCAGGCGCGAAATGTTCTTCCTCGAAAAACGACTAGCCAATGTGTCCCATGCTTCCTTCGGCGTGGTGGCTTTCCGGATATGCTCAATCATCTCATCTTCGATCGATGTCTTTATAGCAAACATGGCTTTCGCAGCTTTTACCTTCCATTCACGCAAAGCCGTGGCATCTGTTGAAGCGGGCGGCGTTACGTCACTTCCGGTGACATACTCCAACAAATCTTGGCTCTCTAGGTATGACACCATACACGATTTCCATGTGCTATAATTGTGATTATTTAATTTTTTAATATTACTCACCGAAAAATCCGCCACCGGGACATAGTTTTGTTGCACTGTCAAACACTAAGTAAGCTAGGTCCCAGACCAAACAGCTCCACAGTCCCGGACTGTGCACGAACAAGATTCCTTGATTGATTCTTCTCAACCGGTGAATAATATCCTCCGACCGTTTATTTCGGCAGAGTGACGACGTCGTTGGTCCCCGACCAAATATCCCCACCACAAAAAACTACGCCCGATCGACAAGGCTCCGATACAACTTGTTGTGTCGTAAGCGATAGGTCCAAACACTTGGAATATAGAACTTGATATTTTATTGATACACAAAATATACAACAAATGGGACACTTGAAAAATACAAGAAGAGAGCAACTAGAAAGTGTTTGATGTGGGAGACTCACTTCACAACTTGTGTGTGTTGTGTTATGTTGTTGGCCTAAGTTACAACTCCTATTATAGGAAAGGTAAGAATATCCTAGAAAAAGTAGTAGATCCTTCTAGAGAATATGCACACTAGATGTTTCTAGGCAAATGTGCATTAGATATTTATCTAAGTATTTTCTAGAATTCTAGACTATTCTCTAAGGAAATAATTTCTATATTTTTCTCATGTACTAGTTGTAGAATAATCTAGAAGTCATTGACTTCTAAAACTCCCCCTCAATGACTGTTTCTTTTGACGACGAGCTCATTTGCATCCCAAGAGCATTTCTGAATTCCTCGAGCTTGCGTCCGCTTAATCCTTTTGTGAATATATCTTCTAATTGATCTTCAGTCTTCACGTGAATCATCTGTATTGTTAAGGGTGATTTTATATGATTTATAACGTTATATTTTATAATGATTTCCTCCATATTCGTATAATTTGCATAGAAATTAAGGGTTTAGTTGAATTATTGAGCAAATGAGTTTTAAAAGTCTTTAAGTGTAAAGTTGAGCTAATTTCGTGATTTTATTGGTAATTATCTATGGTTTTACACTTTGCGTGTTTTTGTGGTTTTGTAGGTACATAAACATGTCATAAAAGGAGTTTGAATGGAAAGGGAAGGATGCAAGTTGAAGATGGAATGAAGAGGATTTTGCAAGACTGAACGAGCGTTTGCCATCCGTCCAGCCTGGACTGGCGTCTGAAGTATTGAACTGGCGTCCAGGGTGGACGGACGTCTGAAGATATGGACGAGCGTCCAGGAGAGGAAACTTGATTCAGAGTTCTGAGATATTTAGTGGACGAGCGTCCAAATTAAAGAAGGACGGGCGTCTGATCCAGCTCGGCCCGACTCGAAGAGTTTACACCATCTGGACGGGCGTCCAGAGGCACTGGACGGGCGTCCGCGGCCGACATCAGCATAACCGACCTAGTTTTCTATAAAAGCAGCCGCATTCTCAACCCTAATATCATCATATACACATTACAGCAGCCGCAGAAAACCCTAAATTCTGAAGCCGAGTTGTGCTCGGTCGGCCAAGCCTTGGTGCTTGGTCGACCGAGGGTTAGATTAGTTGTTTTATTTCTTTTGTTTCGTTTCCTTCCGGATCATGAGGATGGCTGGAAGCTGATCAAACTTGGAGCAAGCATGTAAAACTTTTCAACATCGTTTTTATTTCTTCCTTTGGATGATTTCGCGAGTTTTAATTAAGTTGTTTCTTTTCTATGATTTTCATGCTATGCAAATTTATATCGAGAGATGTTTTGCTATTGATGTTTGCCATATGATGAGAATCGGTCTAAACACTAGATCACCATAGGAAAGAATAGATTTTCTTTAACCTAAAAATACGAGAGTTGCTAGGTTAGAATATCTAGATTGTTAGATTGAGAAATCTTGCACCTTGGTTTGATAGCGTTAATCTTTAAGATCGAGAGATAAAAGATTGATAGGCGAACTTTTCTAAGAGATTAGGAGTTCATACCTTTGATAGGTGAATCACAATTTTAGTTAAATCATCATAAGATAATCTAGAGAGGAAATTAAGGGTTGCGGGATGGTGGATCATTGCTTGTTCTATGTTTAATCGCTATAGTCATTATCATGCTTTTATGAGTTTTATTGTTTTTCTCGTTTATAGTTTAGTTATGTTCGCAACGATCTTTCCCGGCTTTGACCGACAATCCTCTGTCCGCTTTATCTTTTCGTTTTGTTATTTTAGGCTTTAATAATAATGGTATCAAACTTAGGAAAATTAATGAACTAGATACCCCGATTCCCTGAGATCGACTCCGGTATTAATCGCTATGCTACGATCCCTACACTTGGGGTATACCGGATTTATAAATTTATTACTTGTTTATTTTCATTAGATAAAATCCGTGACAAGTTTTTGGCGCCGTTGCCGGGGAATCGGTACGGTTGTCTAGTTTATTAATTTTTCTGATTTTCTGTTATAAGTTGGGATAAAAGGGATCGTTAGGGCACATGGTAGTATTTTGGCCATAACTTTCGGCTCGAGTGTCCGTTTGGCGCGCAGGACCCCAATTCGGAAAGCTCGTTCCGACGCCGACGACATGGTGAACTACCAAAAGTTCGACACCGTTTTCGAGGTCAAAATCTGCTGTTTTCCCTTCCATTTTGGGCTCAGAAGTTTTCAACACGTTTTTCTCCCTTTTATTGTTTTCTGTTTTAAACCTTTCGTAGGTAGGTTTCTGTTTAAGTTTTCCGTATCTTTTTATGTTTATTTATCTTATTAAAAAAATAAAATAAAAAAAATAAAATAAAAGGCTTTCTAGGGTTTCTGAGGTTTCTAGGGTTTATGATTTTATCTAGGGTTTATGAGGTTGCTCAGGTGTCTCGTTTAGTGATTTATGCTAAGACCAGACGGGAGTCTGCTCTCTGTGAACGCCCGGCCACTCTTTGTGGTTACCAGACGTGCGTCCATAGTGAGTGGACGCCCGTCCGTCCAACATGCACCAACTCTGTTATGTCTTAAGAGAACCGAACTAGCGTTTGTCCTTTCCAAATGCCCGTCCAGTTCATCATTTACAGGAGGACGAGCGTCTGGATTGTCTGAACGTCCGTCCAGTGTGTCAGTTTCTAGTGAATAGAATTTGTTTTTTTTTGATACATGCTTCATTATTTGACATGGATGTTTTAATGCGAGCCTCTGTGGCTTTTATCTGATATGCGTAGATGTCCTGTTCTTTCACCGTTATGGTTATTTTTCCATCTATTACGGTCCATGTTGAGTGATTGTGTGTGTTTCGAGTCTATTTATGCAAGAGCACCGAGCTAGACGTGATTCCAATTTGATTTATGCTGTTCCTTTTGTCGTCTATCTAGGGTGTTAGGGTTGTTTAGGGGTCGTGTGTTTTTGTTGTCCCTTACTTGATTCATCTGTAGCTACTGTCGGTTTTCCGTTGCTACTTCCCTTTTGATGGATCTTGTAAGCTTTTAGGGCCCTCTATTCGTTCATCTTTTATTACTTGATTCATATGTGCTTAAGTTTGAGCTACTTTGTCGGTTTTCCGTCGCTTTCACTTTTAGATGGATCTTGTAATCCTTAAGACCGTTTACACTTTCAATTTTCTTTTCTATATGATTTATATTTGCTTTAGTATAGCTACTGTCGGTTTTCCGTTGCTATCACTTTCTGATGAGTCTTAAGGCACGTCTACACTTTACATGGCAAGCTTCTGTGGCTTTGCATAATCGAATTTTGTTGCGCTTCTGTGGCGTTATTTAGAAGACGTTTATATATTTGACCTTCCTTCTATGGTTGACATGTTTCATCGCTTAGTCCGAATTGTAGATTAGGGTGATATCTATGGAATTAGTTGGGCTAGCATTTTTCTCTATTTTCTTTTTGCCTTTTTAGTATAGTTGCATATCATTTAGTTGAATTGTGTTATATTCTGTTTTTCTTCTTTTAGTGCACCTATCCCTGCTACTCTGTAGTGTCCTCTATCATCATCATGTAAGCCTTAACGCGCATTTACACTTTCATTTGGAGTTTGATATTTCTGTATGCACATGTGGTCCATATTTATATTGTAAGCTTCTGTGGCTTATTTGACGCTTAGATGTCCTGTGTTTTCCCCGTGTGGTGATTTTTCCATCTGAGCAATTATTTCCTGTGCTTATATCAAACTTTTCTGCGCAATATGATATATTTTCCCCTGTGTTCCCCGAGATACTGCCATGTTTTTCAAGTGGTGCAGGCACATTTTTAGCTGTTTTTGCCAAGCTACCTTTGGAAGTCGTTGCTGAAAAAGGACTCCATATGACATCACCATTGTTGTCCTCTTCAGCCACTCTTCGGATCATTACCAAATCAGCTAAGTAATTTATCTTTTCTTTAATTCTGCATAACCTGAGGACATGTTGTGGTCTAAGTGTGGGGGAGGGGGATGGTTTATGTGTATCTATTCGTTTGCTTAATTCGTTTCGATTCTATGCAAAATGAGCTAAAATTTTCCAATTTTTTGTTCTGTCCCGAGTAAGCAATGCACATCTTTGTTCGTTATTGTTATAGTCATTGATGCTATATACTGTATGTCCAGTAAGTTAGTTGTTTCACCCGATATATATTTTTCACGAGCCATAGTGAATGATGAGCTATAATATAAAGCTATACCCCTTTTGATTAGTGATTTTTGTTATCTTATAAGTCATGTGCTTAGTGCTAACGTATGTATCGTGACAATTATGATAGTTTGTATTTATAGCCAAAGTATGACATACTGTGAATATCTGAGGTTTGAATGTGATAAGTAAAGCGTAACTAAAGTTGTTGAAAAAGTTGAATTTTAAATGAGATAATTGTGTGTGTCGGAAGCTGGTCGATGATTGGAGTGAGGTAGGGCATATCTCGAATGTCCTATACCACTATGATGACCAAAAGCTCACGACAGTCAGAAGAAGCTGCCTTATGATTTGAGTAAGGTAGGGTATATCACGAATATCCTATTCTGGCTATGACAGGGCAATAGCTCATTCTGATGTGTGTTTAAAAGTGAAATAGTTAAATCAACTTATATAAGAAGTGGTATGAAATGAATGAAAGACTTAGTTATCGTACATCTTATCCCCAGTGTAAACTGACAGATATGTTGTAGGGATTATCCTCTGAGTACGTCGGAAAGGTCCTAAATGTATTCTATCATCTTTTTCGGGATATGTCACGTTTTGTAGGGTGCATGTTATAAGTATCATTCATCGCTAGTTGAAAGGGGGTATTAGCTAGTTTGCTTTGAAATTTTCAAGTTTGGACTTAGTGGAAGTTTGTTATGGCTCCGCACACACACCGGGGTGAACCTCTAAGTTATTGAATATGTGTTATATTTGCTGAGATGTCTATCATTTTTCCGAGCCTTGGTTTTGTCTTGTTTTGCTCGGGACGAGCAAAAGATAAGTGTGGGGGAGTTGTTAAGGGTGATTTTATATGATTTATAACGTTATATTTTATAATGATTTCCTCCATATTCGTATAATTTGCATAGAAATTAAGGGTTTAGTTGAATTATTGAGCAAATGAGTTTTAAAAGTCTTTAAGTGTAAAGTTGAGCTAATTTCGTGATTTTATTGGTAATTATCTATGGTTCTACACTTTGCGTGTTTTTGTGGTTTTGTAGGTACATAAACATGTCATAAAAGGAGTTTGAATGGAAAGGGAAGGATGCAAGTTGAAGATGGAATGAAGAGATTTTTGCAAGACTGAACGAGCGTTTGCCATCCGTCCAGCCTGGACTGGCGTCTGAAGTATTGAACTGGCGTCCAGGGAGGATGGGCGTCTAAGCAAGTGAACGGGCGTCCAGGAGAAGAAACTTGATTCAGAGTTCTGAGATATTTAGTGGACGAGCGTCCAAATTAAAGAAGGACGGGCGTCTGATCATGACTCGGCCCGACTCAAAGATTTTTAAGCATCTGCACGGGCGTTCAACCCATCAAACGGGCGTCCATTGGCCGACATAGCAGCAGCCGACTTAAAATTCTATATATAGCTGCGTTATTTACAACAATATCATCAGATAATTCAAACCCTAAACCCTAGGGGCGGCTCAGTTTTTATTGCTTTTATTTTCTAGTTAGATTCAAACACTTTTATGTATTTTTATTCAAGTAATTCGAGCTTCAAAGTGATGATTAGAGGCTAGACCTCCCTTGAACGAGCATTGTGAAGCCATCCAACCAACGTATTGATTTCATCGCAGATTGTCTTGTGAGTTTTTAATTCAAGTTGTATCTTTATTATGCTTATTTCGTTCTTATGCAATTTATATCGAAAGATCTTTGCATGTATGATGTTTGATTTTGATGAGAATCATGTTAAACCCTAGATCGCCATAATAAAGATTAGACTTTTAATCTAATTAACGAGAGTTATTAGGTTGAATCTCTAGGTTAGAAACTTATAAATTTCACACCTTTGGTTAGAAAGCGTTAATCTTTAGATCGAAAGATAGAAGATTAATAGGTGAACTTGTCTGAGAAATTAGGAGTTCATACCTTGGCTAGGTGAATCACAACTTGATTAAGAATCATGAGATAATCTAGATAGAAATTGATAGTTGTAGGATAGGTGTATCAGTTGCTTGTTCGTCTTTTATTTCATTGATTAAATCACTTGTGATCGATTGCTTAGTAAATTTACAATCTTTAAATCGTAATAGATTTAGAATAGATTTAGTTTAGATGATTTGTTCGCAACCATATTTGCCCTGGGTAATAATTTATAATTTGTTCGTAACATGATTCTCATCAAAATCAAACATCATACATGCAAAGATCTTTCGATATAAATTGCATAAGAACGAAATAAGCATAATAAAGATACCACTTGAATTAAAAACTCACAAGACAATCTGCGATGAAATCAATACGTTGGTTGGATGGCTTCACAATGCTCGTTCAAGGGAGGTCTAGCCTCTAATCATCACTTTGAAGCTCGAATTACTTGAATAAAAATATATAAAAGTGTTTGAATCTAACTAGAAAATAAAAGCAATAAAAACTGAGCCGCCCCTAGGGTTTAGGGTTCGAATTATCTGATGATATTGTTGTAAATAACGCAGCTATATATAGAATTTTAAGTCGGTTGCTGCTATGTCGGCCAATGGACGCCCGTTTGATGGGTTGAACGCCCGTCCAGATGCTTAAAAATCTTTGAGTCGGGCCGAGTCATGATCAGACGCCCGTCCTTCTTTAAGTTGGACGCTCGTCCACTAAATATCTCAGAACTCTGAATCAAGTTTCTTCTCCTGGACGCCCGTTCACTTGCTTAGACGCCCGTCCTCCCTGGACGCCAGTTCAATACTTCAGACGCCAGTCCAGGCTGGACGGATGGCAAACGCTCGTTCAGTCTTGCAAAAATCTCTTCATTCCATCTTCAACTTGCATCCTTCCCTTTCCATTCAAACTCCTTTTATGACATGTTTATGTACCTACAAAACCACAAAAACATGCAAAGTGTAAAACCATAGATAATTACCAATAAAATCACGAAATTAGCTCAACTTTACACTTAAAGACTTTTAAAACTCATTTGCTCAATAATTCAACTAAAGCCTTAATTTCTATGCAAATTATACGAATATGGAGGAAATCATTATAAAATATAACGTTATAAATCATATAAAATCACCCTTAACATGTATCTCATCTTGAAGAACCTTCTCTCGAATAAAGTTGTAGTGCACTTCAATGTGCTTGGTCCTTGCATGAAATACTGGATTCTCTGCTAGTTGAAGTGATGATATATTGTCGCAATGTAAATCCACTGCATAGTCAGCCGGCTGGTGTAAATCCTTCAATAACTGCACAAGCCAAGTGACTTCTTGAGCTGCTACAACGGCTGCCCGGTACTCTGCCTCGGTAGTTGATAGAGATACAGTAGGTTGTCTTTTGCTACACCAAGATATTACTCCAGAACCAAGGATGAACACATAACCGGTAGTTGATCGGAGAGTGTCATGATCCCTAGCATAATCAGCGTCACAGTATCCAACAAGTTTACATGGCACTCCTTTCTGGTAGAAAATACCGTAGTCATAAGTTCCTTTGACGTACCTCATAATTTTCTGAACTAACTGCCAATATGGCTTTCTTGGACTTTGCATAAATCTGCTTGCTACGCCAACTGCAAAGGAAATGTCTGGTCTTGTTAAGGTCAAGTATATCAGACTTCCTACTAGTCATTGATAACTTGTAGGATCATCCAACTCTTTGCCTTCTTTTGAGCTTAACATGGCATTGACTTCAATTGGTGTTGGAGAAGGCTTGCAGTCTATCATTCCAGACTTCTTTAACAGATCCTTAACATACTTCTGTTGGCAAAGGAACAACCCATCTTTAGTGTACTCGACTTCAAGTCCAAGAAAGTGCTTAAGCTCTCCAAGTTCTTTCATTTGAAACCGGACTGATAAGTTCCTCTTGACTTGCTGAACTTCTTTGTCATCATCTCCAGTGATGATGAGATCATCAACATATACCAACACGACTGTTAATTTGTTATTTTGATACTTGATGAACAAACTTGAGTTGGACGGAGCCATAGAGAATCCACTATGAGTCAAGAACTCTGCAATTTTTCTGTACAAAGCCCTTGGCGCCTGTTTCAATCCATATAACGCCTTTCTTAACTTGCACACGTATTTAGGATGAGTCGTACTCTCGAATCCTTTTGGTTGCTCCATGTATATGTCTCGATCGATCTCTCCATGTAGGAAGGCGTTCTTCACATCCATCTGCCATAGTTTCCAAGACTTACTAGCTGCTAGGGCCAGTAAAACTCATACTGTAGTTATCTTCGCCACCGGGCTAAACGTCTCATCATAGTCTAAGCCATATTGTTGTGAGAAACCTCGAGCAACTAATCGAGCTTTATGTTTTTCTATGGATCCGTCTTGTCCTGTTTTCACCTTGTAAACCCATTTTCAAGATATTGGTTTTACTCCTTCCGGAAGAGGAACAAGTTCCCAAGTCTGGTTTTGCTTAAGCGCTTGAATTTCCTCTTTCATCGCCTGGATCCATTCACCCTTTTTAGATGCCTCCTCATAGCTTGAAGGCTCCATAGTTGCAGTATCATCAACTGTCGCAATGTTAGCATACTTAGGATTTGGTTTCCTCTGTCGAGATGATCTCCTAAGTTGTTGTTCATGATGATCAACTTCCTCCGTCTCCGGTGTTGGACTTTCGATACTACTATATTCCATCTCTTGAGTTGCTGCCGATTTCTCTTGACCATCATCATTTACTTTCAGAGTGCATAACTCTTCTCCAGTCTTTTCTCTTATTTTCTCTTCTAGAATAGGTGAGTCAGGAAGCACCTCATCTTGAGATGACCACCAAGAAGATGCTTCATCGAATACAACATTTCTTGACACCATACTATCGGTCCCTTACAAAGGCTTTGGTTAAGTTTAGAGAGGGGGGGGTGAATAAACTTAACACTTAAAACTTTTGGAATTAACAAACTCAGCAACTTCAGTAGCCTGCTGATTCTTCAATCACTGGTTCATCATCAGTGGATTCTTCCTCATTTATTTGAAATTCTTCATCACTGTAGTCATAGTCCAACAATTGCTCATCCTCATTAATAACAGCAGACTGTTGACCATCTTTCCCTACAGTGGTCTTAACTCCAGTAGGCTCCACTACAGCAGCCTGTTCTTCAACAATGGGGGTTTCCTCCAAACCCAAAGTTTGTTCCAACCTTTGTCCAGGTGCTTTCTGTTCCTCAGCAGCCTGTACCTCTTGTTCCAACCTGTGTCTAGGTGCTGTTTGTTCCTCGGCAACCTGTACCTCCTCTTCTATCCTTTGTTCTGGTACAATTTGTGCCATTACAACTTGATCAGGGAATATATCCATATTTTCTTTTTGAAATTTCCCCATATCAGTGATCCTCCTTAAATAATTTGCAGATTTGGTTAGGGTGTCCTCAGCGTCAATCCAGTCTTGATATTGAATAGATTCCTCTGAACTGGCACTAGGCTCACTGATATCAGTAACTCTTTCTTCATCCAAATCAACATTCTGTTGGTCTTCAGGTTGTTCAACAGGTTCAACAACAAACAAAACATCTACCTCACCAACCAATCTGTTCGCACCAATATCTATTCCCTCATTG
Organism: Gentiana straminea; assembly: GCA_036785695.1. Taxonomy (NCBI): domain Eukaryota; kingdom Viridiplantae; phylum Streptophyta; class Magnoliopsida; order Gentianales; family Gentianaceae; genus Gentiana; species Gentiana straminea. The sequence goes on along the minus strand of JAVUPR010000500.1, from coordinate 73,930 downwards.
ATTTGTGCCTCCAGTTCATCTATGCTGAGATTTTCCAAATCCTCATCCATTTGTCCAGTCTGTTGTCTCTCGCAGATCGTCCCGTACTGATGAGGCGCCCTACACTTGGCTCAATAATCATAGCAGTACCACTGGTTCCTCCTGGACATGATGGATGATTACAACCAGAATCAGACGATGATGATGAATCATCATTATCATCTCTGGGGTCTCTAAACTCAATACCCTCTTCTTTCTGTTGTTCATAAAAAATATCCATCAATCTTGATTGCAGTAGAGAGGTATCAACTAGTTCCAGTAAACTTTCCACTCCCAACTTTTCAAAAGCTCATTCTTCAAAGTCTGTCATAGGTTGTGCAGCAGGCTTTTGTCTTTTGTAGAATCCAAATTTCCATTGAAAGTAATCAGCCACTTGTTGGAGTTTAGGATCAACAAAATCCTCTTTCTTCTTCTTTTCTTGTCTTTCAAATGGCATGAATGACTTTCTGGGAGCTGTTTGTTCACTCTGCTGACCTCCAAAGGTCCCAACTAGCAGATTTAAAGTTTCTTCAACAGATTGAACAAGGTCAGTAGGTTCTTCAGGTTGAATATTAGTGCCTACTACCTTCATCTATTCCACACTTGGTTCCCCTGACTTATATGCTCATCAGCAGGGTTAGCAGTAGACTGCTCTTCCCCTGAACTATTGCAGGAATTGTAGGGTCTTGTACAAGTGTTTCAGTTACCACAGCAGGTGCAGACTCAGTAGTCTACTGTGGTTCTTCTACAAACTTTTCCACTTCCATAATAGGTGTAGATTCAGTTGTTTGCTGTGGTTCTTCTACAAGTTGCTCAACAACAACTTGTTCAGTTTCAGTAGGCTCAGTAGCCTTTACTGGGGATGATTCAACAACTTCAACAGCAGGCTCAGGGTCAGCAGTCTCCTGTGACTCTCCAGTAGGTTGCTTAGAAATAACCTCTACATCCTTAGTAGGCTTGATAATAGTTAAAGGCTCGGCATCAATAGCCTCTCCTACTATTTCTACTTCTTCCTCTACTTTTTCTTCTTGTTGTTCCCTCTGACTTTCCAAAATTCTCAATTGCTTGCCTTTGCCATGTTTCTTCTTTTTGGCAATCTCTTTCATTCTTTTGGAAAGTGGATCATCTTCAAGATCAATAACTTTCCTTTTTCTACTAGCTTCTTTCTGTTGCTCCTTCAGAACTTCAAAGAACGCCTTCTTCTTAGCAACTACAAACAGGGGTCGTAGCCTCAATCTCTACCGGGCCCTCAACAGACTCAGCAGCTTTCCTCTTCCTTTTTATTTCAGCTATATCAATAACTTCAACTGACTGCTTCTTTGTCTTTCTAGGCTTTAACAGTTCTGTGATTTTTCTTGTGTCAGCAACCTTTCTTTTCTCAGTAACTTTCTTTGGTGCAGTAGGTTTGACAGTTTTCTTAACCTGCTCACCACCAGCATCACCATCATCTCCACCATTATCACTATCAGCAGCCTCAACAACACCTTCTTCATCATCATCCAGACCTGGGATAGGATAGTCAATCTCTTTCTTGTATCTGGATTTATTTATCTTTTCTGGTGCAACATCAGCAATTTCCAGATGATTCAACAGGGCCTGAACCATTAATCCTAAGGGTAAGGCCTTGGATTTCCTTGTCCCTTCTTTTTCTTCTTTTGCAACCTTCTTCATATAGTGGATAAAGTATCCAGCCCAATCAAACTTCATACTTCTGCAAATAATCATCAGCAGTTCGATTTTGGGTCCTGATAGTGTGTCCATGCTTCCAATGAGTCCTAGGATGTTCTTTGCAATAATCTTGCTCAGCAGGTTGTATTCAAAACCAATATGTTTCACATTAATGCCTGGAATTGATTTGATGGCATTATTGGTCTTGATTTTGTCAACAAAATCCATCTTTGACAATCCCATTTCCTCAGGATTTGTTGGAGCATCTATTACTTCTGCAAAACCAAAAACTTCCCTCAGTAGATTTGAGGAAATTTCAATCTCCTGAGCATTTACTATGGTGGTGAATGCTTCTCTCCCTTGTCTTGTTACAATATTTCTCCATAAGCTGACAACATTTGTGTATGAGATTGTTTCCAATCTTATGTTAAGCACATTTTTCAAACCTTCATATCTCCTTATTCTTCGACCAATATTGATAGCTAATTCTGTTTGATTAGCATCAATAACAAAACCTCTTACACTTTGACTTGTTCCAATTTGAACATCATCCTTTTCGGCCATTGTTATAAGAAAAAGATGAAGAAAATAACTTCTCAAATCTGTGTTCACACAGTGTAAAAACAGAGAGATAGCAGATTGAGAGTAAAGAGTAGCTTCTGTGTAATAGACTGTATATATATAGACAGATGCGTTGAAACTGCCAGAACGTGTACAATGCTATTAACCACAATTAAATCTGAGTGAATGCGGTCTTGACACGTGGCCCATTACTTCTCCATAACGTTTGTAACCGTTAGATCGTGTTAACTATGGTTATAAAGGATAGAATAAATATCCCGCCATTTACTTTTTGACTTTTATAAGTTTGACTGAGTAATGTTTCATTCAGCAGCCTTGTCATCAGCAAGGTTGGCTCAGCAGCCTGCTGACAAATATGCCTCAGCAGCCTGCTGACAGTGTAACTCTGCTGATCTTGATTCCTTCTTGTTTTGTTCAATTGATAATACAAGATGAAGTTTAATACCAATAACTGATCTGTCAAGTGAGCTCACCCAACATGACAAAGACCAATCCCTTTGGCAACTTCATTTGCTCAATTGTCCAAAAATAAGTACATGGAATTGTTGATACCAATGACTAGTCTGCTAAGTGAGCTCACCCAACATAGCAAAGTCTAATCCCCTTGGTGAATTCCAGTACATTGCTGATTATCAGTCAACTTTAATAATTCCAAGTTCAGTCCTTAGTTTAGCAAATCTTTCACTATCCAAAGGTTTAGTGAAAATATCAGCAAGTTGATCTTCAGTAGGGATGTAAAGAACCACCACATCTTTCTTTTCAACATGATCTCTTATAAAATGATGTCTTACATCAATATGTTTGGTTCTTGAGTGCAAAACATGATTTTATGTGATTGCTATTGCACTTGTGTTGTCACACATAATAGGAATTTCCCTTTCTTCAATTCCATAATCCCTTAATTGTTGTCTTAACCACAGTATTTGTGCACAACAACTTCCAGCAGCAATGTATTCAGCTTCAGCAGTGGAAGTTGATATTGAATTCTGTTTCTTGCTAAACCAGGAAACCAGTCTATTTCCCATTAACTGACAGGTTCCTGTGGTGCTTTTTCTATCAATCTTTCATCCAACATAGTCAGAATCTGAGTAGGATATTACTTTGAAACTTCCATCCTTGGAATACCATATCCCTACTCCCAAAGTCTCTTTTAGGTACTTGAGAACTCTTTTGACTGCACCTAAATGACTTTCTTTAGGTTTAGATTGAAATCTTGCACAAACACCTATAGCAAAGGATATATCAGGTCTGCTGGCAGTGAGGTACAACAGACTGCCTATCATCATTCTGTATAAAGTCTGATCAACATCTTTGCCTTCTTTGTCTTCATCCAATCTGATATTTGTACTCATAGGAGTTGATATCTTGGTGCTGTTTTCCATACCAAACTTCTTCAGTAACTCCTTGGTATACTTGGTTTGATGAATGAAGATTCCATCTTTCATCTGTTTGACATGTAATCCCAAAAAGTAGTTCATTTCACCCATCATACTCATTTGGAATTTGCTTTTCATTAGATTTGCAAACTTCTCACATAGAAATTCATTTTTAGAACCAAATATTATGTCATCCACATAAATTTGTACCAGCAGGGTGTTGTTTCCTTCATTGATTCTGAAAAGAGTCTTATCAATGGTGCCTTTTGTAAAACCATTGTCCACCAAGAATTGAGATAGAGTCTCATACCATGCTCTTGGTGCTTGCTTCAAGCCACAAAGTGCTTTATTGAGTCTATACACTTTATCTTCTTGATCTTTAACTTCAAATCCAGGAGGTTGCTGAACATACACTTCCTCCTCTAGAATGCCATTCAAGAATGCACTTTTGACATCCATTTGATATACCTTGATGTTTTTATATGCATCATGTGCCAAGAATAATCTGATAGCTTCCAATCTTGCAACAGGTGCATATGTCTCATCAAAATCTATTCCTTCTGCTTGAGAATAGCCTTTTGCAACTAGTCTGGCCTTATTCCTTACAATGGTACCAAATTCATCAAGTTTGTTTCTGTATACCCATTTAGTACCAATTATATTTGCATGAATAGGCCTTTCCACTAGGGTCCAAACTTGATTTCTTTCAAATTCATTCAATTCTTCTTGCATAGCAATTATCCAATCTGGATATGAAATTGCTTCTTCAACAACTTTAGGTTCCATTTGTGATAGAAAACAAGTAAACATTGCTTCTAGTTGTCTTCTAGTTCTCACACCTTGCTGTATGTTGCCAATAACTTGTTCAGCAGGGTGATCCCTTAACCATTGTGGATTCTGGTTTGATTGATTATCAGGAACCCCATCTTCAGTATGGTCTACTGTTTCTTCAACAGGGGGTTCAGCAGATCCTTGAACTGCCTCAGTTGTTGCATCAGTAGTATTACCAGCAGGGTGTTCAGCAGGGGCAGAATCATAAACCTTTAAGTCATTAAACCTTTCCAAAACTTCAACACAATTTGGATCAGTGACTTGTAGATTCTTAGCAGGGTCACAAGCTTCATCTTCCATACCAGTGAACTTAGGTTCATCAAACACAACATGAATTGTCTCCTCATGTTTTAGTGACCTTTTGTTCAGTACCCTGAATGCCTTGCTGACAGAAGAGTATCCCAAGAAAATTCCTTCATCTGATTTTGGTTGGAATGTCTTCAATTGTTCCTTATGATTCAAGATAAAACACTTGCTTCCAAATGGATGAAAATAGGATATATTAGGTTTTCTTCCATTCCAAGTTTCATAAGGTGTCTTCAGCAGCTTCTTGTTCACTGAGGTTCTGTTTTGTGTATAGCATGCTGTATTAACTGCTTCAGCCCAATATCTTTCAGGCAGCAATGCTTCACAGATCATAGTTCTTCCTGCTTCTTTTAGTGTTCCGTTTCTTCTTTCAGCAACCCCATTTTGCTTTGAGGTGTACCAAAGACGACAGACAAGTTGATGTAGTACACCATTCTCGTTCACAATATTTTCTTATAACTTTATTGAGAAATTCAGTACCCTTGTCTGATCTGATTTTTACTACTGTCAAACTTTTCTCATTCTGTAATCTCTTCAAAAGTTCAGGCATCTTTTGAAGTGTTTCACTTTTCTTGTTCATAAATACCACCCAAGTGTATCTAGAATAATCATCCACAACCACTAAGGTGTATTTCTTTCCTGTAACACTTGTTGGTGTAATTGGTCCAAATAGATCCATATGCATCAGCTCCAAAACTCTGTTAGTTGATTGCTTAGTCTTTGATTTGAAGCTTGACTTTGTCTGTTTACCTTGCTGATATGCATCACATATAGTATCTTTCTTGAATGTGATCTCAGGTAAACCAATCACCAGTTTCTTCTTCACCAACTGATTGATATCATCAAAATTTAGATGATTCAACTTCTTATGCCATAACCAATTAAGTTCTGACTTGGTATGTACAATCAGGCATGTTTCTGGAACTACAGTAGACCAATCCACAACATACATGTTTTGTTGTCTTCTTCCTGCTAACACAACTTGATCACCTCTTTCACTAATGACAATACAGTTGTTTTTGTCAAAAGTGACCTTGTATCCCATGTCATAGAATTGTCTAGTGCTCAGCAAGTTGTAGTCCAGTCCGTCCACATATGCAACATTTCTGATTGTTAGTCCATTCCTCACAAGTGTGGCATATCCTCTTGTGTATCCAAGTGTATTCTTGTTGCCAAAATTCACCCTTGGACCATCCTTTGCCACATAGTTTGACAAATAGTGCTTATTCTTTGTCATATGTCTGGAACATCCACTGTCAAAGTACCAGACACCCTACAAAACAAAGTTAATACATTTTAGGTACCCAAACCTGTTTGGGTCCATAATGGTCAGTGGTAAGCATGACCCTTGGCAAATTTCCATAAGGTCTTCTTTGAAAAGTGTCATACTTTGGTTCATACATGTATTCCACACATCCATAAGGTCTAACAGTAGGTTGTGTAGGATTCACATATGTTTTCTGGCCTTTTGGTATGTCATGCTGTTTGAAGTGATTTCTGTTGTTAGAAGCATTAGCATAACCATTGGATTGCTGTCTGTTAGGAACAACTCTATAATATGGAGTCTGCTGAGGTCCCTGCTGAGGCCTTGTATAAGTCCTCTGCTGATTCCATTGCTTAGGTTTTAACCTAGCAGCATGGTTATACTTGCTGTTTCTAGCAGTAGGTGCAGGAATATTCCAATCATCATCAGTGGGGAACAATCTACCTTTTCCCCTGAGATATGTATCCCTAGAATGATTAACATTTTTGGGTTTAGGATTCTTATCCTTGGAATATTTCTGGTTTTTACCATTCTGTGGTCCAACAGACTTGGTAGCAGGTCTGCTATCAGTAGGTCTAGAAGGTACAACAACCCTATTTTTATATTTATTCTTTTTATTAGGATCTGTTGACTTCTTTGACTTCTGATTTTGCTTCCTTGAAGCTTTCTCAGTAGGTTTTACTGCCTCAGCAACCTTACTAGGACTTGGATCTTGTGCAGGCACAAACTTAGGACCAATTCTGGCACTAGGTTCAGTAGCCTTAACGGAACCACTCTTGTTAGATTATTGAGTTCCAAATCCAAGCCCTGTTCTATCACCATAAGGCTTTCCAGATTTGAATGCAGTGGAGGAACAAGATGGTTCAGCAGACTCAGCAGCTACTGAATGTACATCAAGCTTATACTGATTCTGTCCAACATCTTTTTCCTTACCTTTGAGAATTCTTAATTCAGCATTTAATCTTTCAACTTCTGATTGAAGTGCTTCTTTTTCAGCCTTCACAATCTCATAACCAGATTGTATTATCCTCAGTTGATTAAGGATGGCATCCAAAGTTTCATCATTGTCAGAATTTCTAGGATTTGAACCACAAGTTGATTCACAATCACTTCCACCAGGAGTGTTTATTGATACAGTATTGTATACCTCCTCTGTTTCATCCATGTTAGCCATTAAAGCATAATCTTCCATCTCAACAATCAGTGCCGTGTCATCAGATTCATTTCCCTTTTCTGACTCTACTTCATACCCTGATTCATCTTCAGCAACCATAGCCTTCTTGCCATGTCTTATTTGTTGACTCTTGGTCTTCAATAGGTCTGGACAATCAGGTCTAAAATGTCCAGGCTTCTTGCAGTTGAAGCAAAGATAATCAGGTTCCTTACTTTGTTTTAACTCAGGACAGTCAGGTTTGAAGTGTCCTGGTTTCTTGCATTGGAAACACAAGTAATCATTGTCTTTTCTGGAATCATCCTTCTTCTTTTCACTGAATTTCTTAGTGAAATTCATTGGAGAACCCTTTCCAGTCTTCATCATCCTGATTTTCTTGCTCAGTAGAGCAATCTGCTCTTGCATCTCATCCAGCAGATCATCTTGAGCTCATGAAGTTTCTTCTTGATGTTTGGCAGCCAATGCAGTGGTCTTTGGTTATTCATTTTCAGTGGTAGGAACCAATCTCTTGCTGAATTCATAAGCTTTAAGATCTGAGAATAATTTGAAGGTATCCTCTTCATGTAACTTCCTCATTTCTTTTATGGCAGTGACTTTCATCTCCTAAACTTCTTTGTCAGGTAATGCTTCCAAGATTTTTGAGTTAATTTCTTCTTTTGAATAACTTACACTCAGTAGGGTAAGTTCATCCAGGATTGCATTGAATCTTGATTCCATTTGCTCAATGGTTTCATTAGGTAGCATTTTGAACTTTTGAAACCTCTTTTTGGCCACACTGATTTTGTTTTTCTTGATTGCATCAGTGCCTTCACAGATTAACTGTATCTTGTCCCAAAGTTCCTTTGCAGTTTTGCAATCTTTCACCTTCATATACATATTGCTATCCAGAGTTCTGTAAATGATATCAATAGCAATATTGTTGAGATTTGCTCTCTTTCTATCTTCAGCATTCCACTCTCCTTTTGGTTTTGGAATGTACCGTGTCTCATCTCCCACTGTTACTGCTTTGGTAATCTCCAGTGGTCCATCTGTCAGCACATCCATCATTTCATCATGTGTTGCTGCTAGCTAGGACTGCATTCGACGTTTATACTCATCAAATCTATCTAAAGAACACATCAGCATTGTTCTAGCATACTGGTTGTTATCCATGATGCAAAGCTTTGAAAATCAGTAACTTGAAAAAGTTTTCAAAATATTTTCACAAGCACAACAAGTAGGATTACTTGAACAGAAGCACTGCTCCGATACCAATTGTTGGTCCCTTGAAAAGGCTTTGGTTAAGTTTAGAGGGGGTGAATAAACTTAACACTTAAAACTTTTGGAGTTAACAAACTCAGCAACTTCAGCAGCCTGCTGATACTTCGGTAGTCTGCTGACCTTCGGTAGTCTGGTGACTATTGAACTTACTGAATTTGTGCAGCGGAATTATATAAAAAATTAAGCCTTATTACTTGTTGTAAAATATGATACTAAGTATTAGATACTCAGTAGTGTATCTGTGTGATTTCAGTTGCTAGATTCAGTAGATTGATGTGTTGGATAAACTAAGTGCAGAATGTAAATGCAAAAAGTAAGTAGGCAGATTTTATAGTGGTTCCAGGTGGTGTAATCCTGTCAGTCCACTCTTCTCCTATGATGTTGGAGGTAATTCACTAGAGATCTTTGATGTAGCTATTACAAAGATTCCTAAGTTGCTTGTCCTTCACCAATAACTATGGCTTCACAAACTGAACACTTGGAACAGGTAGGTTTGCTGCTCCAAAGTCTTCCACTGGTCCTTGAAGGGTAGGATTGCCTCTTCACCAGCTCCACCACAAACAACAGTCTTTCACACCCTAAAGATGCTTCACAGTCTTCAGTAGATTCTTGTAAAAGAAAGATTGAATCAAGTAAATGATTCAGTTGCAGCAGCTTGATCAGGATGATATGATCAGCAGCTTGCAGTCTTCAAGTGTGTAAACTTGATGTAGCTTGAATGCATAATACACTTGAAGATTTTCTCTAGATCAGTAGCCTTAAGCTCATTAGGTTCAGCAGGGTGTTTTTCTTGATAAGAAAATGCAGCTCATAATTATCTCTTGTTTTTCCTTAATTTTCATCATCTTTTTCTGAGTTAGAAGTCCTCTATTTATAGGTAGGAATGCTTGTGACTTATATTTGAAATTCAAATATAGCCGTTCCAGATTTTGTCCTATTTGACTTGCTTTCTGTCACTGTTCATTGGACTGACACAGTCAGACTGCTTTTTGACAGAATGCAGTCTGTCCACCCTTTGACTTGTATCCATTGGATAAAGTCCTGAATCATCCCAACGTCTTTTTAATCTTAACCATTGATTTGTTTGATAAATCAGAGGTTGTTAGCTGCCCTTATCCTTGTTTTCTTTCAATGTAATCTTGAATAATTTGAGGTATATGTATCAGCAGGTTAATCAGTCTGCTGAAATACATACCAGTCTGCTTGAATCATAATTTGCTGTGTTTAACACACAATGCAGCTGACTTCTTTTATCTAACTTTTATTTATGAAGTTAGATTACACCTTTTTGCATATGACTAAGTTCCAATCACCATCCAACTTAAGGAACTTAGACCTTGTACACAAGGTATATATAATCAGTTTAGGTCATCATAGACTTCCCTAAATTATGATTCCATATCCTTGACTTTAATTACTAAGTTTGATCCCTTAGCCTTCATTAACTGAGTTTGAGCCCTCAGCCTTCGTCTTCAGCAGGTTCCTGACTAGTCTACAGACCTAGCTACCCTACTGATATAGACAATTCTGCTGATATAAGTCAGCTGACCTTTACAGTGCTTGTTTGATCAAACCTATACAAAGATCAAACTCTAATAAACCTATACATTTGATCTAGACATCTTTTTGCCTTTGCACTATAACAGCTAGTCTGGCACTCATCACTATAACATAGAAATAAGTCCAACACATACATAGATTCGTTCTTGGGTCACAACACTTTCATCCTTTTCTTTCCTCATCGTATCCCAAGAAGATGCATCTGATTGTTTTCTTGTCAAATTTGCTTCGTAGCTCATCTAGGACGAATACGTAACAGACACAACCAAATACTTTGAAATGACTTACAGTTGGTTTCTCTCTTTTGAGTTTCTGATACGGTGAGATGAATCCAAGCTTTGCTTGTGGTAGCCGATTGATCACGTGGGTTGCAGTCTTCATGCATTCTGCCCAAAAACGGGCTGGGACATTCTTTGCATGTATGATACTCCGACATGTCTCAACTAAATGTCGATTCTTTCTTTCAGCAACCCCGTTTTGTTGCGGAGTTCTCGGACAAGTCAACTGCCGGCGAATATTATTTTGCTTTAGATATTCCGAGAACTCGGTGGATGTATACTCACCTCCATTATCTGTGCGGAGACAACGGACTCTCTCCAGAAATTCTGCTTCGACTTTACATTTGAATTCCTTGAATTTCTCCAAAGCTTGGGATTTCTCCTTCATGAAATCCACCCACATATATCTTGAGAAATTGTCAATGAAGGTGATCATATACTTTGCTCCTCCAATTGACTGTTGCTTTACTGGTCCAAAAACATCTGAATGAATCAACTCGAGCGGCTCCTCTGCTCGGTATTTTGACTCCTTATATGGGAGTTGATGCGCTTTTCCATATTTGCATCCGGCGCAAACCGTGTCTTCCCGACACTCCAACTTAGGAAGTCCTTTGAGCATAGACTCCTTCATCATGACCTTAAGTCTCTTATAACTGACATGTCCCAGATGTGCATGCCATAGATCAGCTGTGTCATTTTTCCTGGTCTTCTCTACATATGCTGCTTCAGCAGTCAGTACATATACTGACTCCTTCTTTCCACCTTCCAGGTTTGGAGTCCCAACGACTCTAAGATCACGATTAACCTTCACATCTTCTGGACTGAATAATACATAATTACCTGACTCTGTGAGCTGTGATACTGACAAGAGATTTTTCTTCATTCCATCAACATGCATCACATTTTGCAGTATCACTAGCTGAGAATTTGAGCTTGGCGTGATCACTGTCTCTCCAATGTGTCTAATTGGAAGCTTGGTGTTATCCGCCGTTACGACAACACGACCTCCTTTGTATTTTGACATTCTTTGAAGTCTTTCTTTATCACCGGTCATATGATTGCCAGCTCCTGAGTCAACGATCCACAGATTGTGAAAGTTAACACGCCCAATATCACTTGTCATAGTTGCTGCACAATTTACTTGGCCTTGTTCTTTCTTCATAGCAGTGTCAATATTTGCTTCTTCGGACTTCAATCCTGAGAAAGATGCATGAACATCCCACTCCGTTTCACTTTGATCATCTCGGGTATCTGAAGTGGCAACGTTTCTTTCAACTTGTCTCTTCTTGAATCTACAATCTCTTGCAAGCCACAATTGAAGCAAGCATTTTGTTGCTTGTGAAAACGTTTGTCTCCTCCTTGAGGTCTATCATTACTTTTCTTATTATCATGTCTCTTCTCTTCAGCTCCCCCTCTTTGGTAACTCTGTCCTTCGTCCATTTGTTGTTTTCCATCATATTGTCTTTTGAATCCCTTAATGTTATATCTATTTGATTTTCCTCTTGCTTGACTTCCATACATCGCCTCTTCTTCTGACTTTATAACTATGCCTGCCATCTGCTTAGCGAGCGACTCCTGGTCGGCTAATAAATTTTCAAGCTCATCAATGGTTGGTTGTGTGACCCAACCTTGTATTTCTGTTGTGAAACTCCGATACTCGGGTTTTAAACCATGTATCAATATTCTTCTCATCCGAGACTCACCAATTTTGGACTCCGGATCTAATTCGGAAATCTCATAACACAGAGATTTTACCTTGGTGAAATAATCTCTGATTGATAGATTTCCTTGGGTGAGCGACATCAACTAATTCTCCAGTATTTGCAGGCGTGAAATGTTCTTCCTCGAAAAATGACTAGACAACGTGTCACATGCTTCATTCGGTGTGGTGGGTTTCCGGATATGCTCAATTATCTCATCTTCGATCGATGTCTTTATAGCAAACATGGCTTTCGCAGCTTTCACCTTCAATTTACGCAAAGCCGTGGCATCTGTTGAAGCGGGCGGCGTTGCGTCACTTCCGGTGACATACTCCAACAAATCTTGGCTCTCTAGGTATGACACCATACACGATTGCCATGCGCTATAATTGTGATTATTTAATTTTTTAATATTACTCACCGAAAAATCCGCCATCGTGACTTAGTTTTGTTGCACTGTCAAACACTAAGTAAGCTAGGTCCTAGACCAAACAGCTCCACAGTCCCAGACTGCACACGAACAAGATTCCTTGATTGATTCTTCTCAACCGGTGAATAATATCCTCCGACCGTTTATTTCGGCAGAGTGACGACGTCATTGGTCCCCGACCAAATATCACCACCATAAAAAACTACGCCCGATCGACAAGGCTCCGATACCTCTTGTTGTGTCGTAAGCAGTAGGTCCAAACACTTGGAATATAGAACTTGATATTTTATTGATACACAAAATATACAACAAATGGGACACTTGAAAAATACAAGAAGAGAGCAACTAGAAAGTGTTTGATGTGGGAGACTCACTTCACAACTTGTGTGTGTTGTGTTATGTTGTTGGCCTAAGTTACAACTCCTATTTATAGGAAAGTTAAGAATATCCTAGAAAAAGTAGTAGATCCTTCTAGAGAATATGCACACTAGATGTTTCTAGGCAAAGTGTGCATTATATATTTATCTAAGTATTTTCTAGAATTCTAGACTATTCTCTAAGGAAATAATTTCTAGATTTTTCCCATGTATTAGTTGTAGAATAATCTAGAAGTCTTTGACTTCTAACAGGTTTTACCGACAGTGATTGAGCTGGTTCATTGGATGACCGAAAAAGTACTTCAGGCTATTTATTTTGCCTTGGATCAAATGTTATTTCATGGAGTTCGAAACAACTACAAACAGTGACATTATCATCTTCCGAAGCAGAATATAGTGCGGGCACAGATGCAACATGTGAAGGAATTTGGTCAAGAAGATTACTTGCAGATTTACAACATGTTCAAAAGGAGCTGACGATAATTTATTGTGACAATATGTCTGCAATAACAATGACAAAGAATCCGGTGTTTCATGCAAGAACAAAACACATAGAGTTGCGATAACGTTTCATTCGAGACATGGTGAACAAAGGTGAAATTATGCTGGAATTTGTCAAGTCAAATCATCAGCTCGCAGATTTTCTTACAAAACCAATTCAAGTGGAGAAATTTCAGAAGGCTAGAGGCATGCTCAAAATTACAAATTAAGAGGGGGTGTTAGAAGATAATTTGCAGTAAATTAACTATGCATCGAGAAAGATCAAGATAAGTTTCTATAAATGTGAATGAAAGATATACTTGTGTTAATGTAGTGGGTTTAAAAGTCTAAGCTAAGCAATAGTTAATGTAATGCATGAACGCCTATTAGTTTTATGTAACATGACTAATATATAAAGCCATGTAATCCATGCTATTGAAAGCAAGCAAGCAAGTGAGAATCAATCAATATAATAAATATTTCTTCAAGTGCAATAGCACTACAATACATATATTTCCTAGCATATTATTTTTCACTTGTTCGTGCGATATATCACTAATAGTTTTTACCCATATGAACTTCTTAGTTAAAAAAAATTTGACGAGGCAGTTAGTGCAACACATATATACATATTTGTCATGAAATTTTCCTTGTCTTGTTTTTTTCCATTGAATTTTCGTTGCAAGGTTTTTGTTAAATGACATATATGTTATGCAACTCAGATCCAACAATCAATTCAATTATATTATTCATCAAGGAAATGTATACTACAACAATTTAGAAGAAAATCGCCAGTCTCTGATGCATATCACCTATATATCTTTGTTTTATCTCCGAAGTTGGTAGACTCTGTTAATGGAGCTACATGGGTGGGCACCAAAGGCCTCGAGGCTTTGTTGATGGACCTTCTTAGATACATGCCCGAGACATCGAGGCTAGTTTCAGACAAGGGTCTCGGTATCAAATGCTCGGTTGATGAATTTCGACACTCCAAGGAGCCATGTGTTTCGAAATAGTTTACCTCTCCAACGTAAATAAAAAGGAAGCTATATCATAGAGTTTCTCCAAACGGTTAAAAGGAAATTAGGACACCTTATCCGATGAAACTTTATCCATGTGCATGGCTATCTTTTTTGCTAATGTACGAGGGTATCGTAAAGTGATTCCCATATTATTTATGAAAGACTCGCATGCAACTTTGAGGAATTATCGGTAGTAATATAGTATTATAGAAGATATTGTCGGTCATTTTCCCGTGGTTTGTCTTTCGTCTCATTTTCCTTCGTTATAGAAGATGTTAGTTGCTTTCAACTTTTGAACACTTTCTTTGAAAATGAGAAAAATATATTTTGCACGAGGAAGCGAAGTCAAAATACAACTTATATTATTTATTTGTAACAAGAACATAGGTTTTTTTTTTTTTTTTTTTTTTTTTTTTTTTTTTTTTTTTTTTGTGACTTGTGACTTAGTTTACAACAATAGCATATCACACATATTTATACTCTTCTTAGGAGAATTCTAGAAATTCTCTGTACATGAATTCTCATTTTCTAGAAAGACTTTTACACTTTCTAGTTGTCTTTTAATTTTTCCACGACACAATTAACTAAAAGTTTAATTCATGAATCTAGAAAATAATTATTTTTCTTTTCAAATTCAATTTATCCAACAATGCCTCCCGTAAATTGAATTTTCTATTTGACTCCGTGAGATGTTGATTCCTTTAGTCCACATTCTTCCTTCGAGTGGATTCATCGGCATCGGCATGCATTGAGCTTGGGCTTCATTAGATTTTGCCACATCCACACGATCTTCGACATTTGCTTTGTTAAAGCTCAAATTATTGTTGGAGTATTTTCTTCTCTTACGAGAGAGACTTACAAGTTCACAATGTTGTTTCTTGATAGTTAAATGATCTTTTATTTTCTTAGCATGATCCACAACACGGTATTTGTAATTGGAAGCAGACTTGTCTCCTTTGATTTTTTTTTTTCGCTTGTAAGTTGACTTCACAGCACCCGAATTATTTTTCGATTTGAAGACAATATCATCTTCTTCAATCCTCTCCTGTTGGATCTTTACATGTGCTCCGAGAGCTGCACATTCAAATGTTGTAGAATCTCTATTTGATGGACCGATGTCTTGCACAATATCCAATTGATCTTGTTTTTCTTCAACATTAGGTTGACAAACATCAAGTTTGAGCATAAACAAATTATTTGAGCTCAAACAGATTTTAGCAATAAGTTGATTCTTCTTTTTCATGGTGCAAATATTATTAACAGAATGAATATTAAAACCTTTCTTCATCAAATGTCCAACACTTAACAAATTACTTTGTAAACCTGGAACATAACATATCTCTGACAATTTTTCAATCTTTCCGGTCTTTGTTTTGAAAGTACTTTCCAACACCATGAATTTTATAAGACTTAGCATCTCCAATTGTTACCTGCCCATAATTAGCTTCAACACTACAAAAAACAGAGCTTTTCGTGACAAACAAATTCGTCGCGAAAAGTGCTGATTTTCGTCAGTGAAAGCTTTCGTGACAAATTTTTTTTGTCGAGGCGTTTGTTGCGTAAACAGCGACGCTAAAGGTCTCTCTTGTGACGATCAGTGAATTAGTCATTAGAAGAGTTCAACGGCGACAAATCTCATATTTTTGTCACCAATGCTTTTCATGACAAAGCTCCATCTTTCTCACCAGAAGGTTTTTCTTGTGACAAAACTTTTCTCACAAAATAATAAACATTTTATCACTAATTCAGTGTTGTTGTCACCAAAAGGTATAAACACATTTTTACATTAATGATTAATATTGACAAAGCTTTGTCACTAGAAGTCATATTTTAATAATAATAATAATAATAATAATAATAATAATAATAATAATAATAATAATAATAATAAAAAAAAAATAAATATTCAAAAAATAGAACCATATAGAACATAAAATTTCTCCGCCGATTCCTGTTCAGTTAGTGGGCTTTTATAATAGTAATAATAATAATTATTATTATTATTATTATTGAAAATTTTAATTAAATAATAATAATATTAATAATCAACCTAAAAAAATATACACATACCCTACAAAAGAATAAAAAAATAATACAACACACAATAAAATATTAAATAATTATTAACAATCATTTTGCAAGTATACAAAAATTTAACATCAACTCTAAAAATTTCAAAAAATACTTAAAAAATTAAATAAATTGTCCCTAGCCAAAAAGGCAATCAAAAAAAGCAAAACTCAGCAAAAAATTCACAAAGTTTAGTGAGGAACATGACAAGTCTTGTGTAAAGCGAGAGGCACAACAAGTCAAATTCAGCTTCAACAAAATAGTAAAAGAGAGCTTTTTTTTGCTTGTCATCAACTTAGACTCAGCACACCAAGTCTTGTGTAAAGCAGAGGCACAACAAGTCATAGGGAATTACAATATACCATTATTCATAGATGAGCAGAGTTAAGAGATGTACCCCAAAGCCGTCCATGTCGGATGCCTTTATAACTCAGTAGCAGCGTGCATTCCCCATGCAATGTATATAGACAAAGTTTAGTGAGGAACATGACAAAAGAGTTTCTGATTGACGATACAAATGCTTTGTCCACATGCAAAGTCACAATGCAAAAAGCATGTCATTTGTGATAGTACACGACAAAGCACACTTTCTCTGCATTGGGACTCAACATGCGAAGTCAGCACCAAAAGAATTCCATGAAAAGTTGAAAAAAAGAAGTTAAACCTGCATCCACGGAATCCAACCATTGGGTTCACTTCTGACAATTTCTCGAATCTCGAATAAACATCATCTTAAGTCATTCCTGTATCGGTACATTTAGCTCTCTCCTACAATGTTGTTGTAGGTCACCTTCTGGCAAAAATTCATGTAGCGAGGGATCTAATAACTGGATTGTTACCGGAAGACCTGAAAAATGCTTCAATACTCATGAAGCTGGAAAACATGAAGATATACATGGCCTCCATCTTTACCTTTTCAGAATCATCCACACATATGTCAGAACAACCAGAAACACAACATTTTCCCCAGCCATGAGCTACCACCGCAGTATGAGATGTCATTCCCCCTCTAGTCATTAGGATCCCGATGCGCGTGCATTCCCCCCCCCCCCCCCCCCCAACATCCTCTGGGCTTGTTTCGCATCTCACTTTCAACAAAATGCAATCAATAATTAATATATTGGCCAATTGAATCATATTAAAATAGAAGTTAATCATAAGTCTTACCCATGACCTTTACTCAAATTGAAAATATGACAAGTTCAGTATTCCACATTGGAAAAGTGCAAGACACCAAGATGTAAGATGAGACACAACGGACTCAGTAACTTGGAAAGCAATGGTAGTGTGTCTAAATAGTTATTGGATGGTGTTATAAGAAAAATCAAGTAGACTGTTATATACAAAGTACATACGAAAAATGATACCTTAGAAACAACAGAACTCAAGCGCATATAAGGAGAATACCAACGATTACTGATTGCACATAGACCTGAATACAGAGATCTGATACAAACCTGAACTCTAAAAGCAACAGGAAACCAGGCTTAATATTCTTTTACTATTGTACAAGAGTAAACAAGAGTTCAAGGAAAGAAGAATGAGTATTGAGCAAAGTAATGAGCAAAAGATCTCTCACAGCTTACCATCCTGACAGGTTTCAACGAAGTCGTAGTATGATGATTGATGAGTCTTTCAAAAGTTCAGACCGCACTCGAGGTTCGACTAAGATGTTGAGCTTCTTTTGTTCTTTCAACCACCTGAGAGAAATAGAAATGCATTCATAAATGGTTAAGAACATATGATAAGCATAACGCAATCAATATTGAAAACCTTTTTTTCTGTATCACCAAAAAGTATTTTACTATTCGGCATTCCAAATGTGATCAGATGAAGCCTGTTTCCCTTACTTTTTCTGATGACCTTTTTATTTGCATGTATGTTGGTGGGATCCTACTGGGATCTTTTGGATGATAAAATTTGATGTTTTTGTTTCTATTTGTATAATGTACATAGTGTTTTGATAGCGATAATAGCTGAATGATATATACTAGAAAGAAAGTTACTACTCATTGGACACAACGAAAATGTACTACATCAAATGGACTCTACGAAAACAGAAACACAAACGACAAAATATCCGACTTACCTAACCATTTTTGTGAACAGAGGATTTGAACATATATTGAATTCGGTTTCGTTAAAATAAGCACCGTCTTTGGAGGAGTCTGCCACTTCAAAGAAATCTGAATTGTAGTTTCGAAGAAGCATATTAAGTTCTCTAAAGACTACTGATTATTGTGTTCTGAGGTCAAAATCGGTATATGAAATGAAAGTAACAAAAAACAAATTCAGACAACTTTTGGAAAGACTAATAAAGCCAAGGGATAATGAAAAGAAAAGAAAATAAGGAAAGAAATCCCTGTTAAAGTCCATCCACGGTTCAGAGGGTGCATATACCATTAAGACCTGATTCAATGACCTACAGCTCCATGTAAAACTGCCAAGAATGCCATAGTTTGCAAAAACCCAAAAGAACAGAGCATTCCAATTTTGAATCAGACTAACAATACAAAATTTAATTGCAATCAAAACAAAACTGGGAACCCCGAAATTGAATAAATTTCCGAATAATAAGGGAAATGTGTGACCTGGGAGAAAGCCGAAAACACGTACCTTATACAACATATCTTCAACTTCCCTTTCACGAACATCACCCGGAATATTTCCAACGAAAAGGGTCCTAGTTGTTCGAATCATTCTTCCAGTATCTTGGAAAATGCTTGGCGCTCCTCGGTTGAAGATACGGAAGAAACAAATTAATGCTTAATCAAGAAATTCCAAGCAAACCTACACAACTACACGTTTCTAGTCTCCGATTTCTGTTTTAGTGAGAGGCTTGATTTGAGATATGAGTTTGGCTTCCACTTTCAAAAGCATAAATTGGAGAATTCAGCCAATAATAATATCATCTACATAACTATTGTCTTACCGCATTATTTGGAGCTCTTCCCTCCTTATCCAATAAAAGTGCCCGTACATACTTGGACTGCTTAAGTTCCTCAATGCCAACATCTACATTCTTGCTAAACAGGATTCCGACATTTCTGCATGCTTGGTCAAATGAAGACTGAAAAATGCCAATTGCTGTTATCAGCATCAATATACCTCGAAACAGTAGCTAATAAGGCTGAAAATATATGAAATATGAGCTCAGTTACTGAAAAAGGCACCAAAATAGAAAACACAGGCAAGAGTAAGATCTGCTCCTGCTTCAGTGGGATACAAACCAGTAATTACCCATCATACCATCAAATGATCACTTGTGAGAGGAGATATAAATACGCTGCTCCAGGAGAAATAAAGATGGCTTGGCATTTAAAACTTCTACCTGCATCAACACGGGTGCTACAGGTGCTTGGAGAGTACCTTACCGAATCAACCTTCGCCATGTCAACTCTTTCCTCTGTGCAGAATAAAAGTCAAATGCATAAGCAGCAGCATTTATATTCACTCGAAAATTAACACCATACAGAAAACTACACTAAAACCAGGAATATACCTGTAGAACTAGTGCCCCATTTCGGACATTAAGTTGATTTGCAACAGGATCCAGAGCAATCTCGATGTTTAAGCCCACTCGTGCAACCTAGTGGATGCAACAAGAGAGACATTAGCTTCTTTGTAGCTTCAAGAACAAGAATCCTCTATGAAAAAGGGAAGTCAAGTTCATAAACGATCAAAAAACGACACCACCTCTGACCTCACCTCTCGGCATCTCTCTAACAACTATTGTGATGATATTCAACAGAATAACAAAACGATGCTTGAAATATTGTAAGGACTTTCTCTTTGGCATTATATAAATTCTTTGGAATTCTTTCCGTATATGCCTACAAGTAGATGGTCTTAAACGAAAATCTCCTTCCAACCCACCCAACACCACCCCTAAAGACCGGGGAAATAATACTACCCGAAACATAACGAGTTCTTGAATGTGATTTCTAAACAACATAATCCAGTGTTTATCCAAACATCCAACAGAATAACTAAAAGCATATTTATAAAAAACATAATTCAGTGTTTATCCGAACATACAACAGAAAGTACTTAGCTCAACATCAAATCTTGTGTTTTCGTCTCTGAAATAGTTGGAGATATAAAACTGAATGTAAACAATGTGGGTGGAAAGCCTTCTGCCGTGCATCGGTTTGTTCAAATTGTCATAGAACCTATTTTTGTGAAATCTAAACAGGTAACTAACAATTCAATGGTCAAAAGTTAGACAATTATTCAAAAAGTTAAGTGGAAAATTACGTGCAACATGTTCTCTAGTTATATTTGAGAAAATTAACTCTGTGTGTAGGTATTAATGAAAACAAGTAGAATTTACCTGACCAGTTCTCCTGTCGAGAACTTTCAATATATCGACTTGTAGAAATATTACTCGGCAAGATATCGAGTTGAGTCCGCCGAGGTTTCGAGGGGTGCTCGACGACTCGCCGAGCCTCGGATTTCGTACATAATATTTTGTACACCTTATTTAATTGTAAAAGACATATTAATTGTGATATTAATTGTGATTCATATAAACAATTAATATGTCAAACTCTAGTTTACTTTATGTCATAGACATAACTTTTACTTTTTACTTTTGCATGCTTGCCGCCCACATCTACATACTCAAGTGGCCGCCCAAGCTAGCTAGCTAGTCTCTCTATCTCAATTGTATCTATTTATACATCTCTTTACTCAATGAATAAAACTAAGTTGAAGTTTACTCTTGTGTTAACACATTCTCAAACTCTCTTCATGGTATCGGAGCCATTTGTGTTCTAACTTTTTCCGCTGCAAAACTCATATTTTTGAAGAATGTCTTCCACATCCGACATTACTTCAACCTCAGCAGACTCTCGGCGACCTCGGACCGGCGGAGTACTGACAACTCCTCTTCTTATACAAACCATAGACTTGATGGTAACAACTATCTGTTATGGTCAAGGTCTATGAAAATGTACATTTCGGACAAAGTAAGATGGGATACTTGTCCGGAACAAAACACGCACCTCGCTCGAAACCGACCCCGGTTTTGAAGCATGGGACACAACAAATAATCAACTCATGACCATCCTCACGAGGTCAATGACAAAAGAGATAAGTGAAAACTTTATGATGTATGATACGCCAAAAAAATGCGGGATAATGCCGT
This sequence comes from Gentiana straminea, assembly GCA_036785695.1. Lineage (NCBI taxonomy): Eukaryota > Viridiplantae > Streptophyta > Magnoliopsida > Gentianales > Gentianaceae > Gentiana > Gentiana straminea. The sequence goes on along the minus strand of JAVUPR010000500.1, from coordinate 52,388 downwards.
AGATCTTTACTCCAAGAAGGATAATACATCTGAGGTATATGAACTAGAAGCTCAGATTCAAACTTGCAGGCAAGGGGATATGTCTGTAACTCAATATTTCAATCAACTATCTAAGGCTTGGCAACACTTAGATATGTTAGAAACTCACTCTTGGAATGATGTCAAGGATGCTGCTCTTTATAAAGACATCATAGAAAAGAAGAGAGTATTCAGGTTTCTCACTGGACTGAATCCTGCTCTTGATGATGTTAGAGGAAGAATTCTTGCCACCAAACCTCTTCCAAATCTCAAATCCATGTTTGCTGAGGTCAAACATGAAGAAAGTAGGAGAAAAGTCATGCTTCTGAAATCCCCTACTGACAACCCTACTGAAGGTGCTTTGCCTGCCGACCGTCGGGAAGGGCGCCGAGGTTCTTTGAGACATACAAGAAGCCTGCGAGAAAACTCGGAAAACGTTCGTGATCACGCAAACGCACAAATCACACCAAGGACAACCGCTTTGGAAGCTCCATGGCAAGCCTAACTCCTCAAAAACCTCAAAACCTATCGGGGAAAGTCAAGGCGGACACATCGGTGAGGAGGAGAATGAAAACCGGATGAATGCTCGGTTCTGTGCATTCAAAGCCTTCTGAATCAACAAAAGGAAGGTAGTCACTCTACTGATGTTGCTACTCATACTCATACAGGTAAATTCTACTCTTCCCTTAGCAATGAAACATGGATTGTTGATTCTGGGGCATCCTCCCATATGACCGGTAATAAAAACCTTATAACCAACTATATGCCTTGTCACCAAATTCATAACATTAAAACTGCGATGGATCTATCTCTCGTGCAAAAGGTGTTGGAAATGTTAAACTCACTAATAAGATATGCCTACGGGATGTCCTATTTGTTCCAAACTTAGACGCAATCTTATATCACGTCGGTAGACTCACTAAAGATTTGAATTGGACTTTGTTTTTAAGGAAAATCGGTGCACATTCCAGGATCCTACTTCACGGGAAGTGATTGGGAAGGCTAAACCTTGCGCCGGATTGTTTCGGTCAACCCCGCTCGAAGACGAAGACGAAGACCGAATCGCCTCGGCACTGCTCCTCCCGACTTTAGACAATATCATGTTATGGCATTATAGATTAGGACATCCAAGTTTTGGTTACTTAAAATCTTTAACTCTGAATTGTTTAAAGGATGTAATCGAATGACCTTCAATGTGATATTTGTCAATTTGCTAAACTTACAAAATCTGTGTATGCTAAGTTACCTCATTTGCATTCCTCACCCTTCACCTTAATACACGGTGATGTGTGGGGACCCTCTAGGGTGAAAAGTATAACGGGGAAAAGGTGGTTCGTCACCTTTATTGATGATCATACCGGGAACACTTGGGTTTTTTTAATGAAAGACAAATCGAAGTTGGCCCTATCTTTCAAGAATTTTATCATATGGTCTCCACTCAATTTGATACTAAGGTCAAGATCTTAAAGACGATAATGCTCTAGAATACTATGAGTCTAATCTCGGTACCTTCTTGACGGATAGAGGAATTGTTCATATCGGTAGTTGTGTGGAAACACCTCGGCGAATGGGGTTGCTTTGAGAGAAAGAACAGCACCTCTTGGAAATGGCCGGATCAATCATGTTCACCACACATGTTCCTAAATATATGTGGGGTGAAGCTATACTTGATCGCAACTTATTTACTCAACGGACTTCCCACGAGTGTTAGGTTTCAAAACTCCACTCCAAACCCTTCGACCACACACTCCTGCCATCATCTTGTTTCCCGAGTTGCCTCCAAAGATCTTTGGTTGTCTTGTGTTTGTGTATATCCATGCTCAACACGAAGTAAACTTGATCCTAAAGCTCACAAGTGCATTTTCCTAGGTTATGCAAATGACAGAAAAGGTTACAAATGTTATTCCCCTACTGAAAAGAAATTTTACAATTCTATGGATGTAAAATTCTTTGAAAGAACCCCGTATTACAGCAAACCTACCGAGCCATTCACCGATGGAAACCCGATTGAAATTGACCTAAACCCCTTCCCTCGGCAAACTCTTAACCCTCGGCAACCTCTCGATCCTCGGCGGACGAACTTCGGTACCCTGCGACTCTCTACAACCTAATACTCCTCGGCAACCTCTGAACAAGAGTCTCATCGACCCGAGCCTGGCGATCCCGAGCCTACGACACTCGGCAATCTACGGATCCTCGGCGGCCTGCGACATTGATGATAGGCCTATTGCTCTTAGGAAGGGAAAGAGATCATGCACTGATCACTCTATTCATTCTTATTTATCTTATGATAAGTTATCTCCTGTCTTTGCCATGTTTTCACAGGACCTGGACTCTCACTCTATTCCTAAAAATATTCAGGAGGCCCTTCAAAATGATAAATGGAAGGTCTTTGTTAAAACAGAGATGACAACACTTCTGGATAATCATACTTGGGATTTGACACCTCTCCCACGGGGCAAGAAGACGATCGGTTGCCGATGGTTATTCACTATCAAATACAATGCTGATGGCACTATTGACAAGTACAAAGCTAGATTGGTAGCCGGGGGATTCACTCAAACTTATGGCATTGACTATAAGGAAACCTTTGCACCAAAGTGGCAAAACTCAACACTTGTCGGGGTTCGATCTCTCTAGTTTGTCCAACTTGGTAGGCCTCTTCACCAATTGGACATCAAAAATGCTTTTCTAAATGGGGACCTTGCGAGGAGGTTTATATGAATGTACCTCCCGGGTTTTGTCAATCCTCATACTCAAGGCAAGGTGTGCAAGGCGAGGAAATCTCTATATGGCTGAAGCAATCACCAAGGGCATGGTTTGGAAAGTTAACAACCGTGGTCAAAGCTGCTTGGATATCACCAATGCAATTCGATCACACTATGTTCATCAAGACAACCAACCGAAGAGGTCTATTATTATTGTCTATGTGGATGATATCATCCTCACTTGGAGATGACTCTACGAGATCCAACATTTGAAGACTCTGTGGCAAAGGTGTTTCGGGTGAAAGACTTGGGTTTTCTCAAATATTTTCTTAGCATGGAAGTAGCAAGAAACAAACAAAGGCATTTCGTCTCCCAAAGGAAATATGTACTTGGATCTGCTTGAAGGAAACGGCATCTTTGGGGTGCAAACCTGCTATATCCCCCGTAGACCCCGGTCATACCTGCTACATGGTGACATTGCCATTGTCGGGAAAGAACAATATCAAAGGCTTGTAGGGAAACTCATCTACCTCTCCCATACAAGACCCGATATTGCATATGGGGTCGGGCCTGGTCGATCAATTCATGCATTGCCCTACTTGAGCAACATTGGGATGCGATGAATAGGATGCGAGGTATTTAAAATCCACACTGGCCAAGGCCTCGCACTTCACAAAGTCTACGATAGATCAATCAAGGTCTACACCGATGCTTGATTGGGGTGGATGTCACATTGACGGGAGGTCTACCACGGGCTATTGCTCATATATATGGGGGAACCTGGTTACTTGGAGGAGCAAGAAACAACCTACGTGTCAAGAAGCGATCTTGAAGCCGAACTAAAGGCACTTGTACTTGGCATTTGTGAAGCTCTATGGCTAAAAAGTGCGGACCGAACTTCGGCAACCGTATCGGCAACCTATCACAATCTGTTGTGATAATAATTCAACCTTATGCATGGCGAGAAGATCCGGTCCATCATGATAAAACCAAGCATGTGGACATTGACGGACACTTTCTCGAAGGAGAAGATTGATGCCAAGATTATTCAACTCCGGTATGTTCCCTCGGCGGATCGAATGCGATATTCTTACCAAGGCTATTCCACCTCTTATGTTCGGCGGACTAAGTAGCAAACTTGGCCGCATCAACATATACGGCCCGGTTGAGGGGGTGTAGAAATATTACTCGATATCGAGTTGAGTCTGCCGAGGTTTCGGCGGGGTGCTCGGCGGACTCGCCGAGCCTCGGGATTTCGTACATAATATTTTGTACACCTTATTTAATTGTAAAAGACATATTAATTGTGATATTAATTGTGATTCATATAAACAATTAATATGTCAAACTCTAGTTTACTTTATGTCATAGACATAACTTTTACTTTTTACTTTTGCATGCTTGCCGCCCACATCTACATACTCAAGTGGCCGCCCAAGCTAGCTAGCTAGTCTTTCTATCTCAATTGTATCTATTTATACATCTCTTTACTCAATGAATAAAACTAAGTTGAAGTTTACTCTTGTGTTAACACATTCTCAAACTCTCTTCACGACTTTATTCTCTGCATCCTGCCAGAACCTAGATTTCAAATCCAAAAAGAAAATTCAAGTGGAGGCTTATTTAGTGAATCACGATGATAAAGCATCCGTTCACCTCTCTTTTCTTTAACACTGCTTGCTGCTTGATCGACGTTTCTTCATTGGCCTTATGAACACTGCGATTGAAATATCTTTTTAGATCTCGAATCCGGCCGATCCGACGATTCTCTTCGGCGAAAACCTAGATAGGGAGATTTTTCCTTATTCGTCTTTTGAATCGTTCGATAGAAATCAATCGAAACAAGTTATGTGAAGATTTCAGATTCATCATCATAGATTTAACCTTTTTATCGAATTTCCAACATTTGAATACTTCAAACCTTCATCGGAAATGGCTAAGATTTTTTCCAATAGATTAGGTCAGGAAATTGTTTTCTGGTATCATGACGGAATTAATCGAGTGAGAAAAACCAAGAAAACTGAATCGATGTGAAGAAAAACCAAGAAAACTGAAGAGATGTGAAGAAAAATTGATCTAAAGTAGAAGAAGAAATTGTGCTCGAAGGAGAAGAATCTTTCAATTTGGCGAGAGAAAACCTACATTCCCCAGCTCGTAGGTTTCTATTAGAATGCGAAACGACGTCAACGAAAATTATTTTTTCATATAAACCTTCGGTACTGTTGTACCGTTTGTCACCGTAACTCATTACAAAATAATAATAATAAAACAAATAATTGCTATCGAGCCGAGTCGAATTATATCGAATAGTTAGTGAGTCGAAATTAATCTTGACGTTTTATGGCTTAATCGAGCTCAAGTTGGTTTTGAGCTAGGGTTTTTTAGACGAGTCAAGCTCGAGCTCGAGAAATAATCTATATGACTCGGCTCGATTACATCGTTGCTTGTCACAAAAGGCTCATGAATAATACATTGACAACAAAGGTCATGGTATTGGTGTCAAAGTGGAAAAACTTTGTGACAATATGCTAATGTTGTCACTAATAAATACATATTTCCATGACAAATGAAGTTGATGTCACAAGAAGCTTTCATTTTGTAACAAATTTGGCGTTTGTCACTAGATGTTTGTCACAAAATGATCTATTTTTTGTAGTGCAACAAGGTTTGAGAACAATTTCGTATTTCCAGTCATGTGCCGACTTGCACTGCTGTCTACATACCAGATATTACCAATATTTCCATCAGAGTCAAGTAATAATGTTTCTGAAATTTCATCATCATTCTCTTTCACGAAATTGACTGCGGGTCTTTTTTCAGGATATATTTCCCAACAATCATTTATTCGATGTCCGGGTTTATGACAACAAGAACACTCAATATAAGGTTTTGTACCTTTGTACGTACCTCGTCCTCTTCCTCTTCGAGAATTTTGAGAAATTTTTTTTTCTTCATTTTCCTCGTCACTTTTTTTACTTTGTGAATTTTGATCGAAAGAACTTTTGTCATTTCGACCTCTTCCTCGTCCTTGATAAGATCCAAAGCCTTCCGTGATTTGAGATTTCAAGGCTTGGTCAAGCAAAGTTATTTGAGGATTTCTTTGTAAAATTCGAGCTTCGTGGGTTTCTAATCTTCCTTGCAAACTTTCTATCGTCATCGAAGAAAGATCTTGTGATTCTTCAATGACCACCACCACATGATCGAATTTGCTTGAAAGACTTCGTAGAATTTTTTCAACGACCCTTTGGGTCTCTAAAATATCTCCGTTTGTTGCCATTTGATTAATAAGAGAATTAACCCTTGTGAAATACTCGAAGATTTTCTCATTCTCTTTCATCTCCAATTTTTCAAATTCAGCCCGTAAGGACTGCAAACGAACCTTTCTTACTTGTTCTTGGCCGGAATAAGTTGTTTGGAGAATCTCCCATGCCTCCTTTGCATCATTTGCCTTGGAAATTCTCTCATACACCCCAACTTCAATAGCTTGATAAATCTGAAACAAAGCTTTTGTCTCTTTGCTTTCTATTCTTTAAAATGCTTTTCTGGGCTTCGGACAATTGTGTTTCATCCTCTGGTGCATTGACTCATTCTTCAACCACACACCATAAGTCTTGAGATCCAAGACAAAGCTTCATCAAAGTGCTCCAATAATCAAATTTTTATCCATCGAAACGAGGGAGAAGAGAAACAAGATTAACATTGTTGGACATTTTTTAAAACTGGCTCCGATACCACTTTGTTAGTTGCTTTGCAAATTTTGAAAAATATATTTTGCAAGATGAAGAGAAGTCACAACACAACTTATAATATTTATTTGTAACAAGAACTTAGCTTTTGTTTTTTTGGGTGACTTGTGACTTAGTTCACAACAATAGAATATCACACCCCTTTATACTATTCTTAGGAGAATTCTAGAAATTCTTCATACATGTATTCTCATTTTCTAGAAAGACTTTTACACTTTCTAGTTGTCTTTTAATTTTTCCACGACATAATTAACTAAAAGTTTAATTCATGAATCTAGAAAATAATTAAACTTCCAATATCTACTTTAAGAAAAAGTATATATAGTATTTGATAAGCAACAAAACACATCAGAAGAAATTAAAAGATTACATAAAAAGAGTAGAAGAAAACCAGACTCAAAAGCATAGAATACTTGAATTTATTATAGCTGAAAATTTTCGTATAACATGCTGAAGAACGTTTAGAAATCATTGGATTTGTGGTCATGTATCATTATCATATATAGTTTTGTAGTATTTTGTAAGTTGTAACGGTATTGACCAAGCCGACGACGTTGTGTGTCTTAAAAAGGTTGTCATCAAAAAAAAAAAAAAAAAAAAAAAAAAAAAAAAAAAAAAAGCATTAAATTACTGCTCTTCAGATTGATCATATTCCTCTTCATCAGATGAATCTTCAACCCACATTACGGGTGCATCGTATAATTTGTCAATGCAAAAGTACACCCTTTCTACATCAATATGTTCCTCATAAATGATTTGACAAACGCAATTATCCTCGTCAAAACTACAATCGTCCCTGACCGCGCATGTAACCGGAGGATCTTGGTGACAATACGATTCTGATTCTTCCTTTTTAAGCATTTTCCTATTTGCTGTCATGATTCGAACCGGATATTCCACTTTCCGCACTACAAACCAAAAAATAAATAATATTATCATTTGTTACCGTGTCATATATATGCATGGACATTATATAGTAAGAGAAATGTTGTAATCACAACGAATGGCACAACACATTTTCTTATTCTTGAAATGTGCAAAGGTGTTTTGTGTCATTTGCTGTACAACAAACCATTGTACGTGAGCATCTATCACTCCGGACTAATACGACATTTAACGTCACCATATATATAGTTAAATCGATCAGTAAAATAATGCTGAAATATATAAAAAGGGGGAAAAAAGTTTAAATAAGAAAAAAAAAATGATACATCTATTACAAATATTCACTATAAGTTCCACAACAAGTTTTCGTTACCATTTATAATGAGGGGACTCGTATTAGTCGATAAGACATACATTTTGATTGATTAATGATGATAAAATATATAATGAAAAAATCCCTAAATGTGTACGTAGTACACTAATCATTTCCTTTAAACTATTCTGCCCATTCCATCTAGCATTAGGAGCAAGGGCTTCAACGTTAGAAGTGTGATGAAAGGGAAAGAAAAATGTATATGACTATGAAAAAAAAATAAAACAACAACAACAATAATAATAATAATAAAAAACTGTATCGTAACGTGTGTTACGTACCTTTAATGCCGACTGGATTCACAACTTCTCCTACATTGTCGCCGGAGAACACTCCGGACACTGCAAGCAAAAGCATAAACATAATTATAGCTCGTTTAACCATTTTCAATTTTGGTCGAAAATTTGTGTTGTAAGTGTATGTCTGGTGTGGGACAATTTATATGAAAATGTTTTGAGTTTTTTTAATAAGTGTTCTTCTTGCCCATATGCTTAACCAATTATTCTTTAGCCCGTTCAAAATGATTTCATTCAACAGTTTTTTTATTTTTTATTATTATTTAAAATTGAGGAAAGTCTTTGAGGTTGGTAAGGAAGGCTGAATGAAATGAAAATAAGTAATTTTTTTTTTAATTTTAAACAAGCACCCCTTATTAGTTTGTTACTACCTGCCAAGTGTTTTTTGTTTATAGTTTGAAGGTTGTATTATTTGAGTAATATACGGGCACAACGATTATGCCGCTACGAGTAACACAACGGTGATCTGCACGTTGATAATAATGTGTTTAAATTGATCAGATGTAAATTTAACGTGATCAACTGTACAGATCACCGTTGTGTCATTTGTTGTGGCACAAGTCCCGTATCATTACTCGTATTAATTATCATTGATTGAAAACTATTACTTTCTTGGCTTATCATTTTTTTGTCATTTGTAAGTAATTTGTTGCTCGTAGAACTCTCATTTACGTGATTATAGTGAGTCTTTCATGTCTTTGTAAATTTTTAATATTTTTCCCGACGTTATGCACGGGTTTTCGGCTGGTTGTATAATCACCCTGACTTATTTTGTTGATTTTTTTTGTTGTTGTAATTAACTGGTGTTTTTTTAGACGGGGTTTGATCTTTGAGCAAAAGAAATAAAGTTATGTATAATGATTTATTACATTGAGTTAGTGGTTGTTTAATTTGAAGGTTATGAGAAGAAATTAAAGAATTTATTCTAGGTGTTATAAAAGGATTTTTAAACGTTCTTTGTTTGTATCTTTTTAATATTATTATAAAACATATAGAAAAAGGTGGAGGACAGTTTATTTGATTTAAAAAAGAGAGAGAAGAGAGTAGGAAACTGCAAACAAGGAAGGGAAAGAAAGTAGGAAAAAAAATAGAATAAAGACGAAAAGAGAGGAAGAAGAAGGAGAGAAGCTGTGGGACACTATTTACATATCAAACCGGCCAGCTCAAATAGTACGTAGAACAATTCAGTTGTTGTCCCCGTGGAAAACAATAAACATTTTAAGAAATAATTTTGTTATAAATTGATAGAGAATCCAGATTAACAGTAAAGAAGATAAACATAAGCAATCTAATCGTAAACAATCAACAAGATAAACTGAAACAAGAAAAACACAAGATTTAACGTGGTTTCCGACGTTAAACCGATTACTCCACGGACATAAAATAGATATTTTATTATGCACCGAAATCTAGAAAATTCTCACATTTTACATTAATTACAAGATAGTATTTATCGGCACAAATCCCTAAATTCTAACCGCCAAATGATCTATATCGGAACTGACATAAATGCCACATGCATGGATCCCACACTGCTGACCCCACTCAGGTAACCAATGCCCAAACGCTCAGATCAGCAGTATTCACAGACTCAGCAGAGTACTCTGCTGACAGAAGGATCTCAGATAATGTTGGAAATATTTTTAGTTTTATTGACGAGTGCCTAACTAGCTGTTATAGGACAAAAGCAAAAAGATGTCTAGAATGAATGTATAAGTTTATTAGAGTTTGATCCTTGTCTATGTTTGATCAAACAAGCACTGTAAAGAGGTTAGCTGACATGCTCAATAGACCTATCTAGGTAAGATTTCAGTAGAGTGTCTAGGACCTGCTGAAGACTGAAGGCCGAGGGTTCAAACTCAGTATTGAAGATTGAAAGCTAAGGGATCAAACTTAGTAATGCAGACATAAAGCCAAGGATATAGGATCAGACTTTGGTAAATCTGTGATGGCCTAAACTGATCTTATATACCTTGTAATGAAGGTCTAAGTTCCCATAGAGGACATGTGATGAATGTGACTTAGTTATAATAAAATGGTGTACTCTAACTTTACAAATAAAAATTAGATTAGAAGCATTCAGCTGAGTGTGCATTAAAGAACATAGCAGACTTAAGGTCAGCTGACTGATGTATACCTCAGCAGACTGATGAACCAACATTCAGCTGAGTATACACCAACATGTGTTTAATCAGATTCAAAAATTATTTTGGAAGCTTAAATGGACAAGGATGGATATCAAGCATTGGATTAACTAGTCAATCAATGGTGGAGATTAAAGGACCGTTTTCAAATAATTCAGAGCCAAATCAGATTAAGAATAATCATAGGTTGACAAATAGACTGTCAGAAGGGCACTGACATAGTCAGAATGTACAACAGAGGGAATTTCAGGGAATAATTAGGAAAAATCCAATAACGGTCAGATTCCAATTTCAAATTCAAACGTTAGATTTTCACCTATAAATAGAAGACCTCTGGAACCAAAATCAACTCCGGACTTACAAGCAATCAAGAGCATTATACCCTGCTGACCTGGGCATAATTTGTGATCTAGAATTTCTTCAAGTGTTCCTGCATTCAAGCATCATTCATTATACACACTTGGAGAACATATGCTACTGATCTTACCATCCTGATCAAAAGATTGTCAAAGCAGAATCACTCTCTTGATTCAACTATTTGTTTAACAAAGGAAACTGAAGACAGAGAAGCACTGTTGAGGTGTCAAGAACTGTTGTTTGTGGTGGAGCGGGTGAAGAGGCAATCATACCCTTCAAAGACCAGTGGAATACTTAGGAGAAGCTACTCTACCTGTTCTTAGTGTTCAGTTTGTGAAGCCATAGTATTGGTCAATGACAAACACCTTAGGGCTTTTGTAACTGCTATCTGAAAAGACTCTAGTGAATTTCCTCCAACGTCATAGGAGAAGAATGGACTGACAGGATTACACCACCTGGAACCATTATAAATCTTGCTCTACTTTACTTACTGCATTTACTTTCTGCACTTACATTTATTATTTGCATAACAACATCTATCTGCTAAAGTAATATTGATTTCACACACTACACAGCTGAGTATCTAATACTTAGTATCATATTTCAAATATCAACAAGTAATAAGGCCTTAATTATATTCCGTTGCACCAGACTAAGCATACGTATAGTCAGCAGACTATAGTCAGCTGATCTGTTAAAACTCTGAAATTTTTTTAAGTGTTAAGTTTATTCACCCCCTCTAAACTTAACCAAAGCCTTTCTAGGGACCAACACTTGGTTCGGAGTAGATATTCTATTCTGAAGTGATTCTCACTTGTTGTTCTTGTGAAAAACTTCGAAAACTTTTTCTAAGTTTCTGTTTTTCAAAACATTGCATCATGGATAACAATCAGTATGCTAGACAGATGTTGATGTGTAGTATAGACAGGTTTGATGAGTACAAACGTCGTATGCAGGCTTATCTAGCTGCTACACATGATGAGATTATAGATGTTCTGATAGATGGACCATTGCAAATCACTCAAATGGTAACTGTCAATAGAGTTAACATTAGATCTCCTTAACCTAAGGAAGATTGGGCTCCTCAATATAGAAAGAGGACCAATCTGAACAATATTTCTATTGACATCATTTACAGAACATTGGATGTCATTATGTACATGAAGGTGAAAGATTGAAAGACTGCCAAGGAACTAAGGGAGAAATTGCAACTAAACTTGAAGGTTCTGATGCTATCAAGAAGAATAAGGTCATTGTGGCAAAGCAAAAGTTCCAAGAGTTCAAAATGAAGTCTGCTGAATCCATTAAACAAATGGAATCAAGGTTTAATGCAATTCTGGATGAACTCACCCTGATGAATGTGGTCTGCACAAAAGAGGAGATCAACACCAGAGTTTTGAAAGGCCTACCTGAAATCTGGAAAATGAAAGTATTTAGAATGAGGATACCTTCAAGATATACTCAAATCTTAAGGCATATGAATTCAATGAAGACCTTATTACAAGTGCTACAAGAAATACCAAAAACCATGGCACATGCTGCTACACACAAGGAAGAATCATCAAGTGCTCATGCATATGAACTTGATGACATGCACCAACAAATAGCCCCGATGACTAAAAGACTCAGGATGATGAAAATGGAGAGAGAATCTCAAAAGAACTATGTCAAGAAATCAACTGAGAAAAAGAGGGAACCAAAGAAGGATCCTGACTACTTGTGGTTTAACTGCAAGAAGCCTGGACATTTCAAGCCCGATTTTCCAGAATTGAAACAAAAGAATGATCTTGATTATCTGTGTTTCATCTGCAAGAAACCAGGTCACTTCAAACCTGATTGTCCCGACCTTCTGAAACAAAGAGGTTAGCTGATGAGATCTGCTACAAAGCATTGGTTGCTGGTGATGAATGTAGTTATGAAGTAGAGATTGAAAAAGCTTTATCTGGAGATGAATTAGATGACACTGCTCTTATGGCATATATGGAAAACACCGAGGAGGTATTTACTTCAGCTACCAAAAATACCCATGCTGTCAGTGAATGTTCTTCAACTGCTGGTTCCAATCCAAAAATTTATGATATGGAAAAACCTCTAGATGACCTCCTTAATCAACTAAGGATAATACAATCTGGTTATGAAATTGTGAAGGTAGAAAGAGAAACTCTCCAATCATAAATTCAAAGATTGCATGCTGAATTGAGAATTCACAAGGATGGCCTGCTGCATTAGCAGTAGCAGTTGAATGCATGGCACAATCAGATTCCACAACTGTTTGCAAAATTGGAAGCCTTATGGTGACAGAACAGGCCTTGGATTTGACACTCAACAACCTACTAAGGATGGATCCAGTAAGGTTGGTGAACCTAGTACCATGATTGGTCCTAAGTTTGTAGCTGCACAAAAATATGTTCCTCAGCAGGCTGCTGAGACAGTTAACGCTACTGGGAATGCTTCAAGGAAACAAAATCAGAGTTATAAAAGGTTAGCAATGCCTAACAATAAAGGTAAATCTAAGGGTAGTTATGCTGCTCCTTCTAGACCCGCTGATAGTAGATCTGCTGCAAGATCTACAGGATCACAGAATATCAAGAATCAGAAATATCCCAAGAACAATAATGTAAGACCTAAGAATGTTAATCATTCAAGAGATGCTTGTCTCAGGGGGAAAGGCAAACAATTCCTTGCTGATGAGGATTAGGGTATTCTTGCCCCTGCTGTTACAAACACAAGTGTTAACCATAATGCTAAGGCTAGACCTCAGCAGTGGACTTAGCCAAGGACTCAGCAAAGACCTCAACCAAGGTTTCACCAGAGACCTCAATAGAGACCACAATACAGGACAGTTCCTAACAGACAACAACCTTATGGTTACCATGCTGCTTTTAACAACAGAGCTCACTTTGCACTGCAATTTGTACCAAAAGGCCAGAATCATATATGAATGCATCACAATCCAATAGAAGAGACTATAGGAATGTGGCATTCATATATGAACAAAAGTGCAACTTTTTTTAGAAGAAGACCTTATGGAAACCTACCTAGGGTTGTACTTACCACTGACCACCATGGACCCAAACAGGTTTGGGTACCTAAAAAGCATTAATTTGTTTTGCAGGACGTCTGGTACTTTGACAGTGGATGTTCCAGACACATGACAAGAAGCAAGCACTGTTTGGTGGATCGATTATGTAGCCGAGGATGGACCTTAAAGTCAACTTTGGAAATAAGGACAAACCTAGATATACAAGAGGATATGGTATATTGGTAAAGAATGGTCTAACAATCAAGAATGTTTCTTATGTTGAAGAACTGGACTACAACCTGCTGAGCACAAGTCAGTTTTGTGATATGGGATACAGAGTCACTTTTGACAAAGATCATTGCATTGTCTTAAGTGAAGTGACACATCAAGTAGTACTGGCTGGGAGAAGACAACAAAATATGTACAATGTGGATTGGTCCACTACTGTACCAGAGACCTACCTCATTGTAAACACAAAATTAGAACTCAGTTGGCTATGGCACAAGAAACTCAGCCACCTGAACTTTGATGATATCAACCTGCTAGTCATCAAAGCAAGTTTCAAGACCAAAACTCATCCATCCACAACTAGTGTTTTGGAACTGATACATATGGATCTTTTTGGACCAGTGACAACAATAAGTTTAAGTGGAAAGAAGTATACTTCGGTAGTTGTGGATGATTACTCAAGGTACACATGGCTAATTTTCATTAACAAGAAAATTGATACTTTAAAGACGATGCCTGAACTTTTAAACAGACTACGAAATAAGAAAAGTGTTACATAGTAAAAATCAGATCAGACAAGGGTAGTGAATTCCTGAACAAAGTCATTACAGAATATTGTGAGCAAAATAGTGTATTACATCAATTGGCTGCTACTGGAACCCCTCAGCAGTATGGGGTTGAGAGAGAAGAAATAGGACTTTGAAGGAAGCGGGCAAGACTATGATAAGTGAAGCTAATTTACCAGAAAGATATTGGGCAGAAGCTATCAATACAACATGCTACACACAGAATAGATCTTCAATAAACAGAAAACATAAGAAGACACCTTATAAAATTTGGAATGGAAGAAAGTCAAACATATCCTACTTTCATCTATATGGAAGCAAGTGTTTTGTCTTGAAGACCTTTGAACCAAAATCTGATGAAGGAATATTCTTAGGATACTCATCAGTCAGCAAAGACTTCAGAGTGATGAATAAAAGGGCTATGAAACATGAAGAATCCATTCATGTGGTTTTTTATGAACCTAAATTCACTGGAGTTCAATATAAAGAAGTTCCAGAATCTGTTGTTGAACTGAAATTCGTGTTTTTCTCTGGTAACGAGTTGTCCTTGAAGAAAAAAAAGGTTTTTTCTCTGATAACGAGTGTACATCGCCGGAAATTTGTGTTTTCCCTTTATAACGAGTAGAAATTTGTGTTTTTTCTTTGGTAACGAGTTCGAATTCATGTTTTCTTCAAATTAACGAGTTCAAATTCGTGTTTTTCTCTGGTAACGAGTTGTCCTTGCTGAAAAAATGGTTTTTTCTCTGATAACGAGTGGACATCGCCGGAAATTTGTGTCTTCCCTTTATAACGAGTAGAAATTTGTGTTTTTTCTTTGGTAACGAGTTCGAATTCATGTTTTCTTCATATTAATGAGTTCAGATTTGTGTTTTTTCTCTGGTAACGAGTTGTCCTTGCTGAAAAAATGGTTTTTTCACTGATAACGAGTTGACATCGCCAGAAATTTGTGTTTTCCCTTTATAACGAGTAGAAATTTGTGTTTTATTTTTGGTAACGAGTTCGAATTCATGTTTTCTTCATATTAACGATTTCAAATTTGTGTTTTTCACTGGTAACGAGTTGTCCTTGAAGAAAATAAGGTTTTTTCCCTGATAACGAGTTGACATCGCCGGAAATTTGTGTTTTCCCTTTATAACCAGTGGAAATTTGTGCTTTATCTTTGGTAACAAGTTCGAATTCATGTTTTCTTCATATTAACGAGTTCATATTTGTGTTTTTCTCTGGTAACGAGTTGTCCTTGCTGAAAAATGGTTTTTTCTCTGATAACGAGTTGACATCGCCGGAATTTTTTTTTTTCCTTTACAACGAGTAGAAATTTGTGTTTTTTCTTTGGTAACGAGTTCGAATTCATGTTTTCTTCATATTAACGAGTTCAAATTTGTATTTTTCTCTGGTAACGAGTTGTCCTTGCTGAAAAAATGGTTTTTTCAGTGATAACGATCAAATATGCAGTATTTACAGACAAAAGTATTCGGTTATTGGGTAACGAGTAGAAATTTGTAATGTGGAATCGGGATCAACTAGGACAGAAATAAAGCATTGGGTAACGAGTAGAAATTTGTGTTTTATCTTTGGTAACGAGTTCGAATTCATATTTTCTTCATATTAACGAGTTCAAATTCGTGTTTTTCTCTGGTAACGAGTTGTCCTTGAAGAAAAAAAGGTTTTTTCTCTGATAACGAGTGGACATCGCCGGAAATTTGTGTTTTCCATTTATAACGAGTAGAAATTTGTGTTTTATCTTTGGTAACGAGTTCGAATTCATGTTTTCTTCATATTAACGAGTTCAAATTCTTGTTTTTCTTTGGTAACGAGTTGTCCTTGAAGAAAAAAAGGTTTTTTCTCTGATAACGAGTGGACATCGCCGGAAATTTGTGTTTTCCATTTATAACGAGTAGAAATTTGTGTTTTATCTTTGGTAACGAGTTCGAATTCATGTTTTCTTCATATTAACGAGTTCAAATTCGTGTTTTTCTCTGGTAACGAGTTGTCCTTGAAGAAAAAATGGTTTTTTCTCTGATAACGAGTGGACATCGCCGGAAATTTGTCTTTTCCCTTTATAACGAGTGGAAATTTGTGTTTTATCTTTGGTAACAAGTTCGAATTCATGTTTTCTTCATATTAACGAGTTCAGATTTGTGTTTTTCTCTGGTAACGAGTTGTCCTTGCTGAAAAAATGGTTTTTTCACGGATAACGAGTTGACATCGCCGGAAATTTGTGTTTTCCCTTTATAACGAGTAGAAATTTGTGTTTTATCTTTGGTAACGAGTTCGAATTCATGTTTTCTTCATATTAACAAGTTCAAATTTGTGTTTTTGACTGGTAACGAGTTGTCCTTGTAGAAAAAAAGGTTTTTTCCTTGATAACGAGTTGACATCGGCGGAAATTTGTGTTTTCCCTTTATAACGAGTGGAAATTTGTGTTTTATCTTTGGTAACAAGTTCGAATTCATGTTTTCTTCATATTAACGAGTTCAGATTTGTGTTTTTCTCTGGTAACGAGTTGTCCTTGCTGAAAAAATGGTTTTTTCTCTGATAACGAGTTGACATCGCCGGAAATTTTTGTTTTTCCTTTATAACGAGTAGAAAAATTTGTGTTTTATCTTTGGTAACGAGTTCGAATTCATGTTTTCTTCATATTAACGAGTTCAAATTTGTGTTTTTCACTGGTAACGAGTTGTTCTTGAAGAAAAAAAGGTTTTTTCCCTGATAACGAGTTGACATCGCCGGAAATTTGTGTTTTCCCTTTATAACGAGTGGAAATTTGTGTTTTATCTTTGGTAACAAGTTCGAATTCATGTTTTCTTCATATTAACGAGTTCGGATTTGTGTTTTTCACTTTGGTAACGAGTTGTCCTTGCTTTGAAAAAATGGTTTTTTCTCTGATAACGAGTTGACATCGCAGGAAATTTTTGTTTTTCCTTTATAACGAGTAGAAATTTGTGTTTTATCTTTGGTAACGAGTTCGAATTCATGTTTTCTTCATATTAACGAGTTCATGTTTGTATTTTTCTCTGGTAACGAGTTGTCCTTGCCGAAAAAATGGTTTTCCAGGGATAACGAGTTGACATCGCCGGAAATTTGTGTTTTCCATTTATAACGAGTAGAAATTTGTGTTTTATCTTTGGTAACGAGTTCGAATTCATATTTTCTTCATATTAACGAGTTCAAATTCGTGTTTTTCTCTGGTAACGAGTTGTCCTTGAATAAAAAAAGGTTTTTTCGCTGATAACGAGTGGACATCGCCGGAAATTTGTGTTTTCCCTTTATAACGGGTAGAAATTTGTGTTTTTCTTTGGTAACGAGTTCGAATTCATGTTTTCTTCATATTAACGAGTTCAAATTCATGTTTTTCTCTGGTAACGAGTTGTCCTTGAAGAAAAAAAGGTTTTTTCTCTGATAACGAGTGGACATCGCCGGAAATTTGTGTTTTCCCTTTATAACGAGTAGAAATTTGTGTTTTTTCTTTGGTAACGAGTTCGAATTCATATTTTCTTCATATTAACGAGTTCAGATTTGTGTTTTTCTCTGGTAACGAGTTGTCCTTGCAGAAAAAATGATTTTTTTCACTGATAACGATTTGACATCGCCGGAAATTTGTGTTTTCCCTTTATAACGAGTAGAAATTTGTGTTTTATCTTTGGTAACGAGTTCGAATTCATGTTTTCTTCATATTAACGAGTTCAGATTTGTGTTTTTCACTTTGGTAACGAGTTGTCCTTGCTGAAAAAATGGTTTTTTCACTGATAACGAGTTGACATCGCCGGAAATTTGTGTTTTCCCTTTATAACGAGTAGAAATTTGTGTTTTATCTTTGGTAACGAGTTCGAATTCATGTTTTCTTCATATTAACGAGTTCAAATTTGTGTTTTTCACTGGTAACGAGTTGTCCTTGAAGAAAAAAAGGTTTTTTCACTGATAACGAGTTGACATCGCCGGAAATTTGTGTTTTCCCTTTATAACGAGTGGAGATTTGTGTTTTATCTTTGGTAACAAGTTCGAATTCATGTTTTCTTAAAATTAACGAGTTCATATTTGTGTTTTTCTTTGGTAATGAGTTGTCCTTGCTGAAAAAATGGTTTTTTCTCTGATAACGAGTTGACATCGCCGGAAATTTTTGTTTTTCCTTTATAACGAGTAGAAATTTGTGTTTTATCTTTGGTAACGAGTTCGAATTCATGTTTTCTTCATATTAACGAGTTCAAATTTGTGTTTTTCAGTGGTAACGAGTTGTCCTTGAAGAAAAAAAGTTTTTTCCCAGATAACGAGTTGACATCGCCGGAAATTTGTGTTTTCCCTTTATAACGAGTGGAAATTTGTGTTTTATCTTTGGTAACAAGTTCGAATTCATGTTTTCTTCATATTAACGAGTTCAGATTTGTGTTTTTCTCTGGTAACGAGTTGTCCTTGCTGAAAAAATCGTTTTTTCTCTGATAACGAGTTGACATCGCCGGAAATTTTTGTTTTTCCTTTATAACGAGTAGAAATTTGTGTTTTTTCTTTGGTAACGAGTTCGAATTCATGTTTTCTTCATATTAACGAGTTCATATTTGTATTTTTCTCTGGTAACGAGTTGTCCTTGCTGAAAAAATGGTTTTTTCAGTGATAACGAGTTGACATTGCCGGAAATTTGTGTTTTCCATTTATAACGAGTAGAAATTTGTGTTTTATCTTTGGCAACGAGTTCGAATTCATATTTTCTTCATATGAACGAGTGGAAATTCGTGTTTTTCTCTGGTAACGAGGTGTCCTTGAAGAAAAAAAGGTTTTTTCTCTGATAACGAGTGGACATCGCCGGAAATTTGTGTTTTCCATTTATAACGAGTAGAAATTTGTGTTTTATCTTCGGTAACGAGTTCGAATTCATGTATTCTTCATATTAACGAGTTCAAATTCGTGTTTTTCTCTGGTAACGAGTTGTCCTTGAAGAAAAAAAGGTTTTTTCTCTGATAACGAGTGGACATCGCCGGAAATTTGTGTTTTCCCTTTATAACGAGTAGAAATTTGTGTTTTTCTTTTGGTAACGAGTTCGAATTCATGTTTTCTTCATATTAACGAGTTCAAATTTGTGTTTTTCTCTCGGTAACGAGTTGTCCTTGCTGAAAAAATGTTTTTTTCACAGATAACGAGTTGACATCGCCGGAAATTTGTGTTTAACCTTTATAACGAGTAGAAATTTGTGTTTTATCTTTGGTAACGAGTTCGAATTCATGTTTTCTTCATATTAACGAGTTCAAATTTGTGTTTTTCACTGGTAACGAGTTGTCCTTGAAGAAAAAATGGTTTTTTTCCCTGATAACGAGTTGACATCGCCGGAAATTTGTGTTTTCCCTTTATAACGAGTGGAAATTTGTGTTTTATCTTTGGTAACAAGTTCGAATTCATGTTTTCTTCAAATTAACGAGTTCAGATTTGTGTTTTTCTCTGGTAACGAGTTGTCCTTGCTGAAAAAATGGTTTTTTCTCTGATAACGAGTTGACATCGCCGGAAATTTTTGTTTTTCCTTTATAACGAGTAGAAATTTGTGTTTTATCTTTGGTAACGAGTTCGAATTCATGTTTTCTTCATATTAACGAGTTCAAATTTGTGTTTTTCACTGGTAGCGAGTTGTCCTTGAAGAAAAAAAGGTTTTTTCACGATAACGAGTTGACATCGCCGGAAATTTGTGCTTTCCTTTATAACGAGTGGAAATTTGTGTTTTATCTTTGGTAACAAGTTCGAATTCATGTTTTCTTCATATTAACGAGTTCGATTTGTGTTTTTCACTTTGGTAACGAGTTGTCCTTGCTTGAAAAAATGGTTTTTTCTCTGATAAAGAGTTGACATCGCCGGAAATTTTTGTTTTTCCTTTATAACGAGTGGAAATTTGTGTTTTTTCTTTGGTAACGAGTTCGAATTCATGTTTTCTTCATATTAACGAGTTCAGATTTGTATTTTTCTCTGGTAACGAGTTGTCCTTGCTGAAAAAATGGTTTTTTCAGTGATAACGAGTTGACATCGCCGGAAATTTGTGTTTTCCATTTATAACGAGTAGAAATTTGTGTTTTATCTTTGGTAACGAGTTCGAATTCATATTTTCTTCATATTAACGAGTTGAAATTCGTGTTTTTCTCTGGTAACGAGTTGTCCTTGAAGAAAAAAAGGTTTTTTCTCTGATAACGAGTGGACATCGCCGGAAATTTGTGTTTTCCATTTATAACGAGTAGAAATTTGTGTTTTATCTTTGGTAACGAGTTCGAATTCATGTTTTCTTCATATTAACGAGTTCAAATTCGTGTTTTTCTCTGGTAACGAGTTGTCCTTGAAGAAAAAATGGTTTTTTCTCTGATAACGAGTGGACATCGCCGGAAATTTGTCTTTTCCCTTTATAACGAGTGGAAATTTGTGTTTTATCTTTGGTAACAAGTTCGAATTCATGTTTTCTTCATATTAACGAGTTCAGATTTGTGTTTTTCTCTGGTAACGAGTTGTCCTTGCTGAAAAAATGGTTTTTTCTCTGATAACGAGTTGACATCGCCGGAAATTTTTGTTTTTCCTTTATAACGAGTAGAAATTTGTGTTTTTTCTTTGGTAACGAGTTCGAATTCATGTTTTCTTCATATTATCGAGTTCAGATTTGTATTTTTCTCTGGTAACGAGTTGTCCTTGCTGAAAAAATGGTTTTTTCAGTGATAACGAGTTGACATCGCCGGAAATTTGTGTTTTCCATTTATAACGAGTAGAAATTTGTGTTTTATCTTTGGTAACGAGTTCGAATTCATATTTTCTTCATATTAACGAGTTGAAATTCGTGTTTTTCTCTGGTAACGAGTTGTCCTTGAAGAAAAAAAGGTTTTTTCTCTGATAACGAGTGGACATCGCCGGAAATTTGTGTTTTCCATTTATAACGAGTAGAAATTTGTGTTTTATCTTTGGTAACGAGTTCTAATTCATGTTTTCTTCATATTAACGAGTTCAAATTCGTGTTTTTCTCTGGTAACGAGTTGTCCTTGAAGAAAAAAATGGTTTTTTCTCTGATAACGAGTGGACATCGCCGGAAATTTGTCTTTTCCCTTTATAACGAGTGGAAATTTGTGTTTTATCTTTGGTAACAAGTTTGAATTCATGTTTTCTTCATATTAACGAGTTCAGATTTGTGTTTTTCTCTGGTAACGAGTTGTCCTTGCTTTGAAAAAATGGTTTTTTCTCTGATAACGAGTTGACATCGCCGGAAATTTTTGTTTTTCCTTTATAGCGAGTAGAAATTTGTGTTTTTTCTTTGGTAACGAGTTCGAATTCATGTTTTCTTCATATTATCGAGTTCAAATTTGTATTTTTCTCTGGTAACGAGTTGTCCTTGCTGAAAAAATGGTTTTTTCTGTGATAACGAGTTGACATCGCCGGAAATTTGTTTTTTCCATTTATAACGAGTAGAAATTTGTGTTTTATCTTTGGTAACGAGTTCGATATTTTCTTCATATTAACGAGTTGAAATTCGTGTTTTTCTCTGGTAACGAGTTGTCCTTGAAGAAAAAAAGGTTTTTTCTCTGATAACGAGTGGACATCGCCGGAAATTTGTGTTTTCCCTTTGTAACGGGTAGAAATTTGTGTTTTTTCTTTGGTAACGAGTTCGAATTCATGTTTTCTTCATATTAACGAGTTCAGATTTGTATTTTTCTCTGGTAACGAGTTGTCCTTGCTGAAAAATTGGTTTTTTAAGTGATAACGAGTTGACATCGCCGGAAATTTGTGTTTTCCATTTATAACGAGTAGAAATTTGTGTTTTATCTTTGGTAACGAGTTCGAATTCATATTTTCTTTATATTAACGAGTTGAAATTCGTGTTTTTCTCGGTAACGAGTTGTCCTTGAAGAAAAAAAGGTTTTTCTCTGATAACGAGTGGACATCGCCGGAAATTTGTGTTTTCCATTTATAACGAGTAGAAATTTGTGTTTTATCTTTGGTAACGAGTTCGAATTCATGTTTTCTTCATATTAACGAGTTCAAATTCGTGTTTTTCTTTGGTAACGAGTTGTCCTTGAAGAAAAAAAGGTTTTTTCTCTGATAACGAGTGGACATCGCCGGAAATTTGTGTTTTCCCTTTATAACGAGTAGAAATTTGTGTTTTTTCTTTGGTAACGAGTTCGAATTCATGTTTTCTTCATATTAACGAGTTCGGATTTGTGTTTTTCTCTGGTAACGAGTTGTCCTTGCTGAAAAAATGTTTTTTTCACTGATAACGAGTTGACATCGCCGGAAATTTGTGTTTTCCCTTTATAACGAGTAGAAATTTGTGTTTTATCTTTGGTAACGAGTTCCAATTCATGTTTTCTTCATATTAACGAGTTCAAATTTGTGTTTTCACTGGTAACGAGTTGTCCTTGAAGAAAAAAAGGTTTTTTCACTGATAACGAGTTGACATCGCCGGAAATTTGTGTTTTCCCTTTATAACGAGTGGAAATTTGTGTTTTATCTTTGGTAACAAGTTCGAATTCATGTTTTCTTCATATTAACGAGTTCAGATTTGTGTTTTTCTCTGGTAACGAGTTGTCCTTGCTGGAAAAAATGGTTTTTCTCTGATAACGAGTTGACATCGCCGGAAATTTGTGTTTTTCCTTTATAACGAGTAGAAATTTGTGTTTTATCTTTGGTAACGAGTTCGAATTCATGTTTTCTTCATATTAACGAGTTCAAATTTGTGTTTTTCTCTGGTAACGAGTTGTCCTTGCTGAAAAAATAGTTTTTTCAGTGATAACGAGTTGACATCGCCGGAAATTTGTGTTTTCCATTTATAACGATTAGAAATTTGTGTTTTATCATTGGTAACGAGTTCGAATTAATATTTTCTTCATATTAACGAGTTGAAATTCGTGTTTTTCTCTGGTAACGAGTTGTCCTTGAAGAAAAAAGGTTTTTCTCTGATAACGAGTGGACATCGCCGGAAATTTGTGTTTTCCCTTTATCACGGGTAGAAATTTGTGTTTTTTCTTTGGTAACGAGTTTGAATTCATGTTTTCTTCATATTAACGAGTTCAAATTCATGTTTTTCTCTGGTAACAAGTTGTCCTTGCTGAAAAAATGGTTTTTTCTCTGATAACGAGTGGACATCGCCGGAAATTTGTGTTTTCCCTTTATAACGAGTAGAAATTTGTGTTTTTTCTTTGGTAACGAGTTCGAATTCATGTTTTCTTCATATTAACGAGTTCAGATTTGTGTTTTTCTCTGGTAACGAGTTGTCCTTGCTGAAAAAATGTTTTTTTCACTGATAACGAGTTGACATCGCCGGAAATTTGTGTTTTCCCTTTATAACGAGTAGAAATTTGTGTTTTATCTTTGGTAACGAGTTCGAATTCATGTTTTCTTCATATTAACGAGTTCAAATTTGTGTTTTTCACTGGTAACGAGTTGTCCTTGAAGAAAAAAAGGTTTTTTCCATGATAACGAGTTGACATCGCCGGAAATTTGTGTTTTCCCTTTATAACGAGTGGAAATTTGTGTTTTATCTTTGGTAACAAGTTCGAATTCATGTTTTCTTCATATTAACGAGTTCGGATTTGTGTTTTTCTCTGGTAACGAGTTGTCATTGCTGAAAAATGGTTTTTTCTGTGATAACGAGTTGACATCGCCGGAAATTTTTGTTTTTCCTTTATAACGAGTAGAAATTTGTGTTTTATCTTTGGTAACGAGTTCGAATTCATGTTTTCTTCATATTAACGAGTTCAAATTTGTATTTTTCTCTGGTAACGTGTTGTCCTTGCTTTGAAAAAATGGTTTTCGGTGATAACGAGTTGACATCGCCGGAAATTTGTGTTTTCCATTTATAACGAGTAGAAATTTGTGTTTTATCTTTGGTAACGAGTTCGAATTCATATTTTCTTCATATTAACGAGTTCAAATTCGTGTTTTTCTCTGGTAACGAGTTGTCCTTGAAGAAAAAAGGGTTTTTCTACGATAACGAGTGGACATCGCCGGAAATTTGTGTTTTCCATTTATAACGAGTAGAAATTTGTGTTTTATCTTTGGTAACGAGTTCGAATTCATGTTTTCTTCCTATTAACGAGTTCAAATTCGTGTTTTTCTCACAGTAACGAGTTGTCCTTCTTTGAAAAAATGGTTTTTTCTCTGATAACGAGTGGACATCGACGGAAATTTGTGTTTTCCCTTTATAACGGGTAGAAATTTGTGTTTTTTCTTTGGTAACGAGTTCGAATTCATGTTTTCTTCATATTAACGAGTTCAGATTCATGTTTTTCTCTGGTAACGAGTTGTCCTTGAAGAAAAAAAGGTTTTTTCTTTAATAACGAGTGGACATCGCCGGAAATTTGTGTTTTCCCTTTATAACGAGTAGAAATTTGTGTTTTATCTTTGGTAACGAGTTCGAATTCATGTTTTCTTCATATTAACGAGTTCGATTTCGTGTTTTTCTCTGGTAACGAGTTGTCCTTGAAGAAAAAAAGGTTTTTTCACTGATAACGAGTGGACATCGCCGGAAATTTGTGTTTTCCATTTATAACGAGTAGAAATTTGTGTTTTATCTTTGGTAACGAGTTCGAATTCATGTTTTCTTCATATTAACGAGTTCAAATTCGTGTTTTTCTTTGGTAACGAGTTGTCCTTGAAGAAAAAAAGGTTTTTTCTCTGATAACGAGTTGACATCGCCGGAAATTTGTGTTTTCCCTTTATAACGAGTAGAAATTTGTGTTTTATCTTTGGTAACGAGTTCGAATTCATGTTTTCTTCATATTAACGAGTTCAGATTTGTGTTTTTCTCGTGTAACGAGTTGTCCTTGCTGAAAAAATGGTTTTTCTCGATAACGAGTTGACATCGCCGGAAATTTGTGTTTTCCTTTATAACGAGTAGAAATTTGTGTTTTATCTTTGGTAACGAGTTCGAATTCATGTTTTCTTCATATTAACGAGTTCAAATTTGTGTTTTTCACTTGTTAACGAGTTGTCCTTGAAGAAAAAAAGGTTTTTTCACTGATAACGAGTTGACATCGCCGGAAATTTGTGTTTTCCCTTTATAACGAGTGGAAATTTGTGTTTTATCTTTGGTAACAAGTTCGAATTCATGTTTTCTTCATATTAACGAGTTCAGATTTAAAAAATGGTTTTTTCTCTGATAACGAGTTGACATCGCCGGAAATTTTTGTTTTTCCTTTATAACGAGTAGAAATTTGTGTTTTATCTTTGGTAACGAGTTCGAATTCATGTTTTCTTCATATTAACGAGTTCAAATTTGTGTTTTACTCTCGGTAACGAGTTGTCCTTCTTTGAAAAAATGGTTTTTCAGTGATAACGAGTTGACATCGCCGGAAATTTGTGTTTTCCATTTATAACGAGTAGAAATTTGTGTTTTATCTTTGGTAACGAGTTCGAATTCATATTTTCTTCATATTAACGAGTTCAAATTCGTGTTTTTCTCTGGTAACGAGTTGTCCTTGAAGAAAAAAAGGTTTTTCTCTGATAACGAGTGGACATCGCCGGAAATTTGTGTTTTCCATTTATAACGAGTAGAAATTTGTGTTTTATCTTTGGTAACGAGTTCGAATTCATGTTTTCTTCATATTAACGAGTTCAAATTCGTGTTTTTCTCTGGTAACGAGTTGTCCTTGCTGAAAAAATGGTTTTTCTCTGATAACGAGTGGACATCGCCGGAAATTTGTGTTTTCCCTTTATAACGAGTAGAAATTTGTGTTTTTTCTTTGGTAACGAGTTCGAATTCATGTTTTCTTCATATTAACGAGTTCAAATTTGTGTTTTTCTCTGGTAACGAGTTGTCCTTGAAGAAAAAATGGTTTTTCTCGATAACGAGTGACATCGCCGGAAATTTGTGTTTTCCCTTTATAACGAGTAGAAATTTGTGTTTTATCTTTGGTAACGAGTTCGAATTCATGTTTTCTTCATATTAACGAGTTCAAATTTGTGTTTTTCTCTGGTAACGAGTTGTCCTTGAAGAAAAAATGGTTTTTTCACTGATAACGAGTTGACATCGCCGGAAATTTGTGTTTTCCCTTTATAACGAGTAGAAATTTGTGTTTTATCTTTGGTAACGAGTTCGAATTCATGTTTTCTTCATATTAACGAGTTCAAATTTGTGTTTTTCTCTGGTAACGAGTTGTCATTGCTTGAAAAAAAAGGTTTTTTCACTGATAACGAGTTGACATCGCCGGAAATTTGTGTTTTCCCTTTATAACGAGTAGAAATTTGTGTTTTATCTTTGGTAACGAGTTCGAATTCATGTTTTCTTCATATTAACGAGTTCAAATTTGTGTTTTTCTCTGGTAACGAGTTGTCCTTGCTGAAAAAATGGTTTTTCGGTGATAACGAGTTGACATCGCCGGAAATTTGTGTTTTCCTTTATAACGAGTAGAAATTTGTGTTTTATCTTTGGTAACGAGTTCGAATTCATGTTTTCTTCATATTAACGAGTTCAAATTTGTGTTTTTCTCTAGTAACGAGTTGTCCTTGAAGAAAAAAAGGTTTTTTCTACGATAACGAGTTGACATCGCCGGAAATTTGTGTTTTCCCTTTATAACGAGTAGAAATTTGTGTTTTATCTTTGGTAACGAGTTCGAATTCATGTTTTCTTCATATTAACGAGTTCAAATTCGTGTTTTTCTCTGGTAACGAGTTGTCCTTGAAGAAAAAATGGTTTTTCTCTGATAACGAGTTGACATCGCCGGAAATTTGTGTTTTCCCTTTATAACGAGTAGAAATTTGTGTTTTTCTTTGGTAACGAGTTCGAATTCATGTTTTCTTCATATTAACGAGTTCAAATTTGTGTTTTTCTCAGTAACGAGTTGTCCTTGAAGAAAAAATGGTTTTTCTTTGATAACGAGTTGACATCGCCGGAAATTTGTGTTTTCCCTTTATAACGAGTAGAAATTTGTGTTTTTTCTTTGGTAACGAGTTCGAATTCATGTTTTCTTCATATTAACGAGTTCAAATTCGTGTTTTTCTCTGGTAACGAGTTGTCCTTGAAGAAAAAATGGTTTTTCACTGATAACGAGTGGACATCGCCGGAAATTTGTGTTTTCCATTTATAACGAGTAGAAATTTGTGTTTTATCTTTGGTAACGAGTTCGAATTCATGTTTTCTTCATATTAACGAGTTCAAATTTGTGTTTTTCTCTCGGTAACGAGTTGTCCATGAAGAAAAAAAGGTTTTTCTCGATAACGAGTTGACATCGCCGGAAATTTGTGTTTTCCCTTTATAACGAGTAGAAATTTGTGTTTTATCTTTGGTAACGAGTTCGAATTCATGTTTTCTTCATATTAACGAGTTCAAATTTGTGTTTTTCTCGGTAACGAGTTGTCCTTGAAGAAAAAATGGTTTTTTCTCGATAACGAGTTGACATCGCCGGAAATTTGTGTTTTCCTTTATAACGAGTAGAAATTTGTGTTTTATCTTTGGTAACGAGTTCGAATTCATGTTTTCTTCATATTAACGAGTTCAAATTTGTGTTTTCTCTGTAACGAGTTGTCCTTGAAGAAAAAATGGTTTTTCACGATAACGAGTTGACATCGCCGGAAATTTGTGTTTTCCCTTTATAACGAGTAGAAATTTGTGTTTTATCTTTGGTAACGAGTTCGAATTCATGTTTTCTTCATATTAACGAGTTCAAATTTGTGTTTTTCTCTGGTAACGAGTTGTCCTTGAAGAAAAAAAGTTTTTTCTCTGATAACGAGTTGACATCGCCGGAAATTTGTGTTTTCCCTTTATAACGAGTAGAAATTTGTGTTTTATCTTTGGTAACGAGTTCGAATTCATGTTTTCTTCATATTAACGAGTTCAAATTTGTGTTTTTCTCGGTAACGAGTTGTCCTTGCTTTGAAAAAATGGTTTTTCTACGATAACGAGTTGACATCGCCGGAAATTTGTGTTTTCCTTTATAACGAGTAGAAATTTGTGTTTTATCTTTGGTAACGAGTTCGAATTCATGTTTTCTTCATATTAACGAGTTCAAATTCGTGTTTTTCTCTGGTAACGAGTTGTCCTTGAAGAAAAAAGGTTTTTTCCCTGATAACGAGTTGACATCGCCGGAAATTTGTGTTTTCCATTTATAACGAGTAGAAATTTGTGTTTTATCTTTGGTAACGAGTTCGAATTCATGTTTTCTTCATATTAACGAGTTCAAATTTGTGTTTTTCTCTGGTAACGAGTTGTCCTTGAAGAAAAAATGGTTTTTTCTCTGATAACGAGTGGACATCGCCGGAAATTTGTGTTTTCCATTTATAACGAGTAGAAATTTGTGTTTTATCTTTGGTAACGAGTTCGAATTCATGTTTTCTTCATATTAACGAGTTCAAATTTGTGTTTTTCTCTGGTAACGAGTTGTCCTTGAAGAAAAAAAGGTTTTTCCCTGATAACGAGTTGACATCGCCGGAAATTTGTGTTTTCCATTTATAACGAGTAGAAATTTGTGTTTTATCTTTGGTAACGAGTTCGAATTCATGTTTTCTTCATATTAACGAGTTCAAATTTGTGTTTTTCTCGGTAACGAGTTGTCCTTGCTTGAAAAAATGGTTTTTCTCGATAACGAGTTGACATCGCCGGAAATTTGTGTTTTCCCTTTATAACGAGTAGAAATTTGTGTTTTTTCTTTGGTAACGAGTTCGAATTCATGTTTTCTTCATATTAACGAGTTCAAATTTGTGTTTTTCTCGGTAACGAGTTGTCCTTGAAGAAAAAAAGGTTTTTCTCGATAACGAGTTGACATCGCCGGAAATTTGTGTTTTCCCTTTATAACGAGTAGAAATTTGTGTTTTATCTTTGGTAACGAGTTCGAATTCATGTTTTCTTCATATTAACGAGTTCAAATTTGTGTTTTTCTCGGTAACGAGTTGTCCTTGAAGAAAAAAAAGGTTTTTCACGATAACGAGTTGACATCGCCGGAAATTTGTGTTTTCCCTTTATAACGAGTAGAAATTTGTGTTTTATCTTTGGTAACGAGTTCGAATTCATGTTTTCTTCATATTAACGAGTTCAAATTTGTGTTTTTCTCACTGTAACGAGTTGTCCTTGAATAAAAAATGGTTTTTCTGATAACGAGTTGACATCGCCGGAAATTTGTGTTTTCCATTTATAACGAGTAGAAATTTGTGTTTTATCTTTGGTAACGAGTTCGAATTCATGTTTTCTTCATATTAACGAGTTCAAATTTGTGTTTTTCTCGGTAACGAGTTGTCCTTGAAGAAAAAAATGGTTTTTCTCGATAACGAGTTGACATCGCCGGAAATTTGTGTTTTCCACTTTATAACGAGTAGAAATTTGTGTTTTATCTTTGGTAACGAGTTCGAATTCATGTTTTCTTCATATTAACGAGTTCAAATTCGTGTTTTTCTCTGGTAACGAGTTGTCCTTGAGGAAAAAAAGGTTTTTTCTCTGATAACGAGTTGACATCGCCGGAAATTTGTGTTTTCCTTTATAACGAGTAGAAATTTGTGTTTTATCTTTGGTAACGAGTTCGAATTCATGTTTTCTTCATATTAACGAGTTCAAATTTGTGTTTTTCTCTGGTAACGAGTTGTCCTTGAAGAAAAAAGGTTTTTTCTCTGATAACGAGTTGACATCGCCGGAAATTTGTGTTTTCCCTTTATAACGAGTAGAAATTTGTGTTTTATCTTTGGTAACGAGTTCGAATTCATGTTTTCTTCATATTAACGAGTTCAGATTTGTGTTTTTCTCGGGTAACGAGTTGTCCTTGTTGAAAAAATGGTTTTTCTCGATAACGAGTTGACATCGCCGGAAATTTGTGTTTTCCCTTTATAACGAGTAGAAATTTGTGTTTTATCTTTGGTAACGAGTTCGAATTCATGTTTTCTTCATATTAACGAGTTCAAATTCGTGTTTTTCTCGGTAACGAGTTGTCCTTGAAGAAAAAAAAGGTTTTTCTACGATAACGAGTTGACATCGCCGGAAATTTGTGTTTTCCACTTTATAACGAGTAGAAATTTGTGTTTTATCTTTGGTAACGAGTTCGAATTCATGTTTTCTTCATATTAACGAGTTCAAATTTGTGTTTTTCTGCGGTAACGAGTTGTCCTTGAAGAAAAAATGGTTTTTTCTCGATAACGAGTTGACATCGCCGGAAATTTGTGTTTTCCCTTTATAACGAGTAGAAATTTGTGTTTTATCTTTGGTAACGAGTTCGAATTCATGTTTTCTTCATATTAACGAGTTCAAATTTGTGTTTTTCTCGGTAACGAGTTGTCCTTGAAGAAAAAAAGGTTTTTTCTACGATAACGAGTTGACATCGCCGGAAATTTGTGTTTTCCACTTTATAACGAGTAGAAATTTGTGTTTTATCTTTGGTAACGAGTTCGAATTCATGTTTTCTTCATATTAACGAGTTCGGATTTGTGTTTTTCTCGATAACGAGTTGTCCTTGCTTGAAAAAATGGTTTTTCTCGATAACGAGTTGACATCGCCGGAAATTTGTGTTTTCCTTTATAACGAGTAGAAATTTGTGTTTTTTCTTTGGTAACGAGTTCGAATTCATGTTTTCTTCATATTAACGAGTTCAAATTTGTGTTTTTCACTGGTAACGAGTTGTCCTTGAAGAAAAAAAGGTTTTTCACTGATAACGAGTTGACATCGCCGGAAATTTTTGTTTTCCCTTTATAACGAGTGGAAATTTGTGTTTTATCTTTGGTAACAAGTTCGAATTCATGTTTTCTTCATATTAACGAGTTCAGATTTGTGTTTTTCTCGGTAACGAGTTGTCCTTCTTTGAAAAAATGGTTTTTCTCGATAACGAGTTGACATCGCCGGAAATTTTGTTTTCCTTTATAACGAGTAGAAATTTGTGTTTTATCTTTGGTAACGAGTTCGAATTCATGTTTTCTTCATATTAACGAGTTCAAATTTGTGTTTTTCTCTGGTAACGAGTTGTCCTTGCAGAAAAAATGGTTTTTCGGATAACGAGTTGACATCGCCGGAAATTTGTGTTTTCCATTTATAACGAGTAGAAATTTGTGTTTTATCTTTGGTAACGAGTTCGAATTCATGTTTTCTTCATATTAACGAGTTCAAATTTGTGTTTTTCTCTGGTAACGAGTTGTCCTTGAAGAAAAAATGGTTTTTCTCGATAACGAGTTGACATCGCCGGAAATTTTGTTTTCCTTTATAACGAGTAGAAATTTGTGTTTTATCTTTGGTAACGAGTTCGAATTCATGTTTTCTTCATATTAACGAGTTCAAATTTGTGTTTTTCTGCGGTAACGAGTTGTCCTTGAAGAAAAAATGGTTTTTCTCGATAACGAGTGGACATCGCCGGAAATTTGTGTTTTCCATTTATAACGAGTAGAAATTTGTGTTTTATCTTTGGTAACGAGTTCGAATTCATGTTTTCTTCATATTAACGAGTTCAAATTCGTGTTTTTCTCTGGTAACGAGTTGTCCTTGAAGAAAAAATGTTTTTTCTCTGATAACGAGTGGACATCGCCGGAAATTTGTGTTTTCCATTTATAACGAGTAGAAATTTGTGTTTTATCTTTGGTAACGAGTTCGAATTCATGTTTTCTTCATATTAACGAGTTCAAATTTGTGTTTTTCTCTGGTAACGAGTTGTCCTTGAAGAAAAAAAGGTTTTTTCTATGATAACGAGTTGACATCGCCGGAAATTTGTGTTTTCCCTTTATAACGAGTAGAAATTTGTGTTTTATCTTTGGTAACGAGTTCGAATTCATGTTTTCTTCATATTAACGAGTTCAAATTTGTGTTTTTCTCGGTAACGAGTTGTCCTTGTGAAAAAAAGGTTTTTCTCGATAACGAGTGGACATCGCCGGAAATTTGTGTTTTCCATTTATAACGAGTAGAAATTTGTGTTTTATCTTTGGTAACGAGTTCGAATTCATGTTTTCTTCATATTAACGAGTTCAAATTTGTGTTTTTCTCGGTAACGAGTTGTCCTTCTTTGAAAAAATGGTTTTTTCTCGATAACGAGTTGACATCGCCGGAAATTTGTGTTTTCCTTTATAACGAGTAGAAATTTGTGTTTTATCTTTGGTAACGAGTTCGAATTCATGTTTTCTTCATATTAACGAGTTCAAATTTGTGTTTTTCTCGGTAACGAGTTGTCCTTGAAGAAAAAAAGGTTTTTCCACGATAACGAGTTGACATCGCCGGAAATTTGTGTTTTCCCTTTATAACGAGTGGAAATTTGTGTTTTTATCTTTGGTAACGAGTTCGAATTCATGTTTTCTTCATATTAACGAGTTCAAATTTGTGTTTTTCTCTGGTAACGAGTTGTCCTTGCTGAAAAAATGGTTTTTCTCTGATAACGAGTTGACATCGCCGGAAATTTGTGTTTTCCCTTTATAACGAGTAGAAATTTGTGTTTTATCTTTGGTAACGAGTTCGAATTCATGTTTTCTTCATATTAACGAGTTCAAATTTGTGTTTTTCACTGGTAACGAGTTGTCCTTGTAGAAAAAAGGTTTTTTCCATGATAACGAGTTGACATCGCCGGAAATTTGTGTTTTCACTTTATAACGAGTGGAAATTTGTGTTTTATCTTTGGTAACAAGTTCGAATTCATGTTTTCTTCATATTAACGAGTTCATTTGTGTTTTTCTCTGGTAACGAGTTGTCCTTGCTTGAAAAAATGGTTTTTCTCGATAACGAGTTGACATCGCCGGAAATTTGTGTTTTCCTTTATAACGAGTAGAAATTTGTGTTTTATCTTTGGTAACGAGTTCGAATTCATGTTTTCTTCATATTAACGAGTTCAAATTTGTGTTTTTCACTTGGTAACGAGTTGTCCTTGAAGAAAAAATGGTTTTTCACGATAACGAGTTGACATCGCCGGAAATTTGTGTTTTCCCTTTATAACGAGTAGAAATTTGTGTTTTATCTTTGGTAACGAGTTCGAATTCATGTTTTCTTCATATTAACGAGTTCAAATTTGTGTTTTTCTCTGGTAACGAGTTGTCCTTGAAGAAAAAAAAATGGTTTTTTCTCGATAACGAGTTGACATCGCCGGAAATTTGTGTTTTCCTTTATAACGAGTAGAAATTTGTGTTTTATCTTTGGTAACGAGTTCGAATTCATGTTTTCTTCATATTAACGAGTTCAAATTTGTGTTTTTCTCTGGTAACGAGTTGTCCTTGAAGAAAAAAATGGTTTTTTCTCTGATAACGAGTTGACATCGCCGGAAATTTGTGTTTTCCCTTTATAACGAGTAGAAATTTGTGTTTTATCTTTGGTAACGAGTTCGAATTCATGTTTTCTTCATATTAACGAGTTCAAATTCGTGTTTTTCTCTGTAACGAGTTGTCCTTGAAGAAAAAAAGGTTTTTCTCGATAACGAGTGGACATCGCCGGAAATTTGTGTTTTCCTTTATAACGAGTAGAAATTTGTGTTTTATCTTTGGTAACGAGTTCGAATTCATGTTTTCTTCATATTAACGAGTTCAAATTCGTGTTTTTCTCTCTAGTAACGAGTTGTCCTTGAAGAAAAAAAGGTTTTTCTGATAACGAGTGGACATCGCCGGAAATTTGTGTTTTCCATTTATAACGAGTAGAAATTTGTGTTTTATCTTTGGTAACGAGTTCGAATTCATGTTTTCTTCATATTAACGAGTTCAAATTCGTGTTTTTCTCTGGTAACGAGTTGTCCTTGAAGAAAAAATGGTTTTTTCTCTGATAACGAGTGGACATCGCCGGAAATTTGTGTTTTCCCTTTATAACGAGTAGAAATTTGTGTTTTATCTTTGGTAACGAGTTCGAATTCATGTTTTCTTCATATTAACGAGTTCAAATTTGTGTTTTTCTCTGGTAACGAGTTGTCCTTGAAGAAAAAAAGGTTTTTTCTCTGATAACGAGTTGACATCGCCGGAAATTTGTGTTTTCCCTTTATAACGAGTAGAAATTTGTGTTTTATCTTTGGTAACAAGTTCGAATTCATGTTTTCTTCATATTAACGAGTTCGATTTGTGTTTTTCTCGGTAACGAGTTGTCCTTGAAGAAAAAATGGTTTTTCTCGATAACGAGTTGACATCGCCGGAAATTTGTGTTTTCCCTTTATAACGAGTAGAAATTTGTGTTTTATCTTTGGTAACGAGTTCGAATTCATGTTTTCTTCATATTAACGAGTTCAAATTTGTGTTTTTCTCGGTAACGAGTTGTCCTTGAAGAAAAAATGGTTTTTCTCGATAACGAGTTGACATCGCCGGAAATTTGTGTTTTCCATTTATAACGAGTAGAAATTTGTGTTTTATCTTTGGTAACGAGTTCGAATTCATGTTTTCTTCATATTAACGAGTTCAATTTGTGTTTTTCTCTGCGGTAACGAGTTGTCCTTGCTTGAAAAAATGGTTTTTCTCTCGATAACGAGTTGACATCGCCGGAAATTTTTGTTTTTCCATTTATAACGAGTAGAAATTTGTGTTTTATCTTTGGTAACGAGTTCGAATTCATGTTTTCTTCATATTAACGAGTTCAAATTTGTGTTTTTCTCGGGTAACGAGTTGTCCTTGCTGAAAAAATGGTTTTTCAGTGATAACGAGTTGACATCGCCGGAAATTTGTGTTTTCCATTTATAACGAGTAGAAATTTGTGTTTTATCTTTGGTAACGAGTTCGAATTCATATTTTCTTCATATTAACGAGTTCAAATTCGTGTTTTTCTCTGGTAACGAGTTGTCCTTGAAGAAAAAAAGGTTTTTTCTCTGATAACGAGTGGACATCGCCGGAAATTTGTGTTTTCCATTTATAACGAGTAGAAATTTGTGTTTTATCTTTGGTAACGAGTTCGAATTCATGTTTTCTTCATATTAACGAGTTCAAATTCGTGTTTTTCTCTGGTAACGAGTTGTCCTTGAAGAAAAAAAGGTTTTTTCTCTGATAACGAGTGGATATCGCCGGAAATTTGTGTTTTCCCTTTATAACGGGTAGAAATTTGTGTTTTTTCTTTGGTAACGAGTTCGAATTCATGTTTTCTTCATATTAACGAGTTCAAATTCATGTTTTTCTCTGGTAACGAGTTGTCCTTGAAGAAAAAAAGGTTTTTTCTCTGATAACGAGTGGACATCGCCGGAAATTTGTGTTTTCCCTTTATAACGAGTAGAAATTTGTGTTTTTTCTTTGGTAACGAGTTCGAATTCATGTTTTCTTCATATTAACGAGTTCAGATTTGTGTTTTTCTCTGGTAACGAGTTGTCCTTGCTGAAAAAATGGTTTTTTCACTGATAACGAGTTGACATCGCCGGAAATTTGTGTTTTCCCTTTATAACGAGTAGAAATTTGTGTTTTATCTTTGGTAACGAGTTCGAATTCATGTTTTCTTCATATTAACGAGGTCAAATTTGTTTTTTTCACTGGTAAAGAGTTGTCCTTGAAGAAAAAAGGTTTTTTCCCTGATAACGAGTTGACATCGCCGGAAATTTGTGTTTTCCCTTTATAACGAGTGGAGATTTGTGTTTTATCTTTGGTAACAAGTTCGAATTCATGTTTTCTTCATATTAACGAGTTTAGATTTGTGTTTATCTCGTATAACGAGTTGTCCTTGCTGAAAAAATGGTTTTTTCTCTGATAACGAGTTGACATCGCCGGAAATTTTTGTTTTTCCTTTATAATGAGTAGAAATTTGTGTTTTATCTTTGGTAACGAGTTCGAATTCATGTTTTCTTCATATTAACGAGTTCAAATTTGTGTTTTTCTCTGGTAACGAGTTTTCCTTGAAGAAAAAAAGGTTTTTCCCTGATAACGAGTTGACATCGCCGGAAATTTGTGTTTTCCCTTTATAACGAGTGGAAATTTGTGTTTTATCTTTGGTAACAAGTTCGAATTCATGTTTTCTTCATATTAACGAGTTCAAATTTGTGTTTTTCTCTGGTAACGAGTTGTCCTTGCTGAAAAAATTGTTTTTTCTCTGATAACGAGTTGTCATCGCCGAAAATTTTTGTTTTTCCTTTATAACGAGTAGAAATTTGTGTTTTTTCTTTGGTAACGAGTTCGAATTCATGTTTTCTTCATATTAACGAGTTCAAATTTGTATTTTTCTCTGGTAACGAGTTGTCCTTGCTGAAAAAATGGTTTTTTCAGTGATAACGAGTTGACATCGCCGGAAATTTGTGTTTTCCATTTATAACGAGTAGAAATTTGTGTTTTATCTTTGCTAACGAGTTCGAATTCATATTTTCTTCATATTAACGAGTTCAAATTCGTGTTTTTCTCTGGTAACGAGTTGTCCTTGAAGAAAAAAAGGTTTTTTCTCTGATAACGAGTGGACATCGGAGGAAATTTGTGTTTTCCATTTATAACGAGTAGAAATTTGTGTTTTATTTTTGGTAACGAGTTCGAATTCATGTTTTCTTCATATTAACGGTTAAAATTCATGTTTTTCTCTGGTAACAAGTTGTCCTTGCTGAAAAAATGGTTTTTTCTCTGATAACGAGTGGACATCGCCGGAAATTTGTGTTTTCCCTTTATAACGAGTAGAAATTTGTGTTTTTTCTTTGGTAACGAGTTCGAATTCATGTTTTCCTCATATTTACGAGTTCAGATTTGTGTTTTTCTCTGGTAACGAGTTGTCCTTGCTGAAAAAATGGTTTTTTCACAGATAACGAGTTGACATCGCCGGAAATTTGTGTTTTCCCTTTATAACGAGTAGAAATTTGTGTTTTATCTTTGGTAACGAGTTCGAATTCATGTTTTCTTCATATTAACAAGTTCAAATTTGTGTTTTTCACTGGTAACGAGTTGTCCTTGTAGAAAAAAAGGTTTTTTCCCTGATAACGAGTTGACATCGCCGGAAATTTGTGTTTTCCCTTTATAACGAGTGGAAATTTTTGTTTTATCTTTGGTAACAAGTTCGAATTCATGTTTTCTTCATATTAACGAGTTCAGATTTGTGTTTTTCTCTGGTAACGAGTTGTCCTTGCTGAAAAAATGGTTTTTTCTCTGATAATGAGTTGACATCGCCGGAAATTTTTGTTTTTCCTTTATAACGAGTAGAAATTTGTGTTTTATCTTTGGTAACGAGTTCGAATTCATGTTTTCTTCATATTAACGAGTTCAAATTTGTGTTTTTCACTGGTAACGAGTTGTCCTTGAAGAAAAAAAAGGTTTTTTCCCTGATAACGAGTTGACATCGCCGGAAATTTGTGTTATCCCTTTATAACGAGTGGAAATTTGTGTTTTAACTTTGGTAACAAGTTCGAATTCATGTTTTCTTCATATTAACGAGTTCAAATTTGTGTTTTTCTCAAGTAACGAGTTGTCCTTGCTGAAAACATGGTTTTTTCTCTGATAACGAGTTCACATCGCCGGAAATTTGTGTTTTCCCTTTATAACGAGTAGAAATTTGTGTTTTATCTTTGGTAACAAGTTCGA
This sequence comes from Gentiana straminea, assembly GCA_036785695.1. NCBI lineage: Eukaryota > Viridiplantae > Streptophyta > Magnoliopsida > Gentianales > Gentianaceae > Gentiana > Gentiana straminea. The sequence goes on along the minus strand of JAVUPR010000500.1, from coordinate 14,726 downwards.
ATTTATGTTTTCTTCATATTAACGAGTTTAGATTTGTGTTTTACTCGTGTAACGAGTTGTCCTTGCTGAAAAAATGGTTTTTCTCTCGATAACGAGTTGACATCGCCGGAAATTTTTGTTTTTCCTTTATAACGAGTAGAAATTTGTGTTTTATCTTTGGTAACGAGTTCGAATTCATGTTTTCTTCATATTAACGAGTTCAAATTTGTGTTTTTCACTGGTAACGAGTTGTCCTTGAAGAAAAAAAGGTTTTTCACGATAACGAGTTGACATCGCCGGAAATTTGTGTTTTCCCTTTATAACGAGTGGAAATTTGTGTTTTATCTTTGGTAACAAGTTCGAATTCATGTTTTCTTCATATTAACGAGTTCAGATTTGTGTTTATCTCTGGTAACGAGTTGTCCTTGCTGAAAAAATGGTTTTTTCAGTGATAACGAGTTGACATCCCCGGAAATTTGTGTTTTCCATTTATAACGAGTAGAAATTTGAGTTTTATCTTTGGTAACGAGTTCGAATTAATATTTTCTTCATATTAACGAGTTCAAATTTGTGTTTTTCTCTGGTAACGAGTTGTCTTTGAAGAAAAAAAGGTTTTTTCTCTGATAACGAGTGGACATCGCCGGAAATTTGTGTTTTCCTTTTATAACGAGTAGAAATTTGTGTTTTATCTTTGGTAACTAGTTCGGATTCATGTTTTCCTCATATTAACGAGTTCAAATTCGTGTTTTTCTCTGGTAACGAGTTGTCCTTGCTGAAAAAATGGTTTTTTCTCTGATAACGAGTGGACATCGCCGGAAATTTGTGTTTTCCCTTTATAACGAGTAGAAATTTGTGTTTTTTCTTTGGTAATGAGTTCGAATTCATGTTTTCTTCATATTAACGAGTTCAGATTCGTGTTTTTCTCTGGTAACGACTTGTCCTTGAAGAAAAAAAGGTTTTTTCTCTGATAACGAGTGGACATCGCCGGAAATTTGTGTTTTCCCTTTATAACGGGTAGAAATTTGTGTTTTTTCTTTGGTAACGAGTTCGAATTCATGTTTTCTTCATATTAACGAGTTCAAATTCGTGTTTTTCTCTGGTAACGAGTTGTCCTTGAAGAAAAAATGGTTTTTTCTCTGATAACGAGTGGACATCGCCGGAAATTTGTGTTTTCCATTTATAACGAGTAGAAATTTGTGTTTTATCTTTGGTCACGAGTTCGAATTCATGTTTTCATCATATTAACGAGTTCAGATTTGTGTTCTTCTTTGGTAACGAGTTGTCCTTGCTGAAAAAATGATTTTTTCTCTGATAACGAGTTGACATCGCCGGAAATTTTTGTTTTTCCTTTATAACGAGTAGAAATTTGTGTTTTATCTTTGGTAACGAGTTCGAATTCATGTTTTCTTCATATTAACGAGTTCAAATTTGTATTTTTCTCTGGTAACGAGTTGTCCTTAATGAAAAAATGGTTTTTTCAGTGATAACGAGTTGACATCGCCGGAAATTTGTGTTTTCCATTTATAACGAGTAGAAATTTGAGTTTTATCTTTGGTAACGAGTTCGAATTCATATTTTCTTCATATTAACGAGTTCAAATTTGTGTTTTTCTCTGGTAACGAGTTGTCCTTGAAGAAAAAAAGGTTTTTTCTCTGATAACGAGTGGACATCGCCGGAAATTTGTGTTTTCCATTTATAACGAGTAGAAATTTGTGTTTTATCTTTTGTAACTAGTTCGGATTCATGTTTTCTTCATATTAACGAGTTCAAATTCGTGTTTTTCTCTGGTAACGAGTTGTCCTTGAAGAAAAAAAGGTTTTTCTCTGATAACGAGTGGACATCGCCGGAAATTTGTGTTTTCCCTTTATAACGAGTAGAAATTTGTGTTTTTTCTTTGGTAACGAGTTCGAATTCATGTTTTCTTCATATTAACGAGTTCAAATTCGTGTTTTTCTCTGGTAACAAGTTGTCCTTGCTGAAAAAATGGTTTTTTCTCTGATAACGAGTGGACATCGCCGGAAATTTGTGTTTTCCCTTTATAACAAGTAGAAATTTGTGTTTTTTCTTTGGTAACGAGTTCGAATTCATGTTTTCTTCATATTAACGAGTTCAGATTTGTGTTTTTCTCTGGTAACGAGTTGTCCTTGCTAAAAAAATGGTTTTTTCACTGATAACGAGTTGACATCGCCGGAAATTTGTGTTTTCCCTTTATAACGAGTAGAAATTTGTGTTTTATCTTTGGTAACGAGTTCGAATTCATGTTTTCTACATATTAACAAGTTCAAATTTGTGTTTTTCACTGGTAACGAGTTGTCCTATTAGAAAAAAAGGTTTTTTCACTGATAACGAGTTGACATCACCGGAAATTTGTGTTTTCCCTTTATAACGAGTGGAAATTTGTGTTTTATCTTTGGTAACAAGTTCGAATTTATGTTTTCTTCATATTAACGAGTTCAGATTTGTGTTTTTCTCTGGTAACGAGTTGTCCTTGCTGAAAAAATGGTTTTTTCTCTGATAACAAGTTGACATCGCCGGAAATTTTTGTTTTTCCTTTATAACGAGTAGAAATTTGTGTTTTATCTTTGGTAACGAGTTCGAATTCATGTTTTCTTCATATTAACGAGTTCAAATTTGTATTTTTCTCTGGTAACGAGTTGTCCTTGCTGAAAAAATGGTTATTTCCGTGATAACGAGTTGACATCGCCGGAAATTTGTGTTTTCCATTTATAACGAGTAGAAATTTGTGTTTTATCTTTGGTAACGAGTTCGAATTCTTGTTTTCTTCATATTAACGAGTTCAAATTCGTGTTTTTCTCTGGTAACGAGTTGTCCTTGAAGAAAAAAAGGTTTTTTCTCTAATAACGAGTGTAAATCGCCGGAAATTTGTGTTTTCCCTTTATAACGAGTAGAAATTTGTGTTTTTTCTTTGGTAACGAGTTTGAATTCATGTTTTCTTCATATTAACGAGTTCAAATTCGTGTTTTTCTCTGGTAACGAGTTGTCCTTGCTGAAAAAATGGTTTTTTCTCTGATAACGAGTGGACATCGCCGGTAATTTTTGGTTTCCCTTTGTAACGAGTAGAAATTTGTGTTTTATCTTTGGTAACGAGTTCGAATTCATGTTTTCTTCATATTAATGAGTTCTAATTCGTGTTTTTCTCTGGTAACGAGTTGTCCTTGAAGAAAAAAAGGTTTTTTCTCTGATAACGAGTGGACATCGCCGGAAATTTGTGTTTTCCATTTATAACGAGTAGAAATTTGTGTTTTATCTTTGGTAACGAGTTCGAATTCATGTTTTCTTCATATTAACGAGTTCAAATTTGGGGTTTTCTCTAGTAACGAGTTGTCCTTGAAGAAAAAAAGGTTTTTCTCTGATAAGGAGTGGACATCGCCGAAAATTTGTGTTTTCCATTTATAACGAGTAGAAATTTGTGTTTTATCTTTGGTAACGAGTTCGAATTCATGTTTTCTTCATATTAACGAGTTCAAATTCGTGTTTTTCTCTGGTAACAAGTTGTCCTTGCTAAAAAAATGGTTTTTTCTCTGATAACGAGTGGACATCGCCGGAAATTTGTGTTTTCCCTTTATAACGAGTAGAAATTTGTGTTTTATCTTTGGTAACAAGTTCGAATTCATGTTTTCTTCATATTAATGAGTTCAGATTTGTGTTTTTCTCTGGTAACGAGTTGTCCTTGCTGAAAAAATGGTTTTTTCTCTGATAACGAGTTGACATCGCCGGAAATTTTTGTTTTTCCTTTATAACGAGTAGAAAATTGTGTTTTTTCTTTGGTAACGAGTTCGAATTCATGTTTTCTTCATATTAACGAGTTCAAATTTGTATTTTTCTCTGGTAACGAGTTGCCTTGCTGAAAAAATGGTTTTTTTAGTGATAACGAGTTGACATCGCCGGAAATTTGTGTTTTCCATTTATAACGAGTAGAAATTTGTGTTTTATCTTTGGTAACGAGTTCGAATTCATGTTTTCTTCATATTAACGAGTTCAAATTCGTGTTTTCTCTGGTAACGAGTTGTCCTTGAAGAAAAAAAGGTTTTTTCTCTGATAACGAGTGGACATCGCCGGAAATTTGTGTTTTCCCTTTATAACGAGTAGAAATTTGAGTTTTATCTTTGGTAACGAGTTCGAATTCATGTTTTCTTCATATTAACAAGTTCAAATTCGTGTTTTTCTCTCGTAACGAGTTGTCCTTGCTGAAAAAATGGTTTTTTCTCTGATAACGAGTGGACATCGCCAGAAATTTTTGTTTTCCCTTTATAACGAGTAGAAATTTGTATTTTATCTTTGGTAACGAGTTCGAATTCATGTTTTCTTCATATTAACGAGTTCAAATTCGTGTTTTTCTCTGGTAACGAGTTATCCTTGAAGAAAAAAAGGTTTTTTCTCTGATAACGAGTAGACATCGCCGGAAATTTGTGTTTTCCCTTTATAACGAGTAGAAATTTGTGTTTTTTCTTTGGTAACGAGTTCGAATTCATGTTTTCTTCATATTAACGAGTTCAAATTCGTGTTTTTCTCTGGTAACGAGTTGTCCTTTGATGACGGTCAAATTATACCCGTAAAAGTCATCAACATTGACCTTAAATCGAGATTAATAATATATATTTCATATTAAATCACATGTTTATATTTATTATTTAATGTTAAGTGATTATTAATATGATATTTGGTATTTAGCTGTTTTTATTATTTAAAGCCGATTTATTGTGCGATAATTATTGATTTTGCGATCACAACAAATCGAGAGGATTAATGTCATTCAATCAATTATCTCAAGATAAGGAAGGAAGAAAATCGGAGCATTAAGTGGAAGATTAATCGGATCAACATGCAAGCGTGGAGTGGGGAGCAAGATAGACGAGAAAAACGATTAACGTGTGCAAATGTTAGGTTCGGTCGACCGAGCCTATAGCTTCGGTCGACCGAGTGTCAGCTCTCGGTTGACCGAGTGTCAGCTTCGGGGCGGTTTCCGGCTTATATCGTGCTTATCTTCTAGAACCACCCTAAGTCGGCAAAAACTCCTATATAAGCAGCAGCTTCGAGAAATTGTAAACAATCCATTCATTCAATAATTCATTCATTAGAATACTCTTCATATCTTGTAGCAATGTAATTTAATTTGAAGGTTTCCAGAGTTTAAGGGCTGCAAATTATGTAAGCCTTTATTTTACGTTTCTTTTATTTTAAGTAATTAATCCCTCCCAATTATGCTTTATCGTTTGAGTTAGTTAATTCATAGCTAGATGATGTAGATCTAGGCTATGACGTTAGGGATGTGGCGAAGCCTTGTCTATGAGGATCCCGTAACCTACGTCATATGTTTAACGTCTATTCATGAATCGCTTGGTTTAATTAATGTGTATATAAGTAGTTTATATGATTTCTTTACGAGTTCTTGTTTAATCGTTCGTATGATGAAACGCCGAGAAATATATTCTAGGATGTAATGCGGGGATGAAATCGTTCGGGTGACCGAATGGAATCATTCGGTCGACCGAGTGTCTAGGCTCGGTCGACCGAGCCCCTATTTGTCCGTTAGTTAGTCCGCCATGTCTTTATGGTAGGTTTAGCTTAGTAGGATTTATTATCTCAGTAGGTATGGCCACGGCTACGTTGCTCGTCAGTTTTAATCAGCGTATGATTAGAAAATACCAATATAGGACTCCTAGGTCGGCTCACGAATGATCTTTCGGGACTTTCAGCGAAACCTAGATCTGTTTTGTATTAGGGAATTGACGTCATCTAGTTGTACGTACGTCGTAGATTAGCATGAGACCTAAAAGGTAATTGTTAGTTGGACGAGGGCTTGAGCGATCGTTTAGGAAGTACGCCTAACCATAGGAATGTTGCCTGAACGAGGTGTACGATTAATATCGGCATCCTTAGAGTCGTAAGCGTGTGAGTTATATGAGATGGAGGCACCAAAAGGCGAAGTCACGTAACAATATCACAGTGATCTAGCGACCTAACCGGTGCTAAGTCAAGTTTAAGGGGATGACTCCCGTAGCCAATCTAAGATAGATACAAGCGGATTGACGATTAATAAGTTCGAGTTTATTATATAAATTATCTAGGTCCAAACGATAAAGGCTATAATTGGGGAGGTTAATTACGTTGTGTCGAGTCGTGTCTTTACCTTTCTGTCTTATGTTGGTCGTAGACCGCCTCTATGTCCTTGACATGTTTAATTAATTGCTTATATATGAAATGATCCACAATTGGTTCCCCGTGGGATCGACCTTGATTCACTATAGCTATACTACGATGGGCCTAGTCCTCTTGCTAGTATTGGTTTATGGTGGTCGAGTATTTTATAACCTGATTGACCCCGATCAAGTTTTTGGCGCCGTTGCCGGGGAACCAACGGTCAATTTTATATATAAATAATTTTTTATTCATGTCGAGTTTTCTGTTTTAGAGTCTGTTTTTATGTTTTTGAGTCCCTCTGGTTGTCTGCTCTGTCTGAAAATTCCAGATTCTAATTTAAAAAAAAAAAAAAAAAAAAATTTATTCGGTCGACCGAGAGACCTCATTCGGTCGACCGAGAATTTATAATTTTTGTTTTGTTCTTGTTCTGTTCTGTTTACACGGTTTCTGATTTGTGTTTTTCGAGTCTGGAATTTCGCGTGTCTGTTTATCCCCGTATGTTTAATCCGTAGGTCGATAGCGACATGGGAAACCATGTTAAAATCGATCTACGGTCCGTTCGTTTTTGTTTTTCTTACTCGCTTGCGAAACCGGGAGAAACAATAATCCAAGTCAGTAATTTTTCAAGGGGCGCTGAGAAAATAACCCAGCAAACATGTGGAGCTACGAATCTAAGATGGGAAAAGCAATGGAAGCAATACCTTTAAAGCACAAAGATGGCTCCGAATTTTTTTTTAAAGGCTTAAATTCTTCGTGGTACAATGTTGGAGGCAAGGTACTACCTTTTTTTTGCTTATGTTTTATTACCTTTTGGTTTTTTGAGCATAAGTTAGCCTATACATGAACCTTAGTATGAATCTTGGCCCGGAGTGGTCTGTAAGATTAATTCTATTAGTATGGAAGGTTCTGCCCCATATCTGTCTCATCTAGAGGGTGTAAGAAAACATGTAGTCGTTGAAGGAAGCAGTGAATAAAGAGTTCCTCGTAGTTCTGTTAAAATCTCATTGTCCTATGCATGAGACGCCTACGGCCGGGGGAGCAACAAATTGTGTAGTTTAAGCATTATTAATCTAAAGAAGACGTTGAGTTTTGAGAGAACACCATCTTCTCGCTTTCGTTGATGTTTATGGTGATGGCTTCTCGGTGAACCCACCTTAAAAAAAACGAGATTACGCTTTGGGTGACAATTTAGAAATCGAAGACTCTTAGTACATAGGTTCGGAAATGGTTTAACCATGGTGGGCGAGTTCAACCGAGCTTCGGCTCAATCAACTCCCCTCCACGTGTGATGTACGTTACAGCAGTTCGACAAGACTTAGCATAGCCGATAAGCCTTCGGGCTAAACGGGGCTTATCTTGACGGATTGGCCTGAACTGTCACATATGTTCCAACGAATAAGACGGCGTAGGCTTGCCTACACAACCGAGCTTGTTCGGAGTACTTAGATTCATTGTTTCTTATTGTCAAGGCCAAAACCATAATTTTAGCCGAGTTTCTCAGAATTCACTAATTCCTAAAACGAGAGCCGAGGTAAGAGCTTTGGATAAATGGTATGGATAAATGTCGTTTCCTAGGTCTCACAACCAAGGGAAGGGTATTAATCCGCAAAAGCGAAAAGCCCACCTCTTATAGTGCTCAGAGGGGTCAATATCTTGTGCTCCAAGAATGATGACTGACAAGGATAATTTTTTGGAAAGTCGAGCTGAGGACTTTAAACTCAGAACTACTTCTTTAAAACCCTTAGGATTTCTTTTTAGGATTTTAGGTTTTGTTTTCTTTGAGTCCAATAAGAGTAACGTGAAATATGTTGAGGTTTTTTATTTTGCCGTGTTCCGATGGCCATTGGGCTAAGGATGTGCAAAACCTTTTTACTCAATATAGACCACGTGAAATAGAGTTCCGTAGGAGAGTCGAAAAATTGCTAAAGAAAAGGAAATTTAGCAATCCACCTTAAGATGGAAGCATTAAGAGAGCTTGAGAATTACGAAAATGTAACGAGAGAATGATTGGTGCGAACAAGAACGAGTTTTGGTCAACTTCCAAAATCTTTTAGAATGGTGATCCAAGTGAAAATCCAAAGTGATGTGCAATTCATTACGCAACTACCCTTATCATTTCATTTATACCTTTTCACCCTTCAACCTTTTCGATCCTCTCACCAATCTACCCCAACAGTTCACATTTCTAACCATTCTTTCATCGCCTCTCTTTCTTTCCATCCGTTTCACTATCCCACCCAATCCCATTCCTTTAAACAATACCCACCCATAAACACACTTTCTTACCCACCCTTTATCTTTTCTTACCATCCTTATATATCTTTTTCTAAACCCATCATACTCTCAACCTCCATTTTGTTTACAAAATAACTTTGTGTTGCGGAATTTGAAATATTGCGCAGCATTAATGATTATCTTTTATCATTTTGATTTTCATGATCCTAGTTGGGGTAAGTGTAGCTCTGACCCTAGCTAGGTTTTAAAGGTTTTTGGTTCGATCAAAGTACAACTTATCTTTCTACCGGAAGTTTTAAATTTCACATTTTTTCCGTCTATTCCGGCATTTCTAGATGATAAGTTTTGTGCTGAACTATCACACCAATCCGACCTTGTTGATGACGGTTATGATTTTTATGTGATACGTTGGGTTATTAGTAATTTCGAGGAGTAGCTACATCTCCCTAAGTTGTTGATATCCAATGCAAGCGAGAAGTTTCTGCGTTAAGTATTTGATTTTATCTTTAGCCAATAGGTCGCATTCAATCTGTTATACCTTACCATGTTTCTCTTTTCCTGATTGAATACCTTTTCGATCGAGTCACCCTCGTGTTTTCCCACGTCGGGTAATGCTTTTTGATCTTTGTCTTCTCTACCCAGTTTTAAGAATATTTAGGCGGTGGAGGTTGTAGATGAAGACTACCATCTTTAGTTGCTTGTTTATTTTTCTTTCTATTTAGTATTTTTCTTGTCTTTGGTTGTATAAAATAAAGTGGCTTAAAATGTTTTTAGGTATTCATACCTAATTACTGCCACATTATTCTATAACTTCCATAGACATGGTGTTATTAACGGTTTCGTGGAGTTTGTTTGCTTATACAGGATGTGTCTATTTCTCCACGACGTGCTGAAATTTACTCCGATCTTTTTCCTTTACTTGAGAGCCGTTTCCAGAGCTAAGTCTTTTTCTTAACTTCTCACTTATTTTTGTCATTGAGGACAATGCCACGTTTAAGTGGGGGGTAGGAGACTTAGCCATGTTATGTTATAATTGAAAATTGAATGAAACGGCACATGATTGAAAAAAATTTAATAAATACCATATTATGTATCTCGCACCCTTAGAATTGTGAGTTCCTAGCTAAGAATTGATAGGAAAGGAACCAAGTTGCATGAGTACGTGATCATTTTATACTTATGCTAAGTAAATTTAAGGATATTCATGCTTGGTTGTTGCGAGTAGTTATTTATTATTCAATTACTCAAATCGTGAATCGAGTATACCGCGCAAATCATAATAACTCGAAGAAATTATGTGTACATTGCATAGATGATTGGTTATGTAGACTTAGTGTCGATACTTATTGGCGATGTATTCTTATCTTCTTGCCAACAAAAGCGGAGTAATAAGCTTGAGACGTACTGTGTTTTAGCAAAATGTTAGACACTTTGGGCTTGTAGTAACATTACCAAAGTAGCCCCGCGCTTGTGGTAATATTCGATGCTATACATGATCTAAGATAGGGGGATACTCTAAAAAGTTTTCTTCCTTGAGATTGATAGTATTTGAAAAATATGAAGATATGAAAAGAATATTCAACTCTTTAAGAGGCTTTGAGTAGTACTCGGTCTCCAAGTCCAAAAACCCTATAGATACGCTCTTGCTTATTGTTCTAGTGCTTTAACCATTGCGAGGCTTAAGAAGTATGAATGCCGATGTTGGTGAATTTTGATATGAGGTCTGCATAAACTCTAATCTTGCCACATTTATATAAAACCAATGCACATGCACACATCACTTCGATTCATAGTGAGTAGTGAATAATGGATATCTTATAAGCATGACTAGTATGAGTTGACTTGAGTTTCTTGTGTAAGTATGATTTGACCATAGAAAATGTTGTCTTGGGGAATGACTTATTGATGCTTTGTTCGGGACGATCAAAGTCTAAGTGGGGGGTAGTTGATGACGGTCAAATTATACCCGTAAAAGTCATCAACATTGACCTTAAATCGAGATTAATAATATATATTTCATATTAAATCACATGTTTATATTTATTATTTAATGTTAAGTGATTATTAATATGATATTTGGTATTTAGTTTGTTTTTATTATTTAAAGCCGATTTATTGTGCGATAATTATTGATTTTGCGAGATCACAACAAATCGAGAGGATTAATGTCATTCAATCAATTATCTCAAGATAAGGAAGGAAGAAAATCGGAGCATTAAGTGGAAGATTAATCGGATCAACATGCAAGCGTGGAGTGGGGAGCAAGATAGACGAGAAAAACGATTAACGTGTGCAAATGTTAGGTTCGGTCGACCGAGCCTATAGCTTCGGTCGACCGAGTGTCAGCTCTCGGTTGACCGAGTGTCGCTTCGGGGCGGTTTCCGGCTTATATCGTGCTTATCTTCTAGAACCACCCTAAGTCGGCAAAAACTCCTATATAAGCAGCAGCTTCGAGAAATTGTAAACAATCCATTCATTCAATAATTCATTCATTAGAATACTCTTCATATCTTGTAGCAATGTAATTTAATTTGAAGGTTTCCAGAGTTTAAGGGCTGCAAATTATGTAAGCCTTTATTTTCTTGTTTCTTTTATTTTAAGTAATTAATCCCTCCCAATTATGCTTTATCGTTTGAGTTAGTTAATTCATAGCTAGATGATGTAGATCTAGGCTATGACGTTAGGGATGTGGCGAAGCCTTGTCTATGAGGATCCCATAACCTACGTCATATGTTTAACGTCTATTCATGAATCGCTTGGTTTAATTAATGTGTATATAAGTAGTTTATATGATTTCTTTACGAGTTCTTGTTTAATCGTTACGTATGATGAAACGCCGAGAAATATATTCTAGGATGTAATGCGGGGATGAAATCGTTCGGGTGACCGAATGGAATCATTCGGTCGACCGAGTGTCTAGGCTCGGTCGACCGAGCCCCTATTTGTCTGTTAGTTAGTCCGCCATGTCTTTATGGTAGGTTTAGCTTAGTAGGATTTATTATCTCGGTAGGTATGGCCACGGCTACGTTGCTCGTCGGTTTTAATCGGCGTATGATTAGAAAATACCAATATAGGACTCTAGGTCGGCTCACGAATGATCTTTCGGGACTTTCGGCGAAACCTAGATCTGTTTTGTATTAGGGAATTGACGTCATCTAGTTGTACGTACGTCGTAGATTAGCATGAGACCTAAAAGGTAATTGTTAGTTGGACGAGGGCTTGAGCGATCGTTTAGGAAGTACGCCTAACCATAGGAATGTTGCACGAACGAGGTGTACGATTAATATCGGCATCCTTAGAGTCGTAAGCGTGTGAGTTATATGAGATGGAGGCACCAAAAGGCGAAGTCACGTAACAATATCACAGTGATCTAGCGACCTAACTGGTGCTAAGTCAAGTTTAAGGGGATGACTCCCGTAGCCAATCTAAGATAGATACAAGCGGATTGACGGTTAATAAGTTCAGTTTATTATATAAATTATCTAGGTCCAAACGATAAAGGCTATAATTGGGGAGGTTAATTACGTTGTGTCGAGTCGTGTCTTTACCTTTCTGTCTTATGTTGGTCGTAGACCGCCTCTATGTCCTTGACATGTTTAATTAATTGCTTATATATGAAATGATCCACAATTGGTTCCCTGTGGGATCGACCTTGATTCACTATAGCTATACTACGATGGGCCTAGTCCTCTTGCTAGTATTGGTTTATGGTGGTCGAGTATTTTATAACCTGATTGACCCCGATCATCCTTGCTGAAAAAATAGTTTTTTCTCTGATAACGAGTGGACATCGCCGGAAATTCGTGTTTTCCCTGTATAACGAGTAGAAATTTGTGTTTTTTCTTTGCTAACGAGTTCGAATTCATGTTTTCTTCATATTAACGAGTTCAGATTTGTGTTTTTCTCTGGTAACGAGTTGTCATTGCTGAAAAAATGGGTTTTTCACTGATAACGAGTTGACATCGCCGGAAATTTGTGTTTTCCCTTTATAACGAGTAGAAATTTGTGTTTTATCTTTGGTAACGAGTTCGAATTCATGTTTTCTTCATATTAACGAGTTCAAATTTGTGTTTTTAACTGGTAACGAGTTGTCCTTGAAAAAAAAAGGTTTTTTCCCTGATAACGAGTTGACATCGCCGGAAATTTGTGTTTTCCCTTTATAACGAGAAGAAATTTGTGTTTTTTCTTTGGTAACAAGTTCGAATTCATGTTTTCTTCATATTAACGAGTTCAAATTCGTATTTTTCTCTGGTAACAAGTTGTCCTTGCTGAAAAAAATGGTTTTTTCTCTGATAACGAGTGGACATCGCCGGAAATTTGTGTTTTCCCTTTATAACGAGTAGAAATTTGAGTTTTATCTTTGGTAACGAGTTCGAATTCATGTTTTCTTCATATTAACGAGTTCAAATTCGTGTTTTTCTCTGGTAACGAGTTGTCCTTGCTGAAAAAATGGTTTTTTCTCTGATAACGAGTGGACATCTCCAGAAATTTTTGTTTTCCCTTTATAACGAGTAGAAATTTGTGTTTTATCTTTGGTAACTAGTTCGAATTCATGTTTTCTTCATATTAACGAGTTCAAATTCGTGTTTTTCTCTGGTAACGAGTTGTCCTTGAAGAAAAAAAGGTTTTTTCTCTGATAACGAGTAGACATCGCCGGAAATTTGTGTTTTCCCTTTATAACGAGTGGAAATTTGTGTTTTTTCTTTGGTAACGAGTTCGAATTCATGTTTTCTTCATATTAACGAGTTCAAATTCGTGTTTTTCTATGGTAACGAGTTGTCCTTGCTGAAAAAATGGTTTTTTCTCTGAAAACGAGTGGACATCGCCGGAAATTTGTGTTTTCCCTGTATAACGAGTAGAAATTTGTGTTTTTTCTTTGGTAACGAGTTCGAATTCATGTTTTCTTCATATTAACGAGTTCATATTTGTGTTTTTCTCTGGTAACGAGTTGTCCTTGCTGAAAAAATGGTTTTTTCACTGATAACGAGTTGACATCGCCGGAAATTTGTGTTTTCCCTTTATAACGAGTAGAAATTTGTGTTTTATCTTTGGTAACGAGTTCAAATTCATGTTTTCTTCATATTAACGAGTTCAAATTTGTGTTTTTAACTGGTAACGAGTTGTCCTTGAAAAAAAAAGGTTTTTTCCGTGATAACGAGTTGACATCGCCGGAAATTTGTGTTTTCCCTTTATAACGAGTGGAAATTTGTATTTTATCTTTGGTAACAAATTCGAATTCATGTTTTCCTCATATTAACGAGTTCAGATTTGTGTTTTTCTCTGGTAATGAGTTGTCCTTGCTGAAAAAATGGTTTTTTCTCTGATAACGAGTTGACATCGCCGGAAATTTTTGTTTTTCCTTTATAACGAGTAGAAATTTGTGTTTTATCTTTGGTAACGAGTTCGAATTCTTGTTTTCTTCATATTAAAGAGTTCAAATTTGTATTTTTCTCTGGTAACGAGTTGTCCTTGCTGAAAAAATGGTTTTTTCAGTGATAACGAGTTGACATCGCCGGAAATTTGTGTTTTCCAATTATAACGAGTAGAAATTTGTGTTTTATCTTTGCTAACGAGTTCGAATTCATGTTTTCTTCATATTAACGAGTTCAAATTCGTATTTTTCTCTGGTAACGAGTTGTCCTTGAAGAAAAAAAGGTTTTTTCTCTGATAACGAGTGGACATCGCCGGAAATTTGTGTTTTCCCTTTATAACGAGTAGAAATTTGTGTTTTATCTTTGGTAACGAGTTCGAATTCATGTTTTCTTCATATTAACGAGTTCGATTTGTGTTTTTCTCTTGGTAACGAGTTGTCCTTGCTGAAAAAATGGTTTTTTCTCTGATAACGAGTTGACATCACCGGAAATTTTTGTTTTTCCTTTATAACGAGTAGAAATTTGTGTTTTATCTTTGGTGACGAGTTCGAATTCATGTTTTCTTCATATTAACGAGTTCAAATTCGTGTTTTTCTCTGGTAACGAGTTGTCCTCTCTGAAAAAATGGTTTTTTCTCTGATAACGAGTGGACATCGCCGGAAATTTTTGTTTTCCAATTATAACGAGTAGAAATTTGTGTTTTATCATTGGTAACGAGTTCGAATTCATGTTTTCTTCATATTAACGAGTTCAAATTCGTGTTTTTCTCTGGTAACGAGTTGTCCTTGCTGAAAAAATGGTTTTTTCTCTGATAACGAGTGGACATCGCCGGAAATTTTTGTTTTCCAATTATAACGAGTAGAAATTTGTGTTTTATCATTGGTAACGAGTTTGAATTCAAGTTTTCTTCATATTAACGAGTTCAAATTCGTGTTTTACTCTGCGTAACGAGTTGTCCTTGAAGAAAAAAAGGTTTTT